>OX383305.1:5723133-6953473 GCA_947523025.1 Dryobota labecula | reverse complement strand
CCGATAATCTCTCGATCTGGCTTGGAAAATTCAGCCCAATTTTTTTTTTGCATTTTGTCTTTGTACGATAATTTTGCCCACCAAAACGATAATTTCGACGTCGGAACTCGATAATTTGAACTTTTGGAGTTGCCAACACTGGTACATAGGCTGTTAAAATCATAACCCTCCAGTTGCAGTGGCTTTTCCGTAGTCGGGTAATAACTTTCATAAAATAGCTCTACTTATACTTTAACTCTCTCAAAATATGATATGTGTGAGATACTCTAAGTTCAGGATAATCCTTCTTCTATGCAACAAGTATGCAACTTTATTTCATTTTCCAATAATTTTAAACTAAATGTAAACTCTTTGATAAAGCCACAACCTAAACACCGAAACCAAATGACTATTCATCATCATCATTTCAGCCGAAAGACGTCCACTGCTGGACATAGGCCTCCCCCAATTGGGGGGGTTTGCCATAATCGCCACGCTTGGCAGGCGGGTTGGCGATCGCAGTATGGTGTAAAAATGCATAGAGAACGCTGTTGCCCATTCTCTAGTAAGTCCCTTAGTCGCCTTGTACGACACCCACGGGAGGAAATGCGGTGGTGCTATTCTTTACGTCCGGCGCCATACGGAACATTTGCTATTATTGGTGCCGATTCCCTTGTTCACAAACTAAACTAAATTTAAGTTCAGTGCATCTTTTCTTCTATTTCATTAAGAAAAGGACAGAAGATAAATTTTAGTTTAGTCCTGTCAAATTAATCAGCGCCTGTCACTACTCCATACAAGTTTAGACGTGATTAAAAACTTGCCGACTAAATTACGTCAATTTACGTCAAGCGCTGATTAATTTGACAGGACTAAACTAAAATTTATATTCTGTCCTTTTCTTAATGAAATAGAAAGAAAAAGATGCACTGAACTTTAGTTTAGTTTGTGAACAAGGAAGCGGCACCATTGACAATTAACTTGATTATGTTTCTAAATTCAAATAATTCTAACCAGCCAACTGCAGCGATTCGAATTAACCGATTAATTCGAATGCTTAATCGATTTTGCACATCGTTCGGTCCCAGCCTTGTTAGTCTAAAGTTCCTCTATATATGGTAGGTAAGGCAAAGATTCCACACATCCTGCCAATGCATTTTTGTACGCACGACATGGCGACAGCAGGCCTCACCGACACATACCTTTATTTGAAACGAACCGCTTAAATACAATAGGAATTTGAAATGTATATTGACGATTTTATTTCGATTTCTAGATGGTTAGTGTCTGATTTATTCGGTATTTTCTGGATGGGTTCAAACTTTGAAAGCCCTTAGATGACTAATATTGACGGAATGTTCAAACATCTTATTTGCTTATTTTTCCTTCCAAACAAAAAGTCGGAAAATTCCTGCAAATCCACCGTGACAGAGACTCCAAATACAAAAATCCATAGACGCAACTTTTTTTTTTTTTTTTCAGAGGCAAAAATACCGATACGTTTATTTCGAAGCCGAGGGCTTTCCCTTTCATCTCCATACAAGGTAACCCTCGAGATAGAATTTACGTCGCGTTCCATAGTAAAGAATTACCAAACATCCTGACCTCTCTGAGAACTTAGCTTGATCATTACTTACCTTATATCTATAACGATAAAATTCAAAATTGTCATGTGCTTTGTATAGAGAGATCTTAAATTTTTGGTCTGGATTGCCGATCAAACGTACGAAGGATTTGATCAGTTTTTGTGGTGAGAAGGATATTTTCTTCTTAAACTCGATAATAGGCCTGTTTGTTTCAAAGTCATTTACTACTTTGTTATGCTTCTTATTTCAAATCACGATAATGATTAATTTTCTTCAGTGCATTTGTGAGTTTAGGTATGTCTCTGGGGCTACGAAAGCTTCGTTATTGAACGACCATTTCATGAAATCATATAGGTACATAAATTAGCAAATATACTCACTAGAACACACCACAGACCTTTTTTTGTCTTCAAGGGTAGCCTGCGAAATTTAATATTCTGTAAGTTTTTTTGCAATTTTCTACTGTTTACTACTGGGTACTGTGTGTTGCCGGACGTAAAGAATAGCATCATCTCATTTCCTCCCGTGGGTGTCGTAAAAGGCGACTAAGGGACTTACTAGAGAATAGGCAGCAGCGTTCTCTATGCATTTTTAACACCATACTGCGATTGCGAACCCGCTTCCAGCGTGGCGATTTTGGCAGTTTTAATTTATTTCAAATAGGCACGAAGATGCACTTTAGAACTTTTTTTTTTTGAAATGGCAACTCAGAGTGTAATCACGAGGGGCTCGGACTCTTTAGCCGGTCTATCCTGTGGTGCCTTAAGCTCCTAACGGATTTTAAGGCCTCCAGCCAGGGCGTAAAAACTATAAACTAAACGACTGCTGCTCGCTAAGGGCACCCCCTGTGGGGTACGAACCTCGGCTTAGGGCAGCTGAGTCGGAGGGAGGGTGGCAAGGGACCGACGGTGGCTGGATAAAATCAGTGTTTTGATTATTGTCGTGGGGGGTTTGGATTGCATGCTGCTCAGCTAAAACGCGTGCTGGCGCTTCGCTTACAGTCAAGGGTCGGGGAGGACTACTTGTTAGTCGGAGATTTCGCGCGGGGCCTCGGCGGCGAGGTCGGAATGACGATCTTGTAGTGTGTACTCTTTTGCGAACTGTACTAGTAGACCTATGACTCTCCTGGAGGAGAGTGAGCACTTTAGAACGTCAAAAATTACATGAATCGTTAATTGATTATATGGAGAAGAATGGGCAAGAAACTACATACTTACTCTTTTAAAATGTTAACAATAGTTTGTATACATAAATTAATAATAAGTGAAGACGATGTACCTAGAATAAAAATAAAAATTACTTACCACAATTGGTAAAAAGAATGAAAAGTGAAGTAATGACAGAAAAATTAATTAAATGCGATAGGTACATGGTGCTCACATATTTACAAACATTGTACATGATTTTCCAATAAAAAAATTAAACATTAATAAGTCAGTGTGTGAGTTAAATTTATATTAATCACAGAAAATAAAATTAATATCATAAAAATTATAAATTATACAGTTAAATTAGCAACCAGTTTGATTTTGTCTAGACTCTAAATGGTCCTATGAAGCAGGACCAGCATATTTCCAAGCATTCTTATCTTGGATATAATCCTCTAATTTGTAATATGCTTGTTTACAAAGTGTGCTTTGTATAATCGTCAGTTCTAAAGAAATAGAAAGCCTTAAACATGGTGTACACTAAGTCTAAGGTGAGTTACTTTGTTTGAATCCCAATGAATTGCGGCGTCAGACCTTTTTAGGCATTGGACTGGACACAGAAAAACTGCGGCCATATTCTGAATCCGACGATCTTTAACGCAAATATTATTAGGTATCTACGAATATATCTATATCTAAACAAATAAATAAAATTGAAGTGTCTATTTGTAATGTCAAAATAACAGCTTTATACTAAACTAGCTGATGACCGCGGCTTCGCCCGCGTGGATATCGGTTATCGCGACCAAAAGTAATCATGAAATTTTGATCCCGTTCCCGCAATCCATGGGAACCTACTCCAGGGATAAAAAGTAGCCTAAGTCTTTTATTCCAGGCCCAGGGCCAAGGGTTTTTATCTATCCTTGTACCAAATTTCAGTCATATCCGTTCCAGACGGCTTATTTTTTTCCAACACCTCTAACAAATATCATTATATTTTAACCAATGTACACAAAAACTTGACAAATTATATACTAAAGCCTTCATTGAGAACCACTCTATCCATTGGTGAAAACAGCATGAAAATCGGAGTAGGAGTTTTTGAGTTTATCGCGAACAGACAGACAGACGTGACGGAGGACTTTATTTTATAATATGTAGTGATGCATATGAAAGTTTATACGGAACGTATAACAAAAAGTAGCCTAAGTTACTCTTTAAAACGTCAGCTAGTGAAAATCCCGTCAAAATCGGTTCAGCCGTTTTGAAGATTAGCCGGAACAAATAGACAGACAGACAGACAAAAAGGATGATGCTCATTTTAGTACCCTCCTCCAATAGTCATATGTAATACATCGTTGGACAGCTCTTTTAAACTGAATAGACAAATAATAATAATAATATAATACTATGGCGCCTAATTCTAAATCTTTGTCCGTTTAGAGTAAAGGCTCCTACAAACAGGCGCGACACGCGATGCGACACAAAGACACCGCGTGTCGCGCGAGGAGCGGTGCCTTTGTGTCGCGTCGCGTGCCGCGACTGTTTTTAGGAGCCTTAACACTGTACCAAACATGTCAGTTTTAGCAATAAACAAATAAGGTTTTTTTTATATTTCATACTAGCTTTGGCCCGCGGCTCCGCCCGCGTGGATGTCGGTTATCGCGTAAAAAAGTAGCTTATGTCCTTCTCCATACCCCAGGCTATATCTCTGCCAAATTTCATGACGATCGGTTCAGCGTTTTAGGCGTGAAAACGTAACATACAGACAGACAGACAGAGTTACTTTCACATTTATAATATTAGTATGGATTATTTCACAACATTATGCCTTTCTTTCAATAATTTGTCGAAAACGTCGTAAAAGATCGTGGATATAATGATCGATCAGTACTTACGAAAAGAGAAAAATATTTTTTCCTTTTGTGACGTTTCTAGTACTCTAACCTCAGTTTGTCTAAAGAGTTTTTGAATCCTTATACGAAACCGCATCGATTGGCATCATAAAAATAAAATGTTAGAATTAACGTAAGACGCTAACTGTACTATTTTTGAGGAGCTCGCGGCTAAGTAGTAACAGCCGCACGGGTCGATCCGTCAGGTTAAGCTACGCTTGCCGGGGTTGGTCCGTGGATGGGTGACCATCTTATATACCGAGACTCCTCCGTGCCTCGGAAACGTTAAGCCGTTGGTCCCGGCTGTCATTCGTGGATCTTTGACAGTCGTTACGGGTCATCAGAAGCCCAAAAGTCTGACAGCCAGTCTTACCAAGGGGTATCGTGTTACCCAGTTACTGGGTTGTGGAGGTCAGATAGGCAGTCGCTGCATGTAAAATACTGGTATTCAGCTGCATCCGGTTAGACTGGAAGCCGACCCCAACATAGTTGGGAAAAGGCTAGGCAGATTGATTGCTAACTGTACTATTTTTCCAAAATCTGTGAATGCAGTTAGCAATTATTCAATAAGTTTAAGGACAGTCTCCTAAGAACGTTTTATGTAGCTACAACGGTTAAGGTAATCCCTCACTGACTCGTATCAAATTCCACCCTGTTTTAATTCAATCTATATATAAGGTGTATCTATTCTTACACATAATATTTTAAGAGAAACATCTATTGGTAAAAAAACAATAGCAACGAAAACAAAAATATTATCTAAGTGTTTTACATTTTAACATAAGTATTGTAATTTTAAAATAGGTTGAGACATTATAATTTACAATCATAATAATAATTTAATATTTTTTTATATTTTTATTTACTTATTTTTTTTATGACCCCCCAGACGCGGTGATGCCGCGTCGGTGGTGGCTCGAGCTCGTTGAATTTTGGTAATTAATCATCATATCAAGTAATTTTAAATTATTTAATTTTCTAAATAATATACTCAGATTAAAAAAAAAATCATTTCCATGGCTTCTTTACCACCCATCTCATCAAAAATAAAAATCAAACAAGAAAAAATAAACAAAAACAACGGCAAAAAATATAACATAACATCTCTTAAAATATTTCGTGTTTGAATAGACCCTATATATGTACCTCATCATTCATTCTCCTGCCGTTCCAGCCCGTACCTTGCTGTCCTCTCCCAGCGACGCTCTAAGCCGAGGTCCGTACCCCCGCAGGGGGGTGCCCTTAGCGTAGTCACTTAGTTTATGCCCTGGCTGGAGGCCTTAACTAATTGAGGCAACCACAGGAAAGTCCCGTTAAGCAGACGACAACCTCCCCAAAAACTTCCCAAAAACTCCTACCGGTATCCCAATTTATTTGTGGTCGGCACAACGTGTCCTTTTCTTCCATACTTCTCTATTAGGTTAGTCGTCATCTCGGTAGCCACCTCCTTTCTAGACATTTTCACACAGTCCATCCATGATCCATCGTACGATGGATCATGGATGGACTGTGTACGTTTATTTGGTTTTCCCCTACTTTTATAAAAATACATACCTACCTACATGTAAAGTCAAAGTAATTAATCTATCCATAACAACGTAGTTCCTGTATGGAGAGAACACAAAATTTAAATCGACGCCAAACGATTAATGAACGCTTAGAAAAAAAAAACCATACATCCTCTTCCGTTTTATATAAAAAATATAATTACTCAATATGGAACAGAAAACAGCTATTTAACACATCATTTAATGATGCAAGATGCAACAAAATAACTCTTTAGCTTTAATAATGGCGAAATTTGACAGTCGATCCATAACGGTCCATCCATTGTCTACAGTCGATGCGTCCGCTATTTTTTTTGTTAAAAAGAACATATCAAACCCTTTCTATTTGCGGACATCTGCCGAAATCGATTTTGCATTTTTTTTCCACAAAAAACCAGCGGGTGCAAAAAGGTACCTATGTTCCGATAGTTTTTGTGATCAACCATGTTTGGCAAAACGGCAACCCTTTGATCAAATGTTGGTGTAATCAGATTTCGGCATGTGCTATCTTTTTTTCTTCTTTTTTTTTTCAAGAAACTCGATCTTGAGTGGAGTGTGCCAGTCTTTTGTGGCTGTCAAATGTTTGCTTTCGCCTATCGTCTTCCGTGTCGAAAAAAATGGCACGAGTCTATTGTAGACGTCACTTACGTTCCAAATCTGCTCTCAACACATGCTGTGATGTAATAAAGGGTTTTACAACTTATTTATTAAAGTCCCTATCCTTGAATTGAAGCATTAAAAAAATCCAATTAATATTTCAGCGAACACCTTTAGTAGATATATTATTAAACGTAGACAAGCTATCAGATGATAAAAAATAAAGTATACTTGCCAGTTTCCATAATTTTATTCTTATAAAATTGGTAGTAGTGGCAAGTTTTAAAGCCAGGTGGAAGATTACTCGAAAACGAGGAAGATGAAGATCTTATTGACATTCTTTAACATAAAATACAGCTATATTATATTGCGTAAGCCCCTTAGAATAACCCTAAGTAGTAAGTTTGTTATAGATTAAGTTAAATCGTGTTTAAAACGGTTAAATTATAAGTGCGCCATATAAGAAGGAAGTAACGCATTAGACTAATCTAAAGCTCTCTAGGCTCAATTGGTCCATTATAGGCAGGGCTCCTAACTAGTTCTGTGTGGTTATATAAGACTATAATGTTAGCCAGACTGGAATAAAGTCTACGTAACGTAGGCATACTACATTATATTCTACTGATCGTGTTACCTATCCTTAGTAGTAGGTAGTGTGGCGGTATCAACAACGCCACATGCGAACTACGCATCAAAGACCTGACGTCACAAATCCTGCATCGCGCTATCAGAGTTTACCGCGCGACTAGCATATATACAACATCCCAACATCAACCGTTGGGCAGTTGCCCACCAGACATAATACCCGTCTGGTCGGAGGATCCTCCCTTTACTATAGAGTATGAGTGAACTTTACACCCTGTTCCTCATATCTCTAAAGTAGTAATATCTTTGTTTTGTATAAAATATGGTGCATAAAAGCTCTTAAATAGGTCGTAGTTTCACATACAGGGTTCACATGTTCCACAAAACCCGCTTTTTTTTTCGTCGCTACTTTTTAAAATTTATTAACATAAATAATAGCGAATTTATGTTGGTTTTGTAAGTTTCTACGGAGAATCAAAGGTAAATACGGATAGAGTAACTATTTAATTATATTTTGATGGAAAAAGTTATTAATGAAAAGATTTTATTTACACATGAACAACACATGAGAGTCAAAACAATGACGCATGGCTATTACTTAGTTTTTTTTTTTTTTTCGAAAACTATAAGATATTGCGGAACATGTGTTATTTTGGGAGGGCTTGACCAAAGCTATAACCACCTACAGTATGTCGGTCGATTTCTGGGACACGCTGTATATTGCTTTAGGTACTTATTTCAACATGCAAAAAAAAAACCTTGAAAAAAATTATATACTAAAAACTTCAATTTTTTTTATTTTTATTAATTGAGAAAATAAAAATAAAAGGTTTAAAATTACATTACAATTATATAATTCTTTTACTAGTAGTAGTGAGTAGTGAGGTCATATTTGGAATTTACCTTATAATTTAAGAATTCACTTATTGTGTAAAATACATTATTATAGAGCCATTTCTTAAGGTATTTTTAAGGCGCTCGAGCCGACTAAAGTATACGAAGGCTCACGAAATCGCGAGTAGTTGCCTCGCGCATTTAGGAGTATTTACACTTTACACATAGTCATTATTTTAATTATTTTATCAAGACAAACTCAGCGAATTGTGCCAATCTTAATACCTTTTCAAAAAATCGTCTGTTCTGTAGCTATGAGTTTGATTCAACATTACAACAACATAAACCTACTACGCTTTGAAATGGGCAACTAGCTTCATCTTTCTGAATGACCGACCCCTTGACAATTCAAAAGTGTGTTTTTTTTTTTTTTTTTTTTCTAACCAGTAAAGCTAATAAAATATCTGTGTGTAATGCGATGAAAAAATTGTCCACCAACCTAATCATCTTTGTTTTTTAATGCTCTTTTCTTGTCAGCTAATGTTTTCACCATTTGATATTATAGTGTTTTTTGTGTTTCTTTTTATCAGAATCAAAATATTTTATTTCACATAATAAACCTACATGGGCACTTATGAAACATCAGAAGCTAGGTGCATGATTCCAATTCGTCGATTCCTAGACAAGAGCCGAAGCTAGGTGCACGGTTACAATTGGTCGTTTCCTATGGAGAAGAGCCCGCAAGAAACTCCACGGTTACTCTTTAAAAATAATTGGCTTTTACAATATTTTCAAGTAACATCTATTATATGGCTTTTAATTCATTCTAGGCAATGTTTGCATCCCTCTTTTCACATCAGTTATTTAGTTACATTGTATTTATTTGATTTGCAACGGTTGTAACAATCCGATCAAATGTGTTTGCAAAAAGTATTGTGACATGTGCTCACAAGTACTCACAACATTGACAGTACATTATTTGTTTTATTTTTAACCCTTTTAACAAACGCGATCAATTATTGTTTTTACTTTAACTACAGCTGAGGTATTGGGGTTCCCTGCTTGAAATCGAATGACGCGAGATCGAATAACACTTGCTCGAAAACGTTTACTCGATATTACTTGAAATCAATAAATTATGAGTTCGATAGTTCACTCTCTCGATGCATCTAAATCTCGACTATATGCTTGAATCATCGGCAGCGCGAAGGCTCATTATTCGATGTATCAAAATCTCGAAACAGTGCCTACAATATAATGACATAATACATACGCAGAAATATAAATCAACTATATTCATGAAATATCTCTATAGTAACAAAATATGTAATACTAATAATAATGCTGAAGATTTAGTTTTTTTTTTTGTTTGTTTGAACGCGCTAATCTCTAGAACTCGGTACCCTATAAGATTATCTATTTAGCATTTGATCTTATAATCTTCTGTTTATACCATTAAATTAAACAGTAAAAAAATCAAGCTTTTTTTCAACAATATTTCAGATACCTCAAATAGTCGTGTATAAGAATAATTAATATTGTAAGTTTTACACACGTTTATGGACCTTTTTATCTAAAACTTATGTGACGCGACAAATGTCTTTTTTGGTATAATGGCTTAATTTTTCGTCAGATCTTAACGGACAAATTGAGAATTGTGTATCTTTATCTGCGCTATACGAAACTGCAATAAAAAAAGTGACGTATTCTTATGTAAGTACGCCTTTATCGCACTGAAGGTGCGATTTGATTTAATAAAATTTTAAAAAATATGAATCGTTAGTGTTATATAAAGGAAGATATTTAGGTATTATATGTACGTAGGTATAGAGTTTTGTTGTTTTTGCTTCTGAGAAAAGGGCGTGATTTTGTGTCAGTAATTCAGCATTTTATTTTATTTTATTTGAAACATACACCAACGACCTATTCACTAAAAACATTAACATAAAATATAACATAACGATGGTCATACGTTGACAACACGTAACACACATTTTTTCGCAAAATGAAATAAGTACATAATTTTGTTTTTTAAATTAAGCGCCAAATCTTCCCATTGATAACTCGTAATGCATAAAAAATGTGGGTTACGAATCAAACTCAAACTCAAACTCAAAGCATTTATTTCAAATAAACCAATTACAGGCACTTTTGAATTGTCAAGGGGTCGGTCAGTCAGAAAGATGAAGCTAGTTGCCCATTCCAAAGCGTAGTAGGTTCCTATGGAGAAGAACGGACAAGAAACTCCATGGACACTCTTTTAAAACAAAATATTGTTACAAAATATGGGTTACATCATTCATGTTGAAGATAGACATGTGAGAACAATGTAGAAAGACGTGCACGTTAGAAGCGTCCGTAATAGAAACAATTCAAAAATTAAAATAAGCCGTGGCAGCTAAGAGATGACCAGTCCCGACTGACGGCGCCCGTTCACGAACATGACGCATGGATCAGCACCATTTAGCTTAACCATTTTGAAGAGAACTTAATGATCCAACACACACGCCACCACCAGCGAGACATTTAAGTGAGCATGACATACTCTCAGCCGCCAGGGCACATTCCAGTCAATAAAAGACATATTACCCGGTAAATGGTAGCTCTATAGTACATAGTACTCACACCTGTGCTATGCAATTATATAATTCAAGGACATTGAGTTTATACAATGCAAAAATAGTTTACAATCTTCAGCAGCTCCAATAATATTTTCAAGTGCTAATCAATTAGTTTATGCGCCCTTATGGAGCAGGACCAGCATTGAGCCAAGCATTTTTGTCAGCGATGTAATCCCCCAATTTATAATATGCTTGGCTGCATAGTGTGCGTTTTATACAAGTTTTAAATTTTGTTTCGTTCAATTGGAGTATGTGGGGAGGTATTTTATTGTAACATTTTAAACAGTACCCCATGAAGGATGAGTCTACTTTAGCCAGTCTGAAACCTGGTTGAACTAATTGGTCCCTATTTCTGGTACTATAATTGTGTCTTTCACGAGTTGTCAACGTATGACCATCGATAAGCATAAGTTATGGTAAATTAGTCACTTAACAGGCGTACACAGCACTTACATAAAAAATAACTTCTTAAATATTATATGTTTTTAAAAGAGTGTTTACTCGTAATGAGGATACAAAAATTATTTAGAAAAAATGAAAAAAAACATCAAACAAGACATTATGTAAAAAAAAAAAACAAAACCATAAACGAATTTAGAATTCAAAAAATATCAAACCTAATATCCAAATTATCACTAGAATAAAAATTATAATTAACACATAAAGATTAAATTTATTTTTTATTTTATAATAAATAGTAAAATTGACATTCAAAATTCAAAACGGTAGAGTGCAATATAAAAACATTCCAAAATTGTTGAAGTGGCAGGCACATGTGGCAAAAAACCAAAAAATGAAATAGTAAAAACAAAAAGTTAAAAGTAGGTTATGAATTTTCACTCCATTATTATGGAGAAAACTTCTAGTACCTGTGAAAAGTAAACAACATTTGCAGTA
The DNA here is from genome assembly GCA_947523025.1 of Dryobota labecula. Lineage (NCBI taxonomy): Eukaryota > Metazoa > Arthropoda > Insecta > Lepidoptera > Noctuidae > Dryobota > Dryobota labecula. Next base: position 6,941,784 of record OX383305.1, on the reverse strand, counting down.
GTCTATACAAATAAACAAAATTTAAGTGTCTGTTTGTAATGTCAAAACTACAGCTTTTTACTAAATGATATGAAAGTAATTAGGGTACTCATATTTATTTTTTGTCTGTCTGTCGCTCTGTCTGTCTCTCTGTCTGTTTGTTCCGGCTAATTTCCGAAACTGCTGGACCTATTTCGACTGGACTTTCACTGTCAGATAACTTAGGACACTTTTATTTTAGAAAAAATCCGGCCAAGTGCGTGTCGGAACACGCACAATGAAGGGTTCCATACTTGGAAAGAATTTATCCTAAGAACAAACAACATTGTAGTTGGTAAACATAGATTATGTTTACCAACTACAATGTTGTTTGTTCTTAGGATAAATTCTTTCTCCCATACATTCCAACTGCAAATGTAAGTTTGTACGCACAATATCGAGAGATTTACCATGTTATTTTAAGACCATAGACTTCTTATAGATTTTCCTGTAATCTATAAGTATAGAACTATTTCCTGTATTTAAAAAAAAAAATTAGGTTCAGTAGTTTCGGAGATAAGGGGGGGGTGGACAAATTTCGTCTATTTTCAATTATAACTTTAAAACAGTTTATTTTAAAATTACAAAAAAAAATATATTTGAGACCCTTACAGTAAGCCCTTTCATTTGATATGTCACACGGTACAGTTTGCAAAACTTTTTTTTTTTTAATTTTCGTGTTTGCCCCCCAAAACTGACCCCAATATTCTAAATTCATATATTTACGGTTCACTACCGTGTTTGGGTAACTCAAATTGATATGTGTACCAAATTTCAACTTAATCGGTCCATTACATTCGGAGCAAATTGGCTGTGACAGACGGACAGACAGACAGACAGACACACGAGTGATCCTATAATGGTTCCGTTTTTTCCTTTTGAGGTACGGAACCCTAAAAAGCCAAGCGGGCGAAGCGAATAATCATCAGCCTAATAATTTTGTCGAAAATAATCCATATTATCCATAGTTTACGATACATTTTTGCATAAACTTAAGTTTTTCAAAAAACCATATTATAATAATTCGTAGGTAGTTAAAATTACTATCTAAAATATTTACATGTAGCTCGCGAAAAACATCTGTCCCTTCAGGGTCTTGTCTTTTATGTCTATTAATATAGGCAAACAGGTGCGTCTCAAATGTTATCACCAAAAGTGGATGTGTGTCTGTTAAATACTGAAGTGATATCTATACATACATACATGGCCTACAATTTATTTATTTATTTATTTACAGTTTTTTTTTAATGTATAGGAGTATTTTGAAACTATAAAATAAATCTTAACATCGATAGTTAAGACTAATTTTTAAGTAATAATAATATGTACAAATATATATTTAAAAAAAAGGAGGGGAAAGAATCAAAGGAATTTAAAATAATAATAATAATAACCCCACCGCCGTATCTCTACGTTGACGTCGTGGTGGGGCTTGCGCGCTCCAAACTCTGGGTCTGTGCCGGTAGAGTTTACTTTACCGGAACATGTCTAGGGTGAGGAGCCAGACCAAGAGAGATACAGAAACCCGCAGGGCAGCATGTGGCGAGCTGTTGGGCAGTTGCGACCCCACGGACCCTATCTCCCGGGAGAAGTCATATTCCTCATCTCTGGCTTGCCTTTATTGGCCGGCTGGAGTGAACACTGACGAGGAACTGAGCTCCCACCTCATTTTTGCCTTTATTGGCCGGCTTGAGTGGAGATTCGCAAGAGCAAACGTGCTCGGAGGAAGGAAGTATTCCAGTAAGTGCTTGTAGGGATCTTGACCATCTTCCGGGCTCTGGGATTGTTCTGAGAGCCGTGGAATACCGCTCCACTCCTCTAGCACCTCAGGATATGTTGCCCCCTTGTCGCTACGTCACTATGTGCGAGCGACCGTTTCCGGGGGCCCATTAATAAGTGTGCAAGTCACCCCCTGCCATTTTATCCGTTTACAATAAAACATTGATCAGGCAGGGGCCATAGTCCTTCCATAGTTTTAGGTAACCAGTCCATTTTAACCACCCAAACCCATAATCCAATATCTTTGTTTCCATATCCTACAATAGTCCTACACCAACCGGGGGTTGTCCTTGGGTGCACTTGCATAGTGCGTACAGGGATAATCGTCGGTTGGTGCCTCATTCCATTTAAAATTGTCTAAGGGGCCTCTGCGAGTTGGCTTCGGCCCCTCGTACGCCTTCCAAAGGTCCGGAACCCCAGGGTCCCGAGATATATAAACGTACATAAAATAATAATAATAATTGGAATTTATTTACTATTAACACTTACATTTTTTTTTATAGGTGGGAACCCAATACAACAATGTAGTCACAATTCCCACACTCGGGGACGTCACACAAAAACCCTTTAATAGATACCACCACTAACAAAAATTCAATGTATATAAACTGTCCTATTTTGACTGACAGGGTTCAAATTTATACCTGTCGTATACCAATTAACAATTCCTAAGTACCGGCACCGTTCATATAGAGGACAATAACTTAAGGCGCTACCCCGAGCAAAACGCGTTTTTCAGAGGCTCATATACTCATTAATTAAGAAAAATAAACTACATCTAAAAACACATTATTAATGTACGATATCCTATCATCACATTGCACGTTCATATTTATTTTTATTTTATTTATTTATTTATTTATTTACATCAGACACAGTGATCCATATTTTTGTTAGTATAGGTACTTAAGAATAATTATGTTAGTAACCAAAGATTCAAATACACCCTACAATCATACTATTATAACAAAAACTATGTATTGAAATTACATTTGAAATCTCCGTGTAAAAAAGTACTAAAATTATTGATTGCATGCATCTTTTGCTAAAGTTGACGTTCCATTAACTTGAGAGTTACACTAATGGATAGATAATTTAAAAATGTTAATGATTCACGTTTTATTTCATTTCAAAAGATCACTCTTCTTTTTTTATTAAAATAATTCAAAAAATTGTGTAAATTCGGCGTACGCAGGGAGAAGGACAGGGCGTCCCCGCTGCACGCTGTGACGGGATAGAGAAGGACCGAACGCTCACGCTAGGGGATCACCTTAAGTGTCACCCTCTGGAATTCCGCCAAAGAGCAAATAAAGATATCCAATCGCAGAGAGACACTGTTGAGTATCTTAATAATACATAAACGTACGTTAGGTTTGTATAATGTTCCCATTGCTGAGACACAAGCCTCGTCTCTTTGAGAGGAAGTGGGCTGATCTACCACGTGGATCCAGTACGAGTTGGTAGATGTCACAAGTCATCGAATTTTTGGTTCTACCGATGTCGTGCGGCATGCATCAATAACCGAAACAGAGAGATATGACGCGGGCTGTAGCGGGAACGAGATAGCAATAATTGCCACTGTTACTTACCCATAACAACTCGGGAACAAATGGCGACCTAGAAATAATATTGTTCAAAAGAATTTTAAAGAATATAAGTTTTTATGTACTTACGAGTGGAAAGTAATCCCGTGGAACTTCTTTTTTGGTTTGTGAATTATTTGTGTACATTTTTAGAAATAAAAGAAAGAAAGAAAAAACGTTTATTTGCGGTAAACATGACGCAAAAAAAGAACACAACACAAAAAAAAAAAAAACACAGGAATGCATTGTTGCTGCTTATTTAGACGATTACGGTAATTTTACTTAACGTGCTACACATGTGCTACACAAACGTCAGTTCGATTGTGACTAAAGTCAATTGTGCCGGTCGGCATAATTTATGCGGTCTACGTCGAGGAGCGAGTACCTAATCTTCCTTTTTTATACAGCAAGACTAGTTTTACTATAGCACAAAATTAAGGATCACATATAGTGTAATGTTCTCTCCTCGAGGGAGATATAATAGAATTAATAGTCTAATTACTCTAAGGGTGATATTAAGAAATAACAAGTTAGAAACTGATATCGGCTCGCAGCAAGCGTCCGCGTCTTCACCCTGCGGCGGTCGGTCGGCCAGTGCCCCGCCCCGCGATCCCGCGCGTGCGCTGCTGGAGACGACATTTATACACAACTATAAATGTCTATACACTACATATAGGTAGGTAGGTCTTGGCTCGACATTGCAACTTTAGGCTTGCCCCCTATTACATAACATAACCAACCTAATGTTCCCACTGCTCGCAGGCCTCCTCTCTTGGAGAGGGAGCGGGCCATAATCCACGACGCGGACCCAGTACGGGTTGACCAAGATGTCACAAGTCATCGAATTTTTGGTTCTAGGACATGTCGGCTTCCTCACAATGTTTTCCTTCACCGTTTGCCTGGGCTCGAACCCACGACCTACAAACTCGTAAGTCGGTGGCATTACCACTGTAGGCCACTACGGCTCTGTATCTATACATAATTATTATAAAGTTACTTTAAGTGTCTGTCTGTGTGAACGTGTTGTTCTTCTAACTAAAGTATTTAACGGATTTGGTTGCGGTTTTCACAACAATTTAGATAAATTATACCGGATGTTTTAATTTTTAATTTTTTTATTATTATTAATTACCAACTTTTGACTGTGGTATCGCTTGCGCTTAAATTAAAAACAAAATCTTAACAGACCACTAAAGTTTCTATAATAATATAATTCAATCATGATTCGAAAGACACGTGACGCTATTATAATAAGAAAGTTATTGTTGTTTTCCTCGGGAACAGCACTTTTTTCGGGATGAAAGGTACCCTATGTCCGTTTCTGAACACCTGACAACGTAAATGCAAAATTTCAGGATGATCGGTTCAGTGGTTTAGGCGTGAAAAGGTAACAAACAAATGAACTTACTTTCGCATTTATAATATTAAGTTAGGATTATTATTATTTACTAGCTTTAGCCTGCAGCTACGCTCGCGCTCAAATAATAAAAACTCTTAACACACTACTAAAGTTTCATAATAATTCAATCATGATTCGAAAGACACGTGGCGCCATCTATATCATAAGAACGTTATTGTAGTTTTCCTCGGGAACAGTACTTTCTTTCGGGATGAAAGGTACTCTGTGTCCGTTTCTGTACACCTGACACCTGGGGGCCAAGTCTACTACGAGTAATGTACAAACGTTGCAATGGTCTCTTCATTGTGAGTTTTTGACAGATTTGCCATACAAACACTGTCAAATACTCACAATGGCGAGACCATTGCAACGTTTGTAAATTAGTAGACTTAGGCCCCTGGTGTTATGAGAAATAGGTAACTGATTTGATATAAATATGCAATTAAAACAAAATTACTCTCCGGGTTCGGTGGTAATTTCAAATCCGTCCGTTAGATGACAGCTGGTCATTGAGTTTTTATTAATTTTGCAGTGAAATTACGCACAAACACAAATCCTTAATCTATAACTATATCCAACGAATTTAAGCACTATTAACGATAAATAAATGCGATGCAAAAAAAATCCTGCTGATCGGCTCCTACTTCTGGGTAGTTTAAAAAAAAATAATCACGAAGGGGATGGCGGGGCCTGGCTTCTGGGTGGTTTAAAAAAAAAATAACCACGAATGGGATGGCGGGGCCTGTTCGCTCGCTACGCTCGCTCACTTGACCCCGCCATCTCCTTCTAACCTAACCTGTCCGAGTCCGGATGCCCCAAGTCCAGAGCTCGCTTCGCTCGCTCTTGCATCCTAAGTTTTTATTGCCTTTTACAGACTACATGAAGTGACAACAAAATAGCGTCGTTTTACGTTTGGTTTCAAATCTTCTATCATTTTAATGAGATTTTTTTCGTTTAGAATCCTACGAAAGTTTATAAATTTCCTAAGAAATTTATAAATTTGCGGTTCTTGTTATTTTCCGGTGACATATATAAATGATTACCTATACATGTACTTACAACATCTATTTCGTAATAATAATAATATATTTAAAAAAATTTAAGCCACCCTTCGCTTGACTGAAATAAAACAGATGTGGGCCCAGTTAACCATTATCAATTTTCCCAGTTCCAGAGTGGGCCGAACGACCGCTAGCCCTCCTTTAGATCGTATTTTGTTGCTTCGTGTCTCAATATGAAACTTTATAAAAGGTATAAGAAAATTGTAGACACACATACCGATATAGTTAATTGAGCCGTTTTTCATAATTCCTTCTCAGTCACGAGATAATATGTTTCTAAAGGAGTGGAGCTATCTGACCGGTGACAACGCTCTTAAGCCATCCCATCTTCCTAACACGGCGGACTGGGGGCGGCTGCTGCAGGTGAGTCAATTTCAACAACTCGATTTTTTACCTAATTTCCATGGACATTTTCACATTCAGGTTTTATAACATGTGCACTACCGTTCTCACTGTGCGTAAGCGCACGATTGTCTCTTGCCGGGTATTGATTAAGAGTCTATACTACCTCAGCGCCACCTCACTGTATCTCGCTCGCACGCTATTGCTACCGGTCACGCGAGCAAGCGAGACAGGGCGGCAGGGAAAAGGCTCCAAGGCGCCGATAGTTTAGGTAATTTATTTTTACGGTGAAAATAATGGTCATTTAAAAAAAGTTAATAACATAAGACCTGCTTTATAGTTAGTTCAGTTAATATGCAAAGTTTCATTATCTAATTTGAAGTATTTTTTGAATACCAGCGGTTTATTGTTCGGTTTGGAGGTAACTTTGGATTTTTTTCTATCGAGAAAATTTTATGGAATCGTGTTTTCGGCTAACATAGTACATAACATTAATCCTCAACTTTACCATATATTTATTTCAAAATTAATGCTGCAGTATTTTCGACATAACGGAGGATCATGCTAAGCCATTTGAGGTAGTATAGGCCCTTAAGCCATCCCATCTTCCTAACACGGCGGGCTGGGGGCGGCTGCTGCAGGTGAGTCAATTTCAACAACTCGATTTTTTACCTAATTTCCATGGACATTTTCACATTCAGGTTTTATAAACTCACTATGCGTAAGCGCACGATTATCTCTTGCCGGGCATTGATTAATTGTTCGTTTAAACTCATTGGTGGAAGCCCAGGAAGGCGAAACAAAATGACCATAGAAATTAGTAATTTCGCTCGGAAAAAACTACCGTTGAGGTGTACTCATTAACTATGAGTCTAAAAATTAGTTAAATTATTACTTAACGCAATCAAAATACTTTTTCCTATATTTGTTGGAGATTATCTTGAGAGGTAAATGCTGTGTATGAAAGATCACAATCATGTGGACAAAACACAGAAATTGATAATTCATCATTTACTGATGTTTTTCTTAAAAAGTATTAGTCTTATAAACATAATTTAAGTGGCATCATTTAGATTCACGTCTCTTCAATTCTGAAAAAAAAAAAAATCGTTGCATTATTTGTAAAGCAACACTGCGTTTTCAGCCTAGACGCGTAAATTATTCGCCTGAGAAATTCACTCAGGTACGGAAAACCTCAAACAGCGCAAATACTCCAATTACGAGCATGTTGGGACTTATATGTTCGAGACGTTTGGGGTTAAAACACTAGGGCCAATGGTTCCGAGTGCCCACTTAGTTTTTGGAAACATCGACAGCTTTTCCTATTGACAGCGATTCGGACGAATTTCTTAATGGCCTATGATTATTTCCCCTCCTTTTTTATATAAGTACTTGTACATATTATTATTATTTTAAGGCCGTTAGCTTTCTAAATTATGTAAAAAAAAATAATAAGAATTCTAGCAGTTCATAGAGCCCATTGATAATATCAGAGAAAAACTACACACATGCCACATATCAATGACGACGACTGACCATAACGAAGTCAAAGCCATAAGCGGTTTTGTAGTATTTTAAGCAGTAGTCGTTAACACGAGTAAATATATACTCCTCAATTTAAATTCAACTCCGCCATACACAGCCTTAACACCGATATCGAGGAGCAAAAACTCAAACATGAATAAAATAAAACCTCATTTATTACGTTGCAACACTTCGACCTAATACCCACTATCCCATTTTCTCACTGGGTCACCTGAGAAAATTCTATTTTAAGAAATGAGCACAAATGTATAAGGACTTATAAATGATAGATCATCCCGCGTGCACGGTCCATTAATGGATTATTTCAATATAGTATTGGTCACCTGGTCATCCCCCTCCCCCCCTGACTTCATCCCCTGTCAGGTGTGAGTCCACCTGTACAGGCAAGTCTTGTTTTGACAGGTGGACTGGCATTGTCACATAGGATTACTGCGTGCATACCTGTGCAACGAAACTGCAAAGTTTTTTGCCTATGTACTCTTTAAGTGGAGTTTTTTTTTACGCTGGCAATACCAGGCACGTTCTATGCAAAACAGGAAATTAATGGGTAGTAATAGCGAATTTATTGGAGATCAAATGTGTGCGACTGCTACTGGAAATTGGTCTGACTGTCAGCACGTCTTTAAATGCTCCAGTTTTTCTGCGCAGTTTACCTAGTATTATTAGTATTCCTTGACTAAAAATTAACTGCTATTACAGAATAACGTAGGTTAGTATGTGGTATGAACAAAAAGAAATCGCCAAAACTCTCTAGTTCATAATCGCCAATTATAAAACGGCAGATTTGCGTTTTCTTCTCAAGAATTCTTTTTTAGGGTTCTATAGTCAACAAGGAACCCTTATAGTTTCACCATGTCCGTCTAACTGTCTGTCTGTCTGTCCACGGCTTAGCTTAGAGAATCTTACGCTCACACATCGCATCGCTCGCGTATCTTATCTTTCTTGACGCTGTGTGTACCTACTAGAAGGTTTTAATTTGGCATGGGTATAGGATTATGTATATTAATCACTCCAAAAAAGTGGCAAAATTTTAGGTTACCACTCCTACACGTAAAGTGGGGATGATATTTTTTTTTCTCGTCTCTCCAATGGCATGGGGTATCGTTGAATAGGCCGTTCAAAAATATTGCGGGTCTGTGAAAACCATTTTTCGACTCAGGGATCCGTTTGCGTAATAATAAGCTTTGAAGTGCAAATTTTTGTTAGAGTCAAGTGCCCAGCCAGCCCAGCTAAATGGTTGATTTTGGATATGTTTAAAAATTTTGCGGCAGTAGTATATCTATTCAGATTCAGATTCAGATTATTTATTTGTAAACATAGGTTACAGATGATACACAGGTGTGTGAGATGTTACATTTTTGTAAGTTCTCTATGCTTTGCCATTAGGCGTACAAATGTTAGTACCAATTTGAATTAATTCATTATTCATTTCACAATATCAAATAAAAATTATAGAAAGATTGAAGATTGTTGGATAAATCAATATAATATTCTCCTGATAATTAAATTAAATTTAAAATAACCTACTAAATTAATAGAATATTTCAAAATATTTTTATCAAAGTTAAAAGGAAAACTGTAACAGAAAAGTAAGCTTTACAAGATGCGAGTATAATAAACAGACTTACATATGGTTGGAGAATTGACCGTCACGTATATCGAATTATGGGAGAACATGTATTTCAACTACAATCCAGGAGCCCTACACTGTGCATGGTCCGTACATGCATTTGGCCGGCTTTTTTACTATGTTTAACCTGGAAACGGCTTGAAAATATTCATGACATGACAATGGTCCCGTTCATAATCGACTTTATAACGCCGTCTGTCTAATTTGGTAAAACATAAACACATTTACAAACATGTATTTTTCCCATGAGAGTAGGCAAATACTACAGAACCTACATACTCCTTTTACTTCGTTTACGTTCATACCTCAGACATAATGACACGTTCAGACAGCGCCGGACTGGCCATATAGTCGAGGTGGCGTTCACCAGCCGGGGCCCAGCCTGCATGGGCCCCCCATGGGCCTGGCTTGCCGCAAGCCAGGCGGTAGGTAGGATAGTGCGCCGGTGCAGGCTAGGTCCCAGCTCTTGCGACCTAAATGTAAACTAAATCAGATAGTTCGTTCATTTAATTAGAAAAAATGTGAAATTAAAAATGAAAATGAAAATATATTAATGAGAAAAGTCAAATATAAAAAAAACGAATATATATGTTAAATATTGAGTAATTCCCACAATTTCGTTCACGCAAGTGACTTGTGAAATACGCTTTAAAACGAGACTGCTCTCTACTGGGGCAAGAACTGTTGGATCACTTGATTATATTAAACACAGAATCGGATCTAATCAAGGATAACGAGAACAGCAGCTTTTACGATCGAGTTATCAACAGCTTGGTTGAAAGTTCTCCTCTTTAAAAAAATGTTGATTGACTAGCTTCATAATTGTTATATTATTAAAATATAATTAAAACTATACTTAGGTACCTGATAATATATATCGTTGATAATTAATCATTTGTATATTTGATTATTTTCCGACAGTATCCCATCTACCATTATCCAGTCTCGGGCCCCGGGCTTGTGGGGAGCCACCCGGGCCCTTCCGGCCCAGTCCGACCCTGCGTTCAAACATATTTACTTCGCCAAATAAAATTTGCCATCCAAAACTGCACATTCTAACCTCACAAAGCCCACATTGACACTATGGATACCTTCCCTACCTTACATACGTATGTTACAGGACTCCAGAACTTACAGAAATCAGGTTCCACGACACAATAGCGTCTGCCCTCGACGCCCTCTCAGGAATTCCTTCAAAATCTGGAAGACTCATCAATATACGGACAAAAACCATCACAAAAAGGGTCCTACCCGATTTTTATTTGAAGGATTCCGTCGAGCAAGTATGAGAGGGCGAACGATCGTCCGCCAAACGAACCGCGTCGGCAAAAATGTGCATAATTGGCATCGAAATGGAGAAAAAACCTTTCAAAAAGCGACCTCTAAACGTTAGGAAAAAGTGCTCGGATACAGGGTGTGACACTTCAAGCTTAGTTACACGTCGAGACACACCAGATTTAAAATCAACAGATTAAAAAATGAGAGAAATTTGTCTATGCGACGTTTCATTTTATTCAAATTTTGAAATAGGAATCAGTTACACTAATCAGAATGTGTACTGGCCTTTACTGAAAACAGTGACGTATTTAACTAGAGCAATTAGGCACTATAAATCAGGAATTAATGAATACATCATGTTCTAGATTACCTTTATACTAGAGTTTAAATCGTTTTGTTTTTTTTATTATAAGGTGTACACTCTGTTAGGTACTAACTTCCGCAATCTGTGGTCAACTGTAAAGCATCTTCAGTGCCAAAATCATATTTAATAAGCAGGATTTACGCAAAAATGAGGACTTAGATAACGGGAACTGCTTATTTTTTTATTCTAACGTCCTTGAGATTTTTAATATATTGCAAAAAAAACGCCTATTTCAGAGAATAGTGAATGAAATCTATTGTTACCCTAAAAAACAACATTAACTCTATTGAATCTGTCCAGTCTTAATCCCACGACTGCCCTTGAGTCACTATCAAACCGACATCTCCTGTATATTGATGCATTTCTATAAGGGATTGATTTATTCAAATCAAGAATCTTTTGATTGTCGGCCATGCCGCAGGCAGGCACACGACTTATTTGTTTTTGAATGGCAATTATATTTTATTTTATTATAAAAGTATCTCGCATGATCCCTTAATGTCTAATTTCCGCGAAATTCGTCTCGGTTGGCAAGTTAGCAACAAAAAGCTAAGCATCGTGCAACGTTTTCATAAGATAATTACGTGATTATGATAAACTAAGCGGTTTGTGCTTGTACAACTTTGTGGCACGCAACTGCATCTTGTTTAGATTTTTCTAATAATTTTATCGCGAGTCTAATCTTGCAATTTGTTACACTGTTGTTATACGTTCGATTATGTCATGTTGCCAGCTGTATCTAGTGATTTTCGTATTAATGTTTTTTGTGGATAAATAAACCACACATTGACCGACAGTGACTAACAAGAAATGAACAAGAACCACGGTTCACAAACTGTCTCTCAAAAGAGTCATGGCACTTAGGTATACCTAGCTAGTGGACCGCACTAAGAAGCATTTACAAGACTAGCGTAATAAATGAAACATCAAAATGACTTATCAATAATATTTCAGTCCAAAGACTACACTACGCTATTCATCGCCTATATTAACAGTATTACCTATGTAAATTCCATAACGAGCAGCTGATAGCGCACGCGCATTTTTTTTTCAGCCACACAGCCTATTAAACAAAAAAATATAAATATGCAAACCATCTGCCTTCAAAAAAGTCCGATCTACCGACAAACCACTAAAAATCGCACTAAGAAATAAAAAATTGTCATCTGCATACAACATCTGGTCAATATAAAAACATTTTGTGCCCACAGATAAAAAATACTTGCTAAAAAGCGCGCGGTTTACAAAAAAAAAGTTTAAATAAGACTATGGCTTTTTTATGTTGGCAATGCTGACGTTTTTTTATCACGGCATGTGCCTAACTTCCGCTGTTCGGCGTAATGCTTAATTTTTTAATGGTATTTGTTTATATTGAACGATAATGCACACTTCATCGAATATTTTTTTGTGCTTTATTGTTTGTTTCATACACTCTTGACCATCGATATTTTAAAATAGGAGCAAACTGGATAGCTTGTAAAAACTACAACGTGTTTGACAGTTAGTCGTTATATTTATTTTGATTATTGACCGCAAAAATAATGGCAATAACGTTCTAAAGTTGAAATTAAGTTACCGATAAGTATTATTAACTACTTAATTATGGTTTACAAATTGGTATTTATGTCTTAATTATAACCAGTTAATGAATTAAAAAAACCATTATAATTTTAATAATAACTGTTTTTCCCTACTGACTTAGTATAATTATCGTCTCGTAACTTTATAAAATATGAATTGTCTGCAGTGCATTTAAATGTTACCAACTTTAATAGAACATTAGCGTAGTTTTAATAACATTTAATTTTATTAACCCGACAAATAAATATTCTCGTAAGTAGGTATTCCTAATCATCCATTAAAAAACATAAATCATTTAAGAGAAAAAAAGGACTCTCAATTTTTACTTTTTGCCGCACTAGGCAGACTAAAACTTACTTTTGCATCTGTCGAACTATTCGTCTTGTCATAAACACATGCTTCCAAAATTAATTTCACTGCATTGCACGAAAACACAAAGAAATAAAAAAGCGAATGGCATTAGTCTGTGCTCCGTGAAAAAAAAAAAAGGTTGCATAAGCACGAGCCACATTTTTTTAATTTCTCCTCTCCTGTAGAGTGTGTGTTATTATGATCTGAACAATTGTTGATCAAATTAAGAAAAAACTTATAGTCCCTTACTGTACGACAGACATAACATGGATAAGATGGTGTTGCGAAACGCAGTAACGCTTTTCGCCCTTTCAATCTCTTGCAATTCTATAAAGTTATAATGATTTGAAAATAAAAATACTTATTAGTAGACTATCTATCTCTTTATAAAATGTCTGTCTCTGTATCATTATAAAATGGAAAAAAAGACAAAAAATGTTTTAAAGATAAAGGAAGACAACATGGAACGACCGTCAATATTTTTACTTAAGTAATTATCTTAAACATACATTTGCATACTGATCGTTATCATATTTTTTTTTTAATACTTCTTTCTTGAAACAAAGACAATACCTAATTTAATACAGACCTATGACGTTAATTACCAGAGTAAAATAACATAATAAAAAATAACTGTAACAAAGTACCTATGATAATTCTGAAGGACTTCATATTTTCATAAAAAATGGCAATTTAAACAAAAGCCTATTTTCTTAATTAATAAGTAAGATTTGAACAATGTTTTTTATTAACATAACAATAATTGTTTCTTTATTTTTTTTTATTAGGTACCGTTCATGAATAATAAAAAAAAACACAACTCTCAAATTCTAAATGTGAAAAAAATAAAATATGTGTATATAACAGCAGCAAGATAACCAGAAGTGGTCATCGTATTAGTGGTTCAGCAGCTTGAATATCATCGGGATTGTGCCGGAACATAAGCAGTTCGTCGTGGACTACTGGAGGATTCGGTTCCCCTGACACCATCTCTGTAGTCAGAAGACAGCCCGCCACGCAACCATCGACGTGACGCTCTGCTAGAGTGACAGTAAGTATCAGCCAGTGTCATTCTAAAGTTTTACATAGCGCTGCGTCCATTATCCGCGCCACCCGCATCGAAATCATACAAAGCAAACTAAAATCCGTTGCGTGCCGTGCGTGCGGTGCGTCTGGCGCTGGCCAATGGACGCGTACCTTTATCCGACCTCTTTGGTGGTTCCAGTAACTCTGTAACAAAACTAGACGACCCCACTTGCTTCGCCTTCACATATAATAATATTCGTATTTTCCCACTTTACATAATTAAAGTCTCATGGACAATAGCCTGAAGGAAGAACTTCATATTTTTGCAGTCCAATGTCATTAGTTGACAGGTGAACGATGTAACTTAAAAAATAAAAATTTACTTGACTTGCCAGTCATCTCATGATCAAGACAGGCGCCGCATTACTAAACTAAAACTTGTTTAGATATATTCGTTTTTTAGTTGCGTAAAACATCATGCTAGATACTTTAGTTACCATCTTTTTCTTGCTATATTACCTATTATTTAAATGCAGCATGACTAATAACTCAATTGCCTTAAACGGCTAAGCAAACATTTATCTCCATCATCATTTTTGCAGCCATTACAGAGTTAAGCGAACGTCACATCCACACTAAGATGGCGCCGCATCAAAACCGCGGAAGTAGCCGCAGTTCGGCCGCCTCTTCCTGTCTTTTAACTTCCTTGCCAAATTGTGCCTTTTTATCAAAGTTTTTGGCATTTTTTTATCATCAAACTAACAATTAAGTCGGATGAAGCTCGTGCCACGTCAGCTGCTTCGACATACTCTTGCTTTCTTTGCGATTTCGCGCCGCGTTTTCGCATAGAAAGTGTCCATTATAGATCTAATAAACATCTGTGCTCGATGACAACTGTTGTTAGGAATTGGGAAGTTTGTTGATTTTATCTCTGTGCTCTGGTGGTAAGACCACCTGTCTCAGACCCAGAGGTCCCAGGTTCAATTTCCAGAGGGGGCAACATTTTCTGCTCGGTTTGGTTCGTGGTAGGGCTTGTTCTCTAACCGCCTGGCTAGCTACCACTATCTTATTTAAGTCTGTCGCCCTAACAACAATGTTAACTAACAGCATTTGTTTCGGCAGTTAGAGGTAAGATAGCCAGTTCCTCTGTGGTTGAGGATTCCGGGCGAAGCTCCTTTAAGTCAAAATATGTCTTATTTTTCTCATAGCGCTAATACGGATGTGTCCTAGGTAAAATAAAAGAAAAAACTGTTTAATCCGTCAATCAGATAATAAAAATATATTAGATACGTATTTTTTGCTTTATTATATTAATACAAAATTACTTAGATAAAACACATTAAACTTGGGGAGTGGGGACTCGCTACGTCACAGCTACGTATAAAATCTAGCGAGCAGTGACGTCATGCCACATTTGAACTCAATGTATCGCCGTAATGTTTTGATTACGTAAAAAAAGAAAAAATAAGTGTCCAATATTTTATAATAATCTACATGACGGACACATCGCTCATCGGCAACACATAAAAACACGAAGATTAAGGGTTAAAAATTTCTTTAGATTTGGATTTCCATAAAATTATAATAGAGCATTAGTCTTCATCAAATAGTCTTTTTAAATATATCTCAAATTCTCCGATATACTCTCTCAGAAAAAAAAAATGGAATTTAAAGTTTAAAAAAATATATTTACCAATACCTACATTATTATTGTGTTGTGACACTTTCGTTGCGCATGAGCGACATTTTTTTTTCAGTCATCATCCCTATTAACTGCATATTCCAGTGTAGTTAACACAGTTTTACGTTGTTTCATAGCTAATAGTTTTATAGAATTTCGTTTCACATAATTTTTTTCACATATTTTCGTTCATAGAATAATCAATACGCAGAACAATTACTTTGAAGATTTTTAAATCATTGATTTTTGTTTCACATAAAGTTTAATGTTAAAATAGTCATATCATAGAATAAAAATCAAATATTCTTTATTCTATATTGTTTATTTAATATAAAACTTATTACCAAGAATAACATTTTGTCCGTTTTCAATATTTAAACAATTTTTTTTTGCATTTTGCAACATGCAAGCAAGCATGCAATGTGCAGCGTGCAAGCAAGCATACAGCATGCAGCGTGCAAGCAAGCATGTAGCATGCAAGCGAGCATGCAACATGCAGCAGGCATAGGTTCTGTCACGACTCCGGCGCTGCGGGGCTCCGGTGGTCCCACGCGAGCTTATCGTCGCAGATGGTATTCACGCTCACCACCGTAGCTTCGGCTTGCTGGCCGGCTAAGTCGGCCAGCCTCAGCCGCGGGCCGCTTCGCCCCTCCGCGCCTACGCAGATTTAAATTACACAATTAGGGGTAGGGCAGACAAGACTACGTGGAGTCGGTTTTGCAGCGATTCGCTTCTGTCACGAACTTATACCGAACAAACAATATTCGTTAAAAAATAATTCTACTGTTTGATAAGTTTGTTAAACAAAAAATTGTGATTAAAAATTCATTGAATTGTGTTTCTGTGAAATATGTTTCATTCAAGTAAATAGTCTTTGAAACAATAATATTCGAACTAAAAATACAAGGACCAAATATTATACGAGTATACAACATTTTCTGGGAAACGAAATTCTATGAAATTTCTGTCTGCGAAATAAGGGGACACCAGTTAACACAACTATAACTTTTAATCGAAATAAAAAAGAAACCGATAAATTGGCCCCATCTCATCTGCCTAGCTTGCCTAGTTTTTCCCAACTATGTTGAAGTCGGCTTCCAGTCTGACCGTATACAGCTGAATACCAGAATTTTACATGGAGCGACTGTCTATCTGACCTCCACAACCCAGTTACTGGGTAAGATACCCCTTTGTAAGACTGGTTGTCAGACTTTACGGCTTATGACGACCCGTAACAGCTGTCAAGGATCTACAAATGACAGCCGGGACCAACAAACTAAATTGGCACCCATATTAGCATATTTCAGTTCCGCAATTATTAATTTGGCATAGTCATCTCTTTGTCTTGTAGGGGAGACCGGGGCTGGTTGACTAGCTTTTGTCTTATCGGCCTATATTTATTGTATTTTAATAGTTAACTCATAATCATAACATAACATCACGCCTGTTATTCACGAAGGGTAAATTAAGAGCGTTGTCACCGGTCCACTAGGGCCACTCCAAGCAACAAAATACGATCTAGAGGAATGTGGCCGTTTTTATTTAGATCAAATTTTGTTGCTTCATGTCTCAATATGAAACTTTAAAAAAGGTATTAGAGAATTCTAGACACACTTACCGATATAGTTGATTGAGCCGTTTTTCATAATTCCTTCTCAGTCACGAGATTTTTTTTATTTTTTTTAATGAATCATCTCTTTTTCAATACAGTTGTTAAATATGAAGTACTCGTGACTTTTGTTTACGAGCTCGATCATTACTTTTGCAGTTGAGTTTTTTTATAAGTGTAGGTATTAATTTTTTTTTATAGCAAGCAGTTTTCAACTTTTCATACATAGAATAAAATCTACGTGTTAGCATTGAATTCTCAAAAGTCTTTTAAATGGTTGTTTAATATATTTAATTACCAGTTTTAATTTAATTATTTTCACTCTAACATTAATTGTCAAAAATCGAATAGACTGTATAGGCTGTTTTCGATGTAAAAAAAAATCCAATTCCAAAAACGCGCCATTTTCTGAATTTTTTTATTTATACTTACCTATGTATGTATATTGTAATAAACATATTTAATTCTTTGATTTGTTTTTTACTATTTCCCACAACTGTATTGAAAAACGTCGTGTTATACACGGATGTGTAATAGGTTATTGCAAACGAGCTGTCATTAACATGAGTTTCTACTTCTACTTTCCACCCTTGTATCACAATGTACTATTCTCAAAACTACTTTTCGTATGATCGTTCATCTTATCCACCATCTTTTACGACGTTTGTTACTAATTATTAAAAGAAAAGCGTAATGTAGTAAATTATTATGAAATTTGTATAATCTAAAAAAGAACGAAAAAATTCATAAAAATAAAATTACATTAAAAAAACATATACTCACGCCTTCTTCCATGGGAAGATGGCGTGGGTTTATGCATGTATGTATGTATGAATAATCTAAACAATATGTTTCGTACAATATTATTTATTAAAATAAATTATTATTATTTATTTAATATAACTCCGAACGGACAAGGATTTGGAATTAGGCGCCATAGTAACTTCTTTTCAGTTTAAAAAGAGTTATCTAACGATGTATTACATTATGTCTATTAGAGGAAAGTACCAAAATAGGCATCATTCTTTTACTTTCGGGTATGATTAATCAAAAATGTGTCACCACTACTAAACGGCCGCGGGCGCACGACTGAGATGCCTTGCTTTGCACAAATGTGGTACCGAGATGCATCATCGATGATTAGATGACCAAAAAGTCGTACTGCTGACGAGTTTTTTACAGTTAGTCTACCTACCCCTTTATGCAACCAGCCCCGGTCTCTCCTACAGTGAGGTCACAGTCTGTAGATGCTTGCCTAACTGCACTAACTTTTATTTGGTCAGCTGTTCTTTTGACTCACATTGATACCGTTTCATAAAATAAAGTAGTTAAGTAGTTGTAAGGTAGTCCAGTTAAACAAAACGTGAATAAATAAAGGAAAATATCCTGGTAGTTACATTTATTTCATACATTATCGATACGCCGAAACTCGCTGTTTTCAGAATTGCAAACGTATGAAGTGAAGTCGCATAACTATTGTTTAAAGTTTTCAGAATGAGGGTTTGCATGAAATTTCCCGCCACTAATAGCCACCACGATACTACTTTGATAAAAGGTCTTCCATTTCGACAATGAAATAGTTACTTATGCAACTGTTGTATAATAAGGGGTATTAAAACACGAATGTGGGTTTATCACACGATTTTTTTTTTTTTTACTTTATCTGCACCCATGACATGAATCCTCTATAAAAGGTTCTGAAACAGTTTTTGCAATACTAATATCGAACAAAAATGGCGGGATACGACGCTATGGTATAGTATAGTGAAACGCGCGTGCGAGACAATGTTCTTTTTTTGAAATTCATAAAGATACCACGAATTGAGTAGTGAGAATGGAAGGGAGGATGATGATCCCTTCCTTACTCATCAAACAGATGAGTAAGGAAGGGATCATCATCCTCGTAAAAGCAAAGGAGTTGCATAATGAAATTCAGTACAACATTATAACTCCCGTTTGGATGCTTTTATGGTTACTATGACACTGGGTGTTTTAATGTTGGCAATAAGCTAACTGTTTCAGAAACTTTTATAGAGGATTTATATCATGGGCGTACATAAATAAAAATAATATGATGACGTTCATCATTCAGTATCGACTAAAAAGTATAGGCGCATTGACACTTTTGACCGGTGCCCGGATCTGACGTTTCAGTGCTGCCACTTAATGAACGTCATTTCAGGAAACCCTCATTGCGAGAGACCAAACTTGTCAAAAACAACAATTATGAAATCAATGATAGACCATTCTGACACTATTATAATAGTAGACTTGAGGCCCTGAATAACAGTTAATTTCCTTAGTTAAACTATTACTTATAAACACTCCGTAAGAGTACAGAGTCTACATGGAGTCTACGCATGTCTTCAAATTTTGGGTTCTGGGATATGCCAGTGTCCTCAGCATGTTTTCCTTCACCGGTTTGAGAGCAGTGGTGATTAAATTAATTACACAAAGTAAAGCATCTTCAGGATGATTTTGGGGCTGCCTCGCTTCTGTAGTACATCGGGGATGTTTATCTGTATCGCACTGATGGCTTTTATACCGTCATCCGCAAACTGTATCCCTGACATGCAGATTTTTTTTAATTAAAAAAACTTTACCCCACACTAGGAATTTCTCCTGTATCATGGGTGCGTTTACAAACATTTAAACTCACATACACAAACATCCCATTTCCTGCCGTGGGTGTCGTAAAAGGCGACTAAGGGACTTACTGAAGAATGGGCAGCAGCGTTCTCTATGCACTTTTAACAGCATACTGCGATCGCCGACTCGCCTGCCAAGCGTGGCGATTATGGCAAACCCCTCCAATTGGGGGAGGCTTATGTCCAACAGTGGACGTCTTTCCGCTGAAATGATGATGATGATGATGATGATGACACAAACATCCAGACCCGGAACAACTACTTGTAGGTCATACAAATATTTGTTCCGTGCGGGAATCGACCCGCGACACGCAACGCCGCAGTCAATCGCTTAACCACTGCGCCAACCGTGTCGTCAGGGCCTCAAGTCTGCTATTACAATAGTGTCAGAATGGTCTCTTCATTGTGAGTTTTTGACAGATTTGCCATACAAACACTGTCAAATACTCACAATGGCGAGACCATTCTGACACTATTGTAACAGCAGACTTGAGGCCCAGGTTGCAGAATGCGTGGCTGCTGCAACGAAATTCTGAAGACTGGAGCAGACAGGATCTCTTCCCAGTTATGTAGATCCTTTATTAAGCGGGTGATATGATGGTATTTTATTTTATTTTATTTTATTTGAATATTTAGTTTTAATTTAAATCGGATTGTATGGATTTAGTTATCTGAAATAAAATTATTTTATTTTATTTATTTATTCTAAAGCGCTTGTCTGGGTTTCGAACCCACGACCTACAACTCGTAAGTAGGGGCCGTTAAATCAAACTAAATACCGCCGGGTTAAAGGCAAAACCGACTATCTGCGTTTTTAGTTTTTCCATTGTACCATTGTACCATTGTACCATCCATTGTACCATTGTACCATTCGAATCGGCATTTGATTCTTTATCTAATGGTAAAACCAACTAAACCGCAAAACTTACTGTTCCTGAGTTACCGAATGTAAAAACCGATTATAATATAATATAATCGGTTTAATCAAACCGGTCAAACCGGGTTAATCGGTTTCGGCAGATAGTCGGTTTTGCCTTTAACCCGGCGATACACTCAAAACAATAATGCCTGCGTCTGTGTTTCCGAACGCATACAACCCTAATCTATTCAAAGTGAGAGTGAACAGGCTTCTTCTGGGTAAGCTCACTCCATCGTAGACTTTGTCTCTGTCATCCAGACCTAGACTAAAGTCAAGAGCAAACTCATAGAAGAATAAAAAAAAAAAAAAAAAAACGCTTTTCAAAAACATCTAAAACGGCATCAATTTCATACAGATTAAATATACTTATAAAAACAGATTAAATTGATAGCAGTAATGTGATGTGCAACCAAATGGCGCGGAACGTTGCACCAAGTCGTAAAAAAAAAACTTCAAAAAAAAAACTGTGCGATCTCGTGCTAGATAATTAAGGCTTTTGAGGTATTTATTACGAAAAAAGTTTTTTACCTGAGATATCAAAATTGTATGTATACAGGTGGCTGTTTTAAGATTTTACGATTGTAATAAAATTTATGTTTTAAGTCGGTGAATAGTAAACAGAGTATTTCATTGAAGAAAATTTATGTGGTTTTTTGCGCTTTTGTTCTAAAATATCAGAAACTCGCATATCTTCTAGAAGAAATGATGATGGATGTTAATAATCACAATACCTATTTAATATTATTATTATTATAACAACTAAGTAGTCAAATAAAAGCCGAGGGGCTTTTATTTGACTACTATTCCTCTCTCCTACTTTAATTGTGCCCGACAGGGTCCACAATGATCATATCTTTGTAAAATCTACCACCTAAGTTCACATGTGGAAGCAATAAATATATTGAGTATAAATATATTGAGACATTTATTGTTAAAAAATTACGGACCTATAAAACACGTTTCATACTTCAAATATCATCACTTAGGTACCTACTTATACACATTTTGAAAAAAAAATATGTCTGTCAAATGAAGCACCTGCCTAGCCTTTTCCCAACTATGTCGGGTTCAGCTTCCAGTCTAACCAGATGCAGCTGAATACCGGTATTTTACATGGAGCGACTGCATATCTGACCTCCACAACCAATGGGTTGTGGAGGTCAGATATGCAGTCGCTCCATGTAAAATAAGGGGTATCGTGTTACCCAGTTAATGAACTGGGTAACACGATACCCCTTAGTAAGACTGGTTGTCAGACCTTCGGGCATCTGACTACCCGTAACGCCTGTCAAAGATATTCAAATGGCAGCCGGGACCGACAGCTTAACGTGCTTTCCGAGGCACGGGGGGGTCTTGGTATCTAAAGATTAAAAGATGGTCACCCATCCACGGACCTACCGCGGCAAGCGTAGCTTAACTTGATCGATCGACCCGTTCGACTGATATTTTAGCCATAAGCCTCTTAATTAAAAATAACATATTTTAGTCGTGATGTTATGTGTTATCTCCGTATTTCCTAATGGTGTGGTTTGTGATCTGTAAGTAATTACAAGAACTAAACAAAGCACAACAAATAAAACATCGTCTTATTTTCAAAAAACGAACATCTACAGAATACCTATTTTATCTTAAATTAACTTATCTACACATGTCACCAAAAATACTAATCCGATAAGAAAGCTTAACGAGCATTATTTTTTCAAAAGTCCATTCTTTTTTCAAAAGAGCATCACGCCGTATACACGCAGGCCCGTCACATACGTGCACCGAATCTATCGGATATGTGTAAGCGCTAAAAAACAGCGGAGTCCGCGTTTTTTATCGAAACTTAGAAAGAAATTCTAGAAAAAAAAATACGATTTCGCAGATGTTGGTTTTATAAATTTCTTGCACGTGTTTTGATATTTCAGGGTTCTTTGGTAATTAAGTTGAAGATACCATTTTAGTTTTAATTAAGATGATGTTTTCATTAATATTAAATTTCTTTCCACATATCAATTCAGACACGAAATATTCTAGGAGATACACCATAAGTGGTAAAGAAGCCACAGAAGCGATTTTTTTTTATGTTATTTAAAAAAAAAAAAAAAAATACTTTTCACACCTTTTTGTCTACAGCTGTATATCTACTTTCCTATCCATAGTATTTCCTATCGCAGGTATGCTGGAAGAGATTTCATTAGAAATAAGCATCACCTTTGTACGTATTTTTCTGTTCCTTTCTTCTTGTCTGTTTATATGTGTGTACATAAATTGTTAAATAAATAAATAAAATTATAATAAAGTTAAAAAAAAATATTAACAAAAAAATCGTTGCTATGGCTTCTTTATGTACTTACCACCTCTCCTAAACTCACTAGAACAATCTAGAGCTTCTCATTTAGTTCGAATTTATTTTGTGTTAATTCTAATTCATATCGTAATTGTCCTAGTCTTCGTATTGTGTTGTAATAGTACATTAATTACCAAGGGCTGTAAAAGAAAGAAAGCCCGAAATCGCAGGTATTTGTGACCCGAGCCGCAGGCGAGGGTTGTAAATATGCGATATAGAGGGTTTTTTTTTTTACTGCCCGTGGTGAGTACACAATTTTACGTCATCACCTGGCCACAATGCGAGTTTTACTGTACGCGTAGCGTGCGGTAACACTCACATTATGGCCAGGTGTCACGTAAATATATTTTATAATAAGAAAGTGCCGAGGTAGGCAGAAATACAAATAGATTCCTTTAAAGCAGTCTTTAATTGAGTTTACCACGTAATACTTCATTGGTGGATGTTTCTCTTAAAATATTTCGTGTAGATAGACCTTAAATTAGACATTAAATACATGGATATTGCCAATATAATCCGTCTAATGACCGGAACGCGGAACCCAAACATACAGACAGTCTCACACACTTTTTTTACTTAACTCAAATATGCGGTCTCCAAATCTATGAAATCGTCCAAAAATATAAAAAATAGGCTTACTTAATTATAAATGGAAAGAAAACGATCCACAATAATGATGGCAAAACATTGTTTACGATTATTAGTTCATTTGCTAAATTGAGTTTTAAAATGTCGTAATTTTAACATGGTCGATAAAACTTTTGAAGTGCGTTTTAATTTTAGTGTTGACCGTTAGTGAAAACGAGCGAAAAAAAAGAGTGAAATAAGGAGCTATAATTTAGTTCTGTACTCATTTAAAGAATGTGGACCAGATTTTATTTTATTTTATGTTTAAGTAACATCGGCCTATATTAATGGTCCCACTTCTGGGACACAGGGGACCTCCTCTCTTCGACAGGGAGTGGGCTATACCCCCGAGTCTCTTATACCCAAAGTCTCAAATTCAGATAATTTATGTAAACAAAGGGATTACATATCAAAAATATATCGTCGTAATGGTAATTCACATAAAATGTCAAAAAAAGAGGTTTCATTTTCTTTTAAGTACTGATTTTAAGAAATAATAATTAAAAAATAATCATACCGTAATTATTTTTATAAATTTTCGGTTTAAAACAAAGTTATTAAAAAAAGGAGATTTTCTGGTATAAAATATTTTATGATACTGGTAACAATGCAGGAGATCCAAACATTTTCACATTTTTTACATCTTCAACAATACAACTCTCATTCATAGATTCATATTGTATGTAGCATATCTAGCCACATTTTGGATGAAAACGGCTGTAAACTGCTTCGAGTGGAAATCGATTTTGGGAGGCCTACGTCTAGCAGTGGACTTAAAAGGGCTGATTATGACGATCATAGGCCGCGTCTCCGACACACTACATAAAACAGTGTTTGGCAACGGTATTTTGTTTGCATAGTTCTTATAATTCACTTTAATTTCATAGATGATTATTTACAAAAAAAAAATATGATAAAATGTTTTGCACCACTGTCCTGTCATTTTGACAGTGACATTTCTTGACATTACTTTGTTTACATAAATTATCTGAATTAGAGACTTTGGGTATAGTTCAGTTAATATATGGCCGAATTGGCTAAAATCGCTCACAGCACTCACATCGTCTCACATGCGTTCCGATTTAGATATTACGATTATGACAGCCGATGGCTGTCAACAATTCGGAACGCTCGTGAACGCGCTCACGTTGCTCAATCAATGTCAAAACGATATTAGAGTATTTCTCTGTGTATACACCAAAAATGTCTTCTTATTAAGTTAGGTAGCAACTGTAGCCAGAAGAACAATTTTGAAAATGCCACGTTAGATGCGATGCGACTCAAAACAAAACAGCACACTGTCATTTTAGACAGCGCTCACGGCGATATTAGTAAAAGGCATGGTCGGCGTTATCGCAAGATGGCGAATGTCATGACGTCATCTATGACGATTCACGGGACATCGTTATCGCGCTCACGCAAACTCGGAACGGGCTTTAGCACGTGAATATCGATATTATCGCAACTCAGAACGCAGGGTATGTAAACAAAGAAACGTCAAGAAATGTCACTGTCAAAATGTCAGGACAGTGGTGAAAACCTATTTATATAATTTTTTTAAATAAATAATCATCTATAAAATCAATGAATTCTAGGAACTATGCAAATAAAATACCGTAGCCAAACAATTTTTTGTGTAGCGTGTCGGAGTGTCATAAATGATCGTCATAATCTGCCCTTTTAAGTCCACTGCTAGACGTAGAACTCCCAAAATCGATTTCTACACGGAAAAGTTTACACTCGTTTTCATCCAACATGTGGCAAGATATGCCATTTACAATATGAATATATCATTTCGTTGACGTGGTGACGCGAACTCATCAGTTTTTCCCCTGCCAAAAATTGCTCAACGCGGCTTAAGTCGTTTTCACTTCAAAAACTCGAAACTTTGGAATAACTGACAGTCTGGCGCAACAAGTCACTAGCATGTTGCGCATTTCGGTGACGCGAACCCATCAGTTTTTCCTCAAAAATCGCTCAACGCGGCTAAAGAAGTTTTCACCTCAATAAATATTATATATTATCTCGTGATGAGAAGGAATTATGAAAAACGGCTCAATAAGGAACCTCGGTAAGTGTATCTAGAATTTTCTAATACCTTTTATAAAGTTTAATATTGAGACACGAAGCAACAAAATACGATCTATAGGAATGTGGCCGCTTTTCTTTAGATCGAATGTTGATGCTTCGCGTCAATGCGCGCGAGTGTGTCAATATGAAACGTTATAAAAGGTATTAGAAAATTCTAGACACACTTACCGAGGTTCCATATTGGGCCGTTTTTCATATGAGGCCATGAGAGCCGGAGTGGCCTAAAAAACTGCTCTAAACTTACTTCGGAAGCAGCTTTTTTTAAAATAAAATCAGTATTGAAAAAATACAGTTAGGCCACTCCGGCTCTCTGAGGACATGAGAGCCACAGTGGCCAAAAAACTGCTTTAAAATTACCTCAGAAGCAGTTTTACAAAATAAAATCAGTATCTATTAAAAAAAAAATACAGTTAGGCCACTCTCGAGCTCATGGCCTCATATATCCTTCTCAGTCACGTAATAATATTTTTTTAAAGGAGTGACACGTCTAGTTAACCGTTGTACGCCCTCTTAAGTTACAACTTAGGATCTAATTTCTTAGCACTTGGAGGAAGAATAATATTTGTCTTCTTAAGAGTCTATACAACCTTAACGCAACCTCACTCTGTATCTCGCTCGCACACTATTGCTACCGGTCACGCGAGCAAGCGAGACAGGGCGGCAGGGAAAAGGCTCCAAGGCGCCGCCGCCGATAGTTTAGGTAATTTCGTTTTACGGTGAAAATAATGGTCATTTCAAAAAAGTAAATACTCGTAACATAAGACCTGCTTTATAGTTAGTTCAGTTAATATGCAAAGTTTCATTATCTAATTTGAAGTATTTTTTGAATACCAGCGGTTTATTGTTCGGTTTGGAGGTAACTTTGGATTTTTTTTTTCTATCGAGAAATTTTTATGGAATCGTGTTTTCGGCTAACATAGTAGTAGTAGTTTAACATTAATCCTCAACTTTACCATATATTTATTTCAAAATTAATGCTGCAGTATTTTCGACATAACGGAGGATCATGCTAAGCCATTTGAGGTAGTATAGGCTTGCCAATTTTAGGAACATTATAAAGTATGTCATGTTCGTAAACGGGCGCCGTCAGTTGGGACTGGTCATCTCTTAGCTGCCACGGCTTATTTTAATTTTTGAATTGTTTTTATTACGGACGCTTCTAACGTGCACGTCTTTCTACATTGTTCTCATATGTATAAATTCAACATGAATGATGTAACCCATTTTTTTTACAATATTTTGTTTTAAAAGAGTATCCGTGGAGTTTTTTGCCCGTTCTTCTCCATAGGAACCTACTACACTTTGAAATGGGCAACTAGCTTCATCTTTCTGACTGACCGACCCCTTGACAATTCAAAAGAGCCTGTATATTTTTATACTAAACATTTTATGAAGTAATGAGTACTTAAACATATCTAAAACATATAAAATAAAAGTACCTACTGACAGGACCTTACTCAACAGTGGCGCCAACTGGTGAGCACAAAAACGATAGCCCTCATTCAGAATGATGAAAATAAGCTATGTTTTTTTAAATGACTTTTTCCTTAAAAACATTTTTGGGAAGTTGGCTGCATCTCCCAAGTGGTGCTCTTATATGCTGCTATTGAATACAGTCTCAAACCGACATACAATGCTTGGATGTCGAGAATTTTCTTCGACTATCAGCTAGGCACCTACCATACATTGCCGTAATTGGCTGCAGCCTTATAAAGCGATATCACTGTCGCACTCGGTACCGATACATTCGCGTTCTGCTTATTCCCTTTGGACCAGTATCGCTACTGGGTGCGATAGCGATATCGCTTATATCTGATTAGGCCTTTATTGTAGTAGTGTTTAGTGTTTAGAGGCCCCAAAACACATTTTAGGAAAATTAAAACCATTTACATAAAAAACTCAGTCTTTAATCAGAGACATCTTACAGTTAAACCGCGAACTAATAGTCCATTGTTCATATAGATCACGATAGGTGGCGCTACCTCATCGCTCAGTGGCCATATTGTATTATAGTTCTAAGCGTATTCAACAGATGGCGTTACGCTGTTCTTGTATTACTGAAATAGATTTTTTTAACTTCATTGAACATGTCAATATACATCTCATTAAAGTTTTGCTGTCTTATGCAATTAAATTCACTCGTTGTTACGCAGACAGGTCGACTTCCATCATATTTGTTACTATTATATTCGATCCCGAGTTTCTTCAATTCTTTAAGCAAGTCATTGAGACATGCACATTGCCATGGATTTGGGTCCATCAACAATTTCTTTATTTTTCCTCCAGAATTTCTCAGCTCGAGACAAAAGTTATCTGGCAAATATGTTATTTTATTGCTCGATAGATTCAAATTCTTCAAGGGAATTCCTTTAAAAGCATTTACTGGTACATCTTCAATTTGATTTCCATACAAATCTATTGATACCACTTTCGGCAAATTTTTAAATAGGTTATCAGGTATGATTTTGATCTTATTATGCTTCAAATCAACCTTTAAAAGAGTCTTTAACGGCGACAAAACATTATCATTAATGCTCTCAATAACATTAGCCGATAAATCCAGTAGTTCTAATCGAGCCAGATTAACAAAAGTGGCAGAATTGTCAAGCGTGGATATTTGATTTGTTGACAAAATCAACTGTTTCATAGTTCCCAAATTAGGTTTCGTTGCGAATGCAGGAACTTCGGTTAAGAAACATCTGTCCAGATTTAGGATTTCTAACTTCTGAAATGCATTCAATAAATTATCGGGAGAATCTTCCATATTGTTTCTAGAGAAATCCATAAATGTGATGTGTGGACTTTGATCAAATAAGTAAGGACTTAGATCTTTTCCTACAAGAGCGTTGCTTGATAAGTCTACAAAGTTTAACTTGGTCAACGGGTCAAATATTCCCAGTTCTAGTTTGTTTATTTTATTCCCTCTTAAATCTAATAGATCTAGATTAGTAAGTTGATCAAATAGTCCCAAAGGAAAGTCTGTGAGTTGATTGTATGAGAGATTTAAATGAGTCAGTTTTTTTGGTTCATCTATAACTCCAAGTCTGAGTCTTTGTATCTTGTTTTGGGACATATCTAGGTAAGTTAGTGAATTGAGATCATTAAATGATTCGAAGTCAACGTCAGATATCCTGCATGCTCTCAATGTGATGCTTGTAGTTTTATTATTATCTGATATTAGACCTCTTACAAGTTCATAATCTGACTTTCCTGCAGTACAAACGACATCTTTTTCGTTACTAGTTTTGCATTTTGGCTTCGCTTCAACAATGACTAGTATTGTTAGTAGAGCAGCTACAGTATTTCTAAATGCCGCCATATCTGGAATCAGAAAATGAAACTATTGACTTATCTGTTATTGTAACTTTGTAGAGTATGCTTGTTTATTTTTCTTACATTTAAGTCAGTGGTATTTTGTGTCTGTTGTTTATTGTCATCATCATCATTTCAGCTGAAAGACGTCCACTGCTGGACATAGGCCTACCCCAAGCACCGCCACCTCGACCGGTTTTGTGCTTCCCGCATCCAGCGGATTTCTGCGGCTTTCATAAGGTCATCGGTCCACCTTGTGGGAGGCCTTCCAACGCTACGTCTTCCGGTACGCGGTCGCCACTCCAGAACCTTTCGGCCCCCTTTCGGTTCTATTGTTAATCATACCAACTATAATATTTTTTCATATAATATGTCGTTTTAAAGCTTTTCTGTTGTTTTGTATAGTCAACTATAGTTCAACGTACGGTGGCCAGCACAAGTTACCACTAACTGTCAAATTTTCTTGTTCGATTTTGAACTTAATCATCAACATTTTAAAGTTTAAAATCGTTTGGAGAAAGACAGTTTCGTGTAGCTTGATGTGCTGGCTACTGTACATCATACGTTCATCTAACAGAACAGACAAAAACAGCTTACCTACCTACTAAAAACTTACGCACACATGCATTATGAACTTAGTATTTTCCTCATTTATATTATTCACTGATTTCTGACAATTAACAATAAGTAGTAATATTTAAAAAACATCATAGTTTACCTATAAAATTCCCTGAACCTTCAGCCTCACCACCGATATCACAAATTCCTTAAGATTCACTTGACACTGAGGTTATCAACTCATTGTACACAATACACATTTAAATCAGCATACGTCTCAAATATATTATGGTCAAAATAATTCACAAACAAGATGATAATAAGTTTAAGAACGACTCGCGTGCAGCAAAGCCGGTCTTAACGAGTATAATGAAGTTAGTGCCATGTATCTCTTAATATTTCTTGTGGTTTTCCCAGTTTCATTCATTCATTTAGCAGGAATTTCCAATTAGCTATCGAAGTGCATTCGTGCATTTTGTGAATAACTTCATGGGGTATTAGAAGTTCACAACACAACATGAAACATGGGATTTAATAACTTGTCTCCATTATTCAAATTTCTATAATACTTAACATACCTACATATTTTTAGTACGGTTTTCGCTTCATGTTTAACGCATAGGTAATTCTATTTCTAGTTTTTACATAATTATCTATAATTAGTTTATATGTGATTTGCACTACTTAGACCTATTGTAACCATACAAAATAATGCGACACAGTTCCAAATGAATTTTCAAACATTGCTAATTGGTTGGGTATTTCATTTGTTTGATTCGCCTAAATGTCAAAAATCAAAAGGTGAATAGGTACGAATGCGCAGACAGGTCTTATCAAACGTTTATCATAATTAATGGAAGACTTCTTTGCCACTTCTTCAAGCAATTTTCACAATATTTTAGATACTAGGATCTAAAATATTGTGAAAATTGCTTGAAGAAGTGGCAAGTCTTTGAAGATGTTGCGAATGGTCAGTGAAAAACAATGCAATTTCACGTGTAGCCATTTTGCAATGAGATAATTGCTAGGGTAATGAGGATGGTGTTGATGAAATTGTTAAAGATGCAACAGTTTATCTCCAAAGTGTATCCTTCGCTGTCGAAGTTAATTAAGAAAACAAACAAACAGAGTTTTTAGTAACGATAAAACCAGAAACTTGAACTTGATGAAAGCACCAATCCACTACGTCTTGAACTGACCTTTCATGTACCTATAAAATAAGAACATAGTTTATCATTCATTCGAAAGATGGCGTAACTTTATCACAGTGTGTAAATTCCAAAACGTTAAGTATGCTTCCCACCACACGCCTACTCATCTAATACTCATTAACACTATTCAACCTTGACCTATTAAATATATCGCTTATAATAATAATGTTATCTCATGATATTGTGAGCACATAATATCTTAAATATGTTAACGAATGCAACTAAGATCTGAAACTGTCACCCTTTGGCGTTTTGCCAGAAGGCAATGTCGTTTGTTTGTGTCTTTAAGATAATTACTTAGAAATCATTCATTATGAATAATTTATTAACCACCTACGTAGTCTTTTATATGCAGTAGATTCTTGACATTCCTTTATGTCATCATCAAAATAAAACACAAAAATGGAACTACAATATATTTTTATTAATGACTAATGGTATATAAATTAATTCTTACACGTAAATTACAAAGTTACTCATCCTTAATTACATCACTATTTAAATTCACATCTTCAAGGTGCTCAGTAGTGGAAACTGATGTGTCATCAACGGTATCTTCACCTTTTTCATTTAAATCAGAATCAATTAATTCGTCGAAAGTATTAAAATCTATTGAAGTATCTTTTAAACTGACACTGCTGTTACTTTCTTCAACATTTTTAGTAACATTTCTTGAAATATCTAACTCACTTTTCAACCTCTGTATTGCTTGAACAACTTCATTCTGAAAGTTCATATTAAGCTTGTACAATTGTTCTGAATGTTCCTTTTCTCTTCTCATCTCGTTCTTCATGTGTGTATCTTTATATTTCTCGAACTCTGTCATTATCCTCACTTTTGATTCGTACGTGTGTTGAACCATCGAGACAAGGGCAAAAAGTTTCTCAATCACTTTATCTTTTACCGCTTTTGATATGTTTGCATCGGATTCTAGATCTGTTTTTGCATCGAGAGCCAGATCGTTCGCTGATGATGGAAACCCGAGCAAGGATTTGAAGCCATTCGATCCGTTAGACTTCGGCGGGGTCGGACTTTCTACTTTTGGAGGATTAATATTACTCGTGTTCTTTGTATTCCCTTTTTTCGATGTAAAAGCACCATGAGACACCACCTCAGTAAACACACCAGAACTTGGTTTATTAGACTGGTATTCCGCTGCCTTTTTGCTCACCTTCTGAATCAATTCACTTTGCTTCTCCTTCTGTTTTTCAAAAGTACTCTTCTCGATGACTTCTTCGTGCACAATTTTAATTTCCTCGGTAGTCTCTTTGCCTTTCTGGAAGGGACTTCCAGTTCTCTTCGCGAAACTCGTCACTGTCAGCTTAGACATGTCTAGGTATGTCTATATAAGGCGGGTGTTTAAATATGGCGATGAAAATTCGTATCACTGAACTGGATTTTTCACTGACGCTTGTGTCCACTGTGATGACGATCATGGCACTAAGCGAGCGGTCATAATGAAATGTTGAACGGTTGGCCTCACCGCTCCAAGTGTGGGTTTCGCTCCTTAGTTTTGGTTTGTCAGCGCTTCCTAGGCGTGGCGATGAATTAGTTATAAGCAGTATTGATTGGCTGGCGTGGGTCTTAATGCAGTTTGCATTGTAATGTTGACATTACTACGTTTTAGCAAACATCTGAGATAAAGTTAACGGTGGTTATGATTTAATGGGTTGGTAGTTTAGATTCGTGTCTTTTTCATTAGATCGAAATCTGTTGTTTTAAAATCAAATATCTGGAATATTTATATCAAAAGACGAACCGTTTCCGAATATTTCGAGGATCCGTTAAAAATATGTGTTGCCATAACTTTCACGACCTTTGTCCACTTTATTAAAACAACAGGGCCTCAAGTCTGCTATTACAATAGTGTCAGAATGATCTCTTCATTGTGAGTTTTTGACAGATTTGCCATACAAACACTGTCAAATGTCACTGTCACTGTCAAATGGCGAGACCATTCTCACACTATTGTAATAGCAGACTTGAGGCCCTGGTTAATTGTATAACACACTTCCTACACAAATCTATTACACCATCACAAAAATGACAGATAACGTACCATCACTCTTCGGGCGGTTAGCATCCCCATAATAAATGATGATGGACCTTCTAAATTACGAACCGAACGAAGTTGGCGTAGTCAGGTGATCGTTGACTGCCGAGTGTTGCTTAGGAGTACTTACCGCAAAGTAGAATGTTGCTGCCTTTTAGAATTTTCAAGATACCTTCGGGAAAAGAGGCTATACTTGGCCAGAAAACGGACCAACAAAAAACGGATCTACACGCGGATGAAGCCGAGGCAAAAGCCAGTAAATGACAAAAGTTTTAAACCCACAGTAGATTACTACTTAAATAAATAATGGAATATTTCAATTACGTCGTGAGCGGTACTTGTGAATGTCAATAGTCTGATCTAACCAAGTAAACTGAATAAATTAAGAGCCATTTCACAAAATTTTAACGCTCGAGTTTAGGTAAAAGACGGCAGCGCTGTGTATGTGAGCGTAACTATCCACACATACACAATTTAAGCAGTGTAACGCGAGTGTCGAGACGGACTAAATAATCTTTAGCCATTATAATAATAATGCGGTATTTAGAGATTTATTAAAAAAGTTATTTTATTTATTCAGTCTACTAAAGCTTTCTAGACTAATAAAAAAATACAAATATATGTTTTGAAAGTATATAATAAAAATGAACAGGAAAACAATCACATCGTACAAAATATAAGTGTTGGTCATTATTATTTGACAATAATGTCAAGTAATAATGACTATCACTTACGTTAAATAAATATTTGTCGTAAAGGCATTGATCTTGCTTTTCTAGGGTCTATAATTTCCGGCAATACGCAATCTTCGTAAAAACGAGTCAATTTGGGAAGCATCAAAATGTTGTGGTCGTAGTATAATATCACGGTTACGATATGAGCACTCGACAATTGAGATGCGGGAAAAAGTAGCACAGGTCCTTCCTCGATGGGCGCTCGCGCTGTACTAAACTGTGCCCACTTGTGCATCGCAATTTATTCTTTTTTAGAGTGTTTAAAAAAAGGATATTGTGGCTAATTAAATGAAGGGATTTTAATCAAACTTGAGAATTCGATTTGTTAAAGAACATAGTTCATTTTGAGATGATTTTTAAAATGTAATTACGCTTTATTCAAACAAAAAAATCGCAATATAATTGCGAATAAATCGTAAAAATTGTCCTAAGTCTTTATTTTTTTTACCTATTAATGTTATTAATAATCGAAATTCTAGTACGTCATTTGTCGACAAAACTATATGTCTGATGCTTTGTGTATTTTTTTCAGTCAAATTTATAAATATTAATTATAGAAATAGGAGTCTGAAATTGCCTCTGCGATGATTTTTCAGTAAACTAGTTCTGGGAGATTAATAACTACAAAGTACACAAATAAGTTTTTGTAAATGTGTTACATGAAGTGTCAATACGAAAGAATCATCTATTATTTACATATATTCACCAATACCAGAGAATTAACTAAGATGGTAAATTAGGCGACTAAAATCTTAGATATTCGCGCGAAAACGTAAAATGGCTCTTAAGTTGAACGAAGTAAAGCATAATAACGGAGGTTATTAAGAGGCCGTGCACGAAATCGACTGATTTTGATCAATTTTGTTCATTGTTTGTGAGAAAGGGAAACATAATTTAAACAAAATTATTTGAGATTTGAAAAGTCGTGTTCTTTGATTTGCATGTGGCTGAAAGGGATTTTTCAAATAAATTAAGTACTCACGGTAAATCACTAATATTTGCAACAAGTTTTCCGAAAAATGACGCGAGACTGACATTTGATCATCATTCTACAAGAAACTACTTTTGATTTTGAACATTAAAAATTATCATCAACATCATTATATGGTCTACTTGCATGTGGCGGAACCACTTTTTTCAACTTCCATACAAAATATAGCAGAAAAATTATATTGAAAAAACCTTTTTTTGTTTTAAACCTCGTCAGTAATATATATTTTTCCTATTATTTAGCAAATCATATCAAGAAATTTAAAAATCACAAATTAGTCTTCAGCTATCCTTGAAATATAATCAAAATTGTATTTAATGATTATACAATATCTTCATTAAGTAAATCAATGGCGAAATAAACTATACTTTGGAGAGCACAAAAATGATGAAATTATTAAAAGCTGCTGTGACTGACACGAATGGTTTAGCACCATGAAAACTGTACTTTTATAGTTACACAGACTTAATGTTTCGATTATATCAAGTTTTCTGACAATTAGATAAGAAATTGACAAAAACGAGTTTTTTTCGTGCACGGACCCTTAACACGTTTTTAAGGTACCTAAAGCTTTTAAAGCCGAGGTATATAATACTTGGAGTTAAAGAAGACCAAAGATACTATCGTTCTGTTGTAAGTTTGTAATGTGTGATGAAGATGTCATTAGCGTAATTTAAAAAAAAAATCTTTTGTTCGTTTATCTAAGTATTTAGTACCGTTTTATCTATTTATCAAAGTTATGTTAAAACATTTTTTTTTATTTTTTATTGTTTTAACTTATCTTTGAAATAAAATGTTTTGCACTCCTACTTCTACGAGCCTCTTTTTACTAATCACAAAGTGTAAACTTTGTTTCAATGAAGAGCTCCATAAGCCCCTTTGTCCGCTCCACCCATAAGTAAGATGTAGGTAAATAAGTACTTACCTCACGAAACAAATAAACAAGTGCGTGTCGGACCACGCACAATGAAGGGTTCCGTAGCTGGAACGATTTATCCCAAGAACAAACTTAACATTGTAGTTGAAAAACATGTTCTCTCATACATTTCAACTTCAAATGTAAGCTGGTGGACTATTACTGTTAACTTATACTTAGCTGTGATAGTTTTTCTTTTTAACTTCGTTATGTATACTACTCCCGTGAACTTTTTCACATATCCAAAAACAACCATTTAGCTGGCAGGGGAAAGTGCTAATTTTTGTTAGTCTAGTGTTCCCCCCGGACACTAGACTCTAACAAATATTATTTATTTATTTATTTAAACTTCATGTACAATAGTGGTACATAGGCGGACTTAATGCCACAAGGCATTCTCTACCAGTCAACCTTTGGGTTAAATATAAAAACAGTGGTAGGGTACAAAAATAATGACAAAAATACTAACTTATATTCTTATTAGCATTTTAATGCTTAATATTACGCAAACGAATCCCTGAAACGGTAAATGGTTTTGACAGACCCGCAATATTTTTGAACAGCCTATCCAACGATAACTCACACCATGGGATAGACGAGAAAAAAATATATTATCCCCACTTTACGTGCAAGGAAGGTACCCTACAATTATTATTTTTTTCAACCTTTTAATTTACAATATTGTTGCGCCCAACTAAGCTTTTTCTTCTGAATGTCATGTGAACAAGTTCAAAATATATACTTGCAGAATGCCATTTCGTAAAACCCAAAATTCACAAAAGTGTAAGTACATTAGGCCAAACTCTAGATCTGCTACTAAGAATTTCTTGGCACAACCCCAAAGGTCCAAACTGGGAAATAAAGGGCACGTGGAAGGCCCCAAGCTCAGTAGCTTTCAACTGCTCACAATACAATAACATGAATGAACATTTTTTTTTTTTTTAATCTTTATTTATTTTATAGAAGGTTTGATCAAACATGATCATGCCATGAATGAACATCAAAACGCGCACTACATAAAGCTATTTGATGATGTGACTCTATCTGTCGTCATTCGCAGTGCATCGCCTACATTAGATGTTATCACATTCGTGTGAGGAATATAGGAGTTACGAGTTTCAAGACTGTGTATTTATAGCACTAGGGTACTAAGTAATGTGTGATAGGAATTTAATACGAGACCATACCATAACGAGTCTACTATTAGGGCCTAATAAACACGGAATAAAGTTATGCTAAGAGTAACTTCGGAATAACCATACAGTTTTTGACGTTAATACCTAGCATAACTTTTTTCCGTGTTTATTTGTGTTTTTGCTGGGTTTAACATTGACATCTTTGATATATATTAGTTGCGATATTTATGTACCGAATATATGGGTTATTTGTTTGTTTGTTTGTGTAAGGGTGTGTTTGTGCATGGACGTTCGTGTGGGTTTGTGTATGTACACAAACACCCATATATTCGGTACATAAATATCGCAACTAAACACATGTTTGTCCATGGGTGTTTGTGAGTGTTTGTGCATAAGTGTTTGTGTAAGGGTGTGTCTGTTTGTGCATGGGTGTTTGTGTGTGCTTGTGCACACACAAACATGGGTGTTTGTGTATTTGTTTTTTTGTTTGTTTGTGTGTATATTTTGACTGCTCTAACCAAAACTACATACGTAGTGTTCAGGGAAGTTTCATTAAAATTTGGCTGGTGTTTTAGTATATTGTGGTGTCTTACGACTTCCACGCGAACGAAGTCGCGGGCAGAGCTAGTACAAAATAAAAGTTAAAATCATTCAAAGTCCCTTTGCTTTGACACACTTCTTAAATCTATCCGGCCACTCGTCTAAAGTTTTTTGCGATTTCTGACTTTTCTAGTACTCAAACCTCCGTTGGTCCCACAGAGTTTTTTGATCCTTGTAAGAAACAGGATCGATTGTCATCAAAAAACTTTTTGTGAAAATTGCCCATTTTCTTGCTGACTGTACATTTTTTTTCAAAATCTGTGAATGCAGATCAATATTTTTCTAAAAGTTAAGCTAAGACCGTTTTCTTGTAGGTACCTGCCCTTATTGAACCATCTGAAAACATAATGCAATACTGTTCATCCCCCATAGCAAATAGCGTGATAATTTATACCCTACAGTTTGAACAAGCCTATAGGGAATATCTATGCAAAAGGACAATGCCAAAGTTTCCTACATGACTCGGCCAGAACCGACAAAGGTGAACTAACAGTAAAAAAAAAAATGTAAGTAAATGATAATATTATGTATTATATTTTTTTTTAATATTTCGTCCCCTTACAGGTAGAACCGATTATCTGATATGAACCTAAACTAACAGATAATCGGTTTTACCTGTAAGGGTGCGATTTATTATACTATATTTAACTATCATAATACCATTTTTACGTGACGAGAACTACTACAACGTATGGTTTTGCAGTTGCGCAGCACGCTTCTTACGTGACACGAATTGTAAATAATGTTTAATTATTACATTACTATAAAATATAAATTATATTCAAAAATATAACTAAACGCTATTTAATTTATTATTATTATATGAACTACGAGTTACGACTTATGTAAGTAATAAATGTTTAATATTGATATTACTGTAATCGATTTGCAAGTACAATTTCGTATCGATATTATTTTATTTTGGTATTGGCAACATTTCTAATTGAAATTGTGTGTTGTGTGAGCAAATGTGTTGATAAATTGAATAACTATTTAAAATTACTTTTCAACGGTATGCTTGTACAGATTTTATTTATATTATATAATTCATATTATTTTCTATTATGAATAATTATTATTATTATAGAAAGTCTGTCGGACGCTACATGATTCGAGCCGATACTTGGCATTCTCCTTTGAACAAAGTCTATCCGGTAGTTTTTTGCATGATGCTAGAACATACATAATTAACAGACAAAAATTCTAAAAACTATATTTTGGCATCACGATAATTCCAAGACCTCGTGCCAATCACGTTTATTCGAAAATATTTAATGTACAGTTTTGACTTCGCTACGATTATATGAATAGGAAATAGGCAATAAATAATGTATACAATGTATTTTCGTAAATTAATTTCTTAAAAAAAATATTTAGACACCATTTTACAAGAGACAGAATGTATGTCTAGACTATACACAGCTGATGTGGCTATATCTGTATTTAGCCATATAATCATAGTCATTAAAATCATAAATACAACTGTCTACGACCAAGTGACCGAATGAACATTTCATGAAATCATTACATTTGAGAGCAATTCTAACTTAAGGAGTTGTATTGCTGATTCTAATGATTATAATTCTGAAAATACATACTTAATACCGTCGCAAATCATATTTTGATCAACATCCAACCTGTCACTGAACTAAAAACGTAAGAATATTTGAATTTTATTTTTATAGAAACGCGAAAAAATAGAAACTTGTGAAGAAGAAAGTCAATCAGCTGCAAGCTTGTCTGCTGCTTTATTCTTCAAACCATTGTCTACATAGTAGACACTTTCAAAGTTCGCAAACCAAAATCGACACATTCGGTATAAATCAGCGATTATGAGGGTAATTCGTTCGCGCAATTGCTGGTATCTATGTTCCTGAATCATGCGAACCATATTTTAAAAATGTTAAAATTTTGACCTTTCCATTAGCTTAGGTATATTTATGAAGTTACAGTATTTGTTAAAACAAATCAAAATCTATTTGGTGAACTAAAATCAAAAAGGTATGCACTTAAAATATCTAGTATCTAAATATATAAAAGAAGAAACTGACTGACTGACTGACTGACATATCAACGCACAGCCCAAATCGCTGGGTCTATAGATTCCAAATTTGGCACGTGGGTTCCTTATGAGGTCTAGGGGTGCACTAAGAAAGGATTTTTGGAAATTCCACCCCTAAGGGGATAAAATAGGGGATGAAAGTTTGTATGAAAGTCCGTCAGTTTTGAAGTTAGGATCTTCAAATTTTGTGTTCAGGCTGATGATTGAAAATTAATTTATACGTGTCTCAGCATTTTTGATAATTCCACCCCTAAAGGGTTAAAAAGGGGGATGAAGTTAAGTTCCTTAATTTTCGAAGAAAAATCACAAATTTTTACTATCTAGGCTTATGGTTGGAAGCCAACGCGTGTTGTCGGATTTCCAACCCTTAAGGGGATGAAAAGGGGGATGATTTTTTTTTGTGTTTAATTAAAATTCTTTATTTATTAAGTTAAAATCACTAAAATTTCGGCTTATGTTTAGAAACTAACACAACCAACGTAAATAGTGTTTTTTTTAACCGACTTTTCAAAAAGGAGGAAGTTCTCAATTCGGTTGTATTTTATTTTATTTTATTTTTAATGTTTGTTACCTCAGAGCTCCGTTGTTTGTGAACCGATTTGGCAAATTCTTTTTTATTTGAAAGGTTCCAAATTGGTCCCAAAATCCAGTTCTGATGATGGGATCCATGACGAATTGAGGGAACTCCTCAAATTTTATAGGCAAACATATAGCGATTTTTGTATTTTCATCAGAAACTCAAGCATTTATTTGCATTCAGTAAGTATCATTTGATGAAGTGGAACTGATGAAGAAGACCACAAATGGGCTCAAATTTTCCTCAATGATAAGTATTTCACGGGTGGCGGGTGGTTCACTCGGGCTATGAATGATAATCAACCGATTTTTATTAACTTTGCTTGGGTAGTTTTTGAGTTAGCTTCGATAATACGTATTTAATCCACTTCGTACATCTTGTGACACTGTTGTTTGTGCAGTGTAGCAAGTAGTGGTAATCGAATTGTTGTGGGGTAGGTACCAT
Organism: Dryobota labecula; assembly: GCA_947523025.1. Taxonomy (NCBI): domain Eukaryota; kingdom Metazoa; phylum Arthropoda; class Insecta; order Lepidoptera; family Noctuidae; genus Dryobota; species Dryobota labecula. Next base: position 6,901,326 of record OX383305.1, on the reverse strand, counting down.
AACTAAAAAGTGAAAAAGTAAAACTTTTAAACAAAAAAAAAAAAAACAACTGACTTCCAAAAAAAAAAACAGTATGAAGTGAAAAATAACGTTAATTTCGGAAGTCGGTGGCAAAAAACGAAAATGCAGACCCAAGGTCACCGACTTCCGAAATTAAAGTTATTTTTCAATTTTAGTTTTTTTTTGGAAGTCGGTTCTTTTTTTGTTAAAAAGTTTTTTTTTAATTTCATCCCACAAGGATCTGAAAATGGTGATGAAGTTTTCACAGACCAACGACGGCAAGTGTAGCTTAACCTGATCGATCGACCTGTGCGGCTGTTATTATTTAGCCATGGACCCCTGCCCCGGAGAAACCCCCATCCCCTTCTCCGGGAGAATCGATATAGATATAGATTAGGATAGTTAGGATACTAACAGAATGCGATAGTGCTCATCCAACTGATACAATACATAAATAGTAAAGATGCAATTTAAGCAATATGGCTTTTGTCATGGCTCCGGCGCTGGATGTATCTATTATCACTCAATAAAACAGTTGATTGTTGTACATGGAGTTTCAAGCATACACTATGCATGCAGCAAGCATGCAGCATGCAATGAGCAAGCAAGCAAGCAAGCATGCAGCATGCAAGCGAGCATGCAAGCAAGCGAGCATGCAAGCAAGCATGCAGCATGCAAGGGAGCATGCAACATGCAGTAGGCATGGTGTCTGTCACGGTTCTGGCGCTGCGGGGCTGCGGCGGTCCCACGCGAGCTTATCGTCGCAGATGGTTTAACGCTCACCACCGCAGCTTCGTCTTGCTGGCCGGCTATGCCGGCCATCCTCAGCCGCGGCGGCAAGCGTTACAACCACCTGCTCCTCAACTCGTGGGCCGCCTCGCCCCTCCGCACCTACGCGATTCTAAATTACACTCTAGGGGTAGGACATACAAGGCTGCATGGAGTCGGATTTACAGCGATTCGTTTTTGTTACTAAAACATGGCTTTTGTCACGGCTCCGGCACTGGATGTATCTATTATCATTCAATAAAACAATTGATTGTGAACATGGAGTTTTTATTTCCCTGTAAGCATGCAAACAAGCATACACTATGCATGCAGCAAGCATGCAGCATGCAAGCGAGCATGCAAGCGAGCATTCAAGCAAGCATGCAGCATACAAGGGAGCATGCAACATGCAGCAGGCATGGGTTCTGTCACGGCTCCGGCGCTGCGGGGCTCCGGCGGTCCCACGCGAGCTTATCGTCGCAGATGGTTTAAAGCTTACCACCGCAGCTTCGTCTTGCTGGCCGGCTTCGCCGGCCAGCCTCAGCCGCGGCGGCAAGCGTTACAACCACCTGCTCCTCCACTCGCGGGCCGCCTCGCCCCTCCGCGCCTACGCCATTCTAAATTACACTCTAGGGGTAGGGCACGTGGTGCACTCTACGTGGAGTCGGATTTACAGCGATTCGTTTCTGTTACTAAAACCTAATTTTTAGCAAATGCAGCAAACAATCTATATATATACAATTCAGTAGATAGTAAAGTTAGATTAGGTTAGATTAGATTAGGATATAGATTAGAACACGTCAGCTAAGAAAGTATTTTTGAAAATTCATCCTTGGGGGTAAAAAGGGGAGATTTCGTTTGTTTGAAAAATCTTATTCCTTGAGTTTATAAACTTGAAACTTGGCACGAATGCGTATTATTAAATAAAAAAGTTTGATGAATTCAGTATATTTTTAAAACTACCCCATAAAGGGGGTGTCAAAGTTTGTATGGAAAAACTGATGACTATCAACACATATAGCTCAAACCACTGAACGGATTTCGCTGAAATTTGGCAAACAGATATTTATTGTGACGCAGGCATCCGCTAAGAAAGGATTTTTGAAAATTCAACCCGTAAAATGGTAAAAAGGGGTGATTTTATTTGTTTGAAAAATCTTATTCCTTAAGTTATCAATAAACATTAAACTTGGCACAAGGGGGGATTGGGGGATGTCATAGATTGTATGAAAAAAAAACCTGTAACGGACTGATCTATTTCAGAATAAATTTCCATTCCATACATTGTAGACTCTAAGAAGGGCTTTAAAGGGGCGAAATGGGGGAGATTTAGATTGTATGAAAAATCTTCTTTTTTTTTATTCATAAACTTGAAACTCAACACAAATACGTTCTTAATACATAAAACACAAATTTGTCATAATTCGTTTTTCAAAACATGGTCATGGGTCTTAAGGTGCTTATTCTTTTCAAAGAAAAAAAAAAAGGATTACGAGTATATGGGGTTTTCAAGAATTGATCCCAAACAGGGGAATGAGGGGTAATTATGTTTTTAGGGGAGTATTTAACTGCGTGCCTTGAATAACTCAAAAGTTTTTATTTTTAATTACTCAAAAGTATTTTTAATCCCGGTCATAGGGTACTTTCTACTTACTTACGTTGGATTTTTTCCGACATCCACGCGGGCGAAGCCACGGGCAAAAGCTATCTCTATATCTATCTATATTCTATATATATATATATATATATATAAAATGGTAAACTGACTGACTGACTGATATATCAACGCGCAGTCCAAACCGCTGGTCCTAGAGACATGAAACTTGGAGAGTGTGTTCTTTGTGAGGAGTAAGTATTCACTAAGAAAGGATTTTCGGGAATTCTACCCCTAAAGGGGTAAAATATGGGATGGAAGTTTATATGAAAGTCCGTCAGTTTTGAAATTAGGATCTTCAAATTTTGTGATTAGGCTGACGATTATCTATATACTATAATGGTAAACTGACTGACTGGCTGATATATCATAGATATATAAAATTCTAAGTCCTGACTGACTGACTGATATATCAACGCACAGCCCAAACCGCTGGGTCTAGAGATTCCAAATTTGGCACATAGGTTCCTTAGGAGGTCTAGGAGTGCACAAAGAAAGGATTTTTAGAAATTCCACCCCTAAGGGGATAAAGTAGTGGATGAAAGTTTGTATGAAAGTCCGTCAGTTTTGAAGTTAGGATCTTCAAATATTGTGATTAGGTTGACGATTTAAAATTAATGTATAAGTGTTTCAGCGTTTTTGATAATTCCACCCTCGAAGGGTTAAAAAGGGGGATGAAGTTGAAAAGTCCTTAATTTTCGAAGAAAAATCACTGAATTTACTATCTAGGCTTATGGTTGGAAGCTAACGCAACGGTGTTGTTAGAATTTCAACCCTTAAGGGAAAAAAGGGGGATGAAATTTGGTTATTAATTCAAGTTCTTTATTTTTTAAGTAAAAATCACAAATATTTCGGCTTATGGTTGGAAACTAACACAACGTAAATCGTTGTTTTATTGTTTATTTTCAACAAACAAGGTTCTGAAAAGGGGGATGTAGTTTTGTATTGAAGCAGTTCATTCGCTAAATTTTGTATTCAAGTAAAAATAATAAAAGTACCTACACGTGTACTGTTTCTAGCTTTACAGTATTTTACATGCAGCGACTGTCTATCTGACCTCCACAACGCAGTTACTGGGTAATACGATACCCCTTGGTAAAAATGGTTGTCAGAGTTTTGGGCTTCTGATTTCACGTAACGACTGTCAAAGATCCATGAATGACATCCGGGATCAACAGCTTAACGTGCTTTCCGAGGCGCGGACGGGTCTCTGTATGTAAAGATGGTCACCCATCCACAGACCAACTGCGGCAAGTGTAGCTTAACCAGGTGGATACTGGTCCTTTACAGTAGGTATTTCTTTACAGTATTTCTCAAATATCACACGTAGTGGAGGACAATTAGCCATGAACAAAGCTCTATACTGTTATTGTTATAATAATTCATAATTATCTAGAAAAAAGAATTTATACTGTACGCAGACGAAGTAAAATAAAATAGTAACGAAGTCAAACCTTACATTGAATATTCGAATCTGATGCCGAAAATATAGTTTTTAGAATTTTGGTCTGATTGTTTGTATGTATGTTCCAGTTTGCACAAAAAAGGGATGGACGGATTTAGATGATATTTGGTACACAGATAGTTTATAACCTGGATTAACATATAGGTTATTTTTTAATCCCGGTAGTACGTTCGGCTTATTCCACAAATCCCCCCGAAAATCCCCCTTAGGAGGAAAAGTAGAATCTATAAAAAACAGTCTAGAATTCACCCCTGATAATCCCGCATAGGGGGGAAAACTAGAATTGAAAAAAAAAACTTATTCCAAGATCCCCTGAAAGTGATTTTCTTTACATTAGGGTTCAGTTTTTCCCACTGAGGGGGTTTCTCTGGGGGGATTAGTGAAATAAGCCGGATTATCAGTGGTGAATTCTAGACTGGTTTTTATATATTCCACTTTTCCTCCTAAGGGGGATTTATCAGGGGGGATTTGTGGAATAAGCCGTACGTTCCCGTCGGCTATTTTTCGACATCCACGCGGGCGAAGCCGCGGGCAGAAGCTAGTACCACATAAAACTGCTCTTCTGGGCAATTTTTTTTTTTTTTGTAATGGCATCTAAAATTTACAATAAAATACCTGTGGACATTTTAAACACCAAGGAACTCCCACTGTTCAAATATAAATTGCGTAATTTTTTAATTGACAAAGCTTTACTACACCATCCAAGATTTTCTTAATAATTAGTACCTACTATAATCTGTCACCATGCACCTAATTCTTATTTTGTAAGACTTGCTTTATATTTGTGATGAACGATGTAATTTTCGATATGTAGCATGTTGACATAATTTATTATTGTATGCCTACTAGGCAGGACATAATGGATCTGTAATTTACCTAACATCTGTCTGTATAACCTATGCCCACAATAAAAAGATTTGATTTGATTTACTTTTACAACAATAATTTTAAAGCCCACAAATCAAAATCAGCACATTCTGTAATCTGTAATTCTGAGGACAAAAGTGAAGATTGTTGGCAGCGATCAACAAAATCTCTATTTCCCAGATGAGTATCAATTGATGTGCGTGCGCTGAAACGCAAGCAATGGTCGCAAGACCACTCATTATAATATAATACTCACACTGTAATGAACTGTAAAATAAATATCAAACCTCTGAATGAGGAGACCGAAATTACATTCCCGATTACTACAGCAGCAGTATGTAGGTGAGTGATGCAATGGTGAAGGCAACAAGTACGTTTTAAAGATGATCTTTCGGGTTGGAACGCCATGCAGTTTCTGGAGTTGATTCTAAGGGTTAACACAGACCTATGAAGTGGCAGCGAAGCAACTAATTCTATAATATGAAAGTCGATTGTATTTAATATAGCATACAACTGTGTATTACGTAATAAAAACACACAAAACGGCGCGAAGCGTCGTCGAACGGCGGCAATTAGTCGCTTCGTTGCCACTTCGTTAATCTGCGATGAACCTAAAGCAAATCATCGCCAGAGCTCTAAGAAAGACACTGTCTCTAGAGACAGTGTCTTTCTTAGAGCATTCTACTCCCAATTTGAAGGATAAACAGCTCTTAGCCAATCCTCGTACTAATAAATAAAATTGAAGTATCTATTTATAATATCAATATGACAGTTCTTTACTAAATGCATAAGAACGTTTTTTTTTTTTTTTTGTTCTAGCTAATCTCCGAACCAGCTCTACTGATTTCGACGGGACTTTCGGGGCAGACAGCTGATGTCATAAGGAGTAATTTAGACTACTTTTTTTTTAAGTGTAATTATGGAGTTTCTTGCCTATTCTTCTCCATACATAACTACCTTTTGGAAGGGGCAACTAGAATCAATTAGCTATTTTTGTAATTTTTGACGTTCAAAAGTGCCTTTTACGTGCCTATTTGAAATTAACGATTTGACTTTGACTTTGACTTTTTAGAAGAAGCCGCTAGTATTATCAAATCATGGATAGGCCAAGTTTAAATAAATAAAAGCAGTCTAAGTATACGCATTTGATTCTAATACCGGAAATTATATAATTTGTAGGTATTACATAATCGAAAAGATAAGTTCGGCATCCAACACCGGATCCACCGAAACCGTCTTGTAACGTATCTACTTAACGTACATCAGCACTTGTCCCTATCATGTCACCACCCAGACTAACAACCTCCTTTTAAACCATATCCTTTTAAACCTGAACCACAAATACCTTCGCAACTTTGAAAATTCGTAACTCATTAATATAATTAATAGTTCGTCGGTACAACACTTTCACCATGACGGAACTATGGGACACATATGGTAACCCCATTAGTATTCAGTGTTGCCACACCACGCTGGATCAATAATAATTCGATATCACCCGTTAACTTGTAGCAAAGTATTTGTGTCAGTTATTGGATTACTTTTTTTTAATTATTGGTTGGTTGTAGTCGGTTTTATGATCAATTTTCTATTAAATGGCAACCCTGGTACTCCCCCACTGAAACAACTTTGTTTTTTCAGAGAATACTCGAGAAAATTCACTCCTTATGACGAGGTTCTTCAAGCGCGCATTCTTATTCTTGAGGTGGCAGCGGGGCGCGAGTAAATTGTGCCGTGAACTTCGTTAATTTTGGGTTGAAAATTATATGTTTTACGATATTAACAATGTTAAACCCGACGAACATTACATCATCATAGACGTTTATATTGATGTGATTTTCAATACATAAAGTAGTATAATATTGAAATAAAATGAGTTTCAAAAAAATCTACAAAATAAGGGTATGTTTGTTTTTTTTTTCTATCGACCGAACTTTGTCCAATTATGTAACGAGTAGATAACCGACGTACCTACAGAAAGGTCTCAAAAGCAACATATTTTTTTCACGTGTTTAATCATTTCTAAATAAAATAGCATTAAAATTACATTTCCTAGAGCTTAACTTGAAGAATCTCGCCTTATGCTTCCACCGTTAAGAGCGTTCTGGCGATTTTGAAATCTCTTCATCGTCGGGTGGTTAGTTTCTATCCTGGTGTCAGAATTTTTGTGCCGCCTATGAGCCTCTGACTTGGCTTCACATGCCCTCGAGTATATCTCTCTCAAGCTTCGCCGCCGGTTTCCTAACGATGTTTTCCTTCACCGTTTTTTAAGCAAGTGATAATTATATAATACGCACATTAATCCGAAAAGTCAGAGGTGGCCTTAGGTTCGAACTCAAGATCTATGACTTGGCAGTCCGATGGTCACACCACTAGGCTATCATTAATTAAATCATTAAGTCCACATTTGACCCAAAAGTCCACATGATTTTGTCTACGATTAACTGAAAATCTTCTGCTTAAGAGGGCTGTCCCGGGTCCACTAGCGCCATTCCTTAAAAAAAATATTATCTCGTTACTGAGAAGGAATTATGAAAAACGGCTAAATCAGCTGCCGGCTACTAAAATATATATATATAATATATATAAATATATAAATTACTGCAAATAACCCCAACTATCGCCCTGCTTCGTTTGATCCACGATTTTTTACCCATCCTGTATAAGTACGGATCTGCCTTCCTTTCCCAACTTAGTTGGGGTCAGCTTCCAGTCTAACCCGATGCAGCTGAATACCAGTATTTTACATGAAGCGACTGCCGATTTGAACTGCCGTGCCTCGAAAAGCACGTTAAGCCGTTGGTCCCGGCTGTCATTCGTGGATCTTTGACAGTCGTTACGGGTCGTAAGAAGCCTGAAATTCTGACAACCAGTCTTACCAAGGGATAGCGTATTATTTATTTAGTTAATACTTCAAGCACAGAAATATAGAGAGGCGGAATTAATGCCATAGGCATTTTCTACCAGTCAACCTTTGGGTGATGCAGAGACAAACAGTGGTAGGTGCAATTACGAAAAATCAAGGAATAACTATAAAGATACTTACAAAATATAAATTTAATATATTAAGGTGTATTCATACACGAAATATTTTAAGAGGACCATCTATAGGTGGTAAAAAAGTCATAGCAGTGAATTTTTTTTTTTAATATTAGTATTTCATATTTTTACATAATTATTATAATTTTAAAATTGTTAGAGAAATTTTGTAAAGGAGTTGCATTTTCCAAAATATTACTTACTAGCTTCTGCCCGCGACTTCGTCCGCGTTAAATTTCTTGTGCCCCCGACCCACCCCGTCGCAACACATTGCCTGCCCGTGCTTTCACTTCGTTTTCGCATAAACTTTCATTTAAAAAAAATGGTGTCCTAGTTAATAGGAATGTTATTCTTCCTCAAGAATTGGGCTGTAAAATGCAAAAAGATTTTTTCAAATCCAACTCGCAGTTCCAGAGATTAGCGCGTTCAAAAAACAAAAAACCGGCCAAGTGCGAGTCGGACTCGCGCACGAAGGGTTCCGTACCATCCATACAAATCCTTACTAATATTATAAATGTGAAAGTAACTCTGTCTGTCTGTCTGTCTATCTGTCTGTCTGTCTGTCTGTATGTTACGTTTTCACGCCTAAACCGCTGAACCGATCGACATGAAATTTGGCAGGAATATAGCCTGAGATATAGGCTACATTTTTACGCGATAACCGACATCCACGCGGGAGGAGCAAAAAAAAAAACGGCAAAAAAATCATGTCCGTTGTATGGGAGCCCCCTTAAATATTTTTTTTTCTCTTTTATAGTATTTGTTGTTATAGTGGCAACAGAAATACATCATCTGTGAAAATTTCAACTGTCTAACTATCACGGTTCATGAGATACAGCCTGGTAACAGACGGACAGACAGACAGACAGACGGACAGCGGAGTTTTAGTAATAGGGTCCCATTTTACCCTTTGGGTACGGAACCCTAAAAACTAACTCTTCAGCTTTAGAATAACTCTTTCAGTTTTTGCAACATTTTTCATTTATGCTCCGCTCCTATTGGTCGTAGCGTGATGTTATATAGCTATAACCTTCCTCGATAAATGAAATATCCAACACAAAATGAATTTTTCAATTCCAACCAGTAGTTCCTGAGATTAGCGCGTTCAAACAAACAAACAAACAAACAAACAAACAAACTCTTCAGCTTTATATATTAGTATAGAGTATAGATTCTATGAATGACCCGCCCGGACGCGGCGACGGTGGCGGCACGAGGGCGGTAAATTTTGATAATTAATCATCATATCAAGTAATTTTTTATATATATATTTTTTTATTAAAATCAGTTTTTTTTTTTAAACGTTTCCATGGCTTCTTTACCACCTATAGGTGTATCTCTTAAAATATTTCGTGTTTGAATAGATACACCCTATACAATACCAAACTTCCAATTTCTATATAAATACAAGCACAAATACAAAAACAAAGCAATATACCAAAAAAAAAAAATACAAACAATGGGAAAACCTTAACGTTGTGATGATACTGCCAGCTTCTATTAGGTACCCCTTAATGTTGTGAAGGTTGGATAGGCAGTCGCTCCATGTAAAATGCTGATATTCAGACTGGAAGCTGACCCCAACATAGTTGGGAAAAGAGACAGATGATGACTGCCAATCTGACCTACACAACACAGTTACAGGGTAACACGATTGGTAAGACTTTCAGGGCCTCAAGTCTGCTATTATAATAGTGTCAGAATTTAATGGTCTATCATTGATTTCATAATTGTTGATATTGACAAGTTTGGTAATCTACTAATATAATGACGTCATTTTGACTTTCCAATGGTCAGCCACTGACACTCCATTGAAAGAATTGGTAATCTCGTACATAATGACAAATAAAACTTCCTACTAAACTTCCAACTTCCTACTGCTTCAGATTGCTTATAATATAACACTTATAAATAATATGTAAAAATATATATAAATGAAATCTGGCATGAATAAATGTTCAAAATGCCATTGTAATACAATTCTATTACGAGACCATTGACCGATCAATGATCGACCATTATGAATTTAGCAGATTACGAACTTTTAGCAAAATGACAATGGGATCGTGTTGGAGTGACGAATTTATAAAAATAGCAGACTTGGGCCCCTGGTTTTCGGTTTCTGGGCAATTTGCATCAAATGAGAACATAAAAATGTGTGCCCGTCACATCGTCAGTTATAGTGCAAACACTACTGCTAATCCACCTGCCTGACTCACTGTTTGCATCAGACAGATTTGAATAATCCAAGCCAAGTTTACACTGAAGGAATTTTTGTGACCTGTTTATGAAGAGACTATACAGGCATATACCGTGTGGTGCCGGACATAAAGAATAGCACTACTCCATTTCCTCCCGTGGGTGTCTTAAAAGGCGACTTAGGGACTTACTAGAAAATGGGCAGCAGCGTTCTCTATGTATTCTTAACACCATACTGCGAACGCCAACCCGCCTGCCAACCGTGGCAATTATGGCAAACCCCCCAATCGGGGTAGGCTTATGTCCAGCAGTGGACGTGTTTCGGCTGAAATGATCATGATGATGAATAGAGGCATGGAATGTGGAATCTAAATAGACACTTTGAGATATTTATCTAGTAAAATAATATTAGGTCTGACAGTGGTCCTCACATGATCTGACCAAGATTACGTCTAGACTTTAAAAGAGACTTTGACCCTTGAGTTTGTTTCGCCATTTCTTCTCAGGGGTGGTCAGATAGGAAATGTCGACTTCACCAAGCTTGTTTTTATATTTTTTATGTGACGTGTAAAAGTGATTCCGATATCCTATTTACAGAATAAACGATTTCATTTCATTTCAGTGCTTAAAGAAACGCCAGCCTATCAGATATAAGATAGGGTTTAAGGGGTTTGGCTCAGCCGTGTCTTGACTATCTGTTGCTTTCTATAATGCAGAATGGTTCCAGAGAAAAGTTCCGAAAAATTTACAACATTTTCCAATATTATTCACCTTGATAAGAGATGAATCTTCCTATTATTTTTAATGGCCATTTTCAACAATAATGGTCGAAAGGGACATCATCGATGTATCAAAATCCACAGCTCACACACACGGCACAGGCTTCGATTTGCTTGTGTCAAACGACATATAATGGTCAATGGATATCGCCAACTAGTTTGAAAGGGATGAAGCTGCCCAAAATCATCTATAAAAAGGTATTTTCTCTTTCTCCACAAAAAGCATGAAAGTATGGAAACTAGTTTCACCTAAATAGTAATATAGTAGTCCTGAGGAGTCCTGAACACTTATGAAGACTCATCACTCAGATCAGTATTATGGTCTTATTATTCCCCTATCAAAAACCCGTGTTCCTTCAAGAGTAATGCCTCGCAGTGAGTATTTATTTATTTTATTTATTTTATTTTATTCTATTCGGGAAATTTACAGCTAACATAAATAGTGTTCTTAAACAATATGCATTTGAAGGCCATTTACAAGTTTCTACTGATAAACATTTGAAACAAAAAAGACAACAAAAAAGGTCGGTACAGAATAACTATAACATCTGCTTCTGCTGGAAGAAATTTCTTTTGAAATAAGCAGTACCTTTGTGCTCTTTTATGTTAATGTATTGGTCCTGTCAAGTATTTTGTGTGTACATAAATAAATAAACATAAAGTAGGAAACAAAATAACACGATCGACTAAAATTCAGACGCAAACAATTACTTTTCCGTAAAAAAGCTTATATCGTATAAAATTATATACGTTATTCGTATTGAAGATATCCTGAACTATTGGTGCAGGACGTCAGCGCCACTTCGACTAGGATAGCCTTACAACCTTCCTGATCTTCGCATCCAGCGATCACGCCCGTCCGGTACATCTGTTAGTAAAAGTGTTGAACCAGTTTTCGAGGCAAGCTTTTCACTTTTTATCCATTTTCACTTTCAAATTGTCATTGCCAACTTTGTTTAAAACGAATGATATGTAAAACAGTTTCATATTCTAAGGCAAATCCATGCTGAAGTTCTACTTGGATAGCATGTACGCTGTCACATGTTTTAGGTCATAAACCTTTCTGAAGTTCACGAACAAACCGATGATCCTTCGATCAAGAATGTCATTATCTCCTAGACGCACAAGTTCAATGATATCAACTTAAACACCATTACGTATGCAAAGACGTGCGTGCGCGCATCTGCTCCTCCATATCAAACACCTCACTACTTGACCAATCGCACCTCTCGCTCACACCTTCACCACTACCCATAAGACAAACAGAAACACATGAACTGGATCATGGCTCTCTGAACCAGGGAACGGTGTCACAAACAACAGAAAAGGCGCTTCATACAAACGAATATCCATTCTAAAATGTACGATAAGCGACTGACAATGTTAGAACTTAGGACGTTTTGTATTCCATATCTCCACGAGGATTCGTATCAGATAGCTTTCCCTTACACTTGAGTCCCCTCCGTGCCAGAAGGTCGCATGTGCACGTTCGACTCGTACGTTGAAAGACAATGCGTACCGGAACTGCACACTACGTGCTGAATTTGAAATAGCTGTATAAAAACCGCGGGGTCCTTGTCGAAACTATCACAAACAATTCAACCTTCAGTCAGTGAACACCACGAGGAGCTAAGCAAAATGGTGTCCAGTAAAGTAGTGTGCTTGATGGCTTTGGCCCTTTTCGGGAGCGCGGCTGCCCAGCCTGCGAAGGAAGCCTTCTGGAAGGGAACACCCATGGATGGCATGGTGGAGGAGATGAGATCAGGCTGTGCCGAAGGATCAGACCCCACCGCCTGCATCAAGTACAAGGTCATGTCGTTATTGGACTCCATTTTCAAGAAGGACACCTTCCAGGTATCCGACTTTCCATTTCGCGAAAAGTTTTATTTTCCACTTTCCAAATAATCGAAAGTTTAACAATTAATTACTTTCTCCCCAGATCTCCGACGCCGTTGAAGTGACGAAGAATGGTGCAGCTAACGATGTCACTGGCCGCTCTACTGGCGATTTCTTCGACAGCATTGAGAACTTCATCCAGTCGCACGATGTGACATTCATGCTGCCCATCGCCGACACCAAGATCACTGTCAGTCCGAGGAACCTTGACAATGATGAGCTGTCCCTGAACGTGAAGTTCAACAAGGAAGGTGCCCGCTCCGTCGGTGAGGCCCGCAAGGCTAAGCTAAAGAAGATCATTGTCCCCATCCTGGTGTTCGTGCTCCTTAAGGCTATGACCCTCATCCCCCTGGCCATCGGTGTCCTCGGTCTGAAAGCCTGGAACGCGCTGCAGCTGTCCTTCTTCTCTTTCGTGGTTTCCGTCGCTCTGGCCATCTTCCAACTTTGCAAAAAGGTGAGTTAAGCTTTTACTTTGTCATTAACAATGTAGTCCTCTCTGTAAAAATAATGCAAAATGTTAAAGTAGCACTGACTTATTTTACAAGCACAGCACTTTACCTAAAACTATTTGCACCTTTGGCACAACTTTTACGATCTATTGGCACCGTTTGAACTTGATTTGCACAATTAACTTTACTTTTTAATCCGACACTGAGTTTACCACCCAGTAAACGAAGTGTTTTTATTGTGTACTAACCCTCTTTCACAACTCTACTATCCATAAGCCTAACATTGTAGTTTACCCAGATTGCGGCGGACAACTCGCACCCCCAGATCTCTGCGCACGGTCCCTGGGACGCCGCGTACGCAGCCACCCGCCGTAGGAGAGACGCCGAGCCTCAAGAACTGGCCCAAGAACTCGCCTACAACGCTTACCACTAAACTTTCCGAACGCAACTCCAACCCAACGACCTGTATCCGAACTCCGTTTTTCCCGCCGTTTTTGACAGCTGGTTGACGGACACAGATAACATAGACCAAATAAATGATTTCCTCGAGAAATCGAGACCGTGTAAATACTATGTAATGCAACTTATTTATTAAAATATTGTGCTTGAGAGCGTGTGATTGTGATGTATGACTGATGTTATTTATTTATATTATTAATAAATCTTTGAAGAATTTATTATATTATTTTATTTTGTGCTCCTTTCTCCACAACTTTCAATAATATTATGAAATAATTATTACTGAATTGTTTTAATTAAAAAGTCATAATAAAATTAGCATCTAATTCACTTAAGCCAGTGTATTATTTCTATTGCAGTATTTCAAACTCTTAAAAAACTCTTTTCAATTAAACTGATGACATTAAAATGCTAATTAACTTTCCGAAAGTAATTCACTACTTTTATCATCAATAGAAACTTATGTATGTATGGCATTGTCACATGCCAACTTAAAATTCAGAGAATGCATTTCCTCAATAAGTCAGTCACTGTATTCATTTGTCATTAAGTACTAAGAAATATTTCTTGCGCTAACGATAATGTGAAGGTAATTCAATAAAGTAATGAATTATAATCATATTAAATAAATATAGGTCAATAGGATCCCATTACAGAATAAAACAACCACCTACACATACCATGGAATTAGACCACACACAAAAATGAATCGCAAGAAAAAATCAAACTACGAGTATGTAGGTGAACAAAAGCAGGACGTAATAAAATACTTTCTCTAAAAGGGAGGAAAATTCGATACGAGGTGGCATTTGCAACACATTAAGTTTCCATTCAAGTGCCAATGTTGCTTTCTACGACACATGGGCTCATCTGCCATGATGATCACGTAGGAGATACGATCAATGTCACGTGCAACGTTTAACTTTGATCCAATAATAGGATTTAAAGTTAAACCAGCCGATCGATTGATTTTTATTGATTTAATGAAGTCTGGACAACTTTGCTGTCTTGATAATCTTGGAAATGGACGGGTTTAAATTTTTTTTTAATTTTAATCATGGTCCTTTTTTTGGTATTGTTTGTCGAATCGTTGAGCTCCTTAAGTTTTGAGTTGAGCTGGACGATTACTGACAAATGCGTGCACTGACTGGACAGGTCCACGTCTGTGTGATTATTTCCTCAGAAAACCATTTCTGACACCAATGCTTTTCACATAATCTGATCAAGATTATGTCTGGACTTTAAAAGAGACTATGACCTTCGAGTTTGTTTCGGCCTTTCTTCTCAGAACAATCAGATAGGAAACGCCGACCCATCTTGTTTCTAAAATATTATTGTCGTGTGAAAGTGTTTGTACAAACCTACTTACAGAAATAAAATTATTTAGCATTTATCAATTAAATTACGGCGAAAACCGCATCAAAATCTATTGTGAAGTTTAAAAAATTTAAGCGGTCACCTAGAAAGAAACGAAAAGATTATTTAGAAGAATAAGAAAAAGAAGATAAAGATAAATTACTACAATCAACATAATATGACGTGATCTACGAAATTGGTATTTGGTATTGGTAAAGAACCCAAAAACCCAGCTGACACTTTTCACACATTTTCTGTAACAAGAGCATACCAAAGAGCACCTATCGGGATTCAAGCTAACACATAGATCTGTATAAATATAAAAATCATTTTTATTTAATGCATATTGAAGTACCTACTAACGGAAAATACTTATGGCGGTATCCGGCATAGTCATGATACGAGAAGCAGTTAAGTACCATTTTCTGTATCACAGTGATGTAACAAAGAAAATATACCCCTACATAAATAAAAACCTGGTCCTTCGTTATTAATCAAAGAAATGGCAGTTACTTTACTACAAGCACTACCTGCCTGAACAAGCTGACAAATCTTGAAGCGTTCAGCCGACAGAAAAATGGTTGCATGTTTAAATATAATGTGTTTTACTTTTTGTTCTCTTTCAGGCTTCGATCGAGTAATAGCTTTCAGGAGATTAGTAGAAAACTAGGTCGGTATGTTCCTTATTATTATTACTATCACTTATGCAAACAGTGTCTAATCAACGCAGCTGATTAGTTACTATGCTGGGCTATGACGACAGACTATGTTGATGACGTACTGCAATTCCATCTGGAATTCATCTCACTTGAAAGAAATAAAGAAAATACATTTATTTAGCACAAATCAAAAGGCACACAATAATATTATTCAGCAGATTAAAAAAAAGTAAGAAATTTGCAGGAAAGGGTGCCTCACGGCTGCGCCAAAAAGGCCCAGTTCAGCAAAAAAATCCTGTGTGCCTGACGCTCAACTGGACTTAAAAATAGAACTTGTAGGTATAACTTCTACTCGTAACTTGAAATGATGTAGGTGTAGTATTAACTTAAGGATTAATAACCTAATTTAACTATAACTCGTAAAAATGAATGTGTTAGGCTTTTTCATAGTGATTTTATTTTAGGTGCAAAATACTCTACGTCTTTTTCAAAAACATATTTAACTTTTGAATTCAAGGTTTTCAGGTCATATAAAAGACCCACTTAGATCAGTCAACATATCAAAATAATATCAGCAACTTAAAGCAAATCACCAAGATAATTAGGGGGGCTCAGAAGGGAGCCCTGCGGCACTCCTCATTATAATGCACGGTCCTCACGCAGGATGCGGCAGGCCGTCGCCCGGCATACCTGCTGTACCCCGCTGACCCACTGAGTAAACATTAGCACGGATTCAGAATCATAACTCAACTATTTTTAGGTCCTTATAGCATGCACACCTTACCGAACGCTCCTAACAAACCTAAATTCTCGAAAACGGTTCAATATTCTCAGTATATCAACGGAATAAGGTTCAAAATTGCGTTGCTATAAATTCTGTGATGGCAAAGGTTAATTTGTCTATTTGTATGTAGAAGTAGATGATGGGGTTTCGGGCCTGTTTGTATGTCTGTCACGAGCGCAATGTTTGTAAGTAGATAGTGTTATGTGTATGACTGTTACCTAATACGGATGGCATACATTGTTTACTTACTTTCTTATTGCAAATTAGAGGAGTGTAAGTGCTAAAGTAACCTTTTATTAAGTATCCAAAAACGTATTTTTAATTTTCTTGATATACCTACTTAGTGGATTTTGAAGTTGACCTTTTAGGGTTATTGGTACACGTTTGAAACGTAAAAAATTTGAGTATGAATATGGATGGATATAGGTAAGAGTTGGAGAAGACTAAAGAAACGATGGATGAAATTATCAAAGACGATTTAGATAAAAAGCGGATGAATATTGAGACGATAGCTGTATGAAAGAAGAAGATATGCTGCGTCGACCTCAAATAAGGCCAGGAGGATAATGATGAAATAATATTAACCTAAAGTAGCTCATCCATCTACAGAGCAATAACCTTTATTAAAGTTTCAATAGATCGGCACCAATCCACAGGTTTATAGCCGAACATTATCAGAACGGAAGTGAAACAGCAATTTCACAATCAGGACAGCGGGCTATGCTAATGTGTGCACGAGTTGCATTCGCGATGTCCAACCCTTATTGCATAATGAAGATGTGCGCGAACATTTTGCTAAATCGGAGCAGTTTCACTTTTGTTAGTAAAACTATGCAGAAGCTTTTTATGTAACTTGTTGTAAGATTGTGTAAGTTGGAAGAATTAATAGATTTTGTGATTGGAAATTGTAAACTAATGAGGTGGAGTTAATTTTAATCAAATACATTTTTCATTCAATCAATTCAATACTAATTTTCCTGGCAAAAGCAATTTATATCACTGAACAATTATTTCATATTAAATATGAACGTGTTCTCTAATTGAATACCTACCTACTTCTCTAATTTATGTTTTGTGTTCAGCGCGACTGCACCTGACTTAATTTCATTCACATTCGTCCTACAAAACATATAAGTCTTATTTCTCATAGCGCTAAATCTAATTACAAGTAACAAAAGTTTACTTCATCGTAAAGAAACGATGTAGGTCATAAAAAGAGTAATGTCCAGCATGAAAACGCGACATATCGACTTGGCATCCACGGTTCTGTCATACATAAATAAACTTAAGAAACTTTAAGAGAATATGTGAACTAGGTACAAACATTTTCATAAGCTGGTACTGTACTCGGACATAGAGATCAAAATCCCGCCGACTCTGCTATTGGGTCTGACAGCTTTAACGAAATGAGATGCATAAAGCAAATGAATGACATTACAAAAGCGACACATCGCTTGATTGGTATGTACACGCTGGTGGTGAGAGCATAGTCCGACACTGCATGACAAACAAGCTGATTGACTATGGGTCTGTGCAGACGTGCCATAATCACACTGGCAAAAATGTAGCTGGGCTCAAATTGTATGAAAAAATGTAGTGAAATAGTAGTTAAGCTCTTCGGATCAATTGGAGGAATACTGCCACCATACTGGTGCTGGAGGAATTACAGGATTTACAAGCATATAAGGCATTTAAGCCATATTTTTTACAGTCATGAATCATATTTTAATCAACATACAACCTGACACTGACCTGAAAATTCCACAAAACGTAAGAAAAATTAAATTTCGCGGGCTACGTTAGCGCGTCTCTCTTTTAACGCAACTTTTAGCAGAGCTGTCGGTAATCAACTAAACCATTCACAGTTACAGTGTTAGCAACTGCCAGGCCACATTTTTCCGCTGTGTTGTGGTGCGATTGTCGTTCGTCTGAACAACAATTCAGCAAGAAGGTTAAAGACATCGACCATGTTTCGATGTTACGTATGTCTTCGTGAAGTGTTGAAGACTGAATTATGTTTTACATATTCGATGGTTTTCGGACACTTATTGGCTACTGTACCCGTATAATTGTCGATGTAAAAGCAATGTCTAGTGGAATTATTTGAAATAGCAACATAATGTTTTAACTGATGGGGAGCGGATGCCCATTCCTATCACCTATGCAAATTAATGTTTTTTCGTGGCAGCTTCTCCACTTGCACCTCGGGATACTATCCATACTGATACCTATCTCCAATATGTCCAGCTTTTTTGCCATCTGAACTTTGTCGGGACTTGTCATTTGTGCGGACTTTTCACGAAGAGACGTTTAAAAATAATCAAAAAACTTAAACATTTCTGAATAAAGAAATATTTAAAATGATAAATTAAATATTTCATATCATAAAAAGATATAAAAAAATAGAGGTCCGCCGGTATCGGAAGCAGGATCCAAGCTACCAAGACCTGCTAAGCTGCAGAGACAGGAACCTCCTCACAATGCGAGCCGTATCGAGGAGCCTACTGCCTTCTGAATCAGGCCCTTGATCCAACCGCCTAACGAGAACCTCGAGAGATGTTAATCAAGGGTTTCGGCCATCAGGCCATTGGCCGTTACGACAATCAGCACAATGACAATGATGTTACTTAGCACTCTTCCTCTCTCCTAATTTTGCTGTGCCCGACAGGGTCCATATTGATCTTTTACTCTGATAAATTTATAATGAATTTTAAAATTTGAATGTAATAAAAAAATGAGTATTGACAGCTGAGCTCACATTCCACATGTCAGCCTCGTCAGTCAAAGAGAATCAAATTAAATATCCCGACTTAGCATAAGTCGGGATATTTAATTTTATTCTCTTTCTCAGTTTTATTATAAACTAGCTTCTATATGACTTCGTCCGCGTGAAATTTCTTGTTCCCCCGTTCCCCAATCTGTTCTCGAGATATCATCAAAAAGCCGTTCTGTACAAAACGTATGAGAAAAACACGTTAATTTTTCTTATATTTTATTATTCATTCTGCTATTCGGGGCGGAGACAAATCCAAGCTCATAAAAATCGGTCCAGCTGTTCTTGAGTTATAAATGGTGTAAATAACCCGACTTTGATTTATATATTAAGGGCCTAACCTAATCTAACAAGTTTCGTAAGTATCAACTACCCCCGACAACTCCACGGAGGATGTATTATGACATGTGTCAATACAACAAGTTCATGTAAGAATACTGGAGCCAACCAGAAGGTAGGCGGCAGGCATACTATTGACTATGTTATTTATTTATTAATAAATAAATAACATAGTACAATAGTGGTACATAGGCGGACTTAATGCCACAAGGCATTCTCTACCAGTCAACCTTTGGGTTAAATATAAAAACATAGTGATAGGGTACAAAAATAATGTCTAAAATACTAACTTCTTGATTACGAGAATTTATATAGTTTTATTGATACTAATACACATATACAAATAAAAAATCTACTCATGCGAAGTTTATACAAGGAGTTCACTACTTAAGGCTCGTACAGACCATCGTTGTAAGTGTCTTCAGATCATCGTTTTGATGGTCTGAAGACATCGTATGATCTATACGATCTATGATGATGGATCTTCGTCCGGCTTCTTAATTCAGCTCCTGTTGCAATCTCGATAGTTCAGTTAGCAAGGGTTGGCAGTATTTTAGATAACGTTTTTTTTTTTTTTTGAGGATCTGAAATTATCAAATGACCCCTCCCGCTCTGGGTGGAGCGGCTCCTTGGCCCTTTATGTTCCAGGGCAGCGGTACCGCTTTCGGACAATCCCGCTGACCCGGCAGGCTTGGGCTCTAATAGGCCCCCTCGTTCCTGCTGATATCTCTTTGAGGCGCGCGTGGAACACTTACGCGCCGTTAGGTAACGCTAATGCCGAGAATGAGTCGCGGGTTCGATTCCCAGGTCGGGCAAAGTATTATTGGGTTTTTTCATCTGGAATTTCTCAGTACAAGCCCGGAGTCTAGAATCGTGCCCAGTTGATGGCAATAGGCTCACCCCCTATTACGTGGGACTTGAACATAATTGGCGAAATGTGGGTGTACTAGGTTTACCTCTAGGGAACCCTTCGGGGAAACAAGGCGTGATGTTATGTTTTTGCCATTTGGGGCTACACTGATCTACAAATTGGGAGGAATATCTTTATATCCGACCCCAATATCAAGGAACAGAGGCAGGAAAAACAGACGGGGCAAATCTGATCAGAGGGCCTACACCAGGGATGGACAAACTACTACCGGCACAGGATTTTAATCTATCCCACCAACGTCATTTTGACATAACAGTGTATTGCTCTTAGAAATTATGTTCTGGCGTTCGTGTACGTTTAGGGTAATTGTGAACTTTATTAATTAAACTTATCCACATTCAAATTACTGTAAGATAAAAAAAAGCGCTGGTGCGCCCCACGATTATTTTCACGCTGTGTGGGAGCATTCCAGTTCCATGTGGTGCCGGACGTAAAGAATAGCACCATCCCATTTTCTCCAGTGGGTGTCGTAAAAGGTGACTAAGGGACTTATTAGAGAATAGGCAGCAGCGTTCTCTATGCATTTTTAACACCATACTGCGATCGCCAACCCGCCTCCCAAGCGTGGCGATTATGGCAACCCCCCCCCCCCCTGTTCGGGGAGCCTATGTCCAGCAGTGGACGTCTTTCGGCTGAAATGATGTGGGAGCATTTTAGTCTTCGAAAATTCTTACGATAAATTGCAAGTTAAAACAAAATGCATCTTTTTTAATCTGGGCCCCTGAATTCCTTACCTACGCTATTCTGGCCCCTGATGAAAAAAGTTTGCCTACCCCTGACCTAGACAAATAGACAAAGTTGGAAAAGAAACGATCGATTCGAGGATTCGGGTTTTGGTTCGGTTGAATGTGTTAGATTAACAAAAGTTACCAAAAGCCTTTATATATCAATCCTGTTGAACATCGTTGTAGAAATACGAAACGCTTTGAATGTTTGAAAGCGATTGCCACTTGTCTAGGCATTCTGGTGGTTCCTGGATCTACTTTCCGGCAAAATGTAGCACAAATGAATATGACTGTGTCGCTTACAAGCCTACAATAGACCATTATAGTATTCCCTAACATTACGTAAAAATATGTAGTAAAGTGAACGTGACTAGAAACGTTATATCCACATAACAGTTAGGAAAGAGTACAAGAATTATGTTTGTTTACATTTACTTCTAAATCGTAAAACTAGAGATGAACAATAAAAAAAGATGGTGCTTCAGTTTCGAAATGAGTTATTTATTACCTAACATCTGTATTTTATAAGGTAAAAAAGGGATAAAGGAAAGCAAGATTTTTATTTTATAGTATTATTTAATTTCTGAGTCAAAAGAATGCAGCAATATGTAATTAAGGGATATTACTTGACAGCAGCATCATCTAACACCGTCGTCAAAGTTTTGGTGAAAATCCAGGAAAATGCAAGAGTAGACGATCGGAGTCTTTTGAGTGCAACGAATCTAATATAGTTATAATTATTACGAAAAATGTGAATGCAGAATAAGCCTAATATATAAGTATATACAAAAGTGTTTAATATTAACGCAAATGATTGATCTTATGTAACATTATAAACCACCTCCTGAAAGTTCCTGAAATTACCGAAGGTAGTCATAAAGCTTCCAAGAGATATTAGTTATTAATATTTGTAATATTATCACCAAAATACATCACTCTCACCACCAGGACTTTCTTTAAATGAAAATAAATAGTTTGCCAAGTATGAAAGCGATTGACATTCAGAACACGCGCGAAGACCGCGTGCCTTGCCGTCCAAAGGATCACGGTATAAAAACCAAGCCCATTGAAAAATTAAATCATTGTTGCTCCATTAACCGGACGGGCCGAACGTCTAATTAATCAAAACTAATGAAAAAGTGAAAAAAAAAACAAAATGAAGTGTTTGTGTTTACTCCTGGCTTCCGTCGCCATCGTTCGCGGTTACAGCATCAAGGACAATGAGATTCAAACGGCGCGGTTAGGATCAAGTGATGAGTTGCTCCAGAGTGTGATCAGTGATTGTTTCGAAGCTGAAGCCCCGATGTCATGTCTCAAAGTGAAAGTTCTCTCGTTCCTGGACACCAAACTTGGAGTTAGCTCTGAATCTGCTAGGGCTTTCGAAGACAAGAACATCGACAAAGTGATCTTCGACCGCGTTGGCCGGTACCTGAGCAACAATGAAGTCAGGTTCCAACTGCCTGAATTCCTCTTTGACAGTGCTGAGGTGTCTTACAGAGCTGACAGGGGTTTGGATGTGGAATTCCCGAAGACTGACAGTGAAAACGGCGAAGGTAACGATCGACCAACCACAAATATAAGACCATAAAGATTGGACGTCAAACTTTATATATTTTTTCTTCCAGCTCGAGGCATCTTGAAGAAGAAGCTCCTGCTCCCCGTCCTGCTGCTCCTGAAGCTGAAGATGAAGGCTTTGATGCCCATCCTCGTCGCCATCATCGGCATCAAGTCCATGAAGGCGCTGATCCTCAGCAAACTGGCCATCACTCTCGTCCTCGGATTCCTGATCTACAACTTGATCATGAAGAAAGGAGGTTAGATATCATAGAATGATTGATAGATTCGCAGCTAGTACCAACATTTGAATTTCGATGATAACATGTTTTTATTTTTGTTGCCAGCCATGCCCATGATGATGATGCCGCCTACAGAAGCCGCCCCTCCCGCACCCCAATACGGTCCCCCGGCCAATCAGTACGGACCTCCTTCTACCCCTGGACCTTCCGCGCCCCAGGATTCGTACGGCCCTGCTTGGGAGCCAGCTAGCAGTGGTCCTTACGCCAGAGTCTGGGACCCTTCGCAGCTCGCCTACAGCTCCTACTACCCTAGTGACTCGAGCCCTTCAGCCGCCTCGAATCAGTCTCCTAGCTACTCCAGCGTGTCTTCCGTCTCCTCATCAGCATCAACATCTTCAGCCACGTACTAAACGGATACTACCTCATGTAAATACGCACGGGAAACGCATTGTACATAGTGTTTTAACGCACGCACCAATGAAACGGCTAGGGTCTAGAAGCGTTATTTATTGACGAAGAAGATTAATTTATTATTATTTATTGAGAAACAATAAAGAAACTGTCGTTTTAGTAATAGCTTATTATTTTTAACCCCTACTTATCACCCACAAAGAACGAAACTTAAAACATGTATCATGTTGCTATGTAAGGCCCAATTTCCGGGTCATATTTTCAAAAAAAGGCATGTGGAACCAGCCTATTGGGCCATAAAAATTCCCTAGGGCTTTAATAGCGTTAGCCCAATACCTATAAGAATGTGAACTGCATTCATATAAACTTTCACCAACAGTCATTATAATAAACAATACAATACATCGTTGTCCCGCTTTTCCTGACATTCTTATGATGGGCAGGTCAATCGTATAAGGACAGCTGACATATTTGGCTGAATAGGTATGTGTTTTATAGTCTATAAATAATAGAAAAGTTATGAGACAGCACGGAGTAATAGCCGACCAAGACCATTATACAACTGAGTAGAATGCGGACTACCAGCCCGTTTAGCGCCTAGGAACCCGTAGTCGGTTATCTAAAAGAACCTACCTTTCAAATGCGTCACTTATTGGCTAGCACGTTAATCCATCATTACTACACTGAAAAAAAAAAGTAGTTGTCACAATCAAGATTTTGTTTAGATTGACTAAGTAACTTGTTTGCATCTGAGCCTATCAAGCACAATGATCACAGCTACTACTTTTATTTGATTGAGATTTGAAACGGGATCTTGATTGGAGTTATCACAAAACCTATTTGCAGCTATCAAGTCAAAACATAGTTGCTCCAACCAAGATTATTAGATTAAAGTTTCAATGATCGTTATTGAAGTAATCAAAATGCTTGATTGACACAACTAACTTACTTTGTTACAGTTAAAAAAAAAATAACTTGTCTCTTTTTTAACTCTTCTACAATGATGTTATGTTAAGGGTAATCGAGAAACTTGTTTGAGCGTTCAATCATTTGAACAAGTATTGCTGCAATCATGTTGTGATGATCAACTTAACTAAAATTTTGATTAATCTAAACAAGATATCGTCAGTCACTTGATTAGAGTGCATTTTTTCAGTGTAATTGTCATTGGTGGGGCCAGTCCTCTAGTCTCGAGTTACTTCTAGATATTGATTAGGTAGGCTAACCTAGGGTTGCCACCCCTACATTATAATAATATAGTATCCTGCTTTAATAGAAGCCTAAATAAACTATTCCTAAAAAATATCATGTGTGGTGTTTTAACTCAGTACCCTTCCAACTTAGCTTTATTCACTATACTAGCTGCTGCCCGCGGCTTCGCCCGCGTGGCTTTTCCTAAAATAAAAGTCTAAGTTACTCCTTATAATATCAGCTATCTGCAAGTGAAAGTCCCGTCAAAGTCAGTCCATGCGTTACGGAGATTAGCCGCAACAAACAGACAGACAGACAAAAAAGAAATGTTTTATGTACCGTATACTTTCATAAGCATTTGGAAAAAGGTGTTATTTTGACATTACGAACAGATACATCAATTTTATTTATTTGTATGCCTTAAAGTGAAAACCTCGGGAATGCAATTTTGGTACATTTTTTTTTTTTAAGAAAACCTCGCATCGCACGTTCTAGTTTCACACAAAAAAAAGTTTAGCATCCGTAACCGCATCTATGACAAGTTTGAATATTGCACACTAAAAGACACATTATTTGAAGAAGCTGTGGTAATGAAATTTTACAGGGCGCAGTTTTCGCTTCAAGTTGCCTTTTTCGCATAGATATACGAGGTTTTCACTCTCATCATCATCATCATTTCAGCCGAAAGACGTCCACTGCTGGATATAAGCCTCCCCCAATTGGGGAGTTTGCCATAATCGCCACGCTTGGCAGGCGGGTTGGCGATCGCAGTATGGTGTTAAAAATGCATAGAGAACGCTGCTGCCCATTCTCTAGTAAGTCCCTTAGTCGACTTTTACGACACCCACGGGAGAAAATAGGGTGGTGCTATTCTTTACGTCCGGCACCACACAGTTTTCACTCTAAGCCGACGATATGTATGTATAGATAGATGCACCTTACAGTAGGCATGAGTTCACCACAGCGCAACAGGATGATCGAATTGATCGCAAGTCAATGCCTTGCCCCGTACTTAGCAGCTAGAACTTTCGCTTATGTAAAGAGCAAGCTAGGTACATTATCGGGCTTCAGACAGATTTATATATCTACTGTTGCACTATGGCCAACATTTTTTGTTATCTTATTGTACATATACATAGTGTTTTTTTGTTTCAATATCCGACCGAACAAACATCTTACTTTTGATTCTCGGTACTTTATTTAGTACCTACCGAGGGGACCTTAGGGTGTGCCTTGAGGCACACCAAAATGTATCATCATAAGTCCGATGACCAGCGGGGTACCTAATTAAGTACATAACATACTAACGATTGCAATTCCTTTTATTTTGACAATTCGACAATGACGACGTGTACACGGAATTTTTCAAACATGATCGAAGCAAAGTATTTGAAATTTCCTTCGAAGTCCTTTGGATGAAAACTCAAACTCAAAGCATTTATTTCAAATCAACCAATTACAGGCACTTTTGAATTGTAAAGGGGTCGGTCAGTCAGAAAGATGAATATTGCCCATTTCAAAGTGTAGCAGGTTCCTATGGAGAAGAACGGGCGAGAAACTCCATGGTCACTCTTTTAAATGAAAATATTGTTACAAAATATTAGTTACCTACATCATTCATATTGAAATTATACATGTGAGAACAATGTTGAAAGATGTGCATGTTAAAAGAGTCCGTGATAAAAAGATAAAAATAAACAAACAACTCAAAAAAATTAAAAACTCGTGGGAGTTAAGAGATGATCAGTCCCTACTGATGGCGCCCGTTAACGAACATGACGCATGTATCAGCACCGTTCAGCTCAACCATTTTGAAGGGAACATTTTGATCCAACACACACGCCCCAGCAAGATATTTGAGTGAGCATAGCATACTCTCAACCGTCAGGGCACATTGAAGTCAATGATTGATTGATGATTTAGAAAGAAAGTGTTTTAGCAATGAGGGCTACCGTTTTAGTGCTCACCAGTTGGCGCCACTGTCGAGTAAGGTCCTGAAGTGTAGCTGCTAAAGTTTGTAAAACAAAGTTTATATTTAAATTATATGTAATACCTTAAAACCGTACCGTAAAAATATCGAGCATGCCGCAGTGTTGCGCAGTCCCGTTTTGTTCAGAAAAATGGAGGCAATAAGTTTCCGAAAGATGAAACTCTCAAAGCATTGACATTCATTGGCCCGTAACTCATATTTGCCATAGTTAATCTCAGGTATTGCAAAATATTCACAACATTAATCTAATCCATACTCATCTCCTAAGGGTCCTAGCGTGATGTTAAATAGCCTTCCTCCAGAATTGGGCTATCAAATGCAAAAATAATTTCATCAAAAAAAATCCCTAATCCGACTGGTAATACCCAAGATTAGCGCGTTCAAACAAATAAACAAACTCTTCAGCTTTATCCATACTAATATTATAAATGTGAAAGTAACTCTGTCTGTCTGTCTGTATGGTTTTCACGCCTAAACCGCTGACCCGATTGTCATGAAATTTGGCAGAGATATAGCCTGGGATATGGAGAAGGACATAGTCTACTTTTTTACGTGATAACCGACATCTATGCGGGCGGAGCCGCAGGCAAAAGCTATTTGAAATAAGCCCGCGTAGTCCACCCACAAACAGTGATATTTGACATTTCGGAGACCTCACACTACAATAGCGCCTCTAGCGGCGAATTCATAAGCGACAGCCCTCATTGGGCCCTCATTGGGGAGCTGTAGAAACCTGTGGATGAACCTACCTATTATAAGGACTAGCATAACCTTACAACACGCTTGTTTTACCCCGAAAAGTTAGGCAGAAGAAGGCCACATATCACCAGTAGGTATAAGAACTAAGTTCAATAAAATACATGTTCTTATTTGTGTAGGAAGGTATCTATAAAAATAAAAGGCTCGATGTCAATAATCATTTTTCTTTATTTTATTTATGTTAACTCGATTAGCACAATATCAGGTGAAGAATGGAAGTGAGAGTGTTTCATAATAATATAATGTCAGTACACAAATGTGTGGAAAAGTGGAAAAATAGGTAGGTATGGTTACAAAGAAGTTAATAAGTTCGTTATTATTGTCACAAATGTATGGTTTCAGTTACTAGTTACGATAAATTCATATTTTTTCTTTAGGGAATCTAAATATTAAATTGATATAAAAGATTAGATCTGGAAATGAGTAGTTAGGTACCTAGTATTATGTTTCTTTTTTTTTTGTTGTGTATTCCCGCGTCCTATTTAAAAGCGATAGGCGCGCGGAAACACGATCGTCGCGTGGGTATATCACTTATTGTTCGAAAAACTGGAACCTGCCTTCTGTCGGCGCGACCACGCGTTCAGACTAACCGAATAAAAAGTGACATAATATCGCACATCCGGAGCAACATTGACACAAAAGGGATGTTTAATAAAAAATTTGTTTGTCCCTCATGTATATTATAAAAAAATATTGGACACGTATTTTGTTATTGTAATTAAATAGTACAATATTTCACTCAATCAATAGTTTTTTTGTAATATTAATCATTTGTATGTCAATATATTGACAAAACATAGCGCATTACCTAATTTTTAAGATCTTTGTATGTAATCACCTATGTTTTACAAATAAACTATTCTATTCTATTCTAGTATTTTTTCTTTTTTTACCCAGGAATTAGAATATTTACAAAAATAATAAATTAAATAATAATAAATAATAAATTAAAATAA
Organism: Dryobota labecula; assembly: GCA_947523025.1. Classification (NCBI taxonomy): domain Eukaryota; kingdom Metazoa; phylum Arthropoda; class Insecta; order Lepidoptera; family Noctuidae; genus Dryobota; species Dryobota labecula. The sequence goes on along the minus strand of OX383305.1, from coordinate 6,873,081 downwards.
ATAAATAATTACAAAAAAATGCTGCGCTGCGTGTCGCGGGTTCGATTCCCGCACGGAACAAATATTTGTATGACCTACAATTAGTTGTTCCGGGTCTGGCTGTTTGTGTATGTGAGTTTAAATGTTTGTAAACGCACCCACGATACAGGAGAAATTCCTAGTGTGGGGCAACGTTTAAAAAAAAAAAAAAAAAAGTTTTTTTTTAAACTTGCCTATTGTAATATTTATAAATTTTACAATAGGCAAGTTTTACAGTGTTACTCCGGATGTGCGATATGAGCGCGACGATCGCGTATTCGCGCAACGATTGTATTTAAACGGAACGCGGCCATTATTATGTATAGTATTTTTTTTTTTAATTCTAACAAGAAAATGGATATAGTAACATAAAGTCAGAGAAATTAATTGTTTAGCAACGACTATCAAGTTACATTCACCGTATATCCATTCTTTAACAGTTGTATGAAACAGACGGCAAATTGACGTTATAGGTCAATTTGATAAACAATTTCTCTGTCTCTTCATAATTATTAAAGAGTATAATAAATAGGTAGGTTTTTTACCTTCGCGTCACCAATAAACTTACAAAGTTTTCTGATAAAACAAGTACCTACTTAGGTACCGAAGAACGGGGCTATTTGGATTATCGGGGGTTTATTTGGAATAAAGCAATGAGTTCCAGTTTAAGAAAAATGGTCGTGCATATACTACAGTGGGTATACAAACACGGTACAAATGCGCTAGATATATACAAGGACGCTACATACTATAGGTAAATAAGAATTTTACCTTTCTTGAAGGGTATTAAGTACTATCTATTCGAATAAATCGACAAAAAATGATTTTTGTACTCATAAAAAAAGGTGAAGATTGGAAAATTAACTGTTTAGATGAAAAATAAAAACGAAACTTACTTATGGAGGCATTATACAACACGTTCAGATTTCAAGGCAGAAAACGGGCCGATGTAACGTTAAGGCTCGTGCACACTGGCGCGATTTCGCACCAGTTTGTGGGAGCCTTTACATGGAATACGCTTTATATAAAAAACGCCGTGTGCATAGGACGGGTCGTTCCCGCTCGTTAATACCCCGTCAATAACATTATTAACGACTGGGAATGTTTTGTTCCACTTGTTAACAGTGTTGAAGAACGCGACATATTTTTCCCAATCGTTCACCGCTCGTTCCGCGTCTATACTCCATTTACTATAGCATCAAGGCTCGTACAGACTCGCGCGATATCGCGGACGCGACAGGCAGCGGCAAAGAAATTGTGCTACTAGTGTCACGTCGCGGCCGCGATATCGCACTAGTCTGTACGAGCCTTTAGACAAATAACAGCTAAATAACGACAGTTCTTGTGTAATATTGTTGAAATTGCTGCACTTTAGAGTTATTTTTTTTAAAAATGTAAATGGTAAATAGATTACAGTGCTTTGTACTTATCGTGAAATAACGGAGTTTATTAAACGTTTACATCGAAATAACGAAAGGGTGAGAACAGTTATTTGTCTAATGTTATAATAAATGGAGTATAGTCTAGGAGGTGACGTGACGTGACGGTTTCCTTACGATGTTTTGTAAGGAAACCGTAAATACTAAAACAATAGGAAATATACATAGATATGTACATAGATGTCTGAACAGAACTGAAGTGCTTGTGATATCTACAATGGGAAGGTTAAAGCTATTATTTCACAGCCTTCGACTAAGGAGTGCTTCATAACGTACTCTTTATAAAGTGAACAGCCATAGGAGAGAAGATTTGAATAGGTGTATTATATAGGTAGTCTAAAAACATAAGTATACAGAGTGGCGACGAAGTTAGAATTTAAGTAGTTGAAATTAGTTAGTCTATTGATTTTTGCAGTTGCCTCTGCTTTCGACGTTGTTTTCGCTTGTCAACCTAGGAGGTTGCCGTCTCCCCCCCCGTGGGTTCCCGCATTGTCGAGGCGGGGGGGCTCAGTAGCCGTGGCTTGGAGGGCCACGGTGAAGCTAAGAGGAACCCGAGGAGGGGGCCGCTCGTCAGGGCTTTTGCGGCTAAGCCAACGACGTAGCGGCCGTAGGTTGCGGTGCCGCTTCGGCGACATCGCAACTGAGGCGGGCCGCGATGTCGAATGGGCGGCATCGCGGCTGAGTGTGGGAGGCCGCGGCGGGAGAGGAGTGCCGGTATTGCGGTGAGCCGTTCTCCCTACCTTCCGCGGCCTCGACGCGGTCGCCACCGTTGAATGGCAGACGCGGTGGGGCCGCAGAGGAAGAGGAGTGTCGGTATTGCGCTGGCCGCTCTCCCTATCCTCTGCGGCCGAAAAGTGGTAGGCGGCGGGGCCACTGACCTGACCCGTCGCGGGGGGACCAGAGGCGCCTGGACGCGGGGTCATCTGGCACGGGGTCCCAGGTGGAGGCCAGCAGGCAACAGGTGCGGGGGCACCCTTGCCTGTATCGCACAGGCCTCCACCAGTGTCGGACGGGAATGGCCAGGTGTTCCCGGTCATTCCCATATCGCCCCCAGGCGGAGGGGCATGCGGGGCCCGCCAGCTAGGCGGGCATGCGCCGGGAGGGTTGTGGACGTAAAGGCTGTGCCGGTTTCCCATGACCCTCCCATCAAGGCGATGAGGGAACTCCGCTGAGTTTTAGTGGGTATACTGCCATTTTGGCAGGGAGTCCCACATACCCCGTTTCGGCCCCCGACGAGCGGGCATGCGTAACGCATTTCTCAGCGTCAAAAAAAAAAAAAAAAGGAAGTTGCCGTCTGCTTAACCGGACTTTCCTGTGGGTGCCTCAATAATTCAAGGACTCCAGCCAGCGCTGTGCTGTTGACGCGTTCCGCTCTCGTATCTATACCTATTGAGCACTTTATTCATACCGTCGCGACATGAAGGCTTGTGCAGACTGGCGCGATATCGCGGGCGCGACAGGCAGCGCGACCTTTGTCGCGCCCGCGATATCGCACCAGTGGAGCACGCTGGAGAAATACGAAACTCGACGACACCGACGACACTCACCCTCGTCCCATTTCACGCATAGAGTAGGTAGGTATTATGAGTAGGTACCAACCTTTCTAAATTTATCGCACCAATGGCATTTCGAGTTTACAGAGTTATTAAGAGCATTGTCACCGGTCCACTAGCGCCACTCCTTTTAAAACATATTATCTCGTGACTGAGAAGGAATTATGAAAAACGGCTCAATCAACTATATCGGTAAGTGTGTCTAGAATTTTCTAATACCTTTTATAAAGTTTCATATTGAGACACGAAGCGACATAATACGATCTAGAGGAATGTGGCCGTTTTTATTAAGATCGAATTTTGTTGCATCGTGTCTCAATATGAAATTTTAAAAAAGGTATTAGAAAATTCTAGACACACCGATATAGTTGATGGAGCCGTTTTTCATAATTCCTTAAGAAAAGAAAGAAAGAAAGAAAATACATTTATTTAGCACAGACTAAAAGGCACACATGACAAAATATAATTTACCGCCAAAAAAATTCCTTCTCAGTCACGAGATAATATGTTTTGAAAGGAGTGGCGTTAGTGCACCGGTGACACTCTTAAATGATAACCGTAAGAAGGTCATACCTTAAATTATAGTAGGTACATCTTTCGCTTGATTTGTTATGTTATTTCGTTAAGTCAGAATGGCAACTTTACGCGCCTTTTTCTTTTTCGTGTGGTTAGTAACTATAACCTGGTTTCAGTTTTTATGCCGCCCATAGGCCTCTGCTGACTTGGCTTCACATCCCGTCGAGAAATATCTCTCAGGTATGCCGGTTTCCTCACGATGTTTTGCTTCGCCGTTTTGGGTTGTATAGTAGCATTATATTCTAGGTATAATAACCGGCAAGAGTCGTGAGCACAGATATGGGCAGTAGTGGGGGTAAGCTCGCGCATGTAGGTACACTTTCGGCTAAATAAAAATGACACGCGAGAGTCCAATGCCACCATAGCACAGCATCATGCTGAGTGGAAGCATTCTTGTCACAGTCATGACATGCAGTTGCCGACTATTTCTGTTTTGTACTCGTGATTATACATAAGTAGATCTATTTTGTTTTATTTTTCTGATTATTCGAATTAGGTACCTACTTAATTATCTTTTTGTACGCAAGTGTTTCTGTGACAAAGCTATTTTTCTTTCTTTCTATTTAATGTGATAATATCATCGATCGCCACTCCGTATAAACGCGAGTACCTATTATTTATATTTGTTAAATATAAGTAATTTTACTTAATATTTTGGCGGAATTTGGCTAATAAATCATTATTATTTATGGTAATCTCGTCTATAGCCCTCAAGTTAGCCAAATAACAAGTAAAATTAATACTTAGTTACATAGGTAAGTAGGTACAAATACTTTATTTTTATATTATCTAGCTAAGTAGACAGAGTAACAGATAGTACACAATGAAAAAAACAAAGGCAAAACGTCAACATATTGTGCGCTTGCTTGTGCGTCATCAATTCATCATACTATTAACTTTAAATTCAACAGTAGTATCCACCTATCCACTATGCTTTGAAATAGCTTATAAAAATTACAAGTTAATAATATGATTTAAATAAATAACCACGACCATATTATAAACTTCAAACTTCAACAGTATATACTAGGAATATGCTTTGACATAACTTGGCCAAGCTGATCATGGAGCGTTAAGATTCAGGTCTCAGGTCAACCCAACTACTCTCCCAATTTGACGTCCACTACCTGACTTGTTTGTCGCATTAGTTCAAGTCTCCTGACATCTTCCCCGATTAGTATCGACCGGCTTGGTTCCTGAACTCCTGGGGCCTATTCAATAAAAACCGACAAGCGACAAGGTGGCAGGCTTCAATCTGACAATCCGACATTATTTTACAAGTTCCATTCATACATTTTCTGATTTAAAATACCCAAATAGAGCGACAAAACCCGCTGAAAACATTATTTACTACGTTTTTGTGTTTTATAACACGGTTTCAAGCCTATAATGCCAAGGACCCGCCTCAAGGGTTCACTTTAGTGTAAACGTAATGCCGGTGACCCTTCTGGAGGGTCCACTAGCAATATGTATGGCGACATGGCATATTATCAGCTCTGTGAAAAATGGGTAGACTCAAATGTGTACTTAACAAATTCGAGTCCACCCACTTTGCACCTGTCGTGAAAAATTTACAATTATGTAGTTTTTTTTACCAATATGTCGCATTATCAGTTACATTAAATATGGCCTAGGTTGATTGATACAATAAAATAAAATGTCGAGTAAATACAAGCCAATATACTTACACAAATAAGTACTTATGACTTTATGTTATATGTATAAAATAGTTTATAAGTATAGTTACGAGTAGGTATCTTGAGAAACAAGCTATCTTGCATAAAGTCGGATGTAAAAGTATCTATACAAGTATAGATTAGATATATAGATTAGTTATAAGAAAAGGTGTTCTTGAAGATGGATTTAAGTGTTAGTGGAAGTAATACAAGTGCGAGATTCATAGCAATTTAAAATTAAGTTCACCACCTCTGTGTTGTATTTATCAATATAGGCAAAAGAGGAAAAAAATTGTAAATACAGTCAGCTGCACATCAGTGGTAACACTACATCATCATCATTCTCCTACCCATATCCCAATTTATTTGGGGTCGACACAAAATGTTTTATTCTTCCATATTTCTCTACTCCGAAAATCTCCCTTACTGCTAAGACGTAAAGGCTCTATCAATTTCAAATAGTTACCATTGATGTGCATTTGACTGTACCTATCTCTTGTGGTACTTCTTCTACTTACTTGTGGGTATATTTACTAAAAACATACTCTTTTGCCTATACACCTACCCTACAGACATGATGAAATCAGCTCTAACATTTCATAATAATAGGTGTATATTTGTGTCTTTAATTACTATTAAATATTTCTCTGGTAACTTTTTCCTAATTCTATATTTATGGCAATTTTCAATAATCCCCTTTATTGTCATCAGATTATTATGAAACAAAAGATACATACAGTAATAACGCTGTCGAATTACCAGCAAAAAAAATGAACTTTTGAAACATAAAACAATCTTCATTAAACTTTTAGGTGTTGTCTGTACATCCGTGAAATTAATATTTTATGGGCCGATTTTTAAATCATCAGATAACTTATGTGAAAAATAAATATGGTGCATAATGAGCCTATAATAATGTTCCCACTACTGGGACACAAAGAGTGGGCCATAACCCCCCACGCGGGCCCAGTGCGGGTTGGTGGAACTCACGTCTTCGATTTTTTTTAGTGTAGGACATGCTAGTTTCCTCATGTTGTTTTCCTTTAGCGTTTTGTGGTGGTTTGATATAGTTTAGTACGTCTTTCATACAAAAGCAGTCAAAGCGCAATTTTATTCCTCATTAAAAGTTTTCTGGAGATTGAAAAAAAAACGGCCCTAAATCAATTTAAGCTGCCTAAAGTTAGGTACCACAACAGGCTGACGACAGCATTATTACCATAATATTTTCATGATACATAGGATATAAACTGGACTTTAGCTCACTAACAATACAATTCCTTGTTTCACAAATAAATATTCCTGCTTTTGTAGGCAAAATAATAATCTCCACTTATTCTACGCGGTGTTCGAAACCAATGGAAGATGTATAAGGCACCAGGGTATACAACACCAATCTAAGCGTTGCTTCTTCATACACAATGCTATGCAATCTCAATCACTCGACGACTGGCTTTCAGTAAACCAAGATCTGTCGATGTTGCTTCAACTTTGAACTTTATGATATTGCTAATTAAACGTATCTAACTATTTCTCAATACCAAATTATCTCCTGCTCTCGATATGCACAAAGCTAGTCGAAGGCTCGAAGTTCTTGGTAGGCGTGGTCAAAATGCATGCTATTTCATTCAAAATCGTGTGCGAAAAGGACAGACACTGTGATGAGCAGTAAGAAGCTAGTGCGCGCACGGATACACACTCCCTTTAAAGTATACCAACGCTAATGACGCACACATGCGCGATATTATTTTATGAACAGCAGGGCCTCAAGTCTGCTATTACAATAGTGTCAGAATGGACTCGCCATTGTGAGTATTTGACAGTGTTTGTATGGCAAATCTGTCAAAAACTCACAATGAAGAGACCATTGCAACGTTTGTACATTAGTAGACTTGGCCCCCAGACCTTTGGACGTAATGACAAAATGACAAAACTAGTTAATATATCTACTCAAAATAAAATTATTTGAACTTTTGAATAAATTATCTATGCCTGTACGGTTTCTATTTTGCCATTTTCAACCCACATAAGCTATTTATTTAGGCCCAAAGATGAGTTAAAATTAGTGTTGAAATATGGAAGTTTTGACGCTCATAACGTCCTAACCAATTTTTTTTTTTCCAATTCTGCTTCCATAAAGGACTAGATAATGGCGAGACCAATAGATATTATTTTTAGTTATTAATGTATATCTTCAAACAGACGAGTAATTACCAAACTACGTTCATATGGAAGAATGACCGACTAGTGTCTTTAAAAACGAAACCACAATACAAAATCATTCAGCGCTTCAGGACTTTATCTGCAAGTCTTTTTTGACCGCATGCGGTCACCGCAGCCACCGAAGGCGATGAAAAACAAAACCGCTTCGAATAAACCAATATTCTCTCACACAACTTTCGAGGTCCCAAATCATTTGTAGACCTCGAAAGTTCTGTGATCTGCGGGGGCGTGAAATTGAAAACCGTCGCATAGCTATCATAGATACTGAAGTCGTACCTAAAACATTGACGTTGACTGTCTAAGCAAAATTACTGTGTACCACGAGACGTCCGTATTTTGTTTTTTCGATATATTTATTTCGTTTGTCTTTAAAAAAAAAAAAAAAGTGTGTTTTAATTTCCTTGTATCCTTGTCTATACGTCTGCTAAAATACGTTTATAGTTCAAACGTCCAACTTACAAAAGCCAATGTAATTTGTATAACTTAATGCATTACATGTAATGCACGAACGTCATGGCTGAGTCGGAAATGCATTACATATAATGCACGGACAGTCAAAGTGTTAAATAATCGAAGAATTGAAGACTTGCATCGCCTTGTGTACGAAGAGCCGTATCTGAACCAAAAATGATCGCCCCTTTGATGTTAAATTAATATTTCTTTGTTTGTACTTATTATAGGTAAACTTAGTAGGTAATCTGTGTATCAAACATGTCAGTCAGTAATGGAAATCGGATTATTGCTGTCGATTATTGGCACATTATTATTTCTTAATGGTAGCATGTCTTTTTATTTTTTATAATTACCATAATTATTTACATACTTCGATTAATATTTTTAAATTGTCTGTTATATTTTGATAAATGTACTATGTTGTAAATAAAATATTCGACTTTTTGATACACAAATTACCAAAATTATTCGACAATCTTCCCCACGTCACATTCGTAACTACTCCTACTTAACGATATTATTTTGAATGTGTATATTATTAATTTTAATACTATTATCTAAAAGGGATGAGGTGAAAATAAAAATAAAAAACGTAAAAATTAAAAAATAACATTTTACTTCCAAATAAATAGGACTAACACTGTCATGCTAGGAATTAAAAAAATAAAACCAGGTATAACTCTCGCCAATGTTTGTGGTCGCTCTGGAAATAGACGCTACCTTTCATTCATACATCGATTAGTCTATGCAGATTCGTCGGTTCAGATTCCGATGAGACCAGACGAATATGTAGGTAGTACTGGGCCTCAAGTCTGCTATTACAATAGTGTCAGAATGGTCTCGCCATTAAGAATAATTGACAGTGTTTGTATGGCAAATCTGTCAAAAACTCACAATGAAGAGACCATTCTGACACTATTGTAATAGCTGACTTGAGGCCCTGATCATGTGTAGCCAGTTCTGATTGGTTACTGTACAAGATGACAATATGAGGTGTATGTTCAAAGCGACCATAAAGTGAGGTGTATGTTCAAAGCGACCATACAGTTTCGCTAAAAGTCTTTTGTTCTACTTTAAACGATATTTGGCTTGCAATAATGAACACAAAAATTTAAAAATAATATCAGAGTCGAGACTTTAAATTTGCCTAGTCACTACGACAACTCCTAGGTATATTTATCGCGTAAAATATACTTATTGTTACTATTTTACGCAGTACAAATAACTTATAACTTGTCAAATGCATACACACGCATTTTTATAAAAACCTAGCATTGTTGAAAAACGTGATTAGCTAGGAGTCTTATAATTATCTAAAATCAAATAATTGTTAGTGTTTCAGTCTGTAAAACATACATAATTTTAATGTTAGAATTTACCTACAATAAATATGTGAATGACATTTTGCGAAAATAACCACAATTAATCCTCTCAAATGAGGAACTTTTTTACTTTACACACTCTTGGCGAAAAACACAAAGTATAAAAATGACGTTTGATGTTTTTTTTTTTTATAATAGTAACAGGCACAAGGAACAACAACCTACCATTTCATTACAATACAAAAGTCATCCACGGCGTCTTCTTCAGAAATTTTGTGCAAAGACAAAATAAATCACTACTTATTTTTAGTCAAAATTCTACAAGCACTTTGGATTAGTATTTAGTCACATAAAATAAAAGAACACTTTACCCCTGACCCTAGGAGGGTAAAATAAAGGTTATGTTCACAATTTACCTATTAGTTCTTATGTAATAGGGGCAAGTCCGTCGCCGTTTACAGGATACAATATTCAGGGTAAGAAATACATAACATTACTAACACGGCAATTAAATTAATACAATAATATAATAATAACTCTAAAAAATACAATAACTTCATACATCTCAACGGCATTGTACTACCTATTAAATATATTTTATGCACTTACAAACTTTAACTTTACATATATAATTTTATATAGCATATTTAAATGTTATTTAAGTTTATATATTAGCAATTATAATAGAAATGTTCTGATTTATTCATTTAAAATTTTGCCTTTAAGTCAGCTTGAATTTTAACAATTCCGTCAGTCAATTTGCTCAGAAATATCTTTTGACTACTTGTCCTAAAGTTGAGTTTTGCTTGCATTTTGACTTATCATTTATATAGCCTCTCAAGGCAGAGATAGTGACCAATAAATAGTCTTACTTTATACGATAATATCTAATACCATATTAGCCCTTATAATCTTCTCTGGAAATGTCAATAATCTTCTGTGGAACTGTAATGTAATACTATAAGACCAAACAATTAATATTACTCTTAATAAGCACCAAAACAACTTAAATTGTCATTCGTAATATTTGATCATTTAAAATTAACCTGTATGAGATATTAAAGTTCAGATGCTTCAAGATAAATGAAGTACCTATTTGGTTTCAAAGTTGCTAACTTTACTGAGATGGGAATACTAGTAAATGCATTTTATCTTAACAGAAATGTAGCCTACATTTCTGTAAAGCAATACCACACACATGGCAAGGTATAATCGTCCTTACGGCGGTACAAACAAATAAAAGGCACAAAACTGATAAAACTATTCGTTTTTGGCAAACTGTATATGATATATCCTTAGTTATTGAATCAACAACCTGATACACAACATAAAAATGATATAACTTGCATATAATATCATATATATAGCTATAGAACACATTTGTCGAATGTCACAATCCTTATATCACTAAATCCAGGCACCTTACTTAAAACTCGCACTGGACTTCCAACTTTTAATGTCACATACATTTCTTGATATAATCTCTTTTCTCTATGATGATCTGGTCAATTATTTTACACTGAAGCTAGACGACCATAGACGGACCGGACTGGCTCATCTCTTTGTATAGTGCAGGATTTCGACGCAGTTTTATATACAAAATGGCGGATTTTTACACTGCGATGTTGCCCAACCCGGTCCGTTTAGTGTACGCTAAGCTTTACGTTCTCCTACACAATGTCACTTCACTTTCTATCAAAAACACATCACTTTGGGGTAGTTCACTGTCCCAAACGTCGTGTAAAAACATCCCACGCCGAAGAGACGTAGTGAAGTGAACGCTAGGCTGTCCGCCACATCTCGGCCGTGACGATGATAGGGCACAGCCGTGTGAAGGTGATGCCGACCACGAGGCCCGTCACTAGCACGGCGCCGCCTAACATGCCCGCTGGGCTTGCGTTCTCGGGAGCTACCGTGCTGGAAATAGGGAAGGCACGTTATTATCGATGTTTTAAAGACTTGTTTAGGACACCTTGGCACGTTTTGTACAACAATTTATATTATAAAAGATTTACAATGGTCCTGTTTTTTTGATATTTTATTTTTAGTAATCACTTCTATAACTTCTTTTTTTGCTATTGATTAGAATGTAGCAATACTTATGTGTATACAAATTTATTTGGAAATATGTATGTTTGTAAGTAAAGCATTATTGTACCCACTTAAAAAAGTAAGAAACATAACTATAATGTATCCTCTGTTGCGTAGTGGGAAAAGGCGAATTATAACCCCCGCCGGCTGTCGCTGAAAACCAGCGCTGGGGCTCTGTCTCGCATAGGGTCGCAGCATTATGCTGAGCGATGGCCGTTTTGCGTGGATGTGACGCATATTTACCCCAAACTTATTTTTTTTTTTGTGTTGTGTTCTTTTTTTGCGTCATGTTTACCGCAAATAAACGTTTTTTCTTTCTTTCTATCTTCTATAATTAAAAAAAAATTACAATATTGTTAGTTTATTTTATTTAAAACATCGTTCAATTTCTGTCAACCATTTGAAGATAACAGAGACAGAATGCCTCTGTCAGATGAGGCTAAGACAATGTATAATTTAGTTTAATTAGCCAGTAAGCGTAGATAAGTCAATCTTTGTGAGGCCTATGAGGGTGACATGATCATGTTTAATCAAACCTTCTATAAAATAAAGATTAAAAAAAAATGTTAATAATATGTTTAGCGTTGTAGCGTCTTCGTCAACAAAATAAAAAAAAACCGGCCAGTGTGTGTCGAACCACGTACAACGAAGGGTTCCGTAGGTGGAATGAATTCATCCCAAGAACAAACTTAACAACGTAGTTGAAAAACATGTTCCCCTTACAATCCAACTGAAAATGTAAGTTTGTACGTACAATATTGAGTGATTTACCATATTATTTTAAAACCATAGACTTCTTATAGGTTTTCCTGTAATCTATAAGTATAGAACTATTTTCAGCGGTATTTATTTTTTAAATATCGCAGCATTATGCTGAAATAGGAGATTTTTAGGCCTCTCACAGGTCCTTTTCTAATTTTATTTTTTCGTTATTGTTTACAATGTAAATTTTATTAGTTTTAAATGCTCTTTTATAAAATAAAAAATAATTTTCTTTCTTTCTTTCTTATCCTATAAAGATTCGGTTTTTTCTTTTTTTCTTTTGTCGACCACATCGTCGTATCAAGACGACAGTTCGGGAAAATCACTTGACGACTCACGAAGGACAATCGAGTTAGAGTTTCTGTGTCTCGCCTCGCGCCGGGCGAGAATCTATCCTTGTGTAAAGAGTATACAATCGTATTAGAGTTTCTGTGTCTCGCCTCTCGACAGACGAGGAACTCTCCTCATGTAAATGAGTGTCTCTTTAGGCTAAGAATAGCTACTCACCCTCCGATATACATCATAGCGAGCGAGCTGCCGTGTCCTGAGCTCCAGCCCAGCAGTGCTGAAGCGATCCAGAAGACCCAGTCGTTGGTCACAAACACAGGGAATGTGCGGTCCAGCGGCTTGTAGTTACACATCAGAAAGAATGGGATGAAGAGGAGACGCGCTGTCGTGAATATTACCAGCCAGCGGGGACCAGGCTGGAAGGAAAGTAAAATATTTTTTTAGTTCAAATTCAAATAATTTATATTCTCTTCACAAACAATGACATCATTCAGACAAGCTTAAAAACTATGTGACACTAGTTTGTGAGAGACTGGTGTCTGCATTAGGAATACCTGTATAGCAGATCACCAGGGTCCCACCACACGGTATGTAAACATAATCAGTTCTTTAGTAGTAATTTATGTGAAGGGATAGGGCATAACATAAAAATCAATGATAGACTCACAGATTAGAAACAATAAAATAAAATAAAAATGAAGAGAAGTGGAAAAATTCGTGATCTAATGTGTAGGGAATAAGAGTGATGGACTATTTCGGATGAGTTAGTAATTCTTCAGTTGCTTACTAATCTAAGCCATAGAGCTTTCTTGCAAGCCTTTGTTGTTAGGTGATAGATCATGGTAATACGATTTATTTTATTATATAAATGGGAACCTAAGAAAGTATAAAATCTTTGAGAAGAACTCGTTTTTAGACCTTTAGTAGTATTGCAGACAGCGTATTTTCTGCGTTTTCCCGAGATAGAGGATGGATCAAATATTAAGGAGGAGTGCTTCTTAAGAACAGTGTATAAAACAAAAAGTTGACAAAAAGATTTTAAAGTGTTTGTAGATCTACAGTAGGATACAAGTGTGGTATTAGTTAACGTAATAACAGCTACAACATAAAACATAGAAACAAGAAATACACAAAACTGATAGACAATATTGCAGCCCACAACGCTGTTCATAGATTAACTATAGGATACAATACAGTGAACATAATCGCTAGGATTACAAATACTTTTTTTATTTTTATTACTAACTTTTAAAATAATTATCGTGTTTAACTCCTTAAGGCTCAGTGTTTATTAATTGCCGAAAATATCCTGTTTTGTTAAAAAAGAAAATTGTAATTGTTATGGTTTTTGCGCCATTTTATTTTTTTGTAGCTTTAATAATCATACGCAAGTTCACGGAGTGAAACTTGAATAATTTAATCATTGAAGCATTACTGTACCCACATCAAAAAGTAAGAAACAAACTTCGATGTCTCCTCTGTTGCGTAGTGGGATTCAAAGCACTTTATTGTTGTTTTCTATTAATGCCTTAGTATGCATTGCTGTTGGTGTACCAAATAAGAGTTTTGCCTCCACTGGGAATCGAACCCAGGGCCTCATGCTCAGCAGTAGCACTTGCGACCACTAGACCAACGAAATGAATATGTTACCGGCCAAACCCGATTTCTGGCCAAACTAATCGAATATTCCCACATGGATTGCCACCAGGTGGCGATCGGGAATAAAATTCCCAGTCGCAACCCGGTGACAACTGGGAATTTTAGGTTAAGTAATTGCCCCCACTTCAAATCGCTGTACACCGCGGCGTGGATTGCCAACCCTTCTCATCGCTGTCTGTAAGGGCGCGTTCCCACTATGTCGTGACGATTAATTTATCGTAGGACGACTGTCGTATCTAGCTGTTCCCATTATATCGACTTTTTATCGTTACTGTGTCGTCGAAATATTTTATCGTTGAACGACTGTCGTATCTAGCTGTTCCCATTGGATCGTGCCAGTGTGTATAGTTCCCAAGTACAATGGATGAAGGTGAAATATTATTAATGTATTACTTTTTAAAATTTTACTTTAACGTATCTACTAATAAAACCACATTGGAAAAGTCGGACCGCCAACCCCCTCATCGCGGCCGTAAGGCAGAAAGCGATGAAGGGGGTTGGCGATGCACGTCGCAGTGTACAGCGATTTGAAGTGGGGGCAGTAACTCCTCAGTCGCCATCCGTAGGCAACTGGGAATTATATTCCCGATTGCCACCTAGTGGCAATCCATGTGGCATGTGATATTCGAAACTAGTTTGTCCTACGCTAAACCGGTTTATCCTTCGCGTGTCAGGATATACTAGTTTAGGCCAGGACAATCTAGTTTGGCCTGAAATCGGGTTTGGCCGGTACCATATACATAAATAAATCCATTGAACACAAACAGATACTTACGAATTGCCACGTGCTGGCTGTAATGTTACCGATGGTGGCTGTGAGGTTGAATGTCAAGAAGCAAGTGATCCGCACGAAGTTCTCGCCCAAAAACCCGACGGTGTTCGGTGCCACATCTGTAAATGAAGAAAATTTATAATGAGTAAATATGCTAACCACACGGCACACGTGTGGTGCCGGACGTAAAGAACAGCACCACCCTATTTCCTCCCGGGGGTGTCGTAAAAGGCAACTAAGGGACTTACTAAAGAATTGGCAGCAGCGTTCTCTATGCCTTTTTTAACGCCATACTGCGATCGCCAACCCGCTTGCCAAGCGTGGCGATTATGGCAAACCACCCTCCCCACTTTGGGGGAGGCCTATGTCCAGCAGTGGACGTCTTTCGGCTAAAATGATGATGATAATGATGAAATATGCTAACTAGCACACAAATAGCGAATGCAATCTCGAAAAACACTTCAGATAAATTCTGGTTAAAAAACACTTCCTCTCTCCTGAAACATCATCATTACTTAGTTCATTGCTCTTGTTTCATGTTTATCGTTGTTTATACATATATTTATATAGAAAAGTACCTTATGCTTTATGTATGTATGTATATATGTATTAATCTATACTAATATTATAAAGAGGAAATATTTTTTGTTTGTTTGTGATGAAATGTGATCTTCCTGTACGAGTCCCAATAAATACTTTTTCTTTCTTTCTTTACATAGAGTTATGTTACCACTATGTTACCACTATTCTAGACCCAGCGATTAAGGGCGCCCACACAAAACCGCGATGCGATGCGGTACGATAATTCTTGCGGTGCATTCGTGCGAGCTCGCACACAGATATTTGCGATGCGTTGCGAATTCCGCTTATGTGTGGGAGCCCTAAGGCTGTGTGTTATCTGTCAGTGAATTTAAGATTTTTATCAAGTAGATGAAGTTGTACGCACCTGATATAACGGACGGGAACACGGACAGCGTGACGAAGAAGATGATGAACACGTTGTACAGTTGCACGAACGCTTGCTTGAACAGCGTGATACGGGATGTGTGTTGTACGTTGACGGCTTTAGAGCTGCCCCGGTCTGCGTTGCGTTGCTGGTTCAGCTGGTCATGGTAGCGGTAGAATTTCTGTAAAATAAAAAGTTAATAAGTTTAAGGCTCCGTGCACGAAAAAAACTCTATTTTGTCAATTACTTATCTAATTGTGACAAAACTTGAAATAATCGAAACATTAAGTCTGTGTAACTATAAAAGTACAGTTTTCATGGTGCTAAACCATTCGTGTCAGTCACAACACCTGTTAATAGTTTCATCATTTTTGTGCTCTCCAAAATATAGTTTATTTCGCCGTTGATTTACTTAATGAAGATATTGTATAATCATTTTTTTTTTTTTTATTATATTTCAAGGATAGCTGAAACTAATTTGTGATTTTTAATATTCTTGATATTATTTGCTAAATAATAGGAAAAATATATTACTGACGGAGTTTAAAACAAAAAAAAGGTTTATTAATATTATTTTTCTGCTATATTATGTATGGAAGTTGAAAAAAGTGGTTGAGCCACATGCAAGTAGACCATAATAATGATGTTGGTGATATTTTTTAATGTTCAAAATCAAAAGCAGTTTCTTGTAGAAAGATGATCAATTATCAACCTTGCGTAATTTTTCGTAAAACTTGTTGCGAATATTAGTGATTTACCGTGAATACTTAATTTATTTGAAAAATCCTTTTCAGCCACATGCAAAACAAAGAACACGAATTTACAAATTACAAATAATTTTGTTTAAATTATTTTTCCCTTTCTCACAAACAATGAACAAAATTGATCAAAATCAGTCGATTTCATGCACGGCCCCTTTAGACGCAGATAGGCCCCAGAAACGAGTTCGAATCTAAAACCAAATCAAACTCGAATCGTTTTCGGGAGTAAGGCCCCAGGAGTCACTTGATGAATGGTGAAATATTTTAAAACGAAGGTATAATAGACGGAGAGACAGACAAACAGACGGAAATGTAGAATTAGTACCGACCCGGGGACCAAACCTCGGTTGAGACAGTCGCGTTTTCGACCATTGGATCAACGAGGCAGTCAAGAAACAAAATGTTTACGTTCACGGGCCCTATCCGAATACCAGCGCTGCGGTATAATTTTATTAAATATCGCAACATTATGCTGAGATAGGAGCCTTTTTGGCCTCGCACAGGTCTTTTTACCCGACTGAGGAGGGTAATGTGTTTATTATTTTTATTATATTTTTTGTTTTTATCTTAGTTTTTAATGCTCCTTTTTTACTGTTTGTATTTCCTGTGCGTTTCCCAATTTTTTTTTTCTTTTCTTTTTATTTTTTTGTAGGCTGTTAACTTTATTCGCATTCAAACTAAAATTATATTTAATCCGTTCAGGGCAGCTGGCAGTATCACAACAACGGTAATGTTGTCTCATTGTTTGTCTTATTTGTTTTAGTATATTCGTGTATTTATGTGTATTTATTTGTTCTTATATTTATATATAATTAGGTATATATATCTTATTTATAGTTAAGGTATAGGTTTATCCTTATATTTTAATAAAATGTATTCCCCAATTTTCGTAATTGCACCTACCACTGTTTGACTCTGCACCACCCAAAGGTTGACTGGTAGAAAATGCCTATGGCATTAAGTCCGCCTCTGTACATTTGTATGAGAGTGTTAAATAAATAAATATAAGTACTTATGTGTATAGATAATTCTAAAAATAACAGTAACAATGTAGCAAAACATCATGCACACACATTTACTTTAAAATATGCATGTTAGTTAGTAATGCATTACTGTACCCACTTAAAAAAGTAAGAGACATAAATATAATGTTTCCTCTGTTGCGTAGTGGGAAAAGACAACTCTATGGAAATTATTCATTCAGACAAATATTTGCAAATGTAATAATTTTATTAAGAAGTACGAATTGGTGTTTTATTTTAACACTAATGATAGCTAAGATGATACTCACGTTCAACGGCAACGCGAAGTAGGTGTCAATACAGATGAGCAGCACAAACATGCCGCCTATGAAGTAGTAGATGGCGGCCGTGCGAGGGTTGTCGAAGAATACCGACAGCCAATTCAGACCCACGATCAGCAGGCCGCATAGGTTACTGCCGAGGACTACAGCACCCGTGTAACTGGGAGGTAGACAGGCTGCTACGCCAAACACTGAGTTTTGGAAGATCGCGTTGAAACCTGAAAATTACGGAAAGACGATTAAGTACATGTTTTTGTGTAGTTGTCAGAGTGGTCTTTACAGTATAATATTACCATGTACACCGCCTGCCAAGCGAGGCGATTATGGCAAATCCCCCAATTGGGGGAGGCTTGTGTCCAGCAGTGGACGTCTTTCGGCTGAAATGATGATGATGATGATGATGATGATGATGATGATGATGATGATGATGATGATGATGATGATGATTACCATGTAGTATATTATCTACACATGTCTTTGCAACTAAATAAATCTGACTCTGAATCTAAATCAGCATTCACAATAATAAACCTAAATCGAAGAATTCTCATTAGAAACATCGGCGCCTATTTATATTTACGAGATAACCACAAACTATTAGAAGGAACTGTGGAAATAAATTAAAGGTTTCGGACTAAAACTGAAATAGCCCAACGATGTTTTGACCTAAACGCAAGCCAAGAGAAACTGTGTCAATTGATCTGTAAATAGTTGAGCAGAAATATTTAAACAATATAAATTAGATGTTGCTGTCATGTCTTATTTGATTTTGCTAATAAATTTAATGGATTATAGCATAGAATTTAAATAAGAATTTTATGGGAAATCTTTTTTTTTTTTTTTTTTGTGACCATTCATTCTTTATTGTTTTAGTAATATCAACTATTTGTTAGGTAAAATTTTATTCTGTACCAAAGATTTTTTAGGACAGGAATGCATATATATGCTCTCTGGCATAGTTTTCCAGAAGTCAGCACATAATATCCATACTAATACTAATATTATAAACGTGAAAGTAACTCTGTCTGTCTGTCTGTCTGTCTGTCTGTCTGTCTGTCTATCTGTCTGTCTGTCTGTCTGTCTGTATGTATGTTACCTTTTCACGCCTAAACCGCTGAACCGATCGTCATGAAATTTGGCAGAGATTTAGCCTGGGATATGGAGAAGGACATAGGCTACTTTTTTACGCGATAACCGACATCCACGCGGGCGGAGCCGCGGGCAAAAGCCAGTTAGTTAGTTATAACTAACTAATCATACCAAAAAAAAAAATGAGCAATCGCGGTGTAGCAAAAGGAGTATCTAAAGGTACGCTTACACGGGCAACTAAAATTGCTCAATCCAGGTCAATTCTCGTCAACTATGACTTCACGACTACACCCGGCAATTTAGGGCGATGGCAACATGTAGCAACCTGTTGCCAGAGATACGGCCACACAATACCATGCAATATGGAGCAACCTTAAAAAACTAGGCAATACAAGTCAATACACCGACGACACACTTGTACTGCACTGACTCTCGCAAAAACAAGACGTTAGAGGTATAAACGAGATAGAAAGAAAATTGACAAAAAAAATCCAAACCGATTGGATATTCGGCAATGCATATTGGCGACATTGAGAAATGTGAAATATATGGAGCAATATGAAGCAATATTCCCGAAATAATTATCGCATTTTATTGTTGTTGCTCCAGATTGCTCCACTTAATTGATCCAGATTGATCCATTAGTGTTGCCGAGCGATAATTTCTCAAAAAATTGCTCTTGTAAGAGCACCTTAAGGCGACCCTTAAATACTCCTCGACTGGCAGCACGTGACTTAGTAGTTTCTGCCTACGCTCATAGAAAAAATACTTGACAAAGTCAAATCATTTATTTCAAATAGGCTCATAAAAGGTACTTTTGAACGTCAAGAACTCGTACTACTTGATCGTACAGAACTCGCTTAATGATACCCAATGTAAATCACATTGGGTATCTGAATCAATCACAATTGAAACACACAAGGAATGCTTGTTTGTCGTTTCAATTCAGTTGTCACAGTTAATCATGGAAATCTGAGTTCTGGACGTGAATGTATAATTGAAACATCAGCCGATGACCCCATTGAGCGATATCTTTAGGGCGATTGAGAATTATTGGTATAGTTCGACCGGTTCCACTGTGTACCGGGGCTTATGAATGCACGGCGAGGCGGGGGACGGAGTTGACGAATGGGCGGCGGGACGCCGTGACCGTTGACGAATGAGCGGCCTATACTGACCCCCTCCTCGCCGCGCACATACTAAGCGCAGTACAGTGGTATCGGTCAAACTATAGTTAGCTAGATTTGTAAACTAATTTCGGGCACTTAAACGATGATGATCATAAAGAAATATAAACTCGTTGTGGAATTTAAATTAAGACCTATGAATAATCTGAGACATGAATAATAGTTATTAATAACAATGTAGCAAAACTTAAGTGCACACTTATTTACTTTAAATAAATATGCATATCATAAGTAAAGCAGTACTGTACCCACTTAAAAAAGTAAGAAACATATTTAATGTTTCCTCTGTTGCGTAGTGGGAATAGAAACTTACCAAATAAATATTTTTTATTCATATCTACGCACAATACTAAAAATAATAAAATAATACTAGATTTAAGGCTTTGACTGCCAGACAACAGACACAATAGAAAAACTATTGTTAGCGGTCACCGGTGACCACGGTGGCAGTCAATGTGTTAAAGATTATAGACCCATACTTTTTTTGACTTCCTATTGTAAGTGCAGGTTAGCACTAAGGTTTAGAATTGACAAGTAATATGACCCAAAAATATTTTTAAAGTTCCAGTATCAAACATTTACAATCAGTAAGCAAAACAACCCTATTACAATAATAAAAACACAAAATAACCATATTAAAACTTACCGTTTAAGGTGAATACTGATATCATGGTGAGCCAAAAGAAGCCACCAGGCCATTCAGATGTGTCGAGCATAGCCAGGATGATGTTACAGACGAATATAAACACTTCTATGACTAACGACCACACGATGCGAACTGTTAGGTTACCACTGAAACAAATGAGATATTATTTAAAAACAGTTGTTCATTGAAAAAAATATGTCTTTGAAAATACAGCGGTAAAGACCAGACTAATATATAAAAATATGTGAAGTATTCCATAATGAATTTATATTCTTGTTATTATTTATATTCTTATATATGACAATTTTTATATATATTTATTAAAAAATAAAATATTCCGTGGTGGAAAAACAAGTGTGAATATGAGGCATTTTAAACCACTCTTAGTCTTTAGATAACAATAAATAATTGATTATTGGATAGCACTTATTCAATGGCTTTATGTCAATAATAAACAAGTTTAACATAATTCCCACGACAATATTACGATGAAACAGCTACATAATAACTTTGTTTTCTTAGTGCTACACACTCGGATAAGCAATTAGAATTTATACATTATTAATGCCCAAGGGATTGTATATTGAGACAGGAAATGATACATCGTGTTACAAGAACAATATTGTGATAACATCAACATAAAATTATGATAATATTGGTGCCGATTCCCTTGTTTACAAACTAAACTAAATTTAAGTTCAGTGCATCTTTTTCTTTCTATTTCATTAAGAAAAAAACAAAAGATAAATGTTAGTTTAGTCCTGTCAAATTAATCAGCGCTTGACGTAAATTGACGTAATTTTAGTCGGCAAGTTTTTAATCACGTCTAAACTTGTATGGAGCAGTGACAGGCGCTGATTATTTACACTACTCAATTCGTGGTATCTTTATGAATTTCAAAAAAAGAACATTGTCACGCACGCGCGTTTCACTATTAGTATTGCAAAAACTGTTTCAGAACCTTTTATATGTAGAGGATTCATGTCATGGGCGTTGATAAAGTCTTGTATGCAACTGTAATAATTAGGTGTTAAAACACTCATGTGATACTATAATAATACTATTAAAACCCACATTCGTGTTTTAATACCCCTTATTATACAGTTGTATAAATAACTATTATAAATTTTCATATTGAGACACACGAAGCAACAAAACACGATCTAGAGGAATGTGGCCGTTTTTCTTCAGAATGAATTTTGTTGCTTCGTATCTCAATATGAAACTTTGCGCTTTCACCTTAAACGCGCTTCGTTCTTATAATGTTTTTGTAGCTAGACTTAGGTGCACACAAGTTTATGGAAAGAAACTTGCGTGTGTTTTAGTAAAGCTTTAATGTGCCCACTTTTATAATGTGATCAATCAGATTGAAAGCTGAATATCACTGCGTTGGGTAGTGGGCATTTTAATTCCTTACATAATGACTAGAGATCGGATAATCGGATTAGAATTACCTAAAGTTATTTTTTTGTTATGAAATTATGGAAGCGACATTTTAAATATTTTTTCTTAATACCTATCGTCATCATCATTTCAGTCGAGAGACGTCCACTGCTGGACATAAGCCTCCCCCAATTGGGGGGTTTGCCATAATCGCCACGCTTGGCAGGCGGGTTGGCGATCGCAGTATGGTGTTAAAAAAGCATAGGGAACGCTGCTGCCCATTCTCTAGTAGTCTCTTAGTCGAGTTTTACGACACCCACGGGAGGAAATGAGGTGGTGCTATTCTTTACGTCCGGCACCACACGGTACATAAATTCTTAATATAAATCCCAGGATTCCATAAAATCCGGGAATACTAATCGAATACATGGTATGGAAACGTCTTCTTAAATATGTGGTATTATTTAACTTTACACCATTATCTAGCATTCGACTCTGTAGTCAAAGAGTAGTAAATTTATTCATTCCGGAATCGCGAGATTTTTACGATTGATACAAAAGTGCATTCCATTAAACACCTTCGGCGCCAAGCATGATTTCCAAAATCACACTTTTTTTTGTTTTGTTTATATGGTTTTATTTATTGTATTAATGTGTTTTAAGCTTTCATCTTCCTTTTCCTATCCTTTTTCAGGTTTTTCAGAGTGCATATCATAAATGATACACTGGCCTACCAAATAGTTTGGTGTGTTCTCATATCTCCAGAGCCATGTGTATCATTTATGATACACATTGTATTAACAAGTGTGTGCAAAAATGATACACTGGCGCCGAAGGTGATTTTTTCGATACAATAGTGCATTCCATACTAACCAACATCTCAACTTTAGGTAAAAAACTAAAAGTTTAGGTAAATATGCATCCGATCAGGGCCTCAAGTCTGCTATTACAATAGT
Organism: Dryobota labecula; assembly: GCA_947523025.1. Lineage (NCBI taxonomy): Eukaryota > Metazoa > Arthropoda > Insecta > Lepidoptera > Noctuidae > Dryobota > Dryobota labecula. The sequence continues at coordinate 6,849,981 of OX383305.1, read as the reverse complement.
GTCAGAATGGTCTCGCCATTGTGAGTATTTGACAGTGTTTGTATGGCAAATCTGTCAAAAACTCACAATGAAGAGACCATTCTGACACTATTGTAATAGCAGACTTGAGGCCCTGTAATAATTACATAGCATCACGCCTCAGTATTCCCTGAAATGGTAAACGAAATTGAGAGGTGTTTAGTATACCTAATTTAGCCAGTTATGTTATAAATCCTACGTGATAGCTTCCTTACATAAACATCGTGGAAAATTTTAGTATTTCAGTTTAAAATAATTGTGAACGGCCTTTCGCAGGAAGTTGTCGTTTACTTAAACGGACTTTTTCCTGTGGGCACCTCAATAAAAGTGCTCTGCTTCGAGACCTTAATTTATTGCTAAATATAAGCTTATAAACGAAGATTTATTAAATTACGAGTAGGTATGATCGCAACAAATATTATCTTATATATAAAATTCTCGTGTCACAATGTTAGTTACCATACTCCTCCGAAACGGCTTGACCGATTTTTATGAAATTTTATATGCATATTCAGTAGGTCTGAGAATCGGCTACTATCTATTTTTATTTTAAGTTTTAGGTAGATAGGTTGGTAGGGTAGTGTAAGGTAGGGTAGGGTAGATAGGTAGGGTAGGGTAGATAGGTAGGGTAGGGTAGATAGGTAGGTAGGTAGGTAGGGTAAGTAGAGTAGGTAGGGTAGGTAGGTAGGTAGGTAGGGTAGGGTAGGGTAGAGTAGTGGAGTTTATACTATAGCTTTTGAGAGAACGAAGTCTGTCGGGTCAGCTAGTAATCTATAAAAACCCAGAAAATACTACAAAATATGCATAATTATTCCAACGATTCCTTTTAAAATCTCCTCTTAATAAAAAGTAGAAATTCCGCTAACGCGTTTAAACTTAACTGCAGTAACCCCGTAATTTCGCTACGTTTATAGCAAAAATTTGCACGTGCATACTTTTAATCATTTTACTCCCGCAGCAGCCCATTCCGCCCGCTCGAAACTTATGCAAATTATGTTGAAAAATAGTCTGGCAAGCCGCCTGCCTACTCGCTACTCTAAACTATGTTTAAGCTTGCGTTAACTTTGATTTACGAGCCTCTGGGATGGAAGTATGTGTTGATGCGAAGTTTCTAAATAACCTGATTAAGATTTTTACTTATATTTAATGATTATCCTACCCTTCTATGACGATCAACGTAACACTGTCCATGCCAACGTTGCCTGGAAGAGATCGCAGAAAGGGATAAAGCCGCCCATTGTACTCGTATGTTAAATATTTTTTTAATGTATTTTTCTGGTGTACAATAAAGTGTAACTATAAGATATTTTTCTGGTTTTGGTTTTGTTGGATTTGTCTCCTATGCTATTAAAATGTGAGAAAAATACACGAAAAAAAAAAATGTATGAAGAAAATTCATTTTCTCATACATTTTGTATGGAACGGCTTTTTTGATATCTCGAGAACGGATTGAGGAACGGCGGAACAAGAAATTTTACGCGGACGAAGTCTTGGGTAGAAACTAGTAATATATAAATAAACAAATCACTGTCTGTCCGTTAAAGTGCGCCTTATTTCTCGAGAAACAAGAAAAAACACGTAAATCTGATAAACATGTATCCGGAGTAGGTACTTACGTGTTTTTTTTTTTTATTTAACTTTTTGGCTAGTTTTGTAGCTGGTTTCAGTAAATATTATCTTGTTACGTTGGGCATAGCTTGTAAGGCAACAAAAATATGGCATACATAAGTTTATTATGGAGCAATGCCAACTTATCACCCCTCTACATAATAATTATTCGGGATTGAACAGCCTTCGAGCTATTTGCGGAACAAATTAATATTTCGTCGACGAAGGTCTACGGCAGTCTACACATAACAAGTTGAGAGCACCTAATTAAAAACTTTAAACCTGAACTAACATGGATCGGTTGAAATTAGGGTTGCCAGCTCCGGTTTTATGTTTTAGTTAGAGGATTTGATAAGATAGAACATAGGTTGAAAATAAAGGATATCATATTATTTTTATTAAAATGTTGTTATGGTGTCCGTAGCGACATTTATTAATTAAAAAACTATTTTAATATTAATACGCAATGTAACGTAGTTTGTCTCGAAGTGAAGCTAAGTAGTACGACCTAATTAAACTTTTTGTACCTGGTTTTACCTTTGGCTGCTCTAAGAGCTTCTTCGTTTTCTATAATGAAATGATAAAATTGTTTTAATTGTTTTGTGTTGATTTTATTTGTAGTTCTGCTTTTACATTGTCAATATCTAACTTATTTAATTTTTCACAAAATAAAGGACAAAGTATTGTCCTCTATTGAAAAATTCAAATTAGAGGACAAGATCAATTTTTAGGTCTGAAAAAGAGGACGTCCTTTAAAATAAAGCACGTCTGGCAACCCTAGCTGAAATCATAATGTTAGTAAACATAATTTGCCATTGCAAATATTATATAGAGCCGGATTAATGAAGTTTTCGGGTTTCGTTTGGGTCAGGCTGGGCAAATCCTATTTTAATTTTGGAACAGTCGATCGCCAGACTGATCCAAAATGACCAATCATCAGTACAGTCATCGGAAGTCTGGGTCATTTCTATATTTGAGCCATAATAATACCTGGCTATAATACTTGTCCCACAGCAAGGCAAAGTCCTCTTCTCATTCGGAGAAGGCACTGGCACGAGAATTGATCACCATGCTTGCTCAAGACGGGTTGGCGATTACAGACTTATATTAACTACTATCATTCTGATCAGATCATTAAGTTCCCTTCAAAATTGTTGAGCTAAATGGTGCTGATCCATGCGTCATGTTCGTGAACGGGCGCCGTCAGTTGCGGCTGGTCATCTCTTAGCTGCCACGGCTTATTCTAATTTTTGAATTGTTTTTATTACGGACGCTTCTAACGTGTACGTCTTTCTACATTGTTCTCACATGTATAACTTCAACATGAATGATTTAACCCATATTTTATAACAATATTTTGTTTTAAAAGAGTGTCCGCGGAGTTTCTTGCCCGTTCTTCTCCATAGGAACCTACTACGCTTTGGAATGAGCAACTAGCTTCATTTTTCTGACTGACCGACCCCTTGACAATTCAAAAGTGCCTGTAATTGATTTATTTGAAATAAATGCTTTGAGTTTGAGTTCTCTTACGACCTCATTTCTGGTAATTTGATTAGCCTGTAATTTCCCTATTCAGTTGCAACAGCTAACATGAGATTTAAAACCAAATCCACTAATCTAGCAATCGTGATCCATCTTAGTTTGCTAAGTAAATAAAAACAAAATAAAAGTTACATACCTGGACTTAACAAAAACATTGATCCAGCTGAACGCTAGATTGGGTATCTGACTGGCCCACCCCACATACGCGAGGTAATGTTCAGAATATATCGGGGCGCTCGCCAGCTTGTATTTGACGAAGTAATCCTTGGCTGTGATGAACATATTCCAAGCTGTCAGTGTTCCCAGGCCATGCAGTAATAAGGTCAGGAATATTATGTTCCATTTGTCTTTGGGAGCTGCCAAGTCCATCGCTATACCTGTAATGGGAGGGACTAATAAGTTGTATGAAGAAAAGATTTGTATTGAAGGGTTGTGTGAATAGGGGTCATTCAATTATTACGTAAGCACCAAAGGGGGGTGGGGGGTCTTTGCTTCGATTATTTTTGATGACATGGGGGATGGGGGTCTGGATGGTAGGATTACGTCAGCAATATTTATTAATTTACTTTTCAGATTCAATTGCAAAATTTAATTGAATTTGATTTGAACAAAGATGGCAACCCAATGTTCAGAGATTCCCCAAAATAATTGATATTGCTTTCTCGCTCTCACGCGATTTTTTATGGGTAGATAAAACCGAAGTAGGGAATTTACTTTTTTTATTTTTCCTTATTTCTAGACTCATGAATAACAGTACCTGAACAGATTAAAAAAATACCAATGTTTACGTAAGCAAAGGGGGAGGGGGGTATGAGCTTTGTTTACTTTTGCTGACAAGGGGGAGGTGGGGATTCAAAATGACTAAAATTCTGCTTACGTAATACTTGAATGGCCCCATAGAAATAATAACTAATTATTAATTAATGTATGAAAAAATATTTTTAACACTTTAAAAGAGTAAGTATACTCCTACTTACTCTTTTAAAATGTTAACAATATTTCTTACCCATTCTTCTCCATAGGAAACTACCTTTTGGAAGGGGCAACAAGAATCAGTTAATTATATTTGTAATTTTTGACGTTCAAAAGTGCCTTTTATGTGCCTATTTGAAATAAACGATTTGACTTTGAAAAAGTAAAAAAATAAAACGGCAACTAAAAAGTGATAAAAAAATTATTATTAAGTCCTTAAAAGCAATTACTTGGCAGAAATTATATCAAAGCATATTTCATGCAATATTCATCAACTAAACTAAACAAAAATATCCAAAAAGTTTTTCCGGCCGCGGGAATTGAACTCACAACTAATTTCATTGACCGTAATGTACAGAAGTCGTGAGTTCGAATCCGAGGTACAAAAGCTCTTTTTGGATTTTTTATATTCGTTTTACTATGTTATTTGACTAACTTAACAGCTCATTGATTAGCATTTTCACATGAAAATGTCTGTGGCATTATATGGATAATTTTTTATGAAAGTTTTATAACATTTTCTTCAAAAATGTAATGTCGCAATACTTAGGTGCACACAAATTCATAGGAATTTGCATGTGTTTTAGTGAAGCGTTAATTTACCCACTGAAATTATAATGTGACAAGCAGTTATATGCAACTGAAGACACTGCGTTGGGAAGTGGGCTACGTTGACGAGTAAACATATGTTCGAAATAAGGTGTCATATGTTATCAACCGCGAAAACTTTGATTGTGCGATTCAGAACACCGAGTTTGAGTAAGACTTCGATAGATGGCGTGATTGATGTCAAGTTGAAATCAATTTATTATTTTGCTCATTCCTTTGTTGAAGGAAAATGGAATAAAATTGCTGAATAGTTAATAGTCCATTGTTTAATTTAATTATTGAGAAATATTGGTGCAATACAGTTGTAATTGATTGTTATATAAATTATAATAATGAATTTATAAAGATTCAATATTAAGTACTTAGTTCAATTGTTTTTTTTTTTTGTTACGTTTTTCTCTTACTCTTCAACCGGTCTATAAATAGAATTTGATCAAACAAGTTGCGTAAGCTCCAATCTGATTAGCCGGTTATTGACTTGGCCGATAAAGCACAAAAAATGGTTGTGCGTGGGTAAACGTGGCTATTCTTGTTATTCTTTTTCATGTAGGCAGATAAGCACAGAGATTTTACACGCACACAAATAGTTACTTAATTGCCCGTTTCACCATCTCCAGTAAACTTATTTAGGAATTAATTTCCTACAAATGCTATTACACTATCTGGTGAATGGAGTCTAACCCTATAGAGACTATGAAGCGAGGCTTACGGCTTTATTTAAGGGGGAAGCGCTAAGGTAGCCCGCGAAATTCAAATTTTCTTACGATTTTTGCAATATGCAGCTCATTGTCTGGGTGTATTTTGATTAAAGTATGATTCGCGACCATAACAAATATGTATTTACAGAATTATAATAATTAAAATCATCAATACAACTGTCTGAGACCAAATTAGCCTATTGAATGACTATTTCATGACATCATTACATTTAAGGGTAATTCTAACATAAGAAGTTCTGTACCTCAAGATACAATAGTACCTCCCCTTTATGAAAATTAGTTTCTTGCACCATTAAAATCGCAAGAACCAGTTCTACTTATTGGTATACGACATTAAGTCCTATGACATCTATGAAAAGAAATATCCAATCGTATATGACATTAAATCCACCTACGTCTAATGGGTATAGGACCTCAAATGACGATAACATTCATCTAATAATAATAATAAATACTGTTGAACTCAGCAGTATTAGTTTTCGAAAAAAATAAAAAAAATACAGTAGTATTCGAAGTTTCACTCCGCGCATTTTTGCCTCTTCTGTAAAATTTTCGTTTCATCACATAATGTTGTATACCTCTGAGGTACAGAATTGTATTGCTGTTACTAATGATTACAATTTTGTGAACACATACTTGTTACGGTCCCGAATCATATTTAGATCAACATACAAGTAAAACCTGCTACTGACCTGCAAATTGAAACCAACGTGAGAAATTTTCAATTTCGAGGACTACGCTGGTGCTTCCCCCTTAAATTCGTCGTGTTGACAGCAGATTTTCCGCTTCAAACGTTCAAGAGGTGAAGTCTGATTTTCCTCTCAGGATAACAACCTTTCAAGTCGAACATGTCAATGTGACATCCAATCACAGCCCCCTCACACAATTACACATACCTACTATACATACATACATTGGTAAATAACTCAACTTTTCCCATAACTCTGTGTGATACGAATCTGTTCGTGTTAACATCAGATTACCTTTCAATTTGAGCGTAAAATTGAACATTTAAACACATCCCAGCCGAGTCCTTCATACACGGTGGAAGCTTTTAATAATTTTAGAGGTATTTTACTCACACGAGTAACTTTAAACTAAACATGGAGGCATATGAAAAGCTAAAGGCATGTCCGATGCGAGGGGATGGCACAAAATACAGATTATTGTACTTCTTGTTCATAATTGTCGTGTCAATGATCAGATAGGTTTTACATATTCAGCCTATAAATTTCCCGCTGCCGGGTCACACGCCTCTTCTCTTCGAGAAGCAGCGGGCCCAGTGCGGGTTGGTACTAGGGTTGCCACCCGTACTTTATAATAAAGTATTGTACGTTATTTCAGGTAATTGTACTCTATACTTTATGAGAATAATAAAGTACACGAAAATACTTTATTTCACATGATTTGATTTCTTTGAGATTTTGAAAAGTTTAGTCGCAAGTATTTTTTCGCTAAACGAAATATATCGATTGGCGCTGAATCGCTGTCGCGACTCGCCAGCGCCACATCACATAAGCACTCGTTTTTAACCATTTCTGAAAGCAACCTAACCTCAAATGTCAACAATGTCAGTGTCAGTCATTGTCACAATTTCTTGTTTGTTTTGTGCGAAGCGGTTTGAGTGCAATAGAATACGATTTAAAGTTTTATAGATGTATGCTATAGTAAGTCATGGACAAGAATACTCCACATACAACTACAAAACGTAATTTCGATAGTGAAACGGATCAAATAGATAAGTGAATATGTTACTTACACAGTAAAAACTAAAATAAAATGATACGACAAAACAGAAAAATAAATAATAAAAAATATGTTTTTAAACATAATAATAAAGAAAAATAAATTTTAGGTACTTTATTATGATGCTGTGAACTTTTTTTTTTCTTACCTATAATACCAATGTACTTTAATTGCAAAAAAAAAGGTGGCAACCCTACCCACGACCTACAACTCGTAAGTACCACTGCTCTCCAATAGATAGAGCGTTACTTACTGGCACTTATTAGTCTCTTCTTGTATTGAAATCCTTAGACGCTCCGTCCGATCGAGAAGAAAAGTTTAGCCGACTCGACTTCCCGATAGACATGGAAAAGTCCCGTCGCTCCTGTGAGGCCCGCCTTAATGTAAGAGTTTTTCTTACTTAAACCAGTCAGTGTTCCTCTGGTTTTAACAGGATAGACATCTGGAGGCAGCCGGAGGGCTGCCTCTATCCCGAGGGTACGAGACTCACTCGCGCATTCATCGCTCCCGGCCTGAGGACCTCCCAATCGCTGTGACAGTGGCCACGTATCATAAGGTCCAGTTAAAAACCAGCGTCTGGCACTAGTTGTCTGACATTCTTGCTGAACTGGTCCTATTTGGCGCAGCCGTAAGACACACAATACTGTATTTAGGTTTTTTTGTTTTTGTATGAATATTGTGTGCCTTAATCTGTGTCAAATAAATTTATTTTCCTTTCATTTTTCTTTCTCTTTCTTTCTTTCTTTCTTTCTTTTTCTTTCTTTCAGAAAGGAAGCCAAAAGTAGACGTTATCAACAGCTTACCTTTCAAGTTAAGTGTGTCATTTGGCAGGTTGTTGCCTTCCCACGCAGGCGTTAGCTTCACCGGCTCGTTGCGGAGGAACGGCGCCTTCTCGTCCGCCGCATCCCAACCTGAGGACAAACAATGACACAGATCAGTCCACAGGTCTTGGAACAATAAGTTTATCTGGCAATTTATAGAGGCACTGCTTGCCTGAAAGATTAACTACATAATATACATGTTGACAGGCCTGGACTGTCCTCCCTTAACTATTATAACTGTCATCAAGGGCCGATTTTTCAATAGCCTGTTATCTTTTATCTGAAGAACAAAAATGGCGGTTTGAAATATTTTGTATCCAAAAGCTGTCAAACTGTCATATTTACTACTCCGGTAAAACTTATTTGACGATTGAAAAATCAGCCCTTAGAAATATATTTTGGTGGCTCAACAGCGACCTCGGTAAGTGTGTCTAGAATGTTCTAATACCTTTTATACAATTTCATATTGAGACACGAACCAACAAAATACGATCTAGAGGAATGTGACCGTTTTTCTTTAGAATGAATTTTGTTGCTTCGTATCTGAATGTGAAACTTTATAAAAGGTATTAGAACATTCTAGACACACTTACCGAGGTAGCTGATTGAGCCGTTTTTCGTAATTCCTTCTCAGTCACGAGATAATATGTTTTTAAAGGAGTGGCGCTAGTGGACCGATGACAGCCCTCTTAGGGCCCGTGCACACCACGTTTTTAAACGCGCCGTTGACGTGCGTTTGTAGCGATACAGACGTGATACGCACGCGGGTCAGATAAAACTCTGTAGGATAAAAGCACGCCGTCGACGCACATTTCTAAAACGCGCGTCAACGGCGCGTTTAAAAAACGTGGTGTGAACGGGCCCTTCAATACTGAGAAAACGATGACGTAAGGAACAATAAAACATGCTACGCCGACAGATAGGAAATAATTTTACTATTAGTAATAAGGAAAATCGTTAAACCGCTCTTCCTCCTCCTACTTATTTAAAATTTTGCTGTTCCCGACTGGGTCCATAATCTATAATATAAAAATGAATCGCAAAATTTGTTGGTAAGCGCATAACTCAACAACGCCTGGACCAATTTAACCAATTCTTTTTTTTTAATGTTCGTTGAAGTCCAAGGATGGTTTTTACGTTTTGTAGGGTAGGGTAGGGTAGGGTAGGGTAGGGTAGGTAGGTAGGTAGGTAGGTAGGTAGGTAGGTAGGTAGGGTAGGGTAGGGTAGGGTAGGGTTAGGTAGGTAGGTAGGTAGGTAGTTAGGTAGGTAGGTAGGTAGGTAGGTAGGTAGGGTAGGTAGGGTAGGTAGGGTGGGTAGGGTGGGTAGGGTAGGTAGGGTAGGGTAGGGTAGAGTAGTGTAGTGGAGTTTATACTATAGCTTTTGACAGAACGAAGTCTGTCGGGTCAGCTAGTTGTTTATATTTATTAATACTTACCATCTATTTGTGTACATTATGGATTGCAATAAAGATGAATTGAATTGATAAGGACAATTACAGGCTAAGGATGGTTGGTCAACAAGAATACTCGTATGTTAAAACCAAACTAATTCTGTTATTGTTTAGTTTTCTTTACAATTTCTTGTAGCTTTAGATAGACACACAAGTTCACGGACTGAAACTTGAGTAAACTAGTTTTAAGCATTATTGTACCCACATCAAAAAGTAAGAAACATATTTTAATGTTTCCTCTGTTGCGTAGCGGGAAACTAAAGGTAAGCTGTATATAATAAAGAATAGATTCTAAAGAGTACAAAATTGGAGTATTCCCGTTTGAGCACCAAAGGTATTCCCATTTGAGAATACCTTTGGTGCTCAAACGGGAATAATCCAAAAAAATTACATAAATAATTATATGTATTTAAATGCAGCACGTCGCGTCGTCTTTACCAGAAGAGGTCTTATTATGACTTGTGCGTAGGTATGCGTGCGAGGAGATGTAAGTAAATGAAAGTCATTAATATTCTGAATAATCACAAGTCTCTAATAATATTAGGGAATGAACAATAATGTAAACGACGTTCCACCGAGTACGTGAGGCGCGAGCGCATATCAATCAACTCGTTGCAGGGTAGTCAAAATTATCACCATTATCAGGCGGGGTCGCCTCCTCAGTACTCAGGATGCGTCAAGTTGACAGCTGTCAAAATCGTTCTAAAATCAACTCTGTTTGGTGTTTGGCGTCGTGAAGCCTTTAGACGCGCCGTCATATTAAATACAGATTTATGAAAAAGTAATCTACATTATTTAATTTGGAATGATTTACTTCGTTAATTCAAAAACTAACTAAGGCAAGATACAAGTCAATACACACGAACTGAATACAGTAGTCAATTAATTTCACATAAATAATAGGGATCGGCCGAATTTTCGTTTTATATTCGGTATTCGGCAGGTTTACCGAATATTCGTATTCGGCTATATCGCCGAATGTTCGGCAAAGTGGTACTCAAAGTTTTTACAGTATTGAGCCGTGTATTAATAAATAATAGGGATCGGCCGAATTTTCGTTTTATATTCGGTATTCGGCAGGTTTACCCAACATTCGTATTCGGCTATATCAACGAATGTTCGGCAAAGTGGTACTCAAAGTTTTTACAGTATTGAGCCGTGTATTAATAAATAATAGGGATCGGCCGAATTTTCGTTTTATATTCGGTATTCGGCAGGTTTACCCAACATTCGTATTCGGCTATATCAACGAATGTTCGGCAAAGTGGTACTCAAAGTTTTTACAGTATTGAGCCGTGTATTAATAAATAATAGGGATCGGCCGAATTATGTTTTATATTCGGTATTCGGCAGGTTTACCCAACATTCGTATTCGGCTATATCAACGAATGTTCGGCAAAGTGGTACTCAAAGTTTTTACAGTATTGGGCCGTGTATTATGTATCATGAGTTGAGTGTTAAATGTGTTATTTTTATTAGGTAAGTAATTTACAGTGCAGCTTTATGTTTTTGTCGACACTGTAGCTTTATTTCCAATAACAATAGATCTTATAGATGGTTATTAAAAACAAAATATATGTATGCAGCTGTTTCGGGCGCAGTTTTACTACAGCGGGGGTAGCGGGCAGGAGGGTCCGGCGCCAATCCGCGCGCTTTGCGTGAACAAGTTCAGATCTGTATACTATTCACGTAAGGAAATCAATTATGCCGTATATTCGGCCGAATATTCGGTTCTGTAAGTTTTACCGAACATTCGGCCGAATGTTCGTATTCGGTGAAACCCATGTTCGGCCCATTCCTAATAAATAAACACTAAACATAAATACTAAATGCCTGCATTACTCCTTGTTAATATTACGAACACGAATCACGTACCACGGAACATCCATCTTGCATTACGTTGCTACAATACAAATGAAACGTAGCTAAGTACCTATATTATTCACAGCACTCACTTTATACATAGGTAATGTCCGATTATTTACTATTATATTTACATGAGAGGAGCTCGTGGCTAAGTAATAACAATCGTACGGGTCCATCGACCAGGTTAAGCTACGCTCGCCACGGTCGGTCCGTGGATGGGTCTTTAGTCTTTACACAACGAGACCCCTCCGCGCCTCGGAAAGCACGTTAAGCCAGTGGTCCCGGCTGTCGTTCGTGGATCTTTGACAGTCGTTACGGGTCGTCAGAAGCCCGAAAGTCGGACAACTAGTCTTACCAAGGGGTATCGTATTACCCATTAGGTGGATTGTGGAGGTTAAGACTGGAAGCTGATTCCAACATTGTTGGAAATAGGCAGGCAGATGATGATTTATATGAAAGCGACATTTAATATTAGTTAAGGCGAAAGCGCCAGGGTAGCCCGCGAAAATTTGAATTTCACTTCTTCTTACGTTTTTTGCAATTTGATTTGTATATACATAATTGATACGGTCGCGAATCATATTTTGATCAACATACAACCTGCCACTGTCCTGCAAATTGCAAAAAAAAAAAAGTAAGAATATTTGAATTTCGCGGCTTACCCTAGCGCCTCCCTCTTAAAATAATAAAACACTTCTTTTAAAAAGATACTTTAAGAAGGAAAAACTATATAAATAAAAAACTGAATTTACCAATACCTCAATAAACAGGTGAAACTGTTGTGTTGGTGAAGAAGGAACTTTTACGGCAAAAACAAACGCTTGTAAAGTTCGCCTCAAAGAATCTCGAGGGAGCATTCCTCAACAAAGCTCCATCAGACATGAATGTATCGCTGCTTAGCAACCTAACTGCTTTTATAATCGATAGAAGTCTGGTTTTTCTCTAATAATAGAAATTGTGGTGGGGGTCTCTTACGGCATGAATATAAGGGTGAAGCACTAAGGTAGCCCCCGAAATTCAAATTTTCGAAGCCACGGAAATCAGCTAGTTGTTGTTTAATAAAAAGCAAGTGTTGTTTTCTTTACCACTTAGATTGAAAAAACGCAAGAAATCCACATACCGAAAAAAAACGAGGCATTCTTTGAGGACTGCCGATAGAAGTAAAAACTAAGTAACTAAAGTGTTCGGTGACGATAACGCGAGTTCCATGATTTTTGTTCACCCAAAAAGTACACATTATATACACCGTATACATATAGCTCATGGAAAGCGTTCGGTGACGATGACGCGAGTTCCATGATTTTTGTTCACCCAAAATATGCTCAACGCGCCTAAAGAAGTTTTCATTTCAAAAATCACTAATATCGTGGGATCGAAAACACTTTATTTTTACAAGAGTCACAAGGCCAAGTTAGACCCTTGTAATCGAATACATCTTCATCTCTGGGACAAACTTGTTTGTACTAAAAGTTACGGATGAAAGCCCAGAGACAAACAACACAACATAAACAGTACCGCTTACGGGAATCATGTTTAAACTTCCAGTGGATACAAGAGCTAAAGAGCTATCTGTTTGTGTATCTGTGTCTCGTTGGACCACGAAGTTTTGTCGACCAAATGACTAAGAACACAATTTCTACAGTGTGGCGATTAGGTTATCATCGCATTAATTGAAACCACGTATTCTACATTAGATACGTATTTTAAAACATACCCAATTAAATAATTGATAACAATTAACATTTCTAGCCGTGGGACCTTTTTTTTTTTCGTTTAAATGTTTAACTAAAATTAAACTAAAGGCTCCTACAAACAGGCACGACACAAAGGCACCGCTCGTCGCGCGACATGCGGTGCCTTAGTGTCGCGTTGCGTGTCGCGCCTGTTTGTAGGAGCTTTTATTTGGTAACAATACCATAAAGTTTGTGATGAATTATTGATACCATCGCCCCGCGCGTGTCTAGTGCCTTATTATCAAGGGTGGTTTATTCCGTGTCAATTTTTACGCAATTTATTTTGTTTGAAAATTCATTTTTGTATATTTTGTAAAAAAAATTGTGTTGGTTGACCTAAGCAACAACATGAAATTAAAGAAATAGGCTTTGACACTATTCTAGCAAAATGTCGAAGTATGAATCTCAATTCAAAACTAGATTTTTGTCGAGATTTTGTACGAAATCCTTTAATTTTGAATCAAAATTCAGGAAGCATCGTGCGAGAATAAAGGTTCTACAAGCAGCATCGTTTAAAAACTAACATAACAACAAAGCAAAACCGTATGTAGTTAATAACAAACATTTAAAAACTACGCGAGCGCGTGCTATTTACGACACTCAACATGTAGGGAGCGGTGTAGTCGTTTGTGCCACCCTCAGAGCACGAGGGGCGCTTAGCGAAACAACATTTTTAAATCGCCCTATTTAAAATGAGAGGTGAATAAAAGAAAATGTTGAGACGTAAAAGATAATTTGTTGTAAATCTTAATGAACCAATATAAGAAACTTACTAGAATTGACATTATTATGGCAGTATAGAGAGTATGTGCAGTGGCCAGAACATCAAGCTACACTAAACTTTCAATTGTCTCCAAACGATTTTAAACTTTAAAATGTTGATGATTAAGTTCAAAATCACACGAGAAGATTTGACAGTTTGTAGTAACTTGATTTGCTGGCCACCGTACTATCGCGGTCACGAAAATCTTACCACGTTGAAAACAAAATCCCGTACACATTAACCACATCTTTTTACCGCCCGTTTTTCGACAACCGATAGAAAATAAACTTGTTTAAATACATTTCTCAGGCTCTGCCGGTCGATTCTGTAAAAATCTCACCGTGAAAACATAGGTGAGTGATCTCGAAGTGAACTGTCATTCCATCGGAGATTAGGGATTGACAGCTCGTTAATAATTAATTCAAGCTCACTTCACCTAGGTTTTCACGGTGAGATTTCTACAGAATAGCACTGCTGTTGCTAAAACGTGAACTTCCACCAGCAATCAACAAGTAGGTCACAAACTTATTATTAGTTATTATGTTAAAGCATTTACCGAACGTGCTGCTATAAAAAAGGTTAAATACACTGCGGCAGACTAATTTCCTCACTCTATGCACGTAAATAAAGTTGTAGAGGCACTAGAGGTGCCCTACCCTACGGTCATAATAGGCATCGATAAACAATGGCAGCGATAATGCAGTCGTAATAAACTTTTTAGTGATGCAACGAATACGAATATTCGTATTCGCCGAATACCATCAAATTACCGAATATTTGTATTCGCCGAATACTTTCATGACATTCGTAATTAATGAGTGTTACCACACCAATCGATCGATCGACGGTAGAATGGATTATTCACCAATTAACGGAGTAGACACCAATCGATCTACGTCAACCATGTCGATCGATGGCATCGATCGACGATCGATCGATTGGTGTGGCAACACCCTTAAAGATATTGCGTTGCGACCGAGTTGACAGACACAGATTCATTTATAAAATCATAAAACTTTCTTATCTTTTGTTTACATCCACAGATGATCAGAATTGTAGCGACCTTTTAGTTTTTGTTTGTAGCTAAGTTGGTAGGGGCGGGCACGTATTTACCTAAAGCTAAATATTTATATTCCTTAGCGTGTTTAATTTCCTTTCACCTTCTTTGACTAATAATTGCGTGCTAATTAGTTGAATCAGGTATTCGTGTTCGGCGAATAGTATAATCGGTATTCGTATTCGTTGCATCACTAAAACTTTTTTCATTTTTTATCGCTCGCAGATATGTACTGTTGCGTACAGCAGTGATTGGATTGGATTTTAAATTGGTTTAATTGTTAAGGGAAAAGAAAGCAAAGATTTTGCAGAAGGCTAAAGAAACTTTAAGGTAGATGAAGGACAGAAAAACTCATGAAAAAGAAATTATAAGAGCATGTTTCCCGATTAACATAATTTTATCAGACAACTTCATAACTGTCCCACATGTTTTATAAGTCATTCCAACTCACTTTACACTTCTTTTCGCAAACCAAGCAAAACATTTTGTTAGAACTAATCAAGTTTTATTTTTTATTTTTTTATTTTTTAGCTGCCGTAATTTTGCAATTCCAAAACTTTACTGAAACTAACTAATTAATTCATGAGATGACTCATTGTTCCACACAAGATTTTCTTGTGTGAAATGTTTTATAAGTCATTCTAACACATTTTACACTTTTCCGCAAACCAAACAAAACATTTTGTCAAGAACAAATCAAGTTTTTTTTTTTTTTTTTTTAAATCTTTTAGCTGACACATTTTTGCAATTCCAAAACCTCGCTGAAAGTGACCAATTAATTCATGAGATGACTCATTCCACACAAGATTTTCCCGTGTGTGATGTTAGCATTACCCCACAAATCATATGCGCAAATATCCGAACTCCGAGCAAACACTCGTAGGCCATACAAATATTTACCTTGTGCGAAACCTTCGGCTTGAACCAAGAGGAAGGATTTCGATGGTTAACCAATTAGATAATCAAATGAGATACGAGGCTATATGATTGGAAATCGTAGAAATGTGTCATACATATGATTGGATGATTAGACCTCTTCATCCTATACGAACGTAGCTATACATTACTTGATCAAGAACTTGATAAAATAGCATAAAATCACGCCTGTATTAGGCAGGCGTGTGCCTATAGTTCACCCACACTTCGCTATACTCCATTTGAAATAAGATTGGATTTAAATAAACCTTTTTTACAGTCCGTTCAACCGATTTTGGCTTCTATTCGGTAGGCATAACGATGGCATTAAAAGGAAAAAAAGTGTTTACAATACCAACTGTTTACTGCAGCTGCCATTTGTCATGCCACCAACGCAATAGCAAGTCAAAATCAGATGAACGGACTATAAAAAAGGTCTAATATTATTTCAAACGGAGTATAGTTACGTTTAAGTGCCATGTAATAGTGGGCGAGCCCATGGCCATCAACCGGGCACAAATCTAGACTCCGGGCTACTACTGAGAAATTCCAGATGGAAAACCCCAATAACACTGCCCGACCTGGGAATCAAACCCATGACCTCATGCTTAGCAGTAGCGCTTGCGATCATTTGACCAAACAGGCAGTCTTGATAAGTTCAATGCTACAAGAACTTGGTTATTATAGGAATATGGTTAGAAGTAGTCTAACAAGATGGACAGAGACGCAAGGTTACTCACTAGACTTGTAAATAGTGAATATATTAAAGCAACAATAGATTTTCGCGATATTATTAGATTCGCTTCGTTCTAGAAACAAATGCGTCTATCCTTGGATGGGCACAATGTTGATCTTCATCATCTCAGCTCGGAATGCGCACTGCTAGTTATAGGCTTCCTGTCTTTTCGATCTCCTACACGCTTTTGTGCGTCCCTCGTCCGTGTTTCCTCTCACTTTGACGTTATCGACAGCCCAACGCGTTTTCGGACTCCCCAATAACGATTGCTCACATTTTTTTTTTTCAGAAATGCCAGCGAAAAATACACCTATGTATAACGATCTTACTTGTGATTTCGTCCAAGAAGTTTGTCATTATCATTTTGGATTGCTTATCTATCACGAATGGCCTGTTAAAGGTCACTGTGTATCTAATAATTTTATTAATAGACTTAATTTCAGTAGCAGGTCTTGAGTTTGACCTTTCTCAAACTAAGTTCAAGCCAAGTTCCAATCTTAGCGGAATATTGAACATGGAATTAGTTATTTCTCAAAAAATATTATAGTGTCTGGTAGTTACCAGAAATATTTAAAGAAAAATCTCACAGTTATTGAAGCACAAGTAAATTAAGGGGAATGCGCTTTGGAATGTGTTTTTTACAGTTTACAGGTCAGCTTCACGTTGTCTGTTGATCAAAACACGATTAGCGACCGTAAAAAATCGCTGCTTTGCATGAATAACCGCACAATCCAAAAAGACACATGTTACAGGGTAGCTATTTGAAAATTAAACAAAATATTTACTGTCATAACTTTTCATGTATTTGATCAATAGAAGAATAAATAGAATGTATAAATCGAAAGGGCATTAATCAATATTTAATTAAATAAGAACTATTTTGCATTTGGCTGGTTGATAAACTTATAAACCAGTATTTTCAAAATTTTGGTTTGTGCGGGTATTCATGCAAAGCAGAGAAATGTGTATTTATAGAATTAAACTCATAAATACAACTCTCTAAATAAGAATTGACTTAAAATATCATGATTTCATGAAATAGTCATTCAATGTAATCTGAACTTAAATAGTTGTATTGATGGTTATAATTCTGTAAATACATACTTGATACAGACGCTAATCGTATTTTGATCAGCAGACAACCTGACACTCAAATTGCAGAAAACGTAAGAAAGTTTGAACTTCGCGGGCTACCCTATAGCTTTCACCTTAAGGGCGCATACTACGGTCCACTAGCGTCACGCTACGCGTACAGTAAAACTCGCATTGTGGCCAGGTGAAGACGTAAAATTGTGTACTCACCACGGGCAGTAAAGAAAGCCCTCTATCGCATATTTACAACCCTCGTCTGCGGCTCGGGTCACAAATACCTGCGATTTCGGACTTTATGTCTTTTACAGCCCTTGTTAAGTAATGTACTATTACACAACAATGTGCGTATGCTGATTATGTAGCAAAATAGTAAAATATTATAAAATTGCGAAATAAAACTGTTGAAAAATGACTAATAAATAAATGTAACGGACGCATGATAGACCTTCTTTATATGTAAATAAAGAAATCCTTCGAAACAAGTCAAAACAAAAACCTGTTTTAAAAGATACCAGACTTCCACGTTCCAACACATTGTCATAACTTATTAATAATTTCCTCCAAAATTGATTGCAGATGATTGTGTTACGCAATTTGTGGGGTGTTCGATAACGACAATAGTATTAGAACATCCTAAACCGTACCTTTTGGTGAGCTTTGGGCCAGACAGAACCACAAAAAAAGAGTGGCTATGGACAGTGATTGATAGATTGAGGAAGAAATAACAACAACGCTGTTGAAAATGATCACTTGCAAATATACTCATAAAATGCACTATACCAATGTTAATGGAACATTACATATTTTTATAACCACCGCTGCACAGACCGTAAAACGGGTCACAGAACTTAGATACAGCGCATTAAAATTCAAATCATACTTTTTTATTTATTTAACGGCATCTATTTTGTTCCCGATTGTACTTTTGTCCTTAGATATTAGTAGTAAAATTTTCCTAGCACTTTACCTGATAAAAATAATTTATAAGAAAACAATTCATTCGAGCAGTTTATTTTTATTGCGTAATAAATTGTAACAAATTCAAATTATGTGCGCAGATTTATTTTTCGTATTGTTTCCGATTTCGGTTCTACTCAATTTCACGGCACGTAGTTGTTATTTATCAAAAAATACCATGAAAATATCACTTACCCTTCTCCGAATTTCTATAAAATGTTCCATAGTTGTCGACCATGTTTGCCACTAGATATGTTACCTAATGATATCACTAAATATTCACAGATTCACTGTTGCGCATTTGGACGTGTTCTCGTTACGAACCGCAAGGCAAACTACATTAATAACTAACTACACTTTGATATTGATAGCATTAGTTATATTATAATTATTGTAAATTATATTCCGTTCTACCGATATTGATTGAGCGCTGAATAAGTATTCCCGTTTGAGCACCTATGCATTGAGCACCAAGGGTATTCTCAAATGGGAATACCATTGGTGTAAAAAAATTGGTGCTCAAACGGGAATACTCCGAATTAAAACCTGCACGAAGTTTTTGTGAAGTTACTATTTTGCCTTAGCCAAAAAGATACTACTAGTCGGCACGCTCGCGCTAGTATCATAATATTTTTATTGCCAGATTTCCATGGCTAAAGCAATTACTTGATTGGTTATAAGTTTATTGCACCCTATTCAAAAACTGTCAATAAAAACGCTAGTATAAATATCGTCTCGATTTATAGAACTTGGCAAGAGATGCCCAAAAAGTTATTATAGACGTCACATCTCTACTAATGCACACACAAACTAAAATAATTCTATCTCTGGTGTTGCCTAATCTTCGACTATTCGGCACCATTTAAAAAAGTGGCTCTTTCAAGTTACATCACTTTATGTGGCGACTAATTTATTCAACAACGGTAACTCCCGCCTACGCCGAAGTATCTTAAAAATTAAAATCCCTCGCCTCGACCCACTAACTAGACCAACTAGCGGTCGCAAACGCTACTGCTGAGCATGAGGTTCTGGGTTTGATTCCCAGGTCGGGCAAAGTGTCATTGGGGTTTTCTATCAGGAATTTCTCAGTAGCAGCCCGGAGTCTGACTCTGTCTGTCTATGTGGAGTCCACATGGGACTTATACATAACTGGCGAAATGTGGATGTACCATAGGTACCATAGCCATCTCGGACATCTTATCACCGTAAGGACTTTTCTTGCTTGGAGCGCTCGGCCGCTATAGTAACGCTTACCTACGCTCATCAAAAAATTGCATCGCAGCGTCAGATATTTGCTGAGCCCCTTGTTTTTGTAAAACGAAAAAAATAAAATAAAAAAAAAACAGTAAAATAACCAGCCGAGTTGGTCAGACATCTGTAAACATTAGAGACTGGATATTCGGAAGCATATTGAAAAAAAAAAATCTGATAAGCAACATCCATAATTATGGGTTAATAACAACAAGATAACTTATAAATAATTATATTAGTAACTATTTGGTAACAACGCTGTTGTTCAAAATACACCTTCGAACAATATCACCTAATAAAGGAGACATTTTACCTAAAGTTAATTTATAGCTAGAAAGTATGATAGCAGCTTCTTATAATATATTTTTTGTAAAAGAAAAAAGCGACTTCTAAAAGTTTTTTTTTTTTTTTTATCTAGGGATTTTTGGATTGCTTAACTATTCATATTTATTTATAATTAATGTTTAATCCCCGATGCAAGATGATAGAATATGTCTATGTAAGGTGTAAGAGGAGGGGTGGTGTATTAGTTAAAACAAAAAAAAAAACAAATATGAATATATATTTTTTATTCAATTAAATATTATATCCTGATTGGGCGTAAATATTACCTCGGCTACTTAGGTAGGTAGATATGCATCCGATTTTACAGTCAGAAAAAAATACAAAATTTGTCGATTCCGGAATCGCGGGATTTTTACGATCGATACAAAAATGCATTCCATATAAGCCAACATTTGAAAGTAAGTAAATATACATCCGATTCTATAATCAGAAACCTAAATTTGTCGAACCGGAACCGCGGGATTTTTTCGATAAAAAAGCGCATTCCATATTAGCGAACATAAATACTTTAGGTGAATATGCATCTGAATATCCGAACACTAATGATCATTGTAACAGAGCCTGAGAAATTTATTTAAACAAAAGTATTTTTTATTGGTCGTCGCAGAAAAGTGGCGGTAAATAGTTGAGGTGTGCACGGGATATTATTTTCAAGGTGCTTAGATTTTAGTGCCCGCGATAGTACAGTGGCCAGTACATCAAGCTACACTGTCAAATATCTCCCAATGATTTAAAACTTTAAAATGTTAGTGATTAAGTTCAAAATCGAACGAGAAAATTTGACAGTCTGTGGTAGCTTGATGCGCTGGCCACCGTACATTGGTGCCGATTCCCTTGTTCACAAACTAAACTAAAGATCAGTGCGTCTTTTTCTTTCTATTTCATTAAGAAAAAGACAGACTATAAATTTTAGTTTAGTACTGTCAAATTAATCAGCGCTTGACGTAAATTGACTTAATTTTAGTAGGCAACTTTTTAATCACGTCTAAACTTGTATGGAGTAGTGACAGGCGCTGATTAATTTGACAGGACTAAACAAAAATTTATCTTCTGTCCTTTTCATAATGAAATAGAAAGAAAAAAATGCACTGAACTTAAATTTAGTTTAGTTTGTGAACGAAGAGTTAAGCTGATAATGGTGCCGATTCCCTTATCGGCACCATTATCAGCTTAACTCTTCGTTATGATGTTATGTTGAAATAAAGTCTATATAAGTATATTAAATTGTATTTGTGTATTCTGTAACACGAATATACGCTGCTTACTGCCGAATACTCAAACGCAATTCAATTTTAAGTCGCCGTTAAATCTAATGCTGTCTCTGTCACTTTAAACTGTTTTGTAGCGACAGAAACACTTATAAGAACGTCTTAAAGTTAAGTAACGTTTGAGTATTTGGGCATTACACCTATTTAGGGCTTCCATTACGTAATTACGTAATTACGCAATTACGTAATTACGGACAGATTTTAGAAATCTCACAAATACGTAACTGAAGAGCTGCAGTCCGTAATAACGTAACTATAGGATAATATTAATTAATTTAGGTACCCATTTATTTAGTTCTATAGTTTCTGCCTACTCCATGGGAAAAAGGCATGGGTTTATCTGTGTATTTACAATTTACCTTAATTTAGTTAACCTACGACTTACATTATGACAACACCAAAACCCTTTCTGTGGGTATCCCCCGAATTCCCGGGGTTTATTTTATAACTTCCAATTTGAGTCCGCAAGATTTCTTAGTCGTACAGAATAGAGTTCATTGTTGACCAATCGGGAAACGAAGGGAATCCCCGTTGGTTGTGGATAGTTCGGTACGTAACACAATCAAAGTTTATAAGTGTTTCGCAAGTATTTGATCTACCTCGTAGATAATAAAGTTTAATATTGTGGATTGAGCAAGCTAAGGGAACTCCCTACATTTTTCTTTACTTTCGTGAATTTAGAAACAATCTCAATACTCGGTACTCAGTCGTCTTACGTACACCTGCGAGATACTGTCCTGCCTGGTCTAAGCTTATTTTATTGACTTTTGTGATTTTGTGTATGTGCCGCAAAGTTTGACGCTTGGTTTTCAGAAGCTTTTCATTACAAGTTTCTAAGTAGATATCACCAATATCACCATACACGAGTAGAGATACTTCAACGAAAATGTAAGTACCTATTTTAACATTACTTTACTTGTCTACTTACTTTGTTTCTAGGGTATTGTGTGAGAGTTTATACATATAATTTAGTAGTTGATTTTATATTGTTGACGGCACGGTTGGCGCAGTAGTTGAGTGATTGGCTGCTGCGCTGCGGGTCACGGGTTCGATTCCCGTACGGAACAAATATTTGTATGACCTACAGATAGGTGTTCCGGGTCTGGGTGTCTTGTGTATGTTAGTTTACATGATTGTGAGTGCACCCACGATACAGCAGTAATTCCTAGTGTGGTGCGACGTTTAAAAAAAAAAAAAAATATGTGCGATTTTATTTTATTGTTGCTTGTTAGATGTCTGTGCAAATAGACATTGATTATGAGTTCACGGTACGTATGTAAATGTATCCCGTTTTAAGTGTAGTGCCTAACTATAGATGCTATTTATATGTATTACCTAACTATTAAATTATGAAATATTTATATATTGTTTTAGGTCTGCAGTAAAGAAGACTATTTATAAGGAGTTTTTGAACAAACGCACACAATCAGCTATATGGGAACACTTTTTGAGGGCTGAAAATGGGCAAAGTGTCCAATGTAAACATTGTCAAAAAATTTTGAAGACTCCTGGTGGTGCTACTGGAGCACTACATACACATATGCGTGCTAAACATATTGGCGAGATGTCACAAGAGCAAGATGCGCAAAGGGCAAGTACTTCATCGTGCTTTCAAGCAAGAAAAAGTTTAGAACCTCCATCGAAGAAAACTAAACTAACGGATTACTTTTCCACTGAGTATTCCTTGGACGTTTAGTGACTAGAATGGCAGCATTGGATGGCATCCCATTAAGCAAATTTTGTACTTCTGAAGATCTAAGGTATGTTTTCAAAAAATCTGGCTATGATCTACCGAAATCTCCTTCAACTATTACCAAAATTGTCCTGGAACAGAGTTGTGCCATAAAAAAACAATTAATAAATCAGTTTAAAGATATGAAGTCCCAAAAAAAACGGTTTACTATAACGTTTGATGAATGGACCTCTACCCGGAACCGGAGGTATATGAATATAAATATTCATAATAAAGACCTAGAACCAGCTAAATATAAAAATTTAGGACTAGTAAGGATAAAGGGTTCAATGCCAGCTCACGTTGGAACTGTACTGTTAGAAAATCATCTAAATGACTTTTATTTGAAACTTGAAGATATAATTGCATTCACAACGGACGGAGCCAGTGTTATGGTTAAAATGGGCAAAAATTTTGATGGTCACCATCAGTTGTGTTTTGCTCACGGAATACAACTTGCAGTGCTGGACGTATTATATAAGACACGGAAAAGTACAACTACTGAACCAGAACTAGAAGATGAAGCTTCAGATACTGACACTGAAGAAATTGAAGAAAACGATGGCGGACTTTTCATAGAAGTACCTAGAGTTCTAGAACCAGAGTTTCTGTACAAAGATATTATAGTAAAAGTAAGAAAACTTGTTAAATCATTCAAAAAATCACCACTGAAGACCGATTTGTTGCAAAAATATTCTTTACAAGAGCATGGTAAAAGCCTCGATCTTATACTAGACTGCAAAACGCGATGGAACAGCTTATCAGATATGGTTGGACGATTTCTGAAATTGAAATCAAGTTTATTTAAGGCTTTATTAGACTTAAAATCAAATATAAGTTTCACAGACACAGAAATACAAGATCTACATAACATTCATCATAGTTTAGATATAATAAAAACTACAGTGATGGCATTGTGTCGCCGTGACTCGAATTTGTTAGCAGCAGATGCTGCGCTTCAGTTTATGTTAAATAAGCTTGATGCTCAGTCCAATGGGCTCAGTGACAAGCTTGCTGTATCCCTTAGAAAAAGAATAAAAGAAAGGCGAACAAATGTGTCTGGTGTCTTGCAGTATTTGCATAATAATGAAGAATATTATAAAACCGAAGAAACAGAAACTTTTACAAAACCGACGTCGGATTATATTAGAACATATGTTGCAAACTTATTAGAAAGGCTCAAATTTACACCGCCTACAAGTACACAAATGAGTTTAGATTCCGAAGCAGATGACAATGATGCTAATGATGGTTGTGGCGACGAGTTGACTGTTGCACAGCAACTAGAAAAAGAAATACAGAAAACTATGTCTACAGTAAACAAATCTGGAGTAAACACAGATCTTGAATCCATCATCAGAGTTGAAATGTGTATCTACGATAGCACTGGCGGCGGTCGTGAAGTTTTCCTAACAGCAGCTTATAATTATTTACTATGTATAATGCCTACTAGTGTTGAAGCAGAACGGGCATTTTCTTCTGCCGGCTATCTTTGTTCTAAACTAAGAAGTTCCCTTGGTGACAGAACATTGCATTCGTTATCATTTATGAGATCATATTATCAAGAACAAAGATTGGAAAAATAACCATATTTTATATTGTTTCTTACTTTTAAACCATTTGTGCGTGGTACATGTTTTGTTTGAATTGTTGATTGAGTTTAGTCAAAATCAAAATCGTCAATCAAATCAAAATATTACATTTTGATTTGATTGACGATTTTGATTTTAAGTTTAATTTTAAAATTATCATTTTAATCTGTAATTTACTTTTAATTCCTTAATATTATAATTTTTTTCATTTGAAGTTGTTTGATTTTTTACTTCTAAAATACGTAATAAGCCCAGAATTTATCGTGCTTTAAAAAATCAAAACAGTTAAGTACGTAATTACGTAGTTACGTAATTGAAGCATCAAAATGCGTAACTAGTTACGTAATTAGCAAATCCGTAATTTTGGAAGCACTACACCTATTATTTATGCAGGAAACGAAGATATAGACGCTTGAAAAGCAATATTGACTAAACGACATCTTGGCAACGTTACAAAAGAGTTTTATTTTTTATCCAAAAAGAAAAAACTTAAAACGCACCAGTGTATACCTACTCTTTTAGAGTATACTCCACAAAAAAATATAAAATAAGTACCTATTCCATTTTAAAGTTCTCTTTTTTTTTTTTTTTAAACAATAATTTAAAATTCTCTAATGTAAAGTTGCCAACATGACGTCGGTTGGTCAATATTGCGTTTCAAGCGTCGATATAATAATGCGGTTTAGACGATTCATCAAGTGCATAAATCAGCAAGTTAACATTAAAACCTATGAAACTGAGTCATTTATTGATTGTGCGTTTTATATATAACTAGCTGACCCGACAGACTTCGTTCTGTCAAAAGCTATTTGACTGTGGCAGTTTGTCTACGCGCAAAGGAAACTACCTACCTACCCTACCCTACCTTACCCTATCCTACCCTACCCTACCTACCTATCTACCCTACCCTACCCTACCCTATCTACCTACCCTACCCTACCCTACCTACCTACCCTACCCTATTCTACCCTACCCTACCCTACCCACCTACCTACCCTACCCTACCCTACCAACCCTACCTACCCTACCCTACCTAACTAAAACCTTCATTTTTTTTTTTTTTTTTTGATAATATCTATTCTCAGACCTACCAAATGATGACTGACACGTTATGTCAAACGCCATAAAGTTACATTAGAAGATAGAGTTACCTACTTATTATTACAATAAAAATGTAAATATGGTCGTTTTCTTACATTTTTTTTTTTAACTTTCTTTAATTTTTCTTACATAAGAACCTTCTCCTGACAATAACAAACACAACAAAAAAATAATTAGCGTATCGGTCCAGCCGTTCACGCGTGATGCCGTGACCAAGGGAAATAGGGATTCATTTTTATATATATAGATATACAAACTACTAAAATTGATGACGCTGTTGTGGGTGCAAAGCCAATTAATAAATATAGTTTCTCGTTTGAAGCGACAAAGGTATTACAAATAGTTTCGGTAGAAGTTACAGGTAGATCAATGCCTTAAATTGTTCTGAAATCTTGACTCCCTTTTAGTAGTTCTGACTAGAGATTAAGGGCGGGTTGTTTCACGTCCACTTGACGAACGCGTATACGTCATAAAGGGCGCTAACTATTGTCAAACCGTTGTTTCACAAAATTATGCCCTTGATGTTCGTTAAAAAATGACGATTACAGTAACAGGTGTCATACCCACTGGTTAACACTTTCAATGCCGAAAACCCAGCATATGGGTCTAAAAATAATTCTATCGCGTGCCCAAAACCCGCATCCGAGTCGTCGCTGTATGCCCACGACGCGTCATGTACAGAAGTCATCAATAGCTACCTACAGCGACGACTCGGATGCGGGTTTTGGGCACGCGATAGAATTATTTTTAGACCCATATGCTGGGTTTTTGGCATTGAAAGTGTTAACGTCATTTTATTCTATTACATTTGAACTTTGACGATCGGTTTTTATGCAGTGAAACAACGCTTTGTATTTAACGTTAAACATCATAATGTAATCGTTATTATTTGACGTACGTATGTTACGTTAACGAACTATTTGAAACAACCGGCCGTTAGTTATTTTGGACTTTCCTGACATCGATGAAGGAAAAACATTGTGAGGAAACCAAGGACTTATCTTACAAATAAATAAAATTGAAGTGTGTTTTTAATGTCACAGCTTTTTACTTAATGCATGTGAAATTATATCTAGACTCGGAAGCCATAAGCACTTAAGTCAAATCTAAATTTAAAGACTACAAGTACTTTTGGCCGCCGCGTCTAGATATACGGTCCATATAACAAACAAACATTTTTTAAATTCTTATCTGTCTGTCTGTTTGTTTGTTCCGGCTCATCTCCGAAACGGCTAGACCGATTTTGACGGGACTTTCACTGGAAAATAGATGATGTTGTAATTTAGAAAATGCCACGCGAATGAAGCCACGGGCA
Source organism: Dryobota labecula (assembly GCA_947523025.1). Classification (NCBI taxonomy): domain Eukaryota; kingdom Metazoa; phylum Arthropoda; class Insecta; order Lepidoptera; family Noctuidae; genus Dryobota; species Dryobota labecula. The sequence goes on along the minus strand of OX383305.1, from coordinate 6,822,773 downwards.
GCATCCAGTGGGTAATAAAATTAAACAAAGCATATTTCAGATTGAACAACTTGCGTAATTTTTCAAACTAAATTACTTATAGCCCGGAATCATGAATATATTTTTAAGTAGGTATTCTCTTCGCAGAGTTTCAACAATGAAATGAAATGACAATATACATAGCTCAACAAAACCTACCGAAACTATATCAGAAAAAAAAAATGTTTTATTGTAATCCTTAAAGGCTCGTACAGACTCGTGCGATATCGCGGCCGCGACAGGCACCGACAAAGAAATTGTGCTACGAGTACTAGTGTCGCGTCACGCCCGCGTCACGCCCGCGATACCGCACGAGTCTGTACGAGCCTTTAAACGGAGCTTAGTGACCAATATTTTTTATTTTAAGGATTACAATATAAGGTCTAATCTTGTGGAGCACAACGTAACATGCTTATTTTCTGTATTTTCATTCTAAAATAAAAGAAATCACCAAGCAAACGATGAGGGCGCCACTGCGCGCTTCTGCTATACAGGTATTCCTAGTGCAGATACCAGTCTTTCACAAACTAGTGTCACATAGTTTTTAAGCCTGTCTGTATGATGTCATTGTTTGTGAAGAGAAAATAAATTATTTGAACTTGAAAAATGAAAGTCTTCCTTAGTCAAGGCAGGTAGGTGAGGTTTATATTAACCAAGTACATTTTTTTTATAACTAATCGTAGCTTTTTCAACTCCAACTCCTTATCTTAAAACACCACTTCCAACAATGTTTCGAAACTAACTACTTACATAATTATGTTTTGCCCCCAAACTGTCAGTAAATTTTTAACTAATCACCATTAAGGTTAATTAACATACGCCGTTCTTATTATCGTTAGGAACTGATTACTCGAGTTAGTCGCGCCTTTATCTCGGGTAAATGCAGTGGGCAAACAATGCGAGTGTAGTGGGTTCAAGGAGTTGCGTAGTTATCGCTAGAGGCACCATGTTTGGCCGAGTTTAGGAGACGCTAGAAATTCCTTCAAATTATTCCGCTCTACAACTTTAAGGGGGATACGCTAAGGTAACCCGCGAAATTAAAATTTTCTTACGTTTTTTACAATTTGCAGGACAGTGGGTTGTAAGTTAAATAAAATATGATTCGCAGCCATATCAAATATGACTTTACAATAGTGTCAGAATGGTCTCGCCATTGTGAGTATTTGACAGTGTTTGTATGGCAAATCTGACAAAAACTCACAATGAAGAGACCTATTGTAATAGCAGACTTGAGGCCCAGCAATACAACTCCTTAAATTAGAATTTGGCTCAATTTATTTTTATTTTTAGTGTTATATTTAAGGTTTTGAATACGAGGCTTTTAGTTACTTTGTATTAGTATGTGTATTTTGTCTATTTTTCATGTAATGTGCGTCTTGTTTGTGCAGAATAAACAAATTTTCTTTCTTTTCTTTTCTTCTTCTGTCAAATGTCATGATTTCATGAAATAGTCATTCAATATGGTAATATAATATGAACTTAGAGGGTTGTATTGATGTTTTGATGATTATATTTCTATAAATAAACATTTGATACGACCGATCATATTTAGATCACAAGAAATTTCTCGCGGAGCTAAACTGACCAATTACTCATTTTGCGATTACTTCCTACTAACTATTGAATCGCGGGCAATGGCTAGTAGGAAGTAATCGCAAAATGAGTAACTGGTCAGTTTAAGTTCGAAAAAAATAATGTTTTTTCAGAGTGCAAATATGCAGTTTATGTTTTCTCCAAAATAAAGGTCATGGTGACAACCTAGCAGCATAGCTAAAATCATCCTGTATAAACGCTTCGCCGATATTAAACACACTAGCAACACTAACGCGATGGAATGGTGGATGGAACGAGCAATTGATCACTTCAGGTTAGAGAAAAATAAAGAATCATGTTTTTACAGAATAAAAATATATGCAGTTTAAGGCTTCCACACACTGGCGCTATATCGCGGGCGCGACAAATGTCGCGCTGCCAGTCGCACCTGCGATATCGCGCCAGTCTGCGCGAGCCTTTATGTTTTCTCCAAAATCAAGGTAATGGGTTATTTCAAGGGTGACATCTGAGCTGCATCGCTGAAATCATCCTGTATACGCTTCGCCGTTATTAATCACACTAGCAACACTAACACGTTAGACGGAACAACGGTGAAATAATTACTTTAATGAGTTGCAAAGTACTTAGTTCACACGCTACATGGATACAGGTGCATTGTCGGTGACCCGATAATACCCACATGACATTATCACGTTCCAAATAACACAATATTTATTGCGCTTGAGCTACTTATCGATTAATTCACGTTTTCAACAACTTGTGAATCGGTATTTTGGCCTAATGGGGGGAGGAAAAACAGAGTTATTTTTATTGCGATATGGAACAACTCTTGAGCTCGATCTCGCCTAAAGGAAAGATAAGAAAGGCCAACAACCACACCACTTTTTAATGAAATTATTATTGTTCAACATCAGCTATCTGCTAGTAAAGTCCCATTAAAATCGTTCCAGCCGTTCCAGAGACAAGCCGTAACAAACAGACAGACTAGACACTGACTTGAACTTGACTTGACTTTAATGTATATTTACTTAATTTAATTTTAATAACATATTCAAAAATTGTTGATTGTTAATTTGTTTCCTAATTTTATATTTTATTTTAATAATTATTTTAATATTTTGCTGTGCCCTACAGGGTCCGTAATTGTACCTTAGCTTTAAGCCTTTGTAACACCTGTTTAAACATTATTGAATGCAAATAAATATGAATATGACTTTATTTTTTATTGATTTATAAGTACCGTATTTTGTCATTACGAGTATGTTTATACTCGTAATGACAAAATACGTATGTAAGTGTCTGTTTAGACACTTCAATTTTATTTATTTTTATATACTAGCTAATACAATGTGGCACGTGTAAGCAATGCAATTTTCATTTTTGTTTTGTTCGAAATCTTCGCCGGCGCTCCCACACCAACTCACCAAAGTTTCATCACTATCGGTCGAGTCATTTTCGAGTTTTTGCGAGACTACCGCAAGGCAATTGATTTATACATTTATATAGATTAAAATCTGTGATTTATAATTAAGATTAATTTTATCAAATAAATACTGTAATGAAATTAAAAACTGTACGATACAATAAAGAACTATATCGTACAGTTTTTAATTTCATTACAGTATTTATTTGATAAAATTAATCTTTACCATTTTCAACATCGTCGATAAAGAATATTCAATCCTTATCCTCAATTAGGCCATTGAGGATAAGGATTGAATATTCGCAAACATGGTTACCCTACTTATCGTATATTATAAGGTCAGTGGGAAGGCGGAAACGAGTTCGTATGAGATTACCGAGATTGAAAAGCTGCGGGAGACAACATTTTGTGAAAGATATTCATCCTTAGTAAAGGAAGGAGTATGTCTATGTTGTTTTTGTTTTTAGGGTTCCGTAACAAAGGGTCCCCGTGCACTGACTGGACAGGTCCACTCTCAATCTGTGTGGTTCTTTCCTCAAAAGTCCATTTCAGACACCAATCTACATGGTCTTCACACGATCTGACCAAGATTATGTCTGGACTTTAAAAGAGGCTGTGACCTCTGACAAAAAAGAAAGAAAGAAAAAAAAATGCGTTTATTGGCATTACAGCAAAAAAATACACCTTAAAACTATAAAAACAGAAAACAATGATTATAATGCCAACAAAAGGGCCACAGCTCAGCATAATGTCCGATGGGGTCTCCCTTGTTTGACCGAAAGGAATTTGACAAATTTTCAGTTCCCAAAAAATTTTCGCATAATTTGATTTGCCAAATTATTACTTAGTTAAAAATCTATTCACAAAATTTTTTAACGCAAACCTAATGTTTGGCAAATGAACGTTTAAACTATAACATGTTTACCAACTAGTACTTTTAACATTTTTTATTTCGTCAAATATTTCATTTGGAATTTCAGTGTTTACGCAAAATCAAATAAGCCAAATATTTGGTATCGTCAGTTTTCAATTCTAAATAGTTGAGTTAGGGGTAACCTACTAAAAACAATATCTTTTTTTTTCTATTAATGCAAGTCGTGTCTGGCACTCGCCGGCCGCTACCGCGGCACCGCTCGCTTCGCTCGCTCGGCTCGTGCGTAGGAGGTCACAGTTTTAACCTAACCTAACCTAACCATTATTTTTTTAAACCTACTCTAGCTACTATATTATAAAATAAAATTGCATTTTTAAATTATATAATTCCCAAAAAATCTTAATTTTGCCTTAATATTTTGTCTTAACAAATCATTTCACCAAACGTTTATTGTCTGAAGATTGTTTGCTGTAATAAATCATTTGATTAAAGACCAAATGCCATAATGACATTATACTTGGTAATATTTTGCCAAGTAAAAATTTTACCAAATGAAAATATGCGTACTAAAATCATTCGAAATATTGCAATGGTATAAAAAAAGGTTGCTTAAATTTGTTTGGGTAATGAAATTTTGTTAAAATCTTTTCACCAAAACGGCAGGCACCCTGTCAGATGACAACACAAAGTGTACCTGACGCTGAGTTTGTTTTGGCCCTTCTTATTAGGGTAGTCAGATAGGAAACGGCGACCTAATCTAGTTTTAAAATATGATTGACGTATAAAAGTGGTTGTAAAATCCTACTTACATAAATAAAATCATTTATCATTTAAAGGGTGCCAACGGGACCATAATAGGATACATAATAGGTAATCACATGAAATTTTCACAGAGTGTATTCTACCATCAATCTGCCCAGCCTTTTCCCAACTATGTACGGGTGTAGGTACACAGATTTTCAAGAGAGGTACGTAAAGGTACACAGAAGGTACCAAATAACTGCAATAAATTTAGGCAGTTCTGAAAACTACACCCGCGATTCTAACGTACATGTAGCTTTGGCATGCTTCACTGTATTGTTCGCAGCGCTCTGTCTTGGTTTTTTATTTGGTCTGAGAATACACGGCCGGAACCATGCGAGCCACTTATTTTTGTTCATCTGAAAAATCTTGTTCTGTTTTGAAAGTCTAAGTAAGTTTTGCGGTTTGCGGTGTTTTGCGATAAAGGGTGTGTGTTAGATTACATTTCATATTCCGATGAGCCTTCTGGGAGTTAAGGCTAAGGCGCCAGTGTAGACCTCGAAATTCAAATGTTCTTACTTTTTTGCAATTTGCATGTCAGTACTAGGTTGTATGTTGATCAAAATATGATCCGCGGCTGTAAAAATATGTTTTTACAGAATTATAATCATTAATCATCAATACAACTGTCTAAAACCAAGTTAGCTTCTTTGAATGACTATTTCATGACATCATTACATCATAGGTACCTACTAACTTATTTGACTGATTCTAATGACTATAATTATTTCAATACATACTTGTTACACCATTTTAATGATTTTTGTCCAATAACCAATTCTATTCTAAATTACCCGTATCAGCCTAAATCGATCATACCTTTGGCCTTGTTTGACCACGCGCATGTATACAAGGTATAATGTACACCATACATTATACCCTAAAGGCTCCTACAAACTGTCGCAACACGCGACGCGACACAAAGGCACCGCGTGTCGCACGACAAACGGTGCCTTTGTGTTGTGTCGCTTGTCGCGCCTGGTTATAGGGGCCTTAACTCTATGACAGACAGCCAACCCACTATTAGCATATCAGATAAGAAAGAAACTACCAACACTGAATTTTCCACTTATCATTGATATTTGTATAATCAAAGATAAAAATGTCAAGGAAATAGATCTACCAACACGCAGTCGAGTTCGACTACGTGTACTTTTTATTTCATAATTTATTAACTTACAATCTTCTATACAAATAAACAAAATTAAAGTGTCTGTTTGTCATGTCAAAATAACAGCGCTATACTAAATGCATAATGAAAGTATATACATGGTACTTATAACAATAAAAAACCATTTTAAAATTGTCTGTCTGTTTTTTTTTTATTTTCTTATTATTTTACTACTGTAGGATAAACTTTTGCGTGCATTTAATAAAAAACTGTTATTTTAAAATCACAAACAGACACTTCAATTTTATTTACTTGTACTTATAGATTACAGCGAGACTATATCAAAGCAGACCAGTCAGACTCGGTAATCAGATTATGGGAAGATATGCTCAGTGGATTATGGCGAGAAATCCGATTAACAACTAAGTCTCTCAGATTGAATGGTAAAGATATACTTGAAGGTCGTTTATACCAATGAAATAACTTTTTTTCGTTTCGACGGACAGGCACATCAGGTTACACGACAAACAATTTTTTTTTACAAACTAAATTAAAATGTTGCTAGTTAAGTTCAAAATCCGCCGTATCCCAGTAGTTCCATTATGGTACTACTGAAATTTTTATCTCCCAGTAGTTCCATGGAACTAGAATACTTTTCACGTAATCCAATTAGTTCCATTAAGTACAGTTGAATGGTAATTAAATATAGTAAGAACAATAATCTTACCTATTTAGCTACGTGCAATATGTGAACTGGCCTTTATACATATATATAATAATAATTAAATTAAAAAAATTGAATAAATGTCTATTTTCCTTATACATCTGAAATCTGCCAAATGCACGTAATAATAATAGAGGCCAGTTCACATATTGCACGTAGGTCATTGTCCTATAAATCCCAGTAGTCCCATAATGGAACTAGAGAATGGAACTACTGGGATACGACGTCAAAATCGAATGAGAACATTTGACAGTTTGTGGTAACTTGATGTGCTGGCTACTGTACATCTATGTTTCTTATACTGTTGGGGACCAGCACCCTTATCGCGTAACACACTACAATCACAATCTGAATGATTTTGAAGACCATCGCTAATCCATTGCTTCATATGTTCGAAAAAGTCCGCTCAACAACGTAAATAACGCAATGAATGTTGTTGAACTGTCAAAATGAAACCCATTGCTACTGTGTGTTACGCAATTACCCCGCAGTAGGTAGCCACATTTATTGCAGCTTCAGAAGCATTGTTCAGATCGCCAAGGGTGTAAACTGAAAATCCCATGTATTGGATTTATTCAGAAATCGGTTTTTTGATATTATTGCCAGCGAGTTCATTTTTTTTTATCTACTAGGTACATGGAAGCTCATGGTCTTCATCTCACCTGATGGTAAGTGATGATAAGGCCGAAGGTGGAAGTAAGCTTCACGCGGAATCCTCAACCACACTATCTTACCTCTAACTGCCGCTAACCGCCTGTTCTACCACCAACCAAACCGAGCAGAAAATTGTGGCTCCCCGCTGGAAATCGAACTGAGACAGATGGTCTTATACTAGACCACAGAGGCGTTTAAGTTATAAACGCAATAGCCGTGACCGGGATTAGCTGCTCATAAGCGGCGTGAAAAGTACACTGCCGAACAAAAGCACTAAGCAGTAAGCCGAAAGAGAGGGAAATCTTATTATTTCATACCCAATTCCGATATAAGAAATTATGTTTAAAATGGTCGCCCAAAAGATACAAACATTTGTTATCTATACCTATACTCCATTTGGAATAAGATTAGACATTTAAATAAACCTATTTTACAGTCCGTTCCACCGACTTTGACTTCTTCTTTGATTTGAGCGAAAACGAGGTAACGGGGCACCGGGAACTGGTTACATTTTATGTTAAAACAAGGTGAGAAAAAAAAAATCACGTGCAGACTTAGCTAATTGATTAAAAAATAATTAGTAAGAACAATAAAAGATGCAGGGTCATTGACTCACACAATTACAATTCATTGACACGTGCTTACTTTAAACGCCTTGCACACGGTGCCTCTTTTAAATGTATTTTTTACCATCCCATAACACTGTAGTCTCAGCAATCTGGCATTCGATAAATTAATAATCCAACCTTGATCTCATTTATTTACTACACTGCTGATACGCGTAAGAATAATTGGGTCAATGAACAAATTTGTATCAGCAAGCATCAACGTTTTTTACCAGAATACATAATATTCTTTATGTTATATACAACTTGAAATAAAATAACAAAATATATCTATACTATACAAATAATAAAGCTGAAGAGTTTGTTTTTTTGTTTGTTTGAACGCGCTAATATCTGAAACTACCATTCAGTTAATTATACTTTTGTATGCACGCGTTTCTGTGACAAATAAACCTAATTTTCTTTCTTTCCTTTGAGTCGGATTTGAAAAATCTTTTTGCATTTGATAGCCAAATTCTTGAGCAAGCTATAGGCTATTTAACATCACGCTAGGGCCCTTAGGAGACGAGCAAAAATGAAAAACGCTAAGCGAAAATGAAGTAACAGCGTAGGCAGGCAATGCGTTGCGATGGGGGGGTAGGCGGAACAAGAAATTTCACGCTGGCGAAGTCTCGCGGGCAGAATTTAGTCGTATAACTACAACGAAATAACTTTACCAAATTCCAAAAGCGACAATTTAAATATTTTGATGATAATTTATTAAGAAAAAGAAAGTTACGACCAATAAAAATGTATTGCCATATTTATAGCGCAAGGGGGCATATTAAATACCTCGCTTTGAACTGAAAAAATGTCCACAAAAAAATATGATTTCTTCAGAAAAAAATGGCTTAATAAAAGCCAACTTTCGGTTTATTATGAGCAGAGCTAGATGCATAGAGAACCCTAATGCGTACGAGTAACACACTATCAATAACAAACTGTATGATTTTGAAGGATATTGCTAATCCACTGCTGATGTTTTTCCTTAAGCGATGTCAGTAAAGTCCAAGATAACTTAATGTCTAGTCAGTACTACTAAAAGGGAGTCAAGATTTCAGAACAATTTAAGGCTTTGATATGCCTATAACTTCTATCGAAACTATTCGTAATAACTTTGTCGCTTCAAAAGAGATACTTTACTTAATAATTGGCGTTGCACCCACAACAGGACCCTAATAAAATTTCGTGACACATTGGTGCCGATTCCCTTGTTCACAAACTAAACAACCTTAAATTTTTATTGATGCAAGATACAAGATGCTATGATCGATATCAACTCTTCTGACCCTATCCTAATATATTTGTCGTCGGCACAGCATGTTTTCATCCATACATATCTATCTTCCGTCATCGCAATATGCACCACCTCTCTACCCTATCATCATTCTGACCGTGATAATTCTACAATGAAACAGTCAATGTTTTTCAGCGTGAAATAAGTTATGATCTAATGGGTACCGAAGTTATAAATCAATGGATAGTCGCATTATTTGAGTTATTAGTCATACTCATAAACGAGAGACTAAAATAGACTACACAGCCACAGTTTACAATGTTATCGTCTAATAAATGTAGAAGCTACATTAGCAAGACTGCTTGCCACCAGCTTAATATTGTTCTATTGCTGGTGTTTTTCATTTAAGTATAGACGGTGTTTACTACACATTGCAATACTTTTTTTGATGTGAAACTTCTTAGGCAGCGATTCGTGTATCAGACGAGAACAGAGAGTGAAATTTCAAGGAAGTGTCACGTTTAGGCACATTTCGTTACATGAAAGAAGAAAGATATAACTCTCTCATTATCACAATCTCACTCTCAATCTAACTCTCTCTCTATATCTATCTCTCTCTCTATCTCACACTCTCTCTTACACACACATTTATCTCTCATTCTTTATTTTATAAGAAGTTTAACTTCTATCTCGTGGTCAACAGTCTCAGGTCAACCTAAGAGCTTGTCGGCTGCATAACCGGCCTAGCCTGTCTATCTGTCTGGCCTATCGGCTTCATAAATTAAGGCCTCCGACCAGGGGCATCAAACTTATAAACCAAGCGACTACACGCTAACGGCACCCCCTGTGAGGTACGGACTGCCCCCTCGTCACTAGGGGAGGGTAGCAAGGGACACGCTGAATCGGTTAAACATTTAAGTAGGTAACGGTAATGCCATTGCATTACCGTTACCTACTTAAATGTTTATAAACAAGAACAGAATATATTTTCATCCTCCTCATGCTAATTTACATCACCAATAGCATTTTTTACTACTTGGCTTTACTTGCCATGCATAAATTTTCTGCGACAAATTGTATTTCATAAACTTACTGAGTGAGCTTCCAGAAATCAGTCTTCCACTAACACTACAAAACTAGTATGCAAGCCCCAAAAAACGGAAACAAAATAATTTAAATCAAATAACATAACGATAAACAGGGAAAGGCAGTCACCAAAAATGACATTAAGACCAGAGACTACGAGGAAGAATTGCGCGTTAAAATATAAAAAGTCTTTTGAAAAGAGTCTCTGACCTACTTGAGTAAAACCTTTCTAAGATTTATTTCTCTACTCTAGTTTTGACTGGCTTTCATCCCTGAAATAACGGCTTGCTACAAGTGCACCCCAAGATTTCGCCTACAACAAATGCTATAAGATTTGTTGTAGGCGCAGTCTTGGGGTGCCGATGCCGCTTCGTCGTCTTAATTTCTGAGAGCAGCTAAAATTTAGGTACACCTAGTTTTTTCATAATGTTTTCCAGCCTGCATCTAAATACTGAATAAGACTTGTTTTATACGCGGTTTAGTTTTAACTTATCATATCTTAATATATAAAAGTCGGGTTATTTACACCAGCGTGGCTGAACTTGGTTCCCTGAGAGAGGCCATGGTTGAGCGGACTGATTTGACCTTGAGTCTTGTCTCCCAATGGGGTGATGACAATCTGGTCTCTTTTAATGCCACCAAAACACAGGCGTGTCTCTTTACCGCTAAAAGGAGTCGTTTTGATCAAACTCCTACTTTTCGGGGTACATCTGTTCCTGTATCTGATTGGCTCGAGCTCCTAGGCATGGAGTTGACATCTGGTCTCAACTTCGGCTCCACCATCGAGTGCAAAGCTCAAACTGCGGCCAAGAAACTGGGTGTCCTAAATAGGGTGAAGCGATACTTTACGCCTGGACAGCTTTTAACCCTTTACAAAGCACAAGTCCGTTCCTGCATGGAGTATTGCAGCCACCTTTGGGATGGCTAAGCAAAGTCCCAACTTGCTGCGCTTGACTCGGTGGAACGCAGAGCTAAGAGGCTCATTGGCGACGTAAAACTGGTGGATGCCAAGCTTCACAGCTTGGCTCATCGCCGCAAGGTTGCCTGCTTGTCGGTCTTCTACAGATTGTACTTCGGAGAGTGTGCCCATGAACTCCACGACCTCATTCCACCGGCCCCCTTCTACCATCGGACATCTAGACGCACTGCAAGTTACCACCCCTACCTAGTTGATATTCCACCAACTCGCACTAAGCGTTTTCAAACGTCTTTTATAATGCGCACAGCAAAGGAGTGGAACTCTCTGCCTGCGTCTGTGTTTCCGAACGCATACAACCCTAATCTATTCAAAGTGAGAGTGAACAAGCTTCTTCTGGGTAAGCTCACTCCATCCTAGACTTTGTCTCTGTCATCCAGACCTAAAGTCAAGAGCAAACTCATAGTAGAATAAAAATAAAAATTTATAACTCAAGAACTAAGCTACTCTTTATAACATCAGCTATCTGTCAGTGAAAGTCTCGTCAAAATCGGTCCAGCCGTTTCGGAGATAAACAGACAGACAGACAAAAACTAAAAAAAATTGTTTGCTGTTTATACTTTCATATGCATTTAGTAAAAAACTGTTATTTTGACATTACAAACGGACACTTCAATTTTATTTATTCGTATTTATAGATAAGAGTCATAACGATTTAATATGTCGAGAACAAAGTGAAGTGGAAGAACCAAAATTAGAATCACGGATCCAGCGTAATCCTCTTAGAGTTTGACCCAAAGGCTACCTAATGGGACGGTATATACGAAACGTCCAACATTCTCTGACGCACGTGTGCTTTTACAATGACTGTCGACCTTAACCCTAACTCCCAAAGGATCTGTTTTGGCATTCAACCCCAGTCCAGTGCAAATAACCTCGAATGTGCGAATGTCTCCAGCATGTCGTGTGGCATGTTACGACATTTACTAAGACGCGTTGTTTTTGCACTTTCTTCACGTAGTCTTGAGGCCTATTCTGACACTAATCAATTTCCTTAGCGTAGTGACTACGTGTAGATGAAATACTTTTTAGGGAAGACCTAGGTGAGAAATTAATTGTTATTGAGAAAACTGCTGTCGTTACAAGGTTGGCCAGCAGATGGGATACGGACAGGAGAATGATAAATGGGCGGGTAGCTACATCCGCGAGTACTCAGTCTCACAATATTTACCTTTCGAATCCAGGTACACATAGGATTGTAATCATACTTAGTGAAATACATAGTGTTAGATATACAGTCGTCGACGCAGAATTTGGTTATGGGTAGACGAGAGAAATAGCTCCTTTATCTTCTACACAGTTTATTGTTACAGAGTCAATTACAAACACTACTGTACTAATTAATACTCTGAACTTGAAACACAGGTCTTAGGCCAATATGTGTCACGACCACGTCTAAACGGTCTCTGTGGCTCCATGGTCCATATCGGACACCATAATCAATCCTAGACGCCACACAACACAACGCTAAGCAAAGGCGTTTGTGTTTCATTTTAAGTGTATAACTCAAGAAAGATCCGACATACCTATAATTTCAACGTGGATGATGTATAAATGTAACCAATATTTTGTAACAATATTTTGATTTAAAAGAGTTTACATACAGTTGCTAGCTCGTTCTTTTCCATAGGTCACTGATAGGAACCTACTACGCCTTGGAATGGGCTATATTAGTAGTTTCATGTTGCCGACCGACTGACTCCTTGAATTCAAAAGTGCCTGGAAATGGTTTATTTGAAATAAGTGGTTTGGGTTTAGAGTTTGAATTTAAGAACAACATTTTGAGAGGGACAAGAGACTCAACAATTTACAATACTGTCCTGTACCTAGGCAGTCAGCCTTGCTAGCAACCTTGCCGATTGGCTTATCTTAACAGATTTGCCAGTTAGCCACAGCATGAGGTGCTATAGATGCGGGAAAAGAACATACTGCATTCACAGAGCAGGGGCCTTCCCCCGAAAACGATTCGAGTTGATTTTCAAGATCGACATAGGTTCGAGTATTATCAGCGTCGTTTTATGCGTATCGTCAATTACGTCATCGTCAAGTGTTCTGTCTTTTCGGTAGTTATCTCACTCGATCTGAATTAAGTAGCTTCTTTAATATCGTGTAAATTGACGTTTAGTTTTGATCCAACAACTCGATATCTATCAGTCAGATGGCGTGCGGAGTACGAACTTTTCGATCCTAACGAATCTTTCGATCGAAGTTAGTTTCGCTTCGAACCACCGCACGATCGTGCGCTAGTGTCGGATTCGAGAGTATGGATCGGCATTTAATTCGAATCCAATTCGATTGATTCGGAAGCGGAACTCGATGCTGTCGGGAGTAAGGCCCCAGTATCCTGTTATTACTAATAATATAGTGGACGTGACAGGTTGTTAATATAGGTCGTACGAACATGTGTATGTTCGCATCATAAACCCCGTGAACTGATGAGCCGACACAGTGTAAGTAAATGTTTATCTATCAGCGCGGCCACATGTAGTAGGTAGATCGATTCATAACTCATGTCGTCTCATTGATAACGTCACTGCGTTCATATCATTTGATTTATTGCCTAGCCTCCTCGTTGCTCTTTGCATTCTTTGATTGCATTGTTCAACTGATGTGATCAACCTATGACCTTAACAATTGTGGAATCATTTTCGCAACATAGTAATTGCTTGATGTGTGTTTTATTTTATTTACGACTAGCTGACCCGAAAGACGTCGTCCTGTCCAATTTTCTATAGTTCAAACAAAAATCCAATAGAAAAAGGGATTCAGTTCTTCCCGAATTTGTACATTTTCCACGAAACTTTTCAAATTTTTCTTTAAATTAATAAACAAATAAGTACTAAACTAATAATATAATAAAAACTATACTAATAATAAATTAGTGATTCAGTCTATTACGAACATTTTAATACAAAAAATAGCCAAATCGATCGAGCCGTTCTCAAGTCAAGAGCTTACCAAAGAACAGCATTTCATTTTTATTTATACAGGGTATAAAAAGACCCATTACAAAATCGTCATCCACGCATTCTGTACATCAAACTAAGTATCTTTGTGCAAAAATAATTGCTGGGAAACGACTTTTATTTTTGGTAGGAAAATTCGCAGTTTACGTTAGTGCGCAATGTAACGCACGCAAAACTTTGTGCTTATGTGTGCATGCAACGTTACAGGAGTCGTGGGAGTATTTAAAGTGTAGTTATAACATTTCAAACTTTTTTTTTTTTGTAAAAAACCGTCGAAAAAGTTGGAACTTTGACCTTCAATATCTCCGTAACCAGAAGGTTCCCAGGCATGGTCCAGTACAAAAAAAATATCACAATATGGCGGGAAGAACAAGTGACTCTCGGCTTCGTTAAGTGTCTTTTTACACCCGTTATAGAATCGTGCGTATATCGCAAAACTGAAGCCCTGAAATAGCTAGACGGGGTCGCAGCCGACCGAGAGTAGCGGAACCACTTGGCAGTCTCAAGAATTGGCGAGAAGAATCAAGATACCGAAAGCAATGGAAGAAATGAGTAGGCCTTCGCCCGGGAGTTAGAAAGTTTAGGCTAGTAAAAATAAACTTCTATCCTCTGACTTTCAGTGAAAGAAAACATCTTGAGAAATCCTATCTATACTTGGGTTGGGTAGGTTATGGTCTGAAATCACCAACACACGTTTGGTGATATTATGCTCGTTCCTTCTCTGAGACCTTTCCCTTTCCTATCATGATTAAGGTTTAAAAATACCATTTATACAGAGTTATTGGTAAAACACAAAAAAGCTTGCAGGACTGTATTACTGGAGGGAGCGGTGTAGTAATAATCAACAGGAAATGTCGATAAAAATATCAGTATTTTGAAATAAATATTATACAAGGTAACTGAAAAACAAGTTTTGTTTTATGACTTTTTACAAAACATAATAAATTTACCAAAAACAAAACTTCAAGATTTCTTCGTTGTATACATTTAGAGCGTTGAATTTAAATATTTTTATTTTTGTGTGGAAATCTAATGAATTAAAATCTGACGAATTACTAAAAGTCATAGAACAAAAGTTGTTGTTTATGATGTTAGTAATATAGTCCTGAGATTTTGTTAGTGTTTCACCAATAACCCTGTATAGTAGCGGTGCCCATACTTTTTCTTAAGGAGATCGTCCTAGCAAAAATTTATGACTTAGAGATCGACATTTTAACCGTTTTACCCACAAAATATTTTACAAGAAAAAAAATTACATTGGCTGCGAAGTGTGAAATCTGTATTAAATTTTTAATCATCCAATATTACAAAAAGAATTTCAAATAGGTATTAGTGATACAATATTAAAAATTAAAAATTATCGTGATGCTGATGTCGAAGCGTGACATTGGTGGTCTTCCGCACAATGTTCGTAATTAGAAATATTCTCAGTTATAGCTAGCTAGACGCAAGCAGGCTGTCAGATGGTCATTTGTGAGACGAGTACGATATTTTGATTTTATTACTTTCATATGAGAAAATGCAGACTCGCACAGATATGTCGATGCAAAGGCAGTTATTTGCAGTGCTATTTGTTTTATTAATGGATATTTCATTTCAAGTATAGATGACCAGAAAGGATTACTATTGCCAGCTCTAACTTTTAAGTTGATATCCGAAATGAGCTTCAACATTGACGACCTACTGCGCGCGCTCCATCTCGCGAAAGAGAACGCCAATCAGATAGTACATTTTTTTAAACTTCATGTTTCTGTACATCGCTATTTTCTTAGCAAAAGCTACAGTTTTACGGTCGATCACTGATAATTTTGCCTATCCTCGGCGAGCGACCTTAAAACCACTCGCGATCGACCGTATGGGCACCTCTGCTGTATAGAGTACCGTACGATATACATGGATTTGTTTCACCTTTTGTTAATTGGCTAGCAAAATTTTAATTTGTAGGTACAAATTTGCTGTTTATCGCCTCAGCGGTTTTACCAAATCAAGCAGGATTAGAATTCCATTGTGTTTAATATTAGAATAACAAATTGTGCCATATTAATTTATCGCAATCAGCAGTTTTCCCGGAAGCAGTTAGCATATCAAAAAGGCCGTGGTTATCCAGAATTCGCCACAGGAATTGGAATATACTCATCCAAACGCAGTCAAAAGATTATTTTGCATCGTGTTCTGCACGCATTTTATGTCAAAAATCCGAAGTATTCCCATTTGACCACCTACTTTTTGAGAACCTTAAAGTATTCTCAAATGGGAATACCTTTGGTGCTCAATCCATAGGTGCTGAAACCGAAATAATTAAAACTCCTGCTTACTTTGAACAATTCTTTAAATTAGCACAGACATTAGCTTACATAAATATGCTATATAACCTAGGTAAGTATATAACAATTTTTGCGTTATGTTATGTGTTAAATGATTTTTTTATATTCAAGTACCTACTGTTCTTACTTAATACCAAATTGGAACAGAGTTATAATATTGCTATAAAAATATTTATTAAATTCTATATCTAAGTAAGATTCTATATATATTAGAGATCCGCAGGAGAACCAAGGTAACCGACATAGCTCGAAGAATTGCCAAACTTAAGTGGCAATGGGCAGGGCAGATTGCGCGCAGAACAGATGCCCGTTGGGGCCGAAAGATTTTGGAGTGGCGACCGCGTACCGGAAGACGTAGCGTTGGAAGGCCTCCCACAAGGTGGACCGATGACTTTATGAAAGCCGCAGGAATCCGCTGGATGCGGGAAGCACAAAACCGGTCGAGGTGGCGGTGCTTGGGGGAGGCCTATGTCCAGCAGTGGACGTCTTTCGGCTGAAATGATGATGATGATGATGAAATTCTATATTTATATAAATGCTAATCTTTGGAAATGTTGCATGCGGTAAGGTAAAATGTATCGGCACTTATCCATACTAATATTATAAATATGAAAGTAACTCTGTCTGTCTGTCTGTCTGTATGTTACGTTTTCACGGCTAAACCGCTGAACCGATTGTCATGAAATTTGGCAGAGAGAGAGTCTGGGATATGGAGACGGTCATAGGCTAATTTTTTACGCGATAACTGACATTTACGCGGGCGGAGCCGCGGGCAGAAGCTAGTTACTTATAAAAAATAACATATTATCTGTATACCAACATTATTAGCAAATAAATTATTTATATTTCATATTTCTATTTCTACCTTGGTGAGTAGGTTTGTCAGTACTCTGCTTACTAATGTACCTTTCTTATTAAAAACTCATTAATTGGTGATGTATATAGTACTAGCATTTACCCGCGGCTCCGCCCGCGTAGAAGTCGGTTATCGCGTAAAAAAGTAGCCTATGTCCGTCTCCAAATCCCAGGCTATATCTCTACCAAATTTTATGACAATCGGTTCAGCGGTTAAGGCGTGAAAACGTAACATACAGACAGACAGACAGAGTTACTTTCACATTTATAATATTAGTATGGATACATGAGCTGTAACTTATATATTAGTATATAAGTTACAGCTATGCTTTTATTATAATTTTTTTATAGTTATCCCTATTATAATTGGAGGATTTGGAAATTGATTAGTATCCTTAAGAGGACCCTTCCCGGTCCGTCTATCGTAAACGCGAGCATGGTTGAAAAGCTTGTTGTTTCATCTAGCGCAATGTTTAATGCCAACAGGCAAGTGAGAACGCAATAACATTGAACGAAAAATGGTGTGCGGAAATTTCATAAAACTTGTTCCAGGAAATACGTGTTTTTGAGAAAGACTTAAAAGTTTGTGAAATAAATGTATGTCATTTAGAATCTCCATTACATGTGCGATGTTTCTATGGAGATTTTTTCTTTATTTTTACAATTTATGAGTACATTATGAACGGCCAAAGTTCAGGTGAAATGTGTGCAAAAAGCAAATTTTTGGAGGCTTATACTGAATTTGTTTCTCCAAATTTTAATTTTTTGCTTTCATAGAAACCTAGATATGGTGCACATGATACCAATTAGTACAAAATTTTCATAGAAAGATGTGTTCCAACGCCATAATCACGTACGAGCGTTTGTATGAAAAGTATGACGGGTTGGCCGCTCTTAATATAAGGAGCTCCAGATATAGCATTTCTTCGATTAAAAAGTACCTTGATGAGTACGTTTGCCAGTACTATGCTAACTAATTTCCCCTTTATCTAACCATTATAACCCCCTACGCCTACAGGCACTCAAAGTTCTTCACATTCCACTGGCATAAAGGAAAGTAAGTATACGTAGCATATATGTATGATCTCGAACAAAAGCCACTTAGCCTGGGCTGGTTCAGCCCACGCCGAACATCGACCTACGAAGGTCAGGTTCTGCATTGTGTCAGTCTATAGAACATCTTCACCTTTATATTTAATTATACGAAAGCCTCTTCTCTTAATTTAAATGTCACTCGCATCATGAATTTTGATCTCGGCAATAAAAATGTTTTGAAACTGTACTCTGTCAGTCAGGCTTATTAGTCTCTGGTGTCTTTTTCGGAAGGTTTCGAAGATTCGAGTAATAATATTATAAATATGTATATGTGAGTTTTGTATGGAGGGGGTAATCTGCAACAACTGATCTGATTCTGAACATTCTTTCACACATGGGATGCTACAGATACAGTATTGCCGAGTATCATAGGATGAGGAAATTTTATGTAAAAACAAGAAAATTCACACGGACAAAATTGCGGGTAAAAGCTAGTTCGAAATACAGTGTGTGTGTGTCAGCTACGACGCACGACTGGAGTTTACTCCTTAAGTATATAATATATGTATACTTAATGATACATCACCCTAAGTTTGACTTATAGAAAATGTCTCAGGCATTAAGTCCGCCTTTGTACAGTATTTTTTTACTTGTGCATAAAGTTTTAATAATAATAAATATTTATAATTATTGTACATACATACAATTACATGCCACAGCTGTCGCGCAGCATACCATGTACACTTCGGCTGTATTCAAGTATACATGATTTCCAAGTGAAAAGTCGCAAGATACGTTGCGCAGAAAAATATAACACTTTTTAGTAAACGCTTGTATTAATTTCACTCGTCATAAAATTTCCATATCGGGGGCCTTATGTGAAAATCGATTCTTTCGGAGTAAACTCCAATAAAAATTGTTATTACTTACAAGACGGAGCTGATTCAATCACGAATGTTCTTATTGATCTACTGACGTGAGACTGAGCATTACAAGGTGGACATGCTGATGCTAACGAGTTGAAGATTAACCAACATTTTCACGAATAGTCGCTAATTCGAGACGGAATGACTAGAATAGAATAAATAAGACAACCAGAAAGCTAATGTTTTCTTTTGGTAAATGCATGTATAATGTAACATTCACGACCGCCATTAGTAATTCCAATGAAACTTTTATCTCGGTAATAAAGTAATGATTGCCGAGAGTTTTATCAAACTCTATAGCAATGAGATAAGAGTTATTTTGTATTTGTGAACGATAGTTTACTATATAATGATGAAACGCATCTGTCAGGATGACTCCCCCCCGAACCTTGCTCGACGAAGCGCCAGCCCGCGCCTTAGCTGAGCCGTTAGCTGTAAATTCCCCTATTAATAATAATAACCCTGATTTGATTCAGCCTGTCCCTTGCTGTCCTCCCCCGACTCTGCCCTAAGCCGAGGTTCGTACCCCACAGGGGGTGCCCTTTGCGTGCAGTCGTTTAGTTTATAAGTTTTATGCCCTGGCTGGAGACTTTAAGTTTCGCTTAAGGCAGTCACAGGAAAGTACGGTTAAGGAGTCACGACCTCTCAAGGTCAACTCGGAGATGCCAAAGTTGAAAAAAAAACGTCAGGATGACGTTTGTGACAGCAGGTTGGATAAGCAATTTTTATTCGTAAACCATGCACAAGTAAAATGTTTTTGCCGTGACTATTATTTTGTAGGTATGAAAGAAGGAATTTGTCGCTTTGCGTTGAATCACAGATTTTCGATATTGATGTGGCGGACAAAAGATTAACAAGTGTCAAATAATTGCAAATAATAGTAGAACGAATGGGACTAAAAAAGCTCACACTCATGTTCGATTATGTTAGCAGAGCAGATTTTAAGATTGGTTCGCTAGATCATTGGCGTCAACTGAAACTTAACCGCAGTTGGATCGATATGGCTCCTACAAACAGGCGCGACATGCGACGCGACACAAAGACACCCCGTGATAATGATGATGATGATGATGGGGCTCCCTTTTCCGCACTTAGACTCCCATTTGGTCCGTTGTGCGTGAGGATTCTGGCCAACAGAGCCAGCCTAGCTCCGCCCAAAAGCACAGAAGCTTCCTGGGAGCTTCACAGGCTTCACGGAGCGACCTCACTGTTCCGAGGATTTCTTCACGTTGTGGAGCCACGGCCTCGCATTCCAGGATGACGTGGGCGGCTGATTCCTGAAAGACACCCCGTGCCGCGCAACGAGCGGTTTTCTTGTGTCGCGCCTGTTTGTAGGAGCCTTTATTCATTAGTAGAATGAGAAAACGCTTAAAAGCCGTGATTCAGCTGCGGTTCCATTGCGATTTTTTAACCATTTTGTTCGAGTTCAAGCAGAATCGGACCCCAGGTTGACACAACGCGAGTACACCAACAATTTCTGCATACTGCATACGTGGCTTAAATTAGACGGTATTACACAATATAATAACGTCTAGTGGCATAGAATTATAATGTTTTGCAAAGCAAGGAATACATGATGCAGGTCATACGAGACATTCGTAAATAATGTTAGACGAGCCATTGTTCAGACCACACGTGTTATACATGCGTATGCGCCACTAATATGTTACATTCTACACTACAATATCCGGTCGTAAATATGGCATATCAAGTTTCAGAAAAAGTTTAGCTTTGTAGAGAAAAAGAAAGAAAGAAAATACATTGATTTGCGGTAAACATGAAGTAAAGAAAGAACACAAACACGAAAAAACAAGTTGGGCGAAAATATGCGTCACATCACAATCTGCCTAGCCTTTTCCCAACTTATGTTGGGGTCAGCTTCCAGTCTAATCAGATGCAACTGAATACCAGTGGTTTACATGGAGCCACTGCCTATCTGACCTCCACAAACCAGTTACTGGGCAATACGATACCCTTTAGTAAGAATGGTTATCAGGCTTTTGGGCTTCTGAGTACCCGTAACGACTGCCAAAGATCTACGACCGTATCCGTAGCCGGGGCCAATGGCAACGTGCATCCAAGGCACGGAAGGGTCTCGATATGAAATGGATGGTCCCCCATCCACGTCAAACCATTCTGACAGTCGCGATGTGTTTCTACGATCTATGGTCGCGATCATTCACGCCTGGGTACAGTGGAAAGAATATCATGTGGACATGATATTTAGGGCCAGTTGTTTCAAACGGTTGGTTAACGCAACATACGCGTCAAATAATAACGATTACATATGATGTTTAACGTTCGTTAAATAAAAGCGTTATTTCACTCCATAAAAACTGATCGTTAAACTTCAAATGACGAATTTTATATAACCAGTGGGTTACTGTAATTGTTATTTAACGAACATTAAGGGCATAATTTTGTGAAACAACGCTTTTTTTGGTTTGACGATAGTTAGCGCCATTTATGACGTATACGCGTGCGTCAAGTGGACGTGAAACAACCCGCCCTTATTAGTCAGATTTGTTAATTTAGTTGTAATGGGAATCGTGTCATTTGGTAAATAAACTAAATTACATGTTTTAATAATGTTTTTTTTTTTTTTTTTTTTTTAATTAATCCTATAGGCACGTTGGGCACTTTTGGGATTGGGAAAACGCACTGAACTAGAGTGACCGTCACGCTCAGATGCATAAATACAGATGTGTGCGTATATTTAAACAGGATCACTAAAACACTAACAACCTCTCGGACTATATTACTAACATCATAAACAAAAACTTTTGTTCTATGACTTTTAATAATTCATCAGATTTTAATTTATCATATTTTCATACAAAAATAAAAATATTTAATTTCAACCCTCTAAATGTTACGAACGCTACGCGTAGCAAAACAAACTGCCGTGTCTAGTGCAAAAGGCAGGGGCTGACCGATTCAACTGGCCGAGCCGGTATAAACCGGTTTCTCTTCGGAAGCGACGAAGCCGCCAGTGGTACGCACACACGCGTCTCATGCTTGTAGTAGTGTACCTATCATAGCGCGGTTGTATGAAGTCTCTGTACCGTTTCTTCCTTGGCATAGGTAAGAGAAAGATTATATTCCGCCGCTTACGTCATGTAAACCGTACGGTGGCCAGCTGCACATCAAGTTACCACAAACTATAAATTTTCTCGTTCGATTTTGAACTTAATCATCAACATTTTAACGTTTAAAATCGTTGGGAGAAATTTGAGTTTAGTTTAGCTTGATGAGTTGGCCACTGTACCTACTTGCTATTCAATCACGCATTTTAGACGGACAAGCCACAGCTATGCAGTCAACTATTTTTGTTGGACACAGAGTGGGCTTAGAAAAGCGGACGGCACAGTTATAGGCAATATCAAGCCATTGTCAGAATAGGTACCCATTTTTTTTGTACGACTGTACATGTTCGTTTTTGGTAACTTTCCAATTTAGATACGATACCTTTCTTTGTCGTGACACACATTTTTTAGGGTTCCGTACCCAAAGGGTGCCAACGATGTATTACTAAGGTAAGCTCCTCTCGCTCTACCCCAGGACCGACGCTGTATACATTCAACTACAAAAGTGAATGCCCTAACTTCAATACAGTTGTGCAAATATTAAGTTCGTGCTACGAAAATGGCATAACATAAAAGTCTTTCGTGTTTGTCGGTGTAGTCTTTGTGAAATAATTACTATTATTAAATTGCTTGGGATCGCTTTGCATGACCCCTTTTAGCTGTTGTAATTAAGGTTGCTGTTAGAATGACGTCAGCTTTAGACAAAGAAAAGTGTGCTTTATTAACCCAAGAAGTACCTACTCAACTATACAAGAAAAAAAAAACGATTTCTTTTCCCAAAAAAAAAAAAAAACGGGTAAAGTTAAAAATCTATCACTCCTCAGTATCAATCTGCCTAGCCTTTTCTCAACTATTTTGACTTATCTGACCTCCACAGCCCAGTTACTGGGTAATACGATATTCCTTGATAAGACGTCAGACTTTCGGACTTCTGACGACCCGTATCGACTGTCAAAGATCCACGAATGACAGCCGGGACCAACGGCTTTACATGCCTTTCGAGGCACAGAGGAGTCTCGGCATGTAAAGATGGTCACCCATCCACGGACGGAATCCCGGCAATCGTAGCTTAACCTGATGGATAAACCCGCGAGGCTGTTATTACTTAGCCACGAGACCCCACAACACAACTCTCCTCCAGGAGGGCAGTAGGGAAACCAGTACAGCTCGCAAACATAAAACACGACCGTCATTCCGACCTCGCTGCCGAGGCCCATCGCGAAATCCCCGACTAAATAGTCCTCCCCGACCCTTGCTCGACGAAGCGCCAGCCTGTGCCGTAGCTGAGCCTGTAGCTTTAAATTCCCCTGATAATAATCATAACCCTGATTTTATCCAGCCACCGTCGGTCCCTTGCCATCCTCACTCCGACTCTGCCCTAAGCCGAGGTTCGTACCCCACAGGGGGTGCCCTTAGCGCGCGTTAGTCGTTTAGTTTATAAGTTTTACGCCCTGGCTGGAGCTTTAAGTTTTTAGGAGCTTTAGGCAACCACAGGAAAGTCCGGTTAAAGAGTCACGATCTCTAAAGGTCAACTCTGAGAAACCCTAGATTAAAAAAAAGATAAAGGAGAATAATATGTAATAATAAATACAGTTTGTGGATGGTTCCATAGAAGTAGAACAAAAAGAACTACTTACGACTGTTCAGACAGTCATCTGTGACTCAAAAATATCCTAAAACCTCCTTGAATTCAGATTCGGATAAGCAAACCAAATCGTCAAGGTCAACTCACGACGCATTTAGCACAATATTGTGGTTTAATTACCTCGGGGTTCGTGCCTAAATATTAACAGCCGCACAGGTCGATCGAAGGTTAAGCATCGCTTGCTGCTGTCGTTTAGTGACCACCCATTACATATCAATACCCGTCCGTGGTGCCTCGGAGAACACATTAAGCCATTGGTCTCGGCTGTCATTCGTAGATCTCAGACAGTCGTTAGTGGTAGTCAGAAGTCGAAAAGTCTGACAACCGGTCTTACCAAGGGGTATCGTATTACCCAGTAACTGGTTTGTGGAGGTCAGATAGAGGAAAATGCTAGGCAGTTTGCAGGTTGTTGTGGTTTAATAACCTTAAACTGCTTTTAAAACGATGACTCCCACGTGATTTAATTTCAGACTTTTTTTTTTGGACACTCCTATATGGCCGTAACATTTTTGGCAAACAACACGAGACATATCACCGTTCTGAATACAGTATGAATCACCTATTCCTGAAATCTTTTCTGTGTAGTGTACTTTGTTGGCATATAGGGTAACCCCTTTATGCCAACAAAGTACTGTAGTCCCGTGATAAGGTCATGGTCGAATGGAATAGCTTATCGGAGTGGAAACACTTCCTGAAAGATAGTGATTTACACATCCAGTAAAGTTAATTTAGTTACAGCAATAGACTGGCTAAGTTGAGTGGTGCTTATAGATTCATCAATTAATTGGTCAGCCTATGAAACTATAAAGGAAACATACATACACAAACTTAGACTTTTTACCAGCGAATAAACATCGTGGTCATTTATCAAGATGGTAATTTCCATTTGTCACCGTATTGATGATCATCTGGTGGATCCCCAAAAGCAAAATATCTCGTCAGAAGTGTTATTTAATAAAGAAAACGAACAGCTACTATCAGCCGTATCAACGGGGCCCCCAAGCTACAGGGCCCCCCGACAGGACCTGTGTAAGCAAAAATCCGTAAAATATTATCCAAAACCTTACATTCTTATTGATAAGAGGAATGCCCCTTTTGAATGAACCCTTCAAAATGGTTGAGCTGAATGGTGCTAATCCATGCGTCATGTTCGTGAACGAGTGCCGTCAGTTGGGACTGGTCATCTATTAGCTGCCATGGCTTATTTTTTTTTTGTTTGTAATTTTTTTTTTTTTTGTTTCTATTTGTTGTACCTACTCTGGACGCTTTTAACGTGTACGTTTTTATTTTTTATTTTTACATCGTTCTCACATTAAGTTATAAATTCAACATGAACCTCCTTACTAATAAACGTTGTATAGCGTCTGTATAGTTACACACCGATTTTTCTCTTTCACTCGTCAGTAATTTGACTTTCGATAGAAGAAGACAAAGCGTTGTGTAACTATACAGACGCTATACAACGTTTATTAGTAAGGGGGTATATGTGTAACAAATATTTTTGTAACAATTTAATTTAAAAGAGTGTCCTGGAGTTTCTTGCCCGTTCTTCTCCATAGGTACCTACGCTTTGGAATGGGAATGTAGCTTCATTTTTCTTACTGACCGACTCCTTGACAATTCAAAAGTGCCTGTAAATGGTTTAATTGAAATAAATGATTTGAGTTTGAATGAGTAAATACCTAATGAAAATAACAAAAAATAACGTAATTTGTTTATGGCTAGGCTTCAAGCGAAATTTTACAGACGCGGTCCAATTCTCAAGCTCGTTACATTCATTTAGTACAAGGGTTGGCAACCTTTTGAGTCGGAAGAGTTAAAAATTACAATTTACTTTCAAAGTTTTTAAAGAGCCACAAAAAAATTCTTGCCAACAATAAATAAGACTTTCATAAATAAAGCTTTTTGATAAAAAAAAAACTAATCTATTTATTCATAAGAAAAATATCTATTTATTCATTTAAACATCGAAACATCGGACAACGGCGTCATTCGAGAGCTTCCGACGGACTGACGACAGTAACGACGCGTGTCACGGGGTGGGGTGCGGTGAAAAGCGAGTCGTACAAGTGTCTGAGCGATAGAATAGCGTAATCCTCGTTAATCGATTCAGAACGATTTTTAAATGTTTTTTTTTTTTTTAATATAAAATAGTTAATATTTGCGTATGGAACTAAAGAGCCGCAGCTTCACATCCAAAGAGCCACATGTGGCTCGCGAGCCGCAGGTTGCCGACCCCTGATTAATTAAAATCACCCAGAAAATCTCTCCCCAACAAATGTTGATACAGGGACTACCTACGCCAGTGGCTTTAAGCTACATTTTCCGATAGTAGTCGCTGAAAACATCTTCAGTTCGGCTTTCAGTCTTAACAGGAAGCAGCTGAATACTAGTATGTTACATGGAGGGACCCTATCCGACCTCCACACCCCAGTAACTGGGTAAACTGGTAGTCTTAGCTGAAAAAATGTACAAAAAAAAAACTCCGCATATTCATCTTGCGCTAGAATTCTATGTACTTACGTCCTCTCTGGCCAGGCATGACAACGGCGCCCCTATCCTGTCGCAGGAGGCTCTCGCCCTCCGCCCCTCCCTGGTGTGACATCTCCATGGCTCAGGTCACAGGTACACTACCAATATCATAAAACGGATACTGGCATCTGTGGTCTTGGTCGGCGCAATGGACGACGGCGTCTGTAGACAAAATTAGATCGTTGAAGAGCTGAAACTCATATACACAAGTGTTTCTGCATTTAAATTGTGCATATGCGTTTTGTATTATAGTAACAAAGAGTCAGTATTAGGCGCAGGCCACATATAAATGGCATCGGGCGAGGACACGGCGCGTCATAACCACGTCCGAGCAACGACATACCGTGTGTCCTAAATTCCGCTTTATTTCCATGCGTTTTGTACGAAATTTGAATGGAATAGGAAGCTGCCCGTGACATGTCCGCGCCCGACTTAATTTTTATGTGGCCTGCGCCTTATGCACAGAGCACGGCGACGCCACGGTGGCTAGACGTGGCATTGTCAACAACTACACAAATAAGTAAAATTGAAATATCTGTTTGTAATGTCAAAATAACAGTTTTAAACTAGATGCGTAATTATGAAAGTATCTACGGTACTTATAACAAAAAAACTGTTTTCTCATTTTTTGACAGTCTGTTCCGGCTAATTTCCGAAATGGCTGGACAGATTTTGATGGGAATTTAACTGACAGATACCTTTATTAATTTTTATTTTTTAAATAAAGCCACGCGGGCGAAGCCGCGGGCAGCAGCTACACTATTGGTATTGATAACTAAGTACACAGTTGACTTTAAGGCTCGCGCAGACTGTCGCGGTATCCCGGGCGCGACAAGGGTCGCGCTGCCTAGCGCCTGCGATATCGCGCCAGTCTGCGCGAGCCTTTAAGCCGCATTTAATGCTTCTTATCTTCGTTGAAGTTGAAATTCTGTACAACAATTAAAAAGATAAACATTTGAGTGCTACCAGTACAGTACTTTATCAATTTAACAAGTTGGTTACTAGATA
The DNA here is from genome assembly GCA_947523025.1 of Dryobota labecula. Lineage (NCBI taxonomy): Eukaryota > Metazoa > Arthropoda > Insecta > Lepidoptera > Noctuidae > Dryobota > Dryobota labecula. The sequence goes on along the minus strand of OX383305.1, from coordinate 6,795,333 downwards.
AGCTACACTAACAAACAATTCAACTATGTTATGTAATATTGTCTAATCTATCCGGTTTATCGCTTTGTTTATAAATACCCTTATCAAAAAATATTTGGGAACGGCGCAACATGTCTTTCTTCCATACTCCTGTAATAATCAATGGAATAATGATGAATAATGATGATAATGAGGAACTTTGGCTCTTGAGATAGGTACAAGTATCTTTTTACTTAGTTCAGGAGCCAACTGTCCAACCTGCTTTTGACCACTGCTTGTACAATCATGGTTTGGTGTATGTGTTTTTCTTTGTACAATAAAATTACTTTCACACAGTCCATACATAGTTTCTCTGGTCTTCCCCTACTCTTATAGCCAACTCAAAACTTTCCTCACGACATTTTCCTCATTCCTCCGCATCACATCATCAGCTTCCTGCCCTTGTGCCATGTTACTTATGGTCGGCGCAACACGATTTCTTTTCCATTCTCCCCTGTCAACCGCCACGCTATCATTCACTCCCTTCTCTTTCATATCATTCCTCACACAATGCATCCATTAACATTTGTATACATCACTCATTTCTTCACATGAGTTTCCTTCCTCCTCATGGCATGCCCATACCATGCCAAACGACTTCCTTTCAACTTTTCTGTCACTAACGGCACTTTCCAACTTCCCCATAAACAGGGTTCCCCATAAACACTAACAACTTTGCAGGACTGTATTACTAACCTCATAAACAACAAATTTTGTTTTCACTTCTCATGCTCTAAAAGAACGCCAATATAGCCCTACGAAGCGGGACTAAAGTGACCACTTTAGTCTCTAGGAGTGAAAAGTAATTAGTTTTATAATTTCCTTCATGTGACATAGACAAAGTCAAACAGCCAGTAAATATACTATTATCTGTGAAGTATGGACCATCTTCATTGCGAAAATGTTGAGAGTTTTAGTTCCATGGTTTTTCCGCAAAGAAGGTGGCGCCATGTGTTTTAAATTGTTAATCTGTGACTGGTTTAGAAGAAAAAACTGACCGCGAAAATTTCAGAATTTTTGTCGAATGTAAATTTGTTCGGTTTTAAATAAATTTAATAAGAATGTCCACTGCTTGCAATCTTTTTTCATCCGTCTTCTTCACGACCCAGCATTCCGATTCATACAGTACGATAGGGCTTACCAGTTATCACGGAGTTGTAAATTTTCCGTTTTAAATTGAGGGGCCATCCGTGGGTCGCAATTTGTTGCTGTGACCATTCGTCCGTATCAAATTCAAATCTTTATTGCTTATCTCATGTGTGTACCACGGCTACATTTCTAGTATCTCATTGTAGTGAAATCCTATCCAATCCTAGGTCACCTTATACTGGATTTTGTCGGGCACAACAATTAGACAAAATCACAAATCATTAATTAGATCGCATGCGCATACTACAATAACCGATTTTGTACTTGATAATCCTACAAATTGACAAATTGTATTGTTCCATTAACGATGTCATTAACTTTGGAAAAAAATTGTCGTCATCAGAAAAGTTTTCATAAACAAAGTGTTTTTATTATAAGAGAATCAAATGAATAAAATCGCGCTAACAGCAGTCCTCGGCTTTGTAATAATACAATTGAATAATAATATTTATTTATCAAATTCAGCATATTGAATTGAACAGTACATGTAATTTTGTTGATTGAATGATGTACAGATGATCGTTGACCTAGTGTTTTGAAGCGATTTGTTTCGTATCGTGTTTGAATATGAAATGGTGCAGTGGCAAACTTTTGAAGATTTTTCGAAGCTAAGGCCCTTATTTACCGACACCGACAGGGTACTAAAATCTAGTTTTTAGCGTTCTGTACCAAGGAAAAAACGGAACCCTTATAGGATCATTCGAGTGTCTGTCTGTCCGTTTGTCACAGCCAATTTGCTCTGAATCTACCGGACCATTAAGTTGACATTTGGTACACATACCTGGGTGATTCTTAGAAAGGGAGGATAAAACATGTCCAGTCCCAATACTTCTTCAAAATTAAACCTTCATTAATAACAATAGGGTTTTAGTATACTTTATTAACCGGCACAACTATTTACACAACAAAAATAATATTATACAGAGTTTAATTTAAAATTTAAACTAAAATCTTCCTCAAACGTCATTATCTCGCATGTCCCACAAGACTGCGCTTGGTTATTTCGTCTAATAAAAAAGTCAAACAAACTCGTACGTCTTATTTTTATATGCCAAATCGTCTTTAAATGATCAACGTTTCAAATAACCGTGCATTATATACATTTCATTCATTTTATATAAGAAACCAATAAGACTTAAAGTTTGTCATAAAAAAAAAACATTATACGCAGCAAGGTTTGCTTCAAATATTTCTCTATGGTTTTCCAATTTACGTTGACTTTGAAGCACGCGGTACGCTTCCCGCACCTCCCTCAGTTGGTCTTCAGGCTTGGAACGGAGTGAACGTGTCGTGTTTATCGAGCAGGTAAGTTTACATTTCGTTCTCAATAATTTGTTATCAAAGGAATCATTATACTTTCGCTGACTATTGTTGCAAATAATTGTCACATTAATCACATTGTTTGCTAGTATTTTGTATCGAAAGTGAGCTTATTCATATCAATGTGTTTTAAAGCAGAATTTGTCCGGTTTCGACAGGTTTTAACTTGTTTTCTCGATTTCGTCATTTTCACCAACATCATTAGCTTCAAAATTTGTGTTGCGTATAATGACAGATAAAGAATATAATGATTTGTTCTGTTTCAAATAATGACAGCTTTTGGGTATAATGATTTGTGGTATTTATATGTATACTTAAATTGTAAGTTAGAATATAGTAAACAAATAAATAAACATTTTAAACGATGTCCTTCTGTTTTAAGGTCAGAATGCCACCAAAAAATATAAAGGCAGTAGAAGAACGCCGTCGGGCACAGCAACGACTTTGTAAAAAGAGAAAATATTTAGAAATAAAAAACGATCCAGAGTTATTAGCCATAGAACAAGAAAAAAGACGTTACAAGTATAAGAAAAGAAAAGAAGAAGGTAAAATCAAATCTATAAAGGAACAAACTCCTCGCGCTCAACGTGAGCAAAGAAAGAAATGGAAGGAAAATTCCAAAAGGTACTGAAATTTTATTGATAGCTATATTTTGAATTGCATTTTTAAAAGACACAGTTATGATTTTTTTAAATTTAAAATAGGTACAGACAAATGAAAAAGCAAAAAGAAACAACGCCTACATTTGATTCAGTGGTAATAGAAGCTTCGGAGGAGGCTATAGAAAAGACAGAGGGGCAGATCAAGACAGAGATGTCACGTGATCCATTGCATCAATTTTCTCCTGCAACAAAAGCGGCAGTAAGGAAAATACGCTATAATGAGTATAAGAAGAGATGTGTGTTGATAAACACTATTAATAAATATAAAAAGACAATTGAAAGCCAAAGAAAAACAATACAAAGATTAAATAAGAAACTTCAATTGCAAGAAAATAAGGATAAACATAGCCAAACAATCATCTCCAAGTTCGTAAAACAAGGTATAACTAGATTATCATCCGTAGGCATAATAACAGGTCATAAATCCTACAAAGAAGAAATTCATAATTTTTATAACGATGATGCTAATAGTTCTATAAGTGCTAGTAAAAAAGAGTTTGTGACGAAAAATAAACTTAGGATGCAGAAACGGTATCTAAATGCCCCACTGAGGATGCTTTATCAAAAATTTATATCTCAAAGTAGTATAAAAATAAGTTACTCGACTTTTTGTAAACTTCGACCCTTTTGGACAGTTTTCCCTAAACCTACCAACAGGGATACTTGTCTCTGTGCCCGACATCTTAATATGGAGTTATTCCTACAAGGTCTGCATAGAGCTTGTATAGTAAATGTAAGAACTTGTGAGCAATTACTATCAAAACTGTGTTGTGACTCGAGAAATTTAGCTTGTTTAAATAGAAGTTGTAATACTTGTTCGTCAAATCATCTTGAATATTTAAATGTTTCCGATAACAATGTATCATTTTACGAATGGCGAAAAACAATAAAAGAAATAACTAAAAATGGAACTAAGAAAAAACAACAGTTGACTGAAAAAATAAGGACTACGATTAATATTAAAACAGCAATAACCAAATTTGAAGCAGATTTGAAAACATTCTTGAGTCATGTCCACAAAATTAATTTTCGATATAAATTCATTAAAACTCTTAAAAACAACCTAACAGTTCAGGAAGCATGTCTACATGTAGATTTTTCTGAAAATTATGCCCTGAAATTTGCCGAAGAAGTCCAGGCTTTCCATTTCGGTGGTAGCCGCCAACAAGTGTCTTTACACACTTCTGTGGCGTACACCCACAATTTTTCTTCCGGTCGTGTTACTCCGATTTCTTTCTGCACAGTTAGTGATTGCTTGCGGCATGACGCACCAGCTATTTGGGCACACTTGATGCCTCTAATTCAGCACGTTATTGAAGTTAACCCTTTAATTGAAACACTACATTTCTTGTCAGACTCGCCATCATCACAATATCGAAATAAATATATGTTTTTTGTAATATCACAAATTTACCACGATTTTCATCAAATTAAAAAAATTACATGGAATTACTCTGAAGCGGGACATGGAAAGGGTGCCCCTGATGGGGTTGGAGCAGTTCTTAAAAGGACTGCTGACCGTATGACTCTTTTTGGTAGAGATATTGGCACTTATGATCAATTCTGTGATTCATTAATGCAAAGTATTGATAACATTACTATTAGGAAGGTGGATGGACAGGAAATAATAAATAAAGAAAAAATAATTCCCAAAAATTTGAAACCCTTCAAGGGCACTCTTTCCGTATACCAGGTAATATGGGATGTCACTGTTCCAAAGATAGTTCTTAGACAACTCAGCTGCTTTGATTGTAATGCGGATAAGAAATGTATCCATGGCTATGATTTAGGAAGTGTACCAAATTATAGCCATGGAAACATTGAAAACATTGATCCTAATTATGTTGCTCCATTGTCCAAATTCGTAAATCGTAACCAAGAAACCCGTACGCAAAATCCAAATAAACGAATAGTTGTTCTTTCCGACATTATAATAGGATAAAGCAACTTTCTTTATAATGGTGATTAAGGAGAACCAAAATCCAAATTTTAATTAAAATACTATGTTTCAATTAATAGTGCCTATTATTAACATTAAGATTTATCTCATAATGAGTATTTGTCTCGAGTGAACGGATTAGTGGAGGCGTTTATTGTTAATCGAATTTAAAATCATCTTCATTTAGATAATGAAAACTGTAACGTTAATAAGCCTGGATCTTCTGATCTAGGCTTATTAACGTTATAGTTTTCTTCTGATTCTTCAGAAGTATTGTCGGACCGTCATATTGATAGTACTTCAGATTCTGATATTTTTAAAGGTTTTGTGTATCTACATTCAGAAACACTGTATAATGTTCCTATCATTAGGTTTATGATTACCAAATAAATATGATTACTGTAAAAGTGTGAATCAAACTATTGAAATTAGAAAAATAAGTATATAAATACCATCATCGTCATCTTCCTGCCCTTATCCCAAGTTACTTGGGGTCGGCGCAACACGTTTTCTTCTTCCATGCCGTCCTGTCAGCCGTCATACTATCAATGACTCCCTTCTCTTTCATATCATTCTTCACACAATCCATCCATCTTTTCTTCTTTTCTCCCTCTTCCTTTCCATCCATCCACAATTATGTTCATGACTCTTTTGGTCACATGTGTGTCATCCCTCCTCTTCACACGAAAAGTTGAAAGGGAACCGTTTATCTTGGTATGGGCACCAATATAAACGGTTCCCTTTCAACTTTTCTGTCACTGGCGCTAATTTCATACATGTTCCTTACCTTATCCATTCTGGTCACACCACAAATCCACCTCAACATTCTCATCTCCGCAACATGCAATCATTTTTCATTCGTCTTCTTTCAATATTTAAATATATATGTTGTATTTTAATTTAGCATTTAATAGGTAGCAAATTTCACAATTGGTGTGTTGTCGGTTTAATCCTTTAGCCGTGAAAGGTAACAGAGTTACTTTCGCATTTATTATAATTATCAGTAAGGATAAATCATATAAAAATTATGTTATTTAGACATAAATATACTTTCTATCTGTGATTTTTTGATTAAAATATTGTGTTGATTTTTAATTGAATTGTTTTATTTCATTTTTTGTAACTTTACACATTAGATTTAACACAAAATCATTATTCGTAACAGTCGTCATTTTTCCTCACCATAAAAACATTATCTTCCACAAGTTGTCATTATCATCAACAGTGCTTTTTTTTAAATTTGATTTATTTCCGAAAATATTAATTTTACAATGATGCCTCCGTTATCAATTTCACTTAAATTAATCAAGAAATGATTCTAGTACAAAATAATAGTTGTACCACAAGGTTTTATTTTTTTCAATAAAATCGTCGAAAATATATTCCGGACTAAGATTCACCCACCTACATGAACTTCTAAAACCCAAACACGGACGTGTAACATAAATAAATGAATTTTGAATAGGGGTCTATAGTACAGCAAAATACACCGTATGACATATCAAAAGAAAGTGCTATTAGATGATATTTTTTTTTTTTTAATAATTTTAAAGTATACTTTTATAGTTATTTAAGAATATAATGGATCAAAATTGACCATCCCACCCCCCTTATCTCTGGAACTACTAAGATTATACAATAAAAATAAAAAATATTAATTAATTTTATTTAAAAAAAAAACTTATATAAGTACATAAGTATTTTTTTTTAAATAAAATTAATTAATATTTTTTATAAATGTGCAAGTTTGTATGTTTATATCTCAATCACGCAACAACAGCTGAACGGATTTGGATGAACTTTGGCACACAGATAGTTTATAAACCTGGATTGACACATACGATACTTTTTATCTCGGTAAATGGACCCAATTCTGAAGTTCTGGCAGGAGCTAGTAGATACTATAAGTACATATAAGTATCCCTAGTAGCAAGTCACCGTTATCGTATTGAATTTGAATATGTTTGTATAGTAATTGGGAACAATAGCGCCATGTGGACGTAGTTAAAGGACCATCAAAACTTGACACGTACTCTTTAGGGTTCTGTACTCAAGGAAGGAAAATGGGACCTTACTTTTAGGTAAGCCTACTCTGTATGTCGCTTTGTCTGTCTCAATGTCAGAAGGGTGTATATTTTTAAACATAATTGGAAGCCAAGCAAGCTAGCTGGTTTTTTTAAAGAATGCTTGTATAGCCTATAAATTTTAAGTAATACAATACAAATAATTGTTTTCCATGGCAGATAACTATGTAAGTATGTACATTATTAATAGGTACTGTTTTGGTGGTAAGGAGCTCTAAGGCCTGAATTACAGAACGTCACTCAATAATCAAGCATTACTTAAAACTAGTTTCAACCAATCAAATGGCTGGAATGCTTGAGCATTGAACGACAGCCCTTGGGCTGTAAAAGAAAGAAAGCCCGAAATCGCAGGTATTTGTGACCCGAGTCGCAGGCGAGGGTTGTAAATATGCGATATAGGGCTTTCTTTTTTACTGCCCGTGGTGAGTACACAATTTTGTCTTCACCTGGCCATAATGCGAGTTACACCGTACGCGTAGGGTGCGGTAAAACTCACATTATGGCCAGGTGTGACATAAATTGTAATACGGGCCTAAGTGCGCGAGTCCGCCTCGCACTTGGCCGGTATTTACGTATAATACGCTGTATGGAGTCTTACCAAGTCTGGCTATCAAAATGATAGGGGGAACCATTATATCGATTTATGGCGCAGTAGAACATTTTCTCTTGTGTTTCAAGTGTGTTTCTCTCACAATACGATCGTAGAACGTTGTGAAGTTGATCAAGCTGCGCTATAGTTATTACTAGCTACTGTTCGCGGCTTCGCCCACGTGACTTTTTCTAAAATAAAATAAAAGTACCTCAGTCACTCCTTAACTATCTGCAAGTGAAAGTACCGTCCAAATCGGTCCAGCCGCTTCGGAGATTAGCCGGAACAAATACAGACAATTTCTTGTTTTTTTTTTTTGTTTTATGTATGCTCTCATATGCATTTAGTAAAAAAGCTATTATTTTGACATTACAAACATACACTTCAGTATTATTTATTTGTATAGATTTCCTTAGTAAAAGTCTCGGTTAGGGGAGTTCTGTCGCAAAACTTTCGAACACCTCTCTCGTCCGGTTATTGTATTCAAATCAGAAACAATAAAAAGCTAATGCTGAATAATTTAACGCATCCTTTGTTAAACTATTAAGTTATTATGTTACGAATATGTTTGTTTGTTTGTTTGTTCTTCGTATGACTAACAAACCCTAGAATTCTCAATCGACGATTAGGTACACACGGCCACAAAACAAGCTATACATTTCCAGTATAAGCTGATCTCACATTGTATAGGATTTCCGTACAATGAGAGGCCAGCTTATACTGGAAATTTATAGCTTGATTTGTAGCCGTGCGTACATAAGTTGCGCCGCGAGGCTATTGCGTAACACACAGTAGCAATGGCTTTCATTCTGACAGTTCCAACTACATTCATTGCGTAGTTTATGTTGTTGAGCAGACAAATTTTTCGAACATATGAAGCAATGGATTAGCAATATCCTTCAAAATAATTCAGATTGTGATAAATAGTGTGTTAAAAACGCAATTAGGGTGCAGCTGGTTACAGAGACGACTTAGAATTGAGTAGGGTATGAGAATTCGTCTGAAACACGAGTTTAAAAACCTATTTAAGAGGGCGTACGGTCGACTGCAAAAATCCATGGACAGTACAGAAACAAAATCGTGTGAAGCGAAAAGTAGTTCTATTTTCGAAAATTTGAACTCAATCGTTCACTGGAAAATAGACACTAAGGTATCCATGCAATTATGCAGGTGAGTGTACGGTCGACTGCAAAAATCCATGGACAGTTCAGAAACAAAATCGTGTGAAGCGAAAAGCGAAATCTAGTTCTATTTTCGAATATTTTAACTCAAACGTTCACTGGAAAATAGACACTAAGGTATCCATGCAATTTTGCCGGTGAGTGTACAAGGGTCCACTAGCGTCACTCCTTTAAAAAAATATTTATCTCGTGACTGAGAAGGAATTATGAAAAACGGCTCAACAGCGACCTCGGTAAGTGTGTCTAGAATGTTCTAATACCTTTTATAGTTTCATATTGAGACACGAAGCAACAAAATACGATGATCTAGAGGAATGTGGCCGTTTTTTCTTTAGAATGAATTTTGTTGCTTCGTCTGCATTATCTGTGAGCTCGAGCTCTTATTGGCCTTTATTACACTATCAATTATCATGATCCTGGATATCGTGATATTATCATCAGTAAAATTATCGATGTAGTAATCATAATTTGACATCAATACCATCAATACTGGATCACGATATCGAGTATCGCGTGATAATACTGATAGGCCCCATTTCTGCTCAGTATCCATACTAATCCATACTAATATTATAAATGTGAAAGTAACTCTGTCTGTCTGTCTGTATGTTACGTTTTCACGCCTAAACCACTGAACCGATCGTCATGAAATTTGGCAGAGATATAGCCTGGGATATGGAGAAGGACATAGGCTACTTTTTTACGCGATAACCGACATCCACGCGGGCGGAGCCGCGGGCAAAAGCTAGTTATTCATAAGTTGTCGGACATTGGCCTGGGCTTGACTTAAGATTGCGAAGCCATGTCAAATTGTTTTTAATGAATATGATAAGGAATTTAAACATTTCAGAAAAAATATACCTAAATGTGTTTAGTACAAAGTTGTTATTTTGAACATTACAAACAGACACTTCAATTTTATGATTGTAATTTATTTGATTTTTTTGCAAATTCAGTCTCAATTATTACATCATTAAATCAGTATTAAGGGTGGTAATTTAAGCTGGTGCAGTAAAGACTCATTGGACAGGTCCACTAAAATCTGTGTGGTTTTTTCCTAAAAAAAGACCGTTTTGGACACTAATCTTTAAGGTCCTCACATGATTATGTCTGGATTTTAAAAGAGACTGACCCCTGAATTTGTTTCGCCATTTCTTCTCAGTAGTCAGATAGGAAATGTCGACTCCATTTGAAATAAGACATTTAAATAAACCTTTTTTACAGTCCGTTCAACCGATTTTGACTTCTATTGCGTTGGTGGCATGACAAATGGCAGCTGCAGTAAACAGTCGGTATTGTAACCAAATTTATGCTTTTAATGCTTATGCCTATGGAATAGAAGTCAAAAGAGGTTGAACGGTCTATAAAAAGGTTAATTTAAAAATGTCTAATGTTATTTCAAATGGAGTACCTATAGCTAATTTTATTTTTTAATATCGTTTTTAAAAGTGATTCCAATATCATATTTTCAGAAAGAACAAATTTCATTTCATTTATGTTAGAGTAATTCTGTGCGTCCTGTGAAAAGTGATATAAGTCAACTTATATCGAATGTGATATTATTGTTGCACCTTCATCAGAAAAAAATGCTCTATTATTCTGTCTAATTAACATTTTGATACGTCTATTAGTTTTCAAGATCGTATGGTACATCTAAGACGAAATGGCGTGTTTTGATAAATAATTTTGTGTAAATAAATACATATTGACATGTATCGTTCACAATATTCAAGTTATGAAATAAATAATTGTGTTTTAAGATGTATCTCAAGTCATATCATTATTCACATATATTTATTACGTTACACTTTTTTTTTTAAACAAAACTTTATAATGAAAAAATATAATGAAGACAACATTAAGTTTTGAAGAATACGAGTTTTGTGTTTACAGTGCTTCTGCCGACTGAAAAATATTACTCGTTTGTTTGACAGCTTTGAACAGGAGTTGATTTAGTTTCGTATAAAACTACCTGACAATGCAACAATATCACCTTTCACCAAAGCTTCACACAAAGTGTAAAGCGATACAACTCATTTAGAATCATACACGATCATTCATTTGGTGTGTTTTGATACAACATATAGCTTTTTTTAAATATCTCTTCCTGCAGTAACGCCTTTTGAGCTGGAACATAATAGGTTGTAAACAATACGACACTAAATACAAATTATGTCACTATTTTTGTAAAATTATTATCCTAACAAAATTTTATAATTTTTTACACACAAAAACTACTATATTGTAAAGTTGACATTTTCGAGATGTATCAGTTTTCACAGGACGCACAGAATTTAATTCAGCAAGTTTTGTTTTTACCCATATTCATGAATATAATGTTACTATCTAATCAAAAGTGTCTGGATTTGATATAAATACTTCTGCATTAATTATCTTAAATTGTAATAATGATATAAAAAATAATTAAATTGTGATAGCCATTGTTTTACTGCATGATAAGATTCAAGGCAATTTATTTCATGTGTTCAATAAATCAAAAAAATTGTTGCCATCCAATCCAGTAAATATAGATAGATAGATAGATTTATAATGATGATATTGGTGCCGATTCCCTTGTTCACAAACTAAACTAAATTTAAGTTCAGTGCATCTTTTTCTTTCTATTTCATTAAGAAAAGGACAGAAGATAAATTTTAGTTTAGTCCTGTCAAATTATTCAGCGCTTGACGTAAATTGACGTAATTTTAGTCGTCAAGTTTTTAATCACGTCTAAACTTGTATGGAGTAGTGACAGGCACTGATTAATTTGACAGGACTAAACTAAAATTTATCTTCTGTCCTTTTTTTAATGAAATAGAAAGAAAAAAATGCACTGAACTTAAATTTAGTTTAGTTTGTGAACAAGGGAATCGGCACCAATATCAGCACACCAAAGTTTTAATACATTTCAGAAGCTCATACATTTTGATGTTGTTTATATTATTTCTATGCAATTCTTTCAATATGTACTTGAATGTACCTATTTAGAAAAAAAGGATATTATGATAAGTTTAAGGTAAAAAGTTTTAGTTAAATGTTAATCTTTACATTGTGTAGTTCAATCTAACTGAATATACTAAGCAAGTCTTGATGAGAAAAGTTTCTACAGTAAAAAGAACTTATCATAAGTTTAGTGTTTTAAACAAATAGCAAAGGGCATTAACATTCTGCACTGCCAAAACATGAAGATGCTCTTTCAAAAATTCTTTAAGTACCTATCCCACTTACAAAGAAAGTCATTATAATAATAACTGTGAGTCATTCACTCTTTGTGTAAAACATAATAGACAGGATATGCACGCCTGTGCCACTGCATAAAAAAATGTGATTTGAATATTTCTTGCTGTATGACAACTTATTATGCTCATAGATAAAGAGTACAACTTTTTTTTGGTTGAATGCCAAATGACATGGGTATTTAAATGCAAATAAACTTATTTTTATATTGGTAACATAAAATGCTTTTTTTTATCAGAATGCTTAGTAAAGTAATTCAAAATGCTTAAATTATTAAATGCAATTAGCATTTAATTATTTAAGCATTTTGAATTACTTAAAATTTTCTGTAAATAATTCAGTTCAAATTTATACAGATGTTTGGACTGAAACATAAACTTCCACAAAGACTAAATTATTCATTGTTTTTAGGAATAAGCAATAAAAAATGATTTTTTTGTTTAAAAATATCAATCAGGTGACTGGATAGCATACTTTTTTAAGTGCATTTTTTTTAACACTATACTAGTTTTTTATTGAATTGAATAATTGTAAGTAATAACGTTCTAAACTTAAAACTAACCTTGCACACACTGCCCAGTTGTACTTCAAAAATCGAATCAGTATCCAAAGAAAATGGTAATCAAACTTTCCAAAGTTTTATCAGTGTCCATTGACCTACACGGGGCAAATAGTTTACCGTTCACTTCTTAAAAAACATAGTGACTTTTAAGACCACATTCCTATTAAGATCTGATCAGACACATCTGTATATTATTCTATCGCAATCACACGTCCACTTATCATCACACATATTATTACGAAATAAGACTCTGTCCCAACACTGCTTCACTGACAACAAACTTGCAAATGAAATAGAAGAGATATCATCCCGTTAGACACCAAAAAGACAATTTAAAATGTGCCCCACTGAGCGCGTGGTCGTGATAACATCTAATTTAATTTTCAACACTTACCAAAACATAAATTGCGGGCACTACAACTCTAAATAATTGTTATTAGAAATCCGTCACTTTCAAAAGCTAAATTAAACTTTTTTATTCATAATAACTGCACTAGAGTAAATTCAAAAACACGTGCAACACAACCACCCCCGCTGGCGTCGTTCGTTGCACTTACTTCTGTATTGCCATAATAAAATACTAACCTCAACCTCTTCAAACTTCATTGACGGACGAAATCCTGAATTATTAACCTTTATTTTATCAATGCATTTATATTACAACAAGAATTAGGAAAGTTTTAACATCTGTAATATCCCTACATAATAATATATCTAATCAAGTTTTTAATTTCAAGGAATATATTTGCTGATAAGTGTTGTGAACATTAGGTATCCTAGCAACATTATCTTAAACTGTCAACAAATAAAGTGTCAAACCTTTCCAAGTGTCATTGTCATTTTATCTTCCGATGTGCCGAGTGTTCTATTTTTAAATAATTCAGGATTTTGTATGAATTAAAACGTATTATTTCGTATAGTTTACATGTGCCTACAAAAGTTCCTTTGTTTTCATTAAATTAATAAGTTAGTTTACTTACAAGTAAGTTAATACGACGTCAAAATGGTTAATTCAAGCTTAGCATATGAAATTCTGCTATACATAAATTCATTTTATTTCGGTCTATTCGCGACATGTGAATTGGGCACTCTTATCCTGAAGTCAGTTTTAATTATTGAGAAGTACGATGTAGACAAGGATCCAACACAAATAGGCCGAGATTATGGAGTACTTGTTGGCTTGTTCATTATTGAAGCGGCCCGCCTTATATTGGGGCGAAAAGGAAGTCTGAGTGAAAAAGGTAAGTGGTTTATTAGATTGATACCAATATTTTTTGTCCTAGAAGCCAAACTCTTCAAAATCATAATAATGTACTTAAAATATATTCAAGGACCTTTACTTTTCACATCCATTTGAACCATTCTAGTGTATTTTGTGTCCTATTATGGTAGTGCTTTTCTTCAGTGTACAAAAAAGAATATTTATCTGTTGCAGATTTACCAGTAATATTCTCAGTGCTGCTGACCCTGCCATCTATTATGGGTGTTCTGTACCTACTCATCTTCCAAGTAGTGGTCTTGAGAATAGAGTATATCTGGTGTACTCTCATGCTATGCATTCAAACGCTCGAGTTTGTGTTTGCGTCCATGTTCATAGTTTCTCTTTGCAGAGGACCCTCCTATGACTAAAAAGTACAACATTATATTGTTATGTACCTTTTACTAACTAGGAACAGAGTGCCTTTGCACTAATTTTTAGGCCAGTGTTATTCAGAAAAGTTTTAAATGAAAATTGAATTTAATATAAATACAAAAATGACGTGTGTATGGGAAAACTCCATTTATCTACTTTTATCCTAACTATACTGCCTTTCAGTGACAAATAATAATTAAGAAGGTATTTTGCCATAGACTCATCTTAAAAAGTGATAGCTCTGTTATAATTCTTATGAAATAAGACCAAAGACATGACTTGATTAACATAATAAGAATAAGATCTTGTGACATCACTATCTGAATTTCAATGAAGCGTTCAGTTGAAATCTATGAAGGAATTTATGCTTCATAATATTTAGTTGATATATTCTAAATACAATATGCTGCCAGTCATTTGCATTTGCCAGCCAGATGTAAGCCAAATTAGTAAATACTGTAATCAATATCCGTTTCCCCTGAGGGTCTGGGCACAGGTGTACGTATAGTACACCCACATATCAACGGCGAAGTGACAAGAAATTCTAACTGCTGAAGTTAACAATTTACACAAAGTGAAAACAACATAATATTTTTTTTTATTTGTTAAATTAACTAATCGAAGTGCCAATAACCTCTAAGTTTCTAACTGTTGAAGTCAAAATGTGCCTCATGGAAGTTAGGAGGTATTGCGATAGATTTGGTGATTTAGTTAGAAGGTAGGTTTCTACATTTTGATTTATGCTGTTGCAATAATTGCAATAAAAAAATGTAGCTGAGATTTTACATGCAAATGCCTAATAAATGCCTTTAAAAAAAATGCAAAAAAAAAAAATGTAAATGCCTTTTTTTTAATGCCTTTGAATTCGAAACCATAATAGTGAATTTAGAAAAATTCGGAGGTATTGACACTTCGCCGTCGATCATTGCAAACTTAAATGACTTAGAGGAGGGTAGGTATGATTTTTTTAAGTGCTAATGCAGGCCAATATATATAAAGGCAATATTAGTTACTGCCATGCAATATATTATCATATAGTTTCTAATACCATGTATTTAGCCTAAGAAAGACTGGCAATTTAAAAAAAAAAATGCTTTTGTGTTGTACTTAGGCCATGTACTGCTTCAGTCCTATTATTTGACTAGTCATATTATTATTATATTATTTAAACTATTTTCAATTTAGGTAATGGAAATTAAGATACTGATTGATTTTAAAAGTTGTTACAACTTATTTTTGTCCTAAATATTGTAAAATAATCTACTATCTTATGGAATATACTATATAGCATTTTAACTGAAAATCAGCCAACTTCAACCTGTTTGTCTAATTTTTTATTTAAATGAAATAAGCTTGAAAGAAAAAAACAATTTTGAAAAACAAAAAACATCAACTGTGGCACAACGTTTGAAAAAATCAGTGTGGTGCACAAAAATTCTTATCACACTAAAATGTAAAAAAAATCAGTGTGATGCACAAACATTATAATGAATAGCAAAAAAGTTATAATTCTTTTCAAATAATGACAAATAAAAAATTTACAATAAATGCACTATTTTCTAATGCTAAAGTATTTGAAAACGTATTTTTTTACTCATATTACTTACAAGACTGTGAAAATATTTACAATCTTGATTCACTAGTATAATAAAACACATTATATGGTGAAAAATAAAATAAAAATCATGTACATATTCGAAACTGTTAACTATTTTAAGAGTTTTGGATTTCTAGTCAGTAACAGTCACATATTTTTGCATCATGAACGTTATACTATCATTATTCAATTAAACATAATAGACAAGGTCAAATTAAGTTACTTAGCGAAACTCCGCAGATGTAATTTGTGCCAACTTCACAGACATAATGGGTATCGATGTCTAAACACGATGAAACAATATAAACTGGTTTTCTCTTCTCATACTTCAAGTAACAACAATATAGTTCGTAAAAAAAAATCATCAAATTATATATTTTTTTGTTTTGTTATGTTTACATTTCAACAGAACAGCCATCACGTTCAGTTTCGCTAGATAATTTAATTTAACCTTGTAGATAACGAAATTTTTACAATAGATAAAACATTTACTCATAATAATCTTCAAATCCTTTTCAATTACCTACTCTACGTAAAATTAAGTTCTAGGTTTGCGAAGGATTTTGTGTCATCGATATTCATAGAACATTACTCGAAGTTTATAATTCAATGCCATCAGAAATATCATCTGATCTACATTTCTCTGTCTGCCCTGAGCATAACTGTACAGTGGCCAGCACATCAAGCTATAAAACTTTAAAATATCTCCAAACGATTTTAAACTTTAAAATGTTGATAATTAAGTTAAAAATAGAACAAGAAAATTTAACAGTTTGTGGTAACTTGATTACTGGCCACCGCACCTCAATTACTACGTTCCTATTATCCTTTTACCTCTACCGAAGAATAATAAAATAACTATTATTACTACGTAAAGAAGCGAAACTTATCCTTCCCATCAATTTATCGTCCCCTGGAACGCAGCAGTTGACCTGGAACTCCTGGCAGTACTGCAGTGCAGTGATTGGCTTATTTCAGCCCAGACACAGACTATCCCACACGCCACAAGCCTGTAGTGGGTTTGCCTCTTAAATTGCCAGGATAATGTAACTTATGAAATATTGTAATTTTAGGAGACCATAGAAGCCTTCCCCATTGTTGTTTGTATACATCCGTTATGTGTAACATAAGTGATAATGTGGCCTTTATTTAGATATTTATACTGAATAGTTACTATCAAATCTTCCATTGTTCAGTAGGAATATTACACCAAAGATTTATATTAATGTGTGTGATTTTTATTTACAAATGTACTTAGTGTTGTCTCTATGTGTAAACTTTAAATTATAGACCTATATATTTTATTATTACAAAAATGTATTACTGTACCTATTTAATATCTTTACATAATTCTCATCCAATTAAATTGTAATATGGGTCATTCTCAGGACACTCATTATTTGGTTGACTTCGGTGGCAATTTTTTTTTACATTTAGGCATAACTATCTTGAAATATCAAATCTAGAGTTAATTTAAAACATATTAGTAGTACTCTAGATTTGATATTTCATGTTAGTTATGCCTAAATTATAAAAAACATATTGACACCGAAGTCAACCAAATAATGAGTGTCCTGAGAATGACCCATACATGATTCGAACATTATTTACATTCTTTGAAATAATTGCAAAGAGCAATAGGTAGGTCCAGATATTTATAAACTGTTTTTATAAACACTTATTTATTATCTAGTTATGAGAATAAATATTTATGCAATGAACTCATGGTTTTGCTTAAAATTTTTAACACAAGCCAGTATTATCTTCTATAATATGGTGGCCAGCACATCAAGTTACCGCAGTCAGATTTTCTCTTTCGATTTTGAACTTAGTTTAAAATCGATTGGAGAAATTCGAACTTAATCATAAATGTTGTTTACAACTTCTATAATGGTACTGGCCAGCACATCAAGCTACACGAAACTGTCAAATTTCTCCAAACGATTTTAAACTTTAAAATGTTGTTGTTTAAGTTCAAAATCGAACGAGAAAATTTTACAGTTTGTAGTAGCTTGATGTGCTGGCCACCGTATAAAAATAAAAATTAATAGTAGCAGATGAATTGTTCTATTTCTGATAATTCATCCATACTAATATTATAAATGCGAAAGTGTGGCTGTCTCCTTTTCACAAATAAATGGCTGAAAAAAGTAAAGTAAAAAGTATTGTATGTCCTAACATACAATACTTTTTTACCCAGTTGTATGTTCCTGTGGTATAATTTTCTACCTCGTGATATAAATAGGTCACAACTATACTCCATTTGAAATAACATTAAAAAAAACCTTTTGTACTTTCTGTTCAATCGATTTTGACTTCTAATCCGTAGGCATAAGGATGGAATTAAAAGCAAAAAAGTGGTTACAATACCAACTGTTTACTGCAGCTGCCATTTGTCATGCCACCAACGCAATAGAAGTCAAAATCGGTTGAACGGACTGTAAAAAAGTTTATTTAAATGTCTAATCTTATTTCTAATGGAGTATAAGTATTTCACTAAAATAAAGAAATTAACTGAGGATTGTAGCTGTATCTGATAACAGTTTGACAGCAACCAACATGTTAGACATGACTTCATCTTGTTTCTGATACCCAGCTTGAAGGTACAATGGCATCCGCCCTTTCGCCATCTTATCCCTCTTATGAACTCTCAGTTCATGTCTCATTAATGCCTTCCGAGTACCATACTTATTGCCACACATCTTGCAACCAAACTCCCTGAGACCAGCATGATCAGCTCTAAAATGTACATCCATATCCCTCTTAGTATAAAAACCTCTTCCACATTCAAGACACTTAAACGGTCTTTCCTTCTTATGGGTTAATAGATGCCTGTTCAGATTGCTTCTTGTAAGAAACCGTAACTCACACTTATCACAGGAAAAAGGTTTATCACCAGTGTGTGTTCTCATATGGATTTTTAGTGATTCCATGAAGCGTCCTCGGTATGGACACATCTGGCATTTGAATGGCAAATCGAAGCTGTGAAGTTGTAGGTGTCTGACCAAATTATCTTTGCGGTAAAGTTCCCCACATATATCACAAACAAGATGAGACGCTGACTGGTGTCTGGCTACATGCTTCTGATATAATTGAGCTGTTAATAATCTGTAGCACACAGGACATCGAACACGAACCTTCTTGTGAGTTCTCGATCTTTTGTGTGCAATTAAGTCTTTGGATGTTTTGAAATTGAGGCTGCACAGTTTACAAGTGTTTTTTGCTTTTTGGACAAGTTCTTCAGTGTCACCGTTGATATCGTCAAGATCATTCACTGCATCTGATTCTCCTACAGAATCCTGAGTTGGGGTCTGACGAAGATATTTATCAGTGTCCTGGGCTGATTTCCGAAATGTTACTGCATTCTGAAGAAAAGTGTAGCATTTCGTACACAAATGCTTAGGATAGTCATCATTTTCATTTAATTGTATATCTGCAAATGTGCGTATCGCTTCTGCAATGTTAAAAGTACAGTCTGAATTATAAATTGGTTTGTTACCCTCTTCTAAACAAAGCCTACATGTATTGTTTTTTATCCTGATTGTATCCATTTGGCCGACTCGACGAGTTGCTGTACTTTGTTTTGGCAATTTTCTCTGCTGCTCTTTATGCCGTATTTTTCTCAGTAATTGCAGCATAAAGTAAGAACCCGACATAGTTCAAAGTGTTGCTTTAATACAGTGTTCTGTTTTGTTGATAGGTAATAACAATTTACAAGAACAGCTGATGAGCTGACTGATAACGATCGAATGAATGTGAATGACTTCCAGTGTTGCCAGTACCTGCGTCGACTTTCGGACGATTCACTACATGAAATGGGACGATTTTTGGACAAAAAGGACGGCTAGAGAAATATTAATTCGTTACGATTGAATGAGAAAAAAGTATACCTAAAAAGGTGTGAGTACGGTTATATTTTTAGGGCAAACAAAAAAAGTGAAAAAAATAATAATTAAGATGTCCAATATTTATTATTTTATAATTTTGTTTTTTGCATGTCTTTAGTCAGCTCAAACTTCACGACATCCTTAATTCCTGAAATCGGAAACTCGCAAAACGAAAACTTCATTTCAAAAACCTCATTGCCGACGAGCATGTAGTAACTCGTACGTAATGAATTCAGCTGAATAACCGAATGATTGTCAGATCGTGGTTGTTTGTTTGCGTGGAAGGTACAGGGAAGCGATACGGATCACTACGCGTGGAAAAAGGATAGCTAGCGATATTCACCAGCAGTGGTTTGACAGACGCCGCGCGTTTCGTTTTAGTATTACGTACGCATTTTTGTAATTTTTAAAACTGCGTTTTGTTATTTGCATTTTAAACGCATTAGTTTTGTAATAAGAAAGTAAATGATTGTAGTTGGCTATTTGAAAAGGGACGGAAAAGGGACTGAATATATGAACGGACATCGAAGGGACGTAAAGATGTCTAAACGGACAAAAATCGTCCCTTTTGGGACGTTCTGGCATCACTGATGACTTCCTTCCTTCCTTCAGTGACATTGAAAGCTGAGGCGTATTCCTATTCTGTCAAACATTGAGTTGCCAGGCTATTTATAAAAAGTAGTGTATGGCTGAAAACGCGGGGCTATCATATAAATTGAAGAATTGAGCTTCGAACACGCATCGCGTACGTATGATCCCCTAAAAAATAACATTGGCAACACTGTGCATATCTGCTTGGCGGCCACAGAGTACATCTACATTCTAAGGCTGGGAGTACACGTAAGATTTTTTCATTTAGAATTTAGGATCCGACAGTCTGATCCGGCTCCCTAGCTTCACGACACACACCTTAGCACACGACGTGTGTTGAATGTTCAAGCAAAATAATGGTTCCAAAGCCTTCCGATAGCCGGATCAAACTACAGGATCAGAGACGATCTGATGAAAAAATCTAACGTGTATTCCCAGCCTAATAAGTACTAAATATGGCATTGGCGTAGGAGTTTATGTGTTCTATGTAAGGAGTATAGATGTCCCATATTATTATTATACTCTTTGGTATAGATAGTGTTCTGCAGTATAAGTATTCTGTGGTGTTCTGTGTCTATGCTGCTATGGCGGCTGCCGGGCTGGGGCTGAGACTGACTTCATACTACAAAATTTTTGTGGTTGAGTGATAACGTTAATCGTTGCGCATGTCTGATGTTTTTAAAGTCGTGATTTTTACGTGTTTACCTATAAAAACCTGTGATTACTTTCGTATAACATTACGAATGAAGAAAAGTGATTCAAATACGAAATCAAATACACTCCGATAGTCACAAACAATGCTCACTTCTAATGAAACGTCGGAAAAGTGCAGAATATGTTTGGACGACGGTGAAATACCTATATTCGGCAATAAAGATATTTCCGATGATGTGACGGAGTTTGGAAAGATCACAATTAGTAAAGATGATAACCTACCCCAGTATCTATGTGAAGCTTGCTATAAGTTGCTGGAAGCGGCAATCTTATTCCGAAAAACAGCTAAACAATCTGATGAAGTACTCAGAAAACCGGATTATCCAGATAGTGGCACAGAAGAGTCGGATTGTAAACAAGAAGATGAAACATACATTAAAAGAGAATATCTTGAATTTAATTATACTTCTGATTCAGAATCGAGTGCGTTTGATTCGTTGAAACGTGAATGTGTATCTGAAGATGAAGCTATTAATTATAATCCTACCATTTCTGAAGAAAATTCTCAAGAGAGTTATGATTGTAAAGAATTCCAAACAGATTTACTCCATGTGAAACGAGAAGAGGATGGATCCATCATTGAAGCAGATAGTGAAACAATAATGATTATTGTTTCCGACAAAGATAAAGTAAAACGGGAGCAAGACAGAGATGAAAGTAGTCATATGGACTTTGAAACAACAAAGCATAATGAACAATCTCTTATGAAAATACTTCCCCATCAAATAGAATGTCAAGTCTGCCATAGTGTTGTTTTAAAAAATGCATATAAAGTGCATCTAAAAGAACACAGAGAAAAATACAAGGAGAAATTTAATAAAAAGTATGGTAAAATAGAATGTGAATTTTGTGGAAAACGAATAAGCAAGTCATATATAAAAATTCACATGAGAATACATGGTACTGCTGAAGAACTAGCTGAGAGTCTCATAAAATGCTCAATTTGTAACAAAACGTTCAGTATGCGTTATTACAATGGTCATGTTAAAAGAATGCATCAAAGAAATCAAAATGTAAAGAGAAAAGAAATACCACCACCAAACTATAATAAATGTCCAGTTTGTGACAGAAAAATTAAAGAAAGTGAATTTAAATTACACCTTGAGAAGCACAATGGTCCTCTTAATCGATATATTTGCGACAAATGTGGCAAGGTATTCAAACATCCATCTGCCTTCAAAACTCACTGCCTTACTCACGGCAGTGAATTAAAATATAAATGTCAGTTCTGTCCATATAGAGGGTTGCATCAAGGACTACTCAAAATTCATGTAAGAACACACACTGGAGACTATAATTACAAATGTACTGAATGTCCTGCTCGGTTTATAACAAAGAGTAACTTGTCTAAACATCTTCAGAGGCACAAAGGCCTTTGTACTTTTAAATGTGAGGACTGCGGTAAAGGCTTTTATGCCAAACGAGATCTTGAAAAACATAATAAAAATGTTCATATGTCAGCAAAAAATCATGTTTGTGAGGTTTGTGGTAAAGCGTTTGGACATCGTGACAATATGTTGAGCCATCAGCTAAAAGTACACAAAAGGGATAAGATAATACCCAGGGGTCGCATGCCCTCATATCTAAAAGCAGAATTAATGCACCTTGAATAATGTCCCATAATTATAAATCAAAATTATTATGTTATTACATATTATTATAGTTTGAAAAATGGACTACAAATATATTTTTATATTATAAAAGTACTGTCTAATTTTACATTCCATCCATAACAAAAACTGTACATTACGTCTTTTATCACTGAGAGTACACTTGTACGCCAAAATCACTACTTATTACGTAGTGCACTACCCGACGTTTCGATGAGATTCTATTGCAGACTCTGGTGAAAGTCCATTTCGATCCCAGACCTTGGGCTTTAAATTCCAAAGTTTTAAGTAACAGTAGCCAGCACATCAATCTACACGAAACTAAACTTTAAATAGTTGATAATTAAGTTCAAAATCGAACGAGAGAAAATTTGACAGTTTGTGGTAACTTGTGCTGGCCACTACATACTTACGAGTGGAAAGTAATCCCATGGAACTTGCTTTTTGGTTTGTGAATTAGTTGTGCACATTTTGAAAACACAGGAAGGCATTGCTGCCTAATTAGACGATTACGGTAATTTTAGAGGGTTGTCACCGGTCCACTAGCGCCACTACTAAACCACACTACTAAAACATATTATCTCGTGACTGAGAAGGAATTATGAAAAACGGCTCAATCAACTATATCGGTAAGTGTGTCTAGAATTTTCTAATACCTTTTTTAAAGTTTCATATTTGAGACACGAAGCAACAAAATACGGTCTAGAGGAATGTGGCCGTTTTTATTTAGATCTAATTTTGTTGCTTCCTCTCTCAAATATGAAACTTTAAAAAAAGGACCGGTGACAACGCTCTTAGGGCTGAAACTGCGTGAAGCGGACGTCCGCGCGGATCCATACAAAAGTGCTCCGTCGCGGAGACCCGCGCAGGCGTCCGTTGCGGGGGTACGCGCGGGGCCAGGTAGCGCCAGCTTACTGGCTGTCGTTTATTTTCTGCTAGTCGACGTTTTGCTAAGTTCTCCATCGACACGACTGTACATGCGCACCGTTAAAATTAAACTACGGGTAGTTAATTGCCCACGGAGGCCATCTGGGTGCCCATACGCGTAAACACGCGACGGTTAACCGTCGCGGGCGCCCGCTTCACGCAGTTTCAGCCCTTAAAGTGCTACCTACACATGTACACACGGCCAAAAATCAAGCTATACATATCCAGTTTAGGGTGTAACCACACGGGCGGCGCGGCGCCTGAGCGGCACCGCTGCGGTTTTCTACATACAAAAATGCATTGTAGCCACATGGCGCCGTGCGGTGTGCTCCGGCGCCGCGCCGCGCGCGCATCGGAATCGAGACGAGGCGGGGAGGAGTGTAAGCAGAGCGGAGCCGGAGCGGCGCCGCTCGCAGTTGTTTGTTTGCGCAGCATAGGGAAGGACGCATCATTGTTTCCATTTAACAATGGAAACAATGATGCGTCCTTCCCTATGCCCCTGTAATAACTTACAGACTGTCGTACGTAGCGATGGGCAACCCCTCATTTTGCCGCCGCCGCGGCTCCGTAGAACGTTGCGACGCTGCTCTGCCCGTGTGGTCGCCAGCGCGGCGAAATGGCTTGCGGTGCGGCGCCGCACCGCCCGTGTGGTTTGGCTCGGCTGATCTCGCATTGTATAGGTTACAATGAGAGGTCAGCTGATACTGGAAATATATAGCTTGATTTGTGGCCGTGTTTACTAGACAAACACTAGTTCAATTGTGACTGAGGTCAATAATGTGCCGGTCGGCATAATTTATGTTGTCCACGTCGAGGAGCGAGTACCTAATCTTTTTTTATACATCAATGCTGAGAACTATTTTTTTTTTAATATAGGTTTGTACTCGTCTAATCTAACAGATGTAAAGTTTACCCACTTAATGTTAAAAAACAGGCTTGCGCAGTTATGTAGTGAGTTCATAACGATTTGGTTATCCTGTAGATATTTCAACTTTCAAGTGATGATCAATGATTCAAACAAATAACAAAGATCAATTATTATTTACAAAAGTGTAGACGTGTACGTAGAAGAGATAAACACACAAAAAACTACAAAAGTTGTTCAAAATTCCGCCACCATTTTGGAGGCACGCAGTAGCTTGGATCGCCACCTACTGTGTTGACCGTCTACTGGCTCGGATCAGTCGGATCAACCTAATTTCTGCTGCAGCAACGCGAATACGCTCCAGTCACAATATACAGGATGATTGGAAGATGGGTGCAAAGCTTTAAGGCGAAGATAGTACAGACAATTTAGAACCATTTAAGCCACGGTTGCCTTACACATTAATGTTGAGGTTGTTTTATAATATATTTTTCAGTAATAAGCACGTCCAACGTTACTATGCGACGCATCGATATTGAGAAACAAAACGCAATGAGGTATAAAAAAAGTAAGTTTGTATTATTTATTTATTTATATACACACAAAATACTTGACAGGACCTTATATTAACATGGAAGAGCACAAAGGTACAGCTTATTTCAAAAGAAATTTCTTCCAGCAGACCTGCGAGAGGAAAGTTGGATAAGAAATGTAGACACAGTGTGTAGAAAAGTTAAACAAGAAAATTACACTTAAAACTATAACTAGGTATATAAAATAAACATACATACACATATAAATATTACCTATAATAGAGGTAAATTTAAATTACTTGAAGTAACTCCCAGCTCCACGTCAGGACGTCTTGAGGGCAGGCAGCTCCCAGGAACAGAAACCGTAAGTGCAGACTCCGCAGTGTCGAGAAGAATTGTAGGGGCGCGTCAGAGTGTCGGCGACCCCAACTTTAGCAGTACAAACACGAGATATATATATATGTGATAACTCTCCAGGAATTAGGCAGTACCTTCTGCAATGAAGATAGTTCACTCAGAACCGAGACGTAAACATAAACTCCACTGATTGCATCTCCAGGCCCCTTTTATAGGAAAATCTGGACGTTCTTGAATATTCTGTTCTCTTCGAAAAATCCATTTTCGATTTCAAGTTTATGCTGTCCTCTGTCCTGCCAGTTATCTAACCAGCCAGGTGTAGTAGGCCAAGATGTATAAAACCTCCTGATCAAATTCTGAGAGTGCGTTTAAGAAACTTATAATTATAATAATTTAGAATTTAGTTATTTAGTAGACAACGTATTTAAGTATAAAAGAAATTTAGAATATCCAAAATTATATAAGTAAATGATTTTTAGAAAATACAAATTTAATGCAACCTTCATTGAATAGGCTGGTAAGAAAATCTATGAAATAAGTAGACTTCAGTTTGACACTTTTGACGTAAATGTCGTTTAAAGAATAAAATTGTGTACTATGATGAAAAACGAATAAAAAGTATGATGAATGGAAAGAAAAACGTAAGTAGAGTGATATATTAACCATATCTGTAATAAACAGATACTATAACACACATCAACTTTATCACTACAGTATAAGGTTCAAGGTTGATTGAAGTTAAAAAAAAGAATAAATTCTGGAAGTCAAATAATTATTTATAGAATACAATAATGGCCTATAATATTCCAACTGCTGGGACAGACGCCTCCTCTCCGTGAGAGGGAAATTTTCTGTGTGGATTAAAATATACATAATTTTTGGATAGTCAAAAACACGGATACATTAATCATTTTTGAAATGTATTAACTTTGTCTAAATCTTTTGTGTTGAGCAGACTTTGTAAGAAAGCTAGTTTTGTGGAAATATAATTTGTGCATAACACTTATTGACAAATCCACTACATGATTGGTTACTTCAGAGTGGAATTGATGGTTACTTATATTAGGAAATAGTTCCTCGCCAATGAAAATGCTTAAAAGTATTATTGACCAGGACGTTGGTTTTTTGAAATTTTTTCAAGTTATTTATTGTTATTTCAGAACGACGACAAATTTTGATCACAGTTGGTGAAGGATATATCAAGTCACCTCTGTCTGTATAAGCTATAAGACTATTTTTAACTTTGGATTTATTTGAATCCTATCAAACAATAGAGTGGTGATAATAATAATTCGCCTTTGCATTGGGCAGCTTTTCTCTATTGTAATTAGTGTTTTTTTTTTTTTCAAATTTCTGTATAATTTTTTGCTTTTTCGATAACAGATTTGGTCAATTTGGATTTGCTGCATCACTATTTATGTTTACCTAATAATAGAGGAAAAGAGATAGCGAAAAAATTACTTTCAAAAGAAAGGGATGCAAACTCGAAAGTCATCAACGAGAGTCCTTGCACCTCTGGTTCACCTACAAGTATGACCAGTATAAGATGAACTCCGATAAATAATACCAGAAAATAAATCTAATTATGATTATGTAACTATTAACTTACCGATGAATTTGTTATGCCATCTTTAAAGAAACTCGAAGTCTGGCTGTTTTTACCACACCAACGTATTGTGCAAGGGGCTATTATAATATTTATTTTCACCAATTCTTATTGACTAACGCGGAAGAGTTTACGGTTCACAGAACTGGTCGAAACTGAATCGAAATTATTGAGTGGCGACCTACATCAGATCTATAAGTCTGATGTGTTGACAGACATCGGTCACCTGTTATTAGGCGTCTATGGGCTATATGGTCGATGTATTTTGATCAAGATACAACCTGACACGGACCTGCAAATTGCATAAAATGCAAAAAAATATGGATTTCGCGGGCTACCACAGCGCATCCACCTTAATTTCAGTGAACAAAACGCCTATGTTCAATATCGAACGAGAAAAGACAGTTTTTGGTAACTTGATGTGCGTTATGAATCGTGTAATCATGCATTGAAAATTTTTTTTGGGGTTTGGTTTTTTTTTTTTTTTACTTTAACTTTAGGGCGGGGGTAAATATTTTCGGAGTTGGTAACTCTGCAAGTCATAAAAATTTGAATTACTTACCTAAGGATAAATATAAAACGAATGAATTTTATTGGATTTACCTATATTATGGATTAACATACTGATGAATTGAACTGGATCTACGTTACTCAAGAAAAAATACTAACTAGGCAGCATGGTCTCAGACCTTAGCCTGTTCCGTCAGGAACAAATAAAAAAAAAAACATCATATCATATGTCAAATATGTCATATGAAATGCATGTTGTTGTTGTGTTGTTCAAACAAAACAAACAACTGGAACTTTTAAAATAATGGTATCAACCTATCACTTAGTGAAACTGTTTAAAAAAACCACTTACGAAAGGTATCAGCGAAGTCAAGAAGACGACATAGAAAGTCCAGCTAATACGTCTCAACAAGATACAACCGAGAAAAAATGCAGAATTTGTCTTAACAAAGGTACTTTGCCCATATATAATGAACAGGGTCCCGATATTTCCGAAGATATTTCCAATTTCGGCGATATCCAAATAAGTGAAGACGACGAACATCCTAAATTCTTATGTGATTCTTGTCACAAATTACTAAAAGCTGCAATACTGTTCAGAAAAACGGCTAAAATATCTGATCAGATTTTGAGGAGTGCTTTAGCTAAAAAACGAACAAAATCCAGCAAGGTTCGAGACATAGAGAATGAAGAAACTGTAAAAGAAAACACAGACACTTCAGCATCAGTCTTACAAAACTTCTTCTCATCTGTTGAGAGTGAGAATGAGTTGTGTAGTGATAATTCTAAGCTAGTGAGATGCAGGAAGAAGATACCTAAAGTGCAGTGTAGGATATGCTTCAAAATCATCACAAAAGCCTACTACAAGGAGCATTTTGCTCTCCATGACCAAACTGTGGCCAAATATGTTTGTGATATTTGTGGCAAATCATTTCGCCAAAGATGTTCTTACAGAAACCATTACTTTACACACAGTTCAGAGTTTCCTTATAAATGCACAATATGTCAATACAGAGGACGTCATTCTGGACTCCTAAAAATTCATATGCGCACACATTCAGGAGATTATAGATATATGTGCACAGAATGTCCTGCTAGATTTTTAACTAAGAGTAATTTGAACAAGCATGCACTCAAGCACAAGGAACCAATGTTCAAATGTGATGCGTGCCAGAGAGGATTCCATTCCAAACTTATTTTGGAAAGACATTTTGATGCAGATCATTTAGGAATAAAGAATCATATTTGTAATGTTTGTGGAAAAGCATTTGGATACAGAAAGGCAATGATGAGGCATCAACTAGATGTTCATAAAAGAGAAAAGAAATTGAGTGGAAGAACACCAGCTTACATAGAGGCTGAAATAAAGAAATTAGAAGATGGTATAAGATAACCAGCAAACCTATATAGTCAAAAATATTCTTAATTCTCTATGGATCTTAAGTTATTTTATTACAAAAAATGTCTCAAGTTATGAACTTATATTTGAGATCACTTTTAATATCTAAGGCAGACTTATCCACTAGTTCCTATAATTACGAATTAAATAATATAATGATTAGTTCCTTACATTATGAATATAATTTGGGAAAAAACAATGTAATATTTTTTTTTCTGCGTAATAATCACTATGGATAGTCCTCTGTTTGGGGACAAAATTATGCGAGACTGCTATCGAGCTAAAACCCCATGGTTCCTTCCACTACCATGAGTCAGGGACTGGGATTTACTTGTACATTGCACACAGCACTAACTAGATATTATAAACGCTTACAAAATTAAATGGATTGTGCATTACATTCCATGATAATAAAATCCATTTATTGAGATTGTTTGTTGTGGTTTAGGGGTAGGCCTATGTCCAGTAGTGATGTCTTTCAGCTGATTGATGATGAATATCCAGAATTTCTTTAATGTATCCTTTATCTTATTATGTACCTACCATCTCAGAAACAGTCATTATAATCAAATCTTAAATAGAGAGCTGCTATTTGAAAATAAAATTACATAGTTTTGTTATTAATTTTAATTCGATTTATTCATTTGAATTTTAATAAAATAAGTAAGTGATTAACATACATTTATTTTTAAAAGGTTAATGACATATCAATAAACGTAAGTACAGAATTCTCATCCTATTGTAATTTGTTTTTAAAATGTACACCAAGTTTTTATGATTATGGGGTATTTTTTAAGTATAGGCAATTTTATTGATAAAACATAGTTATTGTAAATATGTAATTTGATTATCTGTGACTGATGCCTAGCTTTTGTTAGGTAGTTCAATTATTGTAAATAGGTACCTACTAAGATTTTCTGTGATACGAATTTACACCAGATTTTTATGATTAATAATAATAAGTGATTAAAAGCAACTACAGTTAAGAAAATCTTGTTTGTATGTCCCTAAAAAATATCACTTATCTACTAATAAAACCACATTGGAAATGTGACCGCCAACCCCGTCATCGCGGCCGTAAGACAGATGAGGGGTTTGGCGACCCACGCCGCAATGTACAGCGATTTGAAGTGGAGGCACTAAGTTCCCAGTCGCCACCTGGTGGCAACTGGGGTTTTTTTTTTTTTCAAAATTGCCCCCTTGTGGCAATCCATGTAGGGGGGACTGGGACTAATCGTGTTTTTTAGAGACTTTCGATTCTTATGGTTGAGTGTATTGACTGCTGAACAAAATACAAGATGATTTTTTCCACATTTGTGTTAGTTTGACTTCCGGATGAAACAGGTTACAGAAAATTATACTATGTACTTACATAATAGGTATAGGAATGTTTCTTATCAGTAAAATTTGGTATTGTTAATATTTAACTTACTTCATTTAACATACTGTTTATCTACTCTGCATAATAAACTACAAATGTACACACTTAGATAATTCAGTGCAGTGATTTTAGATATTGAATATAACCATATTTTGGGGAGAATATTAACATGGATTATGAAAATTATTTGGAATCTGCATCTACATCGGTTCAACTACCATCCTCCTTTCTATGTTGAGCTTCTAAATAAGCAGGCATTCGACCAAATAACAGCTTCTCTCTTTTATGAACATGCCTCTGATGCTTCATCATAGCATTTCTGTATCCAAATGCTTTTCCACAAATATTGCAGACATGGTTTTTAATGCCCAAGTGATCAGCTTCATAATGCCTCTGTAGCATCAGTTTAGTGTGAAAAGCCCTCCTACAAGCTTCGCAATGCAGTTGTGGCTCTTTATGCTTTAATGTGTGGCTGTTCAAATTACTCTTAAACAAAAACCTGGCCGGACATTCTGTACACATGTACCTATAGTCCCCTGTGTGAGTCCTCATATGGGTTTTGAGTAACTCTGAATATCTTCCTCTGTATGGACAAAATTGGCATTTATATGGGAATTCATTGCCATGTCTCAGGCTGTGGTTGTGGTATGCACATCTCAGTCTAAATGATTTTCCACACACATCACAAACATACTTCTTATGGTCAGGGTCATGCATGGTCATGTGTTCTTTGTAGTAGGACCTGTTTATGACTTTATTGCATATGTTACAAGTTACTTTTGATGCATATTTCGTTTTTACTTTCTTTTCCTGTTTCACCTCACCAACATCTTGATTTTCCATTTCCCACTTCTCTGGCTGTTTCGTATCATAGACGCTACTGTCGCTAAAGTCTTGATCATATTGCTGGTCATCAACAGTTTCTTCTTTCACTGGCTGTTTAAGAATTTCCTCTGATTCTCTTGCTATTTTTCTGAATAATATAGCTCCTTTGATAAACTCGTGACATATATCGCACAGGAGCTTTGGATACTCGTCATTTTCATTCACCTCTATATTGGAGAGTACCAATAATGCTTCTACAATAAAAACAGTGTCTTCGGTCCCGAAAATCGGCACACAACCTCCTTGTAAACATACCCGGCATTTAGACAACGACCCTTTCTTTATTTTCAAACGTTTATCATTATTTTCATGTATAGTTTTATAATATTCGGTAGCAGTGAACTTTGATTTTTCTTTTTTCGATTTTTTCATTAGGTAGTACAAGGTCAGCATGGTATTGATGATTTAAACTGCAATTTTATTAATTTTTCTGTCTTCAGTAAAATATAGCTATTTCGGTACAATTTTACGGTTGTTTAGATGCGCTTAGAAAATAATAAATGAACAGAGGAAGAAGTAAACAAATAAACTAGCGTTGGCGTCTGATTAACGTCAGTTCAGTGGTCAATGACGTCTGATTTCCAGTGTGACCATCTTAAAATTACCGATACGGCGGGCAATTTCACCAATGACACTAAACGCGATCAGCGCATATACCACGTTTAAGAGCTGTCAGTGTCATTATTTTCTGTGGACTAATGACACTGTTAGATGTGCTAAACGTGTTCAGTTTCATTGGTGAAATTGGCACTTAATACAGTGATGGAGTCGCACGCCGTGTCACCGCTTGCGCCGACTCCCCGCCACCCCGACGTCCTCTTCTCAACCATTAACATCGGAGAAAGAATTTATTCTTACTTTAGAAGTTTTACCTATACTTTGGGATAAAACGCTGTGGGGATCGGCAGCTGACGTAGATTCCATTTTCATTCTACAAAAGAGAGCAATCCGCGCGATCTATAAAATGGGTCCTCGTGAGTCCCTTAGAAATAAATTCAAAGTAATTGATATACTAACTTTGCCTTCTCTTTATATCTTAGAAAGTATTTTGTATGTTCGCAAAAACTTAGGACTTTTCAAAATAAGAAGAATATTTTATTTCACATAAACCTACATGGGCACTTATGAAACGTCAGAAGCTAGGTGCACGGTTCGAGTTAGTCGTTTCTTATGGAGAAGAGCCGGCAAGAAACTCCACGGTTACTCTTTTAAAAATAATTGGCTTTACAATATTATTAAATAACAGTGATAATAGGTATGGGAGGACAGTGTAGGCCTTTCAACAATTACCAGGTACTTAACGAAATAGAAAACCGCCAACAAATCTACACTCTACTAGGCCTACAACGTTCTCACATTCACAAAATATAAAATAATCTAAGTATATAAAATATTAATGACATGATTGCAATTACAACTACAGTAACATATCTGAATAAATATCATGTCCACAAAAGCCACTAATAAAGAATTGGAATTCGATTTGTAGGTAAATAATGTCAAATAATGAAAAGATTATGTCAAGGAAGTATGTAAAATAAAAAAATAAAAAAAATCTAAATAAACATCGTTACTTGGGAGCAGTTAATAGACATTGACATAGTTATGTTGTTTTTGAGGTACCAGGGAAGCCACATGTGCAGAAGGAATTATTGCCAAACTTCCTTGTTCTTGATACATATAGGAAGAAAAAAAAATGTGCGTAAAGCATTGACATATATATTACTGCGTAAGGACTGGGCGGACCGCATGTTATAATGACGCCTCGACCTTGGTCCCAAAATGGTCTTCCCTAGAACGAAGTGAACTAGAACAGAATACATATACTCCTAACTAGAACGCGTTCGGCTGTCTTCGGGAGCGGTCGTAAAATTTTACAAGCAAAAATGCCAAGTTGTGTCGTGAAGGGTTGCGTCAACTACGACAAAAAGCACAATAAAACAATTGATAACATTTCATATCACCGATAAGTTAAAAATATGTAATTATATCAACTTCTAACATTATTTAAAACAATTTTCTTTCTAATTTGTCTCAACGTTTGGCAAAGACGACGCGAAGCCGCGTAAAAGTGCGACATAACTTTGCAGCGGCGCGGGTTTTTTTCCGATGAAATGAAAAGATTTATTATTATTACTATATGATTTAATTATGTATAAAATTATTTTTATTGTTTATTAAAAGCAAATTAAAATGTGTTTTTATGTACTTACTGCAAAAAAATCTGTAAGTACAGTGAAATACGTATTTATTTTGCAGATTTTCTTCTGATTCCGTGCGAAATAAAGTTTGGAGTCGTGTCATAAGTTAAAAAAAAATAAGTTTAAAAATATTGTTTTATTCGAAGGCCAATGAAAATTTTATGACACAAACAAACTGCAATAAATATATATTTCGAAAAATAGAAGTTTTTTTTTATTTCTTTGTACCTCGAAAAATACCCGCTCTTACAAGTTTGCGTCTAGGAGCAGACCACGCCGATTGACATCGTAGTTCATAGTAGTTCTAATAGATGGCGTTAGTGTTTTTGTATGGCGACCGTGTCTGGCAAACGTTCGGACGACCGTATCTTTACTATTTATATCAATGGCGTAAAGGTAAATATTATATTTCAAAACTATTAATATTGTGTCAAATAACTATTGTTTAAAATGGAATGATATTATTTCAATGTTTATATATTATAAATGTGAAAGTAGCGCTGAACCGATCGTCATGAAATTTGGCAGAGATATATTGCCTGGGATGGAGAAGGACATAGGTTACCTTTTACGCGATAACCGACATCCACGCGGGCGGAACCGCAAATGATAAATGATTTTATTTCTGTAAGTAGTAGTTTGTAGTAAGTTTGTACAAACACTTTTACACGTCAATCATATTTTTAAAACTAGATGAGGTCGTTTCCTATCTGACTACTCTGAGAAGAAAGGCCGAAACAAACTCAGCGGTCACAGTCTCTTTTAAAGTCCAGACATAATCTTGGTCAGATCATGCGAAGACCATGTAGATTGGTGTCTGAAATGGTCTTTTGATGAAAGAACCACACAGATTGAGTGGACCTGACCAGTCAGTGCCCAAAATTATTTAACACAATGTGATCATAAACAATCTAGAATTTTTAATTTAAAAATATAATCTCACTTTACGTCTAAGGTTATTCATTGCTAATAAAAGTATTATTTTTGTAAGAAGTGGTGATTAAAGGCACATACAGACTAGTGCG
This sequence comes from Dryobota labecula, assembly GCA_947523025.1. NCBI lineage: Eukaryota > Metazoa > Arthropoda > Insecta > Lepidoptera > Noctuidae > Dryobota > Dryobota labecula. Next base: position 6,760,871 of record OX383305.1, on the reverse strand, counting down.
ATATCGTGGGCGCGACGCGACACTAGCAGCACAATTTCTTTGTCGCTGCCTGTCGCGCCCGCGATATCGCGCGAGTCTGTACGAGTCTTTATTAAGTTAAAACCTTCGAAATACACGTGAATGTGTTACTTTTCTATTTAGGTAGTAAGTGTTTGGGTACTGCACAGTATGTTTAAACCAAACAGACTATAATAATAATTTAGACTTACAGGAACATACATTCGTCATTCACTAAACTCCCAACAGTCCGGGAAAATCAAAATCGTTTTTACTGGTAACTCTGATGGCAAAAAAATGTTTGATAAATGTAATTCGTCTTTTAATGTTTTTTTTGGATAATCTGAAGAAAATTTAGCAAACTTTCTTGTGAAATGTGACACCACTTGCTTTATTAATCTTTTCAGACCGTGAAATGCAAATTTTAACAGCTCATTTCACCATTTTTATGTTTTTTATCCTACTATCGTTCACTTGACGTCAAGTTGTCAACTGAAGTCAGATATGCCTGTGGACATATACGACGTAGTAATGCGTTGGTGCCGTACATTGCCGATCTAGTCCTATATAAGATCATTGCTAAAATAATACAGAAGACCATTGATGTATTAAAAGCGTAGATACGGGACTTAGTAATAGCGCCTGGTCCTATCAAACTGAGAGATGGCCCCTAGTTGGCACTCAGTAGCGCACGGGATATCGTTGATCAAACAGCTCCATAATTACAGTTTTTTTTGTGATAAATACGCATCAAAATTTCTTCTTGTGCAGCTAAACAGTGTTTTAATAATACAAGAAAGAAAAATAAGACACACGGGATCGCTTACCACTCGTAAGTACGGCCAAAAATGCTAATTTGTTGAAAGTTATAATAATATTTAATGGTTGCTTCGCCATGTTTGTTCTGCCACATGCAATGTCATTCATAATCGTAAACATTCGGCCAACATTCGGCAGCTAACGCGATTTCGCTCGCACGACAGCGACGTCTCATAACTCTGTTCTTGTCTATCGGTAACTGTAGGTTTGCGACTGTGATCACACTGATCACAGATGTGTGAGTTTTGGTGCATGTAGTCGTGCGCCGAGCCCAGGTTTACTGATTGCGATGTTAGCGCGTAACATATCTTCCTCCGTTTAATATATATATCAATGCAGAAGGCGGTTTTTTCTTGTTAAAATCCATAATGGCCGCTATCACACGCGCAATGTGCTAGCGAGTTTTTACCAATTTGAGGTCCAGATTTGAGGATTGTTTGCAGCGGAATGGTGCATGGGTTGATGTTATTTTTTTAAATAAATTTCGTTTAATCTGAATTCTTCTGACATATGTAATGTCAGAAGAATTCAGATTAAACGAAACGACTGTCACGTTCTCAAGCCAAAATACATAAAATATCTTCCATAATCGATCATCTCAACTTTCGTCATCCAGGTTTAAGGTGCACCTCCATAAATACCCAGTCTGGGCGAGAGGTAATGACTGAACAAGAAGCGACACCTGTGACTGGTGTGGTATCGACCCTTGTGCTCTTGAAGGGGCATGAACACAAGGGGCGCACGGTGTGGATGGACAATTACTACAACAGTCCCGCCCTTGCACGAGTTCTGAAAACTATGGGGTTCGATTGTGTGGGTACATTGAAGACTAACCGCCAACATGTACCCAGAGAATTGGCAAACTTGCCGAAATCAGAAATGGCATTTGGAGAGATGACAGGTTGCACTAGCGGGGACGTTGACATCTTGGTGTGGCGAGATCAGGAACAGTGTGGCTGTGATCTCGACGTATCATGGTGCCGCCGTCCAACGCTTGCAAGGGAAAATCAAGCCGATCGCCATTCATGATTACAACGTCTGCATGGGTGGGGTTAAAAAGAAAGACCAAATGCTGAGTACTTATCCGATAGATCGGAAACGTTCTCAGATTTGGTATAAAAAGTTTTCCGACGACTTTTGAATATGAGTGTTTTAAATGCAATTATATTGCAAAAAAGCAGTGTCATCCCAAACAGAAAAACAGCTATCACGGATCACCGTGAATTTCGCAAGACGCTCATTCGTCAGCTCCTTGCGAAACACAATGAGCGAATATACACTTCGAAGTCTGAATATCGTTAATCAACTAAAATATTTGTTAAACATGAAAAGAGGAAAAAAATAAAAAGAAAAGGTGCAGTTTCCTTGGAGCATTAAAAGAAAGCCAAAGCCAAAGCTTGACGGCACGGTTGGCGACTGCTGCGCTGCGTGTCGCGGGAACGATTCCCACACGGCACAAATATTTGTATGACCTACAAGTAGTTGTTCCGGGTCTGGCTGTTTGTGTATGTAAGTTTAATGTTTGTGAACGCACCCAAAATAAAGGAGAAATTCTTATATAGTGTGGGGCAACGTTTTTTACAATACGTGCGAGTGCCTTCAAGAACCACAACTATCTCTTGTTTCCCCGGAAGGTTAGGCAGAGGTGTACCTACTATGGTAGGAACACCCACATTATACAAATATATTTTTATAACGCATGTTAATAATTTCCCTGCTTCACCTGTCCCAAGTATTATTTAAAAACAGAAATATTTGCGCCAAATGAATGAAATAATAAAGCGCCTGCACGACATGTAGCTGCAATTTTTTATTTGACGTATTTTTTTTCGTTACATTATTCAGGCGTAGAAAATGCCAAATTTAAAAATTAATTTTGTCAAGAAACTACTAAGATCTCCGTTGACTGTTGATTTTTGGAGGTACTAAATTAGGTAAAAAAAATACTGGTTTGATCAGAATGATGTAATTCGTTGTAGTTTTGGAGTACAGGCATGGTCTCGTCATTATGACGCATCATAATGGCGGGATCAGTGTTATCAAGAAATTCCGTTTATACCGTATGAGGTACAAAAATTTCAGGACAAGTACAAAATAGTACTAAATGGGTACTAAATATTCGTGGTAGATTCTATCAATTACAAGAGTTGGTCCCGCCACTATGACGTTTATGAATGAACGATGACTGAACGTTCTTATCTTATCATGTTATTATGCAGGAATGGGAAGGTATCGAGGGGAGGGAATGGCAACATCTCCATCCATTAAAGTGGACTAATAATGAAACAACGCGCTCGTCAAAAGCATTACCATTTATTTATGTTCAAATAATAATAAATAATAACCAAAACATTCCATACATAAATAAATCACAGACAAAACTCAACATTACAGACTTTTTTTTTTGTTGTTTGTGAACCTATATCGTATACCTACTTAATACGTTAAAGAAAAAAAAAATATCCAATTTTATCAAGCAAATATGCAGAAAATATTTTAAATAAATCACAGACAAAACTCAATATTACAAATTTATTGATGTTTGTATAGACTAAATTTACTGAAAGAAAAATAAATCGAATTTTAATCAAATGTTTTGATTTACTTTCCGTATTACACAAAACATTTTGCTGGTCGATGTCAGTTTAAAATAAATTAAATTCCGTTATAACAAAAATTTTAACCAACATTTTTAGATAAATAGAAAGATCCTGACGTTGTTTAAGGATAGTCGTCACAACTTATTAAAAGGTTAAGGCCGTGTCTTAATATAAGCAATCGTGGCGCGCTTATACAATGTGGAGACAACCATACGACAATAAATGAAAACACTAGTAATACTAACGCAGAGTATTTTGAAACAATCAATGTGACCATCGAAATGAAAAAAGTGATTTTTTCAAACTACAAAGTAATGATGGGCCGACTACTGATCTATTGGATATCTTATCTATCTATTTATATAAAAATCAATTGCCGTGCGTTAGTTTTGCAAAGCTGGAAAATGGCTCGATCGATTGTGATGAAATTTTGGTAAGTTGTGTGCGCACCAGAGACGGTTCCTAAGAAAAAAAAATGGCACTGCAACACATCACTTGGAAATGAAATTCGAGATCAAACATGTAAACAAAGAAATGTCAAACTTTCAGGAGTAGTCAACATTTCCATAGTTTTTATACATGTTTTCTTTTACTACAATTTTAACACTATATTATAGTAATCTTCGACAAACTACACAATTGAGGTTATTATTTTAAATTGGCAACACCTTTGTTTACATTTTTGATCTCAAATTTCATTTCCGAGTTTAGTTTATGATACATTATTTGAATTACTTTTTTTATGCAGACTGAAAACGTCAATGTGCGTTATTATAAATCGCACATTAAATGAAGTTTAATTTATTGTCGTATTGTCCATATCTCCTTGTATCCCTGTATGTAGACAGATAATTGTGTCCATGACTACCGCCGGACCACCAACGCCAATCGCTTCCATATTTGGTAAATAATTAGTACTCGAACAACAAAATTGGTACCTTAGTAGTTTTCGTGTAATTTATGTGTACGAGTGTACATCTCCTAAACAGCTCAATACCATTGACAACTTAATTTGGTCGGGTTATACGCGGCGATTTAGTATGGAAAAGTAATGAATGCTAATTTCTCTTAAAATACAACACTTAGGAATCTAAATTTTTGGTGACTATTACTTCTGTAGGTACTAATTTTTGTATAAATTTGGGAACGAATCACCAAGTAATAGGGAAATCTTGAAAATTTTACACCGTGACTACCGCCACCCCACCAATGGCATGGTATATCTCGTAATTTACTTGAGTATTAATTTTGAATTTTGGGTATTCATTTTATCTTGCAGGGTACTAATTTTCTATGTAGGTTTGAGGAAAGCGACAAGCTCCTCAAACTCGGAATCAATATTCAAAGTCGTCCTGTTGAACTAGCGCGCAAAAGTAATCATCGTTGACTTCTCGGTAAATACGAATGTTTCGGTTCTGTTTTTTTTACGAAATAAATGACATTTATGGGTACTAATTATTTTTATATCTACTTAGAATAGCTGTAGGATGCCCCCTTATTCGGCGCTCATGGTGGTCCTGCTCAAGGGAGCGTGACGACCACGTTCAAAGTACTAATTATTTACCAAATATGGAAGCGATTGGCGTTTGTGGTCTGGCGGTAGTCACGGATACCAGATAATCGCCTTTTGACCGACTTTCGATTTAAAATTATTTACTTAGTTTATTAGTTAATAGAATCATCATTATGCTAAACAATTTGTACTAGCAAATATGAGACATAACTACCTATAAGTACGAAAGATTTGAGTATTACACAAAAATACCTATTATAGGTATTTGTTTTGAATATATTAAACTAAATATAATTAAAACAGCTTTGTACGCTTTTTGGTAGGGTTTTATAAAAGCGTCACTTGGAATGTAGCTGGAATATCCCATTTAGTAACAGATCAATTGATTTAATAATTCGGTTTAAAGACATTTACTATTCAAATACAGTCAGCAATTAATGTGCCATATGATTTTCCGATTACTTATATTTAAAAGATGCTGCCCATTGGACTCAAACACATAAAAACGTTACGACGACGTCGTGCCACGGCACAGCACTGTGACGTGGATGTATACGTCACGGTACCGTGACGTGGAAATCGACGTCGAGCAACATATCAAAATCATGAAAATCCACGTCACGACAACGCAACGTGCCACGTTGAACGACGTCGTATTGAAGCCGCCGCGCCGGTGGCGCATTTGTAGAATTTCCGCAGTTAATTTCGAGAAATGAACCATACTGGGCGTGTTCTCCTCCTGCTAATGTTAAAAAGACGGATAAAGAAGAAACAGATACAAAGAAAATACTGGATCCATCCATATCTTTCAGTCATGAATAACGGGAGTCACTTTGATACGACGACGTGCCGTGCAACGTGGCACGTTGCGTTGTCGTAACGTGATTATGTACGTTGCTTGACGTCGATTTCCACGTCCACGTCACGACACCGTGACGTGGACTTCCACGTCACGTTGCCGTGCCGTGGCACATTGCGTCGTCGTAACGTGTTTATGGGTTTGAGCCCATTGGCTTGTGGATAAAAAAAGATAGGCTCTTTCCAATTCTGTCAAAAATATTGAAATTAGAATAATTTGTAACTAAAAAAAAATACGAAAAATTAAATAAACTTATTGAACACTTTCACGATTACTTCACACCATAATACTTTCTAAGTAGCCCTCCTCTAAATATTCATGTTTAACATCGATGTAGGCATCAGCTATTGTTACATTATTATTGTGTAGCGCGCTTAGTAACTAGGTACATTACGACACAACTTATATGTAGCAGTACAGTACTTTCTGAGTTTATCTTTGACATTACTGACATCGGTGAAGGAAAAACATCGTGAGGAAACCTGGACTTATAGTTAATATAAGTCTGAAATCGCCAACCCGTCTTGAGCAAGCGTGGTGATCAATGCTCGTGCCTTCTCTGTATGAGAAGAGGCCTTTGCCCAGCAGTGGGGCAGTTATAGGCTGGTATTATTATTATTATATGTAGCATCGACAAAATTCGTAAAACCGAATGGTGATATTGAAGGCGCACTCACTTCGGCTGTAATACATTTTACGAATTTTGCAGAAAATTGTGTCGTACTGTACATGATATTGTTTTTTCTTTGCTATTTGCTCAGCTGTCTTTTGATAATGGAAGATGACGTGTTTATAGTGGCACATAAACGCCATAATGGTGAAAATGAATTTAATAAAGCCCAAACGCTGTACTAAGACGATAACATTCTAGATACCTACTTCCATTCACTAGTAGCTGTCTACAATATTTTATATTTATTTTTCACTATCAGTCATTAAGCTTATTTGGTCACAAAAGTGAGAAAAACCGGAAAATATTTTTGTAGATTTTATTATTTTAAATGAAGCGAAAATAATTTGTATTATTTATCAGTAACGTATTACACCTAGCGGTATACAGTGCTATTAGAATATATTATGATTTATTCCACGGTATATACGATGATATAAATAATAAATTGTTTATAAAGATGTAACCTTCGAGTACATAGTCAAAAAGATATACGAGATTACGAAGCCAGCACTTACGTCATTACTTCCACACTGCATTAGAACGCACGTTTTTAAATAATAATGCTGGGACCGAATCAATAGCGAGAAGTAGCCATGTCAGCCCGCGTTTATTGAAAGTATACTATGCTAGCGCGTAGAGCTGCGCAATACTCGAGTATACATTCCAATCACAATTGCATGCATCAGTTGCGGAAAGTGTACCTTGCCAGTACTCAAAAATCGAGTATATTTTCAAGCACCGCGTACAAAAACAATAACTGGAAAACATACTTCGTTAGTAACACTGCGCAATAGCTGAGTATGTTTTTCAGGCGCGTGTTTTACCCGAAACTATACTCGATGAGTGACATGCCCGTCATTTTGGTAGATTGTTATCCCTTTCTTTTGCACGGACAATACGCATTTGACTTGACACACCACGTGGTTTGACTTGAGCAGTAGACGATTTATGGGTCAACTTAGCGGTATAGAGGGGATCTGGTCACAGTTCTAACCTAACCTAACCCAAATGATTCACCAACAATAGAGGGGATCTGCAGCATTTAAAACTAATTTAAAAGCATGCTTACAATATCTCATTCAAATGTACAAGAGTCTAGGATTATTAATTATTAGTCAAATTGATTTTGCTAATGGATACTAGCATAGTATAGTTTCTGAACTTCTTTATTACCCGATGAAGTGGAAACTATACTTGAGTATCGCGCCTATATCGAGTATACCTTCAAGACATTATATTTTATTTTTGCTCTTGAAAGTATACTGCACTAGTAAAGTATGGGTGCGTACTGGCAAAGTATACTTCCAATAAACGCCGTCAGCGCAGCGTTATTTTGAATGCAGTAGTATGCAATGTGAACGTAGTTTATATCTTATTTTGTAAAAGCAATGGCTTGCTACGTCGATTGTAAAGCTAATATAAAATCCTACGAGCCACGCAGCTACTCGACACATCACCTTAGAACTCACATGACACTACGCGGCAGATCCTAGACTCACCAAATAGTTACAACACTTCTTAGTTTTGAAGGATTAAATATGCGCTGCACTATTCCACATGTTGGGAGACGAGTGTCCTTTATTCACATGCGCATTTAAGGGCGGGTGGTATTCGCTGCAGCACGCATGCCATAACAATTACGCGGCCGCCACACCACGCAAAAAGATTAGGAGTTTTTTTTTTTGCCTTGTTAAAGTTACAGCTTGCTTGTACATATTTTGAATTTGCGCAAGTTAAATACTCGAATGGTGCCGGGCCATTACACAAAGATAGTGACTCACACAATCGTCTTGAGATTTTTCACGCAGCGAAATAGGGAATATGCACGTAATTCAAAACTTATCCATTATATAAATATATATTGTGTAGGAGTCAAGAAACAAATCCCAATTTTTTTAATTTTTTTAATGCATTACTTAATTTAGGTACAATTCATCATTTTATGTTGCGTTTTTTTGGTGAAACGGAACGCAAACTCAAAACGCGTCGCCTTCGTGAATGCAAAAAAAAAAAATGTGAATACAAATCTATTCTTTGCAAAGTTCTTGAAATCTCACTAAGGTTTGTGCGATTTCTGCTTGAATAAACCCCTAAAAATTATTTAATTTATATGTTTTGGCTAAAAAACAGATGTAAACTAAGCAGTTTCTTGGTCAAATGACGTCACATCATGACCGCGACAGAAACGGATTTTTAAATTGTAGTAGAAAATTGTTGGATTAGTATATATTTTTTGAGCAACCAGCTGTAGCTGAAATTAATAATTAATTTAATGATTTAATTCTGTTAATTTTTAATTATTTTCTTGGGTTGATTAAGTTAAAATTAATAATTAAGTACATGCATATTCCCTATTGCACTGCGTATTGAGGAACGCAAAAACTTTAATTTTGGAAATTACTTAAAGATTTTGCATGGATTACTTCTCCCAACATGTCATTTTGTATCCGTTACTTGAATGCACATTTTTAGTTACAAGGAAGCCCAAGTTATAAACTGGTTTGGAAATAGTCGAGATTTACTCGAGAACATCCGCTATTCAAATTTAAAACGAATAAATTCGATGATCTTATTCATTTGGGAATTTTAAGATTTTTTTCTGATATATATGCAACACGGACGTAAAACAAAAATAACGTTGTGACGTACACACTAAAATTAACTATATCCACTAAAACTTTAAATAATTACTTAATGGAATTACTCAAATACTATTTCATTCTCACTTTTCTGTTTATAGTAACAAGGAATTTGAGTGAACTTGAATGTCTTGTGATTAAATAGTCTTTTTTTTTTGTATTGAAAACTGAGTATTTTTTATGTGCAGACGACATTTTCAGATGCAATATGTAATCGCAAGATTAATATTAATCTGACACATTGAAAAACTTTTTCATCTGCTAAACAAAGGATGTTGTTCAATAATGTAGCAGATAGAAAAATAATTTTGCGATGTGAAAATATCGTACTTCAATCATTTGATTAATTCAATTCTATATTAACTTCATTGTGCAAGTGAAAAATAGCGTTGATATTTGATACAAATGTAAATATATTTTTTGTTATTTGATAGAGATTGGTTATAATTGTTATAAGTTTGGAAATCAATAAATTATTGCATTATCAATTCCTCGAAAATCAACGAAATCTATGCAGGTCTTACATTACTTGACTATTAGAAATAGGTATAATAAAATTTGTCTAATAAATCGGTGCAATAATACGTAAAAGTATAACATAACAGATGTCTTGAGATGTCTATTATTTAGATAATATAATATAAGCTTTTATACTGGATTTTTAATACAAACTATACTGGCAGTTTAAACATGGAGATTATTTTTTAAAGTTAATCTAAGCATGTTTTCAGAGAGTACAATTTGATTTGAGTCATTTTAAATTTTCCAGTCCTCTCCTCCAGTCCTCTCCTTATCAACATCATTTTGAATTGGATAAGGAGACTATATTTTGACTCAATATGGACTAAGATCTTTTACAGAACAAAGAGTAATATAGATATTGGTAATATTGTTTTGAGACCCTCAAATCTGAAAACACGCTTGGATTTGATGTAACTTGGAGATTACATCAGCTTTTTACAATTATTCAATGAAATTAAGTTCTAAATAATTAAAATATACACATAATACTGCGTACGAGTGGTTATTTATTTAATACGGCTACATAAACTATGTTTATAGTATTTGGTACAAATTGTCGATATATTCGAGGTGTTACCAACCTACAACCTCTTTTTTTTTTGGTTAGGCGTTCATGCCAAAGATTTAAGTCGTAAGATTTACCCTCACCGTACTAAATCCCACGAAAAAAAAAACCATATTGAGAAGAGTGAGATCTCACAATAATCATGGCGTTTCCATGACAATCAAGTCAAGTCTCTGCAACATTGTATGTGGCAGAGGAGCTCGAGAGGCGTCAAAACGAAACAGAAACGCGACCATCTTTTGACGCGGTACACAGTGGAACGAATGTATGGGAGCGGTTGGACGTAGACATGTCCGAAAAAAAAGAGTAAAATTATGCCAAACTAATGATGCCATCTTATTCGATTACTTAATGCCTTCATAACTTGTGGTGATGAATTTCTTCATAACTCCCATATTTCGGGAGTAATTTGAGAAAATGTGAAATTTTACTATGAAAATGAGTGTATCGAGCTCTCTCCCTCCTGATTCCGGGCTTGTTTCAAGTAGCGGTCTCTAATATCATAATGCTAATACTAAGAGCTATATTTAATACTAAGACACATAGTGCGCCAAATGTGCACTTTCTGGGATAAAGAGTGATGTTTATTTTATAACACAATTTTTTTATTTTTTGTTTATTTTGTTGATTAAAACCGTTTTTCTAAAGGTTTACCTTATTACAATAACATTTCTGAGCAGCCAATTAGAGAAGATATAAGCTAATTAGGATATATAATTAGGGACTTAAGGTTTACATATAAAACTGATGCACTAATGATTACTGATAAGAACATTGCTATTATTTAATTACTAAATGGCTCTTAATACACTAATTTAGCATGCATCATTTACTAATTATCACAATAACTAATTACCTTGCAATATTTAACAAAGGATACCTGGGATACCTGGATTTTATATAAATAGGTCACTATTAGTAACTTTAAAATCAGTGTTGATTTACACCTCGTTGTATCCAAGCTAATCTCGCAATGTATTTTCCAAATTTTAATACAAATCTTGATATTCACGTTGCTTTATGCGCACGCGCACATAAAGATTTACGCGACTTTAACTATTTGTTCAGTGTTTTAAAAGATAACAGTTGTGTTCAGTTATGTGAAAGTGCTGAAACAAGTTTAAAAGACTGGTGTCGTCGATTTTGCTACCGCATTTATGCAAAATGGACACAGTCTGGAAGAAGCACAGATAAGTTTCGGAAGAAACATGAGATTTGGCTACAGGCTGCAATTCAATGGCCGGAATTACAGAATGAAAATATGGAACCTTCTACAGAAAATATAAGTGACGTCATCGAGCCCATAATTTCTCCTGCTAAATCTGATGCTTCAACTTGTACACATCCTAGTCCTCGTAAATCTTTTGAGGACCTTAGTAACCGGCAAAAAAGAAGACGCACTGAAGATAGTCTTTCATGCAGCAGTAGCAGCGCTGAAATTATGTTTTCGGCCGAAAGGGCGCTTCAAAAGGCAGGACAAAGCGATACAGCTTATGTTATGAAATACTTGACGGAGAATCCAGAAGAGGCCTCAAAAATCAAAGCCTTCATTGAAGGTAAATCAATTCAGGTACGGGAAATATCCCCTTTGAAGGCATTGGCTCTTTATGTATCGATGAACTTATCGAAATGGCGCTATAACACTCTTCGGGATTTCAACACTCAAGAAGGAGCTCTTCAATACCCGAGTTACTACATGTTGGTTAAAGAAAAAATTAAGTGCTATCCGGCCAAAGAAGATCTCACAGTTACAGAGAGCTCTGCAAAAATCAAATTACAAGCCTTGATGGATTTAACCTCAAGAAGACTTATTAGGTCGTTAGAAACCCCTGTTGATCCCAATCAACAGCTCGTATTGACCAGCAAATGGGGTTTTGACGGATCATCTAGCCAAAGCATTTATCATCAAAGGACGAGTGAAGATGAGCAAATCGATCTTGCTAGTAATTTTATGATTAGTCTTGTACCACTGCGGCTCGTCTCAAAAGGTGTAACAATTTGGGAAAACGAGCGACCATCTTCCACTTCATTTTGCCGGCCAATATTGTTTAAGTTTATAAAGGAAACCAAAGAAAATGTGCAGAGAGAGATGGCTGAAATCGAAGCAGAGATTGAAGCCTTAACTCCATCCACCATCACTGATGGAATTAGTGTCAAACACCAACTGCTGTTGACAATGATTGATGGTAAAATTCATTCCATTATATCCAATACAGCAGCTTCAGTGTGTGACATATGCAAGGCTTGTCCTAAAGAAATGAATAATTTAGAGTTAATCAAAGATAAACACGCAAACGAGGACATCTATATACTAATATATAAAGCTGAAGAGTTTGTTTGTTTGTTTGTTTGTTTGTTTGAACGCGCTAATCTCAGAAACTACTGGTTGGAATTGAAAAATTCTTTTTGTGTTGGATAGTCCATTTATTGAGGAAGGCTATAGGCTATATAACATCACGCTACAACCAAAAGGAGCGGAGCATAAATGAAAAATGTTGCAAAAACGGGAAAAATTATTCTTTTTGAGAGCTTCCGTTGCGTGCGCTGCGTAAACGGTTTAAGTTAGGCAAATATAATGTATGATGGAATTGATCCTCTTTAAATTTTCTAAAAAAAAGTCTGCGACAGCATATGTCTATCTTTTAAGATTGACTCACTATAACCTTTTTTATGGTAATCAAATTTGTTCGAAATTAATGCATTATTTGCGAAGGAGTTTTCATAAACATGGTATTAATCCTTATCCAAATAAATACGTTATTTATCACAAGTATTTAATTTTGAACAAAGTTGCCCTTACATCATTTAATTTCAATGAATATCTTAGGAGATATAACTGTTTTATAATAACTCCGCAGCAAAGTAATGATCAACTCTGCGAGGTAGTCTATTCTAAAGCTGAAGAGTTAGTTTTTAGGGTACCGTATCCAAAGGGTAAAATGGGACCCTATTACTAAAACTCCGCGGTCCGTCTGTCTGTCTGTCTGTCTGTCTGTCCGTCTGTCACCAGGCTGTATCTCATGAACCGTGATAGTTAAACAGTTGAAATTTTCACATATGATGTATTTCTGTTGCCGCTATAACAACAAATACAAAAAAACAGAAAAAAAATAATATTTAATATATGGCTCCCATACAACGGACATGATTTTTTTGCCGTTTTTTTTGCTCTGCCCGCGTGGATGTCGTTTATCGTCTAAAAAAGTAGCCTATGTCCTTCTCTATATCCCAGGTCGATCGGTTCAGCGGTTTAGGCGTGAAAACGTAACATACAGACAGACAGACAGAGCTACTTTCACATTTATAATATTAGTATGGATAGCTTTTGCCCGCGGCTCCGCCCGTTTGGATGTAGGTTATCGCGTAAAAAAGTAGCCTATGTCCTTCTCCATGTCCCAGGCTATCTTTGCCAAATTTCATGACGATCGGTTCAGCGGTTTAGGCGTGAAAACGTAACATACAGACAGACAGACAGACAGACAAATAGACAGACAGACAGTTACTTTCACATTTATAATATTAGTATGGATAAGGATTTGTATGGATGGTACGGACCCCTTCGTGCGCGAGTCCGACTCGCACTTTGCCGGTTTTTTGTTTTTTGAACGCGCTAATCCCTGGAACTGCGAGTTGGATTTGAAAAAATCTTTTTGCATTTTACTTAACTAGAACACCATTTTTTTTTAAATGAAAGTTTATGCGAAAACGAAGTAAAAGCACGGGCAGGCAATGTGTTGCGACGGGGTGGGTCGGGGGAACAAGAAATTTAACGCGGACGAAGTCGCGGGCAGAAGCTAGTGTATAAATATAGCTTAAGCACCCTTCACGCTTGGATTCGCTCAATGGAATGCTTATTACACATTTCCTACAAATTAGACATAAAATCATGGCAAGTAAGGGGTGATATAGCAAAAAGGCAAGTTGATGACAGGAAGAAAAGAGTTCAAGAGGCTGTAAGAAGAGAAACGGGCTTACTTCTCGATGTTGTGAAACAAGGCAGTGGATCCACCAACAATGGCAACTCGGCAAGGAGATTTTTTGAAAACTACACTAAATCTGCTGAACTGACCGGAATAGATGCTATGCTTTTAAGAAAAATCTGTGTGATCTTGCAGTGTATTTCATCAGGAGAGAAGATCAACGTAACTAAATTCCGAGAGTTCTGCTTTGATACTGCTAAGCTTTACGTGGAGTTATACCCATGGTATTATATGCCTTCTTCACTTCATAAAATTTTAATGCATGGGCCAGACATAGTTCAGAACATGTCAATTGTGCCCATTGGTTTTCTATCCGAAGAGGCATCTGAGGCTAGAAATAAAGATTTTAGAAAATATAGAGAGGGGCATTCTCGAAAGCATAGCAGTATCTCATGCAATGAAGATATTATGCACAATCTTTTACTGTCTTCTGATCCACTTGTTACAAGTATCCGTCCAAAAGGAAATAAGTTTGTAAAAAAATCTTCTTTTAAGGAATTTTATGAGCTTACGGATTCTGAGAAAAGTGATATCGAATTTGTTAACATAAATGATTTAGCGGACATCGATTCTGAATTTGAATTAATTGATGATGATGATGATGACGAAGATAATTAAATGATGTTATTGTTTTAAAATGTGTAACTTAGTAAATTAGAGCTTACATCTTAATTATTTATTGTACTTTTAATGAAACTAGGTAATTTATTATCAACTTACTTAAAAGTCATACTCTCATCAGTTCTTGTGAATATTTTTGTTAATATATATTTCTGTATATATATAATATATTTATAGACCTCTTAATAAGTCTGTCTGCGGTTTAAAGTAAATACAAATGGGGAAAAAACGTTTTTTTTTTTAAATTTTCATTTCCTTTTATCCCAGAAAGTGCACATTTGGCGCACTATGTGTCTTAGTATTAAATATAGCTCTTAGTAATAGCATTACGATATTAGAGACCGCTACTTGAAACAAGCCCGGAATCAGGAGGGAGAGAGCTCGATACACTCATTTTCATAGTAAAATTTCACATTTTCTCAAATTACTCCCGAAATATGGGAGTTATGAAGAAATTCATCACCACAATTTATGAAGGCATTAAGTAATCGAATAAGATGGCATCATTAGTTTGTCATAATTTTACTCTTATTTTTCGGACATGTCTACGTCCAACCGCTCCCATACATTCGTTCCACTGTGCGGTAGGGCGAATCTGCGATTTAAATCTTTGATTCCCATAAATAACAATTTTGCCTTGAAATAGATATAAATATTGGAACTCCGATATAGCCAAAATATTCGTAATATTGTTGGACTTATTAATTATAGCCCTAATTATAAGTTGATAACGGTCCAAGTATATTTAAGAGAAAGGCATTTAATGAGCATAAACTGTAATTATGTGAGTTTAACTACGGGCTGGTGAGTTTTATACATATAATCTGCATGAGACCATAAAGAATGATTGTATGCAGACAAATGTAACAATAAGTACCTGAATTAATATTATTAATAATTTAACAATATATTAATTCAATACTATATTTACTAGATAATTTAAACTGAACATTAATTACAATTATTTTTAGTCATCTTTTATTCTTGCTACCTTTTTTTCCTAGATGAGGCCTTAATTGTAATACTATAATTAATTAAAAAGGAATGTCAATTTTATAAAAGTAGAGAAACAGCGCAGTTATATATTTTTTTTTTTTGTATTAATATTCGCATTTATTATAAACTTTTAGTTCAAACTTTTTATATGTTTTTCTAAAAACTATCAGCTATATCATTTTGTCAAAACCTCTAATCAGTACGGTACAGCTTTATAGTAGACATTTTGCGCTAATATTTATACTTTTTGAGCTACATTTAACTTTCTAATGCTCTATGGTAAGTGGTAACATCAAAGCTTAGTTAAAACCCAATTTCGAATTACCCGAAAAAGTTTCAGATAAAATACAAAAATAAACGGACCTGGGATTTTCGCAATGACCTCCTATTTTTGAAAATTTTATCAGGAAATTAATTTCAGAGAATATTATTATTATTTGCTAAGACACTAGCACCTAATTAGCTGATGCGTGTGTTTCAAATAGCTTGAAGATATTTAATCTGTCCAATCTGTTCTTGAAACAGTTTAGTGTTCGAGCCGTCACAACATTTTCCGGGAGCCTATTCCATGCTGTTACAATTACAACTCGGTTATGCAAGAATTTTCCCACAGTTTTAGGGAATGTCCACGCAAATGTTTAAATGTCCTTAAACTTTTTCAGGAAATTGCGATACATGGGCAAGAATTCTATGAGAAAGTAGTTTATAATCATTGTAGCTGATAGTTCATAGTAATAAGTGCTCAAAAACTTTAACATCATAATGAAGCCTGTCCTAGATTAATACGTATAAAAAGTCATGGAAAAACAACGAGGAAATACATCAATATTGAGGTAATCAAAGCATACTTGCATGAGCTTGAAGAATTTTAGGAAGATTTATAGTGAAGGGACAAATACAGAGGCACAACTTAGAGGGAACAAACAGGTGAAATCGCACCTTAATCTTTTGACCGCCACAGTCATGTATAGATGACAAACCAAATTGTGCCCAGCACGCCACGGTCACGACAACATGGCAGACTTGTATGCCCGGTTTACATTATTCCAGTCCAGCGATCGAATCCAGCGCTGAATTGCTTACTGGAAAAATGTAAACCGGAACTGGAATGCACTGAATCCAGTTAGCATTCCAGTCCAGTAACTGGACTGGCGGTTTACTTTTGAATCCAGTGCGACCAATCCAGTGCAACTGAAATAATGTAGACGGCCAATCCAGTGCCATTCCAAACGATTCGAAACTGATCTCTTCTTGAAATCATTGTCACTGTATTCAACGGCTTCTAAATAACTGGAATAATGTAGACGTTACAGATCCAGTCCAGCACTGGACTGGATTCTCGCTGCATAGTGATCCATAATGCCCGGTATACATTATTCCAGTCCAGTGGGACTGGAATAATGTAAACCGGGCATTATACGTAAATCTGTAAATAAAGGTCATAAAACAACATTGTTTTTTTATTTCCTTTGCTAATTATGTTCTTTGACTCATCCTAATTTATATTAGTAGAACTTCTTTCTATAAATTTCATCTATATTAACATAAGCTGAAAAAATCTCGAAAGGATGAATTCGTATCTTGGCCCCGAGGGCACGTTTTTGATTTTTTGACTTGGCGGTCAAAAGGTTAATGCATACAACTTGCACATACACGGTGCATATTACATGCGCATTCGGGCACTTGCCACAAAATGCGCATTTAAAGGCACCAATATGTGAACATGTGACTTTGATCTGTACCCTCTGGATTGTCACAAAGATGGATTAACAATAAACTGTCTTATAAATCACTTCCTAACACTAAAGGACCGTAAGTTTCAACCCTGCAAACTATTCGTATCACTAAATATCGTAAACTACCTTCAATTAGTTTACTAAATACTGTATGGTTTGAATAACACACAAAACACGAAACTACAAATCCAACTGTACAATTCAGACTAAGTCTACGCCATTAAACATACGAATTGTGCACACAAAATATAAATAAATAAATTAATTAATTAAAGAGGAAACTATATCACTGGGTATGCGGCTTCCTTGGAGAAAACAACTGAATATTTTTGCACCTGGCAACACTGGATTGGTTATGGCAACACTGTCATTAGAGCGCGACAAGCCTTGTGTTGCACCCGCGCCATTTTTCTTGGAGTTTCCTGTGTTCTTCGTATTGTTGTTCTGTTATTTGCTTTACGGCGGGTGCAGCCTGAAAGGGAAAAACTTGTATTAATATTAACGTTTATATAGTAGTCTCGTAGAATGATCATTCAATACAAATTTATATGCCTTCGCAAAGGGGAGATATCTATCTATACTCAGTGCTTTTGAGGTACAAACATGTTGTCATTTGGAATTTGGAATCACTGATATACTCAAGTCTCTATCTGATATGGTATAGGTATATCGGTCAGGTGCCGAGTACTCGCAACTGGCGTGCATGTATGACCGAAACGAAGCGTAAACGAAAACGAAGCAAAAGAAGTATGTAAGGAGCGTAGCAGGTTGCTCTATATAGTTTTTGCCTACCCCATGGGAAGCATGAGTTTATGTATATGAATACATGTTTTTGACGTGACAACGTCTAATAAATCGATGAACGCCGGCTGCATGCACGAAAATGGATGACGCATTGTCCCGTTACGCTCACTGTCCCATTACGCTCGTTTGTTCTATGTTTTGACGTGACAACGTCTAATAAATCGATGAACGCCGGCTGCATGCACGAAAAAGAATGACGCATTGTCCCGTTACGCTCGTTTGTTCTATGTTTTGTTATGACGTTGTCACGTTAAACTATCGTCCGTAAACCAACTTTACAGACAACCATATTTTTATTTCTCGTTTCTAAAATTGGACTACTATGTTCTGAGTATCTGAGTTGAGCTGCACGATTACTGCCAAATGCGTGCACTGAATGGACGGTCCACTCAATCTGTGTGGTTATTTCTTCAAAAGACCATTTCAGACACCAATCTACATGGTCTTCACATGATTTGACCAAGATTATGTCTGCACTTAAAAAGAGACCCGAAACGTAACCTCTGTTTCGGCCTTTCTTCTCAGAGTAGTCAGATATGAAACGACGACCTCATCTAGTTTTAAAATATGATTGACGTGTAAAAGTGTTTGTAAAAATCTTACAGAAATAAAATCATTTATCATTTATGCTGCGAAAGTGTATTGACACTACAAGGAACTTCTGGGCATCTTAAATTTGACCGCAGTATGTTGTTTTTTTTTTTTTTAATACAAATCTTGAATTCTTTTTTAAATCTGAGTTCAAATATTAATTTAAAATGTTATCTCACCTTAATCTTCCTCGGATCCAAATTAGCTCCGAGATTCTGGACTCCCTTAGCCAACTTAGTCAGCGGTGAGAGTACCATATCCTTTGTAGCGCTTCCAACAGGACTAGCAATATTCTTGAACTGCCTTATAGCAGACTCGCTGTGCGACTGCGCTATATTCAGCGTGATTTCGTGCTGAGAGTTCGAACGCACGTGGAAATTCACCCCCTCTGAATGGCTATCATCGAAATTCAACTCGTTGGAACTGTGTGACAGTTTCTGGGCCAACAGTAAGGAACTAGGAGGCGCTGGCTTCGCAAAAGCACCGTCCACTTGGATTTCGGGAGTCTTCGACGAATCTATGTTAAACGGGTTTATCTTGTCAATGTGTGTCACGTTACTAGGCGTTTTCAAAGTTTGTGTGTCAACATTAGTCACAATTTGAGACGGAATGAAAACCTGCGTATCATGTGGTTCTATTTTGGAGGAATACAGAGGATTCTGAATGAGTTCACAGTCATTTTCAGCCTCAGTTTTCTGTCCGGGCTTGCCTAAGTAATGTTGGGTGTTCTCGAAGTTGTCTAAAGTTGGTTCAAAGATGTTTGTTCTGTTTTCGTCATCTGAAGAATAGTCGGAGCTCATTCCGTCGGAAAGGCTGCCCTTCTTCTTGCTGTCCTTATTTTGTCCGAGGGTAAAAATCTTCTTGGTTCGAGAAGCGCTCTGGTCAAATTTCAGCTGTAGACTAGGTCGAGCGCGCGCGTTTAAAGAGTGACTCAGCTTGTTCAACTTACTGAATTGTTCCGTCATGTTGGTCAGGGCTTTTGATCCTAGAATGAGATTTTATGTTAATAAAGCCTGATTTACACGGTGCGATTAAATTGCCTATAGCATACCATAAGTTGAAGCTACAATAAACTTTGTACGGTCTAAACGATGAAAATCATTGTTTGCTTAAATTTTATGGTATGCTATATACAAGAAGCTTGCATCGTGTAAATAGGGCTAAGTGTAGCAACCGTTTTGCCGAAATTTCACAACGGAAAGTTCAGCGTGCTTACGTCTGCAATGGTTTTTAAATTATCTACGACTATGTCGCCTAATTTTCATAGAAAAAGCACGTGGAATTTCCGTCGCGTAATTTTCGGCTGATGTGTCGCATTTTTTAGGCCAAAATAGTCCGAAGACAGGAAGTTTAGGGAATAAAGGACTTTAGGATGGATGAAGGGAACAATTTTCTTTTTCTTGTTTCTTCTTTTTTTGTACGCACCGAATATGAGTCAAAATATTTTATCAGCTAAGCAAGCTGAGTTTTTTATTAGAGATGCTTGCAAAAATCCCAGTTTGTTGATCCCAGAACTTGAACGCTGATTTGCTTATCTAAAAGAGATTTATAACATCTTTATTCTAGTTGATTAGCACATGGCTCTCCATAAAGGTCTATTAGCTGTTAAGCTAGGGTTATCTAAGATTGCGGTGAACGCCACATAGCGTCTGCAAATGACGTCACTGAAACGTTATTTATGAAAGTAAGTCAAAATCAAATCAAGTCATTTATTCAAGCTAGACCCGAAATCAGCACTGTTCGAACGTTAAAATTACATAAGACAGTCCCCCAAAATGCCCGCCCTTCACCACTTCCTAGTGCTTTAGTTGGGAAGTAATGGCGCAACAAACTCCCCAGCAGCACAGCTGTCTGTTCAGTTAGAAGAACTTGATTCTATACAACAGTACGCCAAAAAAAAAATTACATTACGCAACACAAAACATTACATTTTCCATATGTCAGTTAGCACACGCCAATCTACATACAATATAAAACGGTAAACTGACTGACTGGGTGATATATCAACACACAGCCCAAACCGCTGGTCCTTGCAACACAAAACATAAAATTTTCCATGTCAGCTAGCACACGCCAATAAACCAATAAATTGGTGTTTCCCTAGAGAGCGTTTGGTGCACCGCAAAGTCACCGCTGCCATCATTTTCGTACGGACACGCGGATTGAATGAATATTTTATTTGTTAACATTTTACATAATGATATCTATTTTATTGATAATTATTTATATATTTCTGAATCTGCCAGTGACATCACAGTGGGTCTTATTAGAATACTAGCGCTGCGACACTTATTTTTAAATGTCGCAGTATCGTGCTGAGATAAGAGCCGTTTGGCATCGTACAGGATCTTTTGTTTTTTTTTTTTCTTTTTATAATTTTGTATAATTTTTAAATAAAATAAAACAATGTATTTATTTCAGACATAATTTTAGTTTTACACTCATACATTTTAATTATAAACTATTTTAAATTCTAAACGGATAGAAACCCAAAATAAAATTGTGATTTAATTTAAATATTAAACAACTCATTAAAAAAATTAATTAAAAATTTACAAAAAGTTATAAAATGTCAGAATCGTATAAAAAATAAATGTCAAACTTTACTTTTATCATTGTATGTTTAGTTTAGTTTGTGATCTTCCTGTGCATGTTGAGAGTCGCACAGACAATAAATATTTTTTCTTTCTTTCTTCATGACGGCCGTCACTGGGGCCGTTATGTGACGGCCACCGCTCTTCTAAGAAACAGTAGCGTTAGCAAATCAGCGTAACGTTCATATCAGGCAATCAGCGGTCATAACGTGAATTCGCGACTTACCTAAGATAAGCCGGATTTTTGCAATGACCCTGGAGATAGCTCGGTTGATAACAAAAATCTTTCTTTGATTCCAGAAATCCGGTCGTTTGCAATCGTCCTAGCATTTTCGCAAAGAGCCGATTTTTTCGATTATCCTACGACACATATAATAAAACCACATGGAAATCACTTTAACGTAGATGAATATTATTATTTTACATGGAACGCCTGCCTATCTGACCTCCACAATACAGTAACTGGGTAACCCTATGGTAAGACTGGTTGTCAGACTATCGAGCTAATGAATACCCATAGCGAGTGTTAAGGGCTCTGCACACAGCGGGCGCGGCGAGGCGGGGCGGGACGGTGACGCGACGCTGAGCAGTTGTAATGTACTAGATATTACGGACGACGCCACACAGATTCGTCCCGCTCGACGCGACGGCAACCGTCGCGCCACGCCGCCGCCGCGCCGAGCGGGAATACCAGTCAGAAGCGGGCGAGGCGGTATTTCATGCAGTCATTTCCGTGTACGTTGTTTTTTTCTTAGCTAGCGCAAATAAGAGCATGAGCGTTTCCACGTCTGAATCGCTCAACATGTTTTTGATGAATGAATCGCGTCGCGACACGGTCGGCGTGAACGATGCCGCCGCCCCGCCACGCCGCGCCCCGCCACGCCACGCCGGCTGTGTGCCGGGACCTTTAAGGTCTCTGCACACAGCGGGCGCGGCGCGGCGGGACGGGACGCCGACGCGACGCTGAGCAGTTGTAATGTACTAGATATTACGGACGACTCCACACAGAGCCGTCCGGCTCGACGCGACGCGACGTGACGCTCTGTGTGGCGTCGTCCGTAATATCTAGTACATTACAACTGCTCAGCGTCGCGCCGGCGTCCCGTCCCGCCGCGCCGCGCCCGCTGTGTGCAGACACCTTTAAAGATCTACGATTGACAGCGGGGACCAACAGCTTAACGTGTTAACATGTCTACAGTTACTTATCTATACTAATACTAGCTGACCCGACAGACTTCGTTCTGTCAAAAGCTATATGAAAAATAGATGTTGGCCGATTCTCAGACCTACTCAATATGCTCACGAAATTTCATGAGAATCGGTCAAGCCGTTTCGGAGGAGTACGGGAACGAACATTGTGACACGAGAATTTTATAATTATATAAGATTATAAAGAGGAAAAAACCCTTTGTATTTTTGTAATAAACTCAAAAACTAAGGAACCGATTTTATAAATTCTTGCACCATTAGAATGCTACATTATTCCTGAGTGACATAGGTTATTTTTAACCGCGGGAAAATAAATTTTCCTACGGGAAAATTAACTTATCGCGGGCTAATCTGCGAACAAAAGCTAGTCTAATATAATTCTAAAGAGATAAACTAACATTCTGCGTCTCAGAATCTTGCATTCGGTCACTTGTAGTAGCTACCACGTTGCGGTGCAAAATCGTCGGTTGAGACAGTATTTTTAATATGCCCTTTGGAGCTCTTTTCTTCGCAACTGGAGCACTGCCGTCTGATGGGATAGAGGGAGAAAGGATGTAGGTAAGGTTAGAAAGAGAGACAAGGAGGGCGTTCAAAGATACGGTTCATCTAGTTTTTATAATGCGAGGCTTTGACTGATATTTCACTGACTAAACGGGACTTTCACTGGCAGATAGCTGATGTTATAAGCAGTCTGTGGGCTAATCATACCCAAAAAGCAGACAACACACTGCGCATTCAATACAACAATGCCTTCAGGGCGCTGTTGTGGCTTCCGCGTTACTGTAGTGCGTCAGGGATGTTTGCTGATGCGCCGCACATTGACGATTATTTCGCGATTATGCGCAAGAAAGTGGCATCAATGATGCGCAGAGTGAGGGGGAGCAGCAATAGCATTCTGAAGGTTTTTTCAAATAGGTTAGAAGGGCCTACAATGGATAGGTTTATCAAGCTACATGTCAGACATGGGGCTTGATAAATCTTCCTCAAATTGGATGCTGTGTTTTGTTTTGTTTTTGTACTCTTGTGTATTACTACTAAGATAGTTTTTAAGTTATTTGTTATTACTAACAGGCTATGGGCCTTCGATGCCTGAGAATAAACGATTTTTATTTTTTTTTATTATTTATAAGGAGTATCTTAGGATACTTTTATATTAGAAAAAGACACGCGGGTGAAGCCGCGGGCAGCAGCTAGTGTCATATATAATTACTAGCTGCAGCCCGCGGCTTCGCCCGCGGTGATTTGGAGATTCGCCGGAACAAACAGACATGAGATTTTTTTTTTTTTTTTCAAAGTCAAATTGCACATAAAAGGCAGTTTTGAACGTCCAAAGGGTCTAGCAGGATAAGATAGGGTCAGCGGCCCCAGAAAGATATTTTGAAAATAACTTGTGTGGTAACATCGGCGAGATACAGAGTTACCATTGACACAAATTCAGCCTCTCATCTCGCTGTGTTCTGGAGATAATTGATCAAATAGACGCTAGAGCGGGTATTTTTCATAATTGTTTTTTTCGAAAACTATTGCAGCTGCACTTATGAAACAAAATCTATTCATTAGAAAAAATATTAGTCTATATTATATATTTTTTATAAAAAAATTCTATCGTATTTACTATAAAAAACAAAAAAAAAAAAATATTTTTAAACATTTTTTTTATAGTTCGCGCAGAGGTACAATCACAGAAAAAATATATAATGTGGCTTACTATATCTAGTATTACTACCAAAAAATTCATAAATATAAAAAAGGTGCAACACTTCCAAAAAAAATTAAAACTTCTTATGACCCTCTTGGGTACTAATGACTTTTCATTTGTCATTTGATTAAACTTATCTATTAGTCTGTACACCATTATATATGTTTTTCTTTTTTCTAAAGAATATTAGGTAGTAGTCAAAAATGTAAGTAGGTATGACGTTGATTTTGACATAAAGAAATGAAAATCGTTTGTGGAACTGCAACGTTTTTAGAGAACAAGACGAAACCTGTCGTTTCTCAGCTAGTCCCGTGTGTGCACTGTGTAGTGTTTTGTTTACCTATCATTCTTATATCCCCGCCACTATAGTAACTCGTCTTCAATTGTTGTGGCTGATTCGTTCGGAATATATATATATATATTTTTAAATAGATAAACTGTTTTATTGTGTTTTCGTGAGTAATTGTACACGAAATATGTCTGATACATGTAAAAACTGTAGTAAGTTTTTACGCAAAGATAACAAGTATAGAAAAGTTATTAAAACTAAGAATGAAGCTGAAACGTACAGTGACTGTTTCAAAAAGAATATCTCGGTAAGTGACATAATATGCAACAAATGTCGTTTAAGATTCTATAAACAGGCAGCATCAACTTCAAAGCCTACTGTGAGTGATACCGACAGTGACAGTGATTCTATGGCTGTTGATCCTGTTGATCCAAATGATGATTTTATGTGTCGCATAACTAGCCCTGAAGAAGATGATTATATTGAAATGCCTTTTCCACGAGTAATATCAACACATCGGTTCTGCATAATATGTCGAGTAGAAGTAAATCTGCGAGTAATATCTCTTGAAACGCGATGTGACGTTTTCGCAAGAAAAAAGATTTTTATACCCAATGGTGATCGTTGCTGCAATAAACATATGATTGGTGATAGAATGTACGAAGATGATTTGTCCCGCTTATGCATTATTTCTAATACAAGTAAAATTAGAAAATCAGAATTAGTTACTTTTTTGAATTTACTTGCCCAAACATCTAATCTAACATTGTTCGATCGAATAGAATATGGATTATCAGAAAATCAACTGAAATCTCTGACAGGACTTTCTTGGGAAAACATTATCGAGCTTAGACATATGCTAACTTCAATGAGAAGTACAAAAACTCGGACTGTGACACAAGCCTTAATTATTTTTCTTTTCAAATTGAGGACAGGAAATTCAAATAGGACCATTGCTGCTGTTTTGGGCTTACAACATGAACAATACGTATCAGAATTTTTTGACGAGATCGTGAAAAGTTTTAAGAGAGATATTTTACCAAAATATTTTAGTTATAGTGCTATTACACGTCAGGATCTTATTTCTAATACCTCCAATATAGCTAAGAAGTTATTAAATCTATCTGATAACTAACTTGTTATTATTTGCGATGGTACTTATGTACGACATCAAAAAAGTCAAAATAATTTTTATCAAAGGAAATCTTTCTCTGGGCAGAAAAAAATGAATCTTTGCAAACCTTTCACAATCTGCACTACAAACGGTTATATCGTTGACTTTGCAGGACCTTTTTACGGCACTCAAAATGAAGCTTCAATACTGAAACTTGTTTTAAAAGACTCTACTGGTTTACAGACATTACTATCACCAAATGATATTTTTATTGTAGATCGTGGTTTTCGCGATTCAGTTGATTTTCTAAAAAGTAAAGGCTATACAGTACTTATGCCTGCTTTAAAAGAAAACAGAACGCAATTAACAACTGAAGAGGCTAACGAATCAAGAAGAGTTACAAAATTGAGATGGGTTGTGGAAGCAGTTCATGGTGCAATAGCCCAAAAATATCACCTTTTACACAATTCTTTGGATAACAAGTTTATACCGAAGTTGAAAATGCTTTATAAAATTGTTGGATTTCTACAAAACAAGTATGGCCAGAGATTAAATTCTGATGGCGATAAAAATGATGAGGTGCTTGAGTACATGGAGCGCAGAATGAGCATTGTTAACACTCTCAGTGAAGAAGTCATTAAAAAAAAATGGAATCGTCGAAAGTCTGCTTTCCAGCAACTTAAATCATCTGAAATTCTAGATTTTCCTCAGTTAAACAAAGAACAACTCTCTATGTTTTTCACTGGCTCCTACCAACTCTCACAGACTGTGTCTTATTTAGCGGAAATAATGGACGAAGAATGCAACCTCACAGTACAGTTTGTTAAAACCACACCGAGCGTATTAAAACTGGAAGTTAGATCAAGACATGTGAACCGTAAAACTTATCATGTTTATATTGATTATGAACCAAACGGAACGACAATTGAAAGTATACGCCGATATTGCTGCAACTGTCCTAATGGTCTAAGAACAGTAGGATGTTGTTCTCATATAGCCGCAGTTGTTTATTTCTTGTCTTATGCCCGATATCTTTCCCGTGTCTTACGTCCAGCAAAAGCTTTATCTGATATATTTACATCAGAAGAGATTCAAGCAGTTATTAATGAGGACAGCGATGACGATTAATTATACTTTAATAATATAATTTGTATTACAATAAATAATCTTTCCTTTGAATTAATGTCTAAATATTCAGCACCCTTCTTTTTTTTACGTGTATAATAACTGATTTAGAGCGTTTACTAACTTGTACGTAAATAATAAACATGTTACCACTTTTTAATACAATAAATATGAAAAGTTTAGTCGATAGTCAAATGAAAAGTCATTAGTACCCAAGACGGTCATACGAAGTTTAAATTTTTTTGGAAGTGTTGCACCCATTTTATATTTATGTATTTTTTGGTAGTAATACTAGATATAGTAAGCTATATTATATATTTTTTCTGTGATTGTACCTCTGCGCGAACTATAAATACAATGTTAAAAAAAATAAAAAATAAAAAAATATATAGTAAATACGATAGAATTTTTTTATAAAAAATACATAATGTAGACTAATATTTTGTCAAATGAATAGATTTTGTTTCATTAGTGCACCTGCAATAGTTTTCGAAAAAAAACAATTATGAAAAATACCCGCTCTAGCGTCTATTTGATCAATTATCTCCAGAACGCAGCGAGATGAGAGGCTGAATTTGTGTCAATGGTAACTCTGTATCTCGTCGATGTTACCACAAAAGTTATTTTCAAAATATATTTCTGGGGCCGCTAACCCTATCTTATCCTGCTAGACCCTTTATATAAATAATTAATTGATTCTAGTTGCCCCTTCCAAAAGGTAGTTACGTATGGAGAAGAGACGGCAAGAAACTCCATACTTACTCTTTTTTAAATCATGTTATTAGTACCATACTTTCATATGCATTTAGAAAAAAGTTGTTATTTTGACATTAAAGTCACTTCTATTTTATTGGTGCGTCGCCGACTCCTAAAATACGTGCAGATCTCAGTTTAGGAGGCAGGGGAGATTCACAGACGACACCGCCAATATTACTTTGCTCAGTAAACGTGCCATATGAATATTAACTTTATATGTATTGAAATAAGGCTGAAATCGTATGAAAAGCTTGCACACGGACTTCCAAACATGCTTGACCTAGTCCTAAATGTAAATTATTACTTTGAAGGAAATCATAGTGATTTAAAAAACAAAGTAAAGAAGGAATTAATTATTATTATATTCCGGCCACTGCGTTCTGACACCTGTCAGTTGTACAAGATTAGGAACTAATAAAGTCTAAATTCGTAAAACACTTATTCACTCCCCCGATTAATAATCAGAACCCTGATATTATCCAGCCACCGACGGTCCCTTGCCACCCTCCCTCCGACACTGCCCTAAGCCGAGGTTCGAGCCCCACCTGGGGTGCCCTTAGCGAGCAGTCGTCTAGCTTAAGTAGATTATAGTAAAAACCCCCTGGCTGGAGGCGTAAACTTCGTTAGGAGCTTGCGGCACCACAGGAAAGCCCGGTTAAGGAGCAGGAACCCCCAGTGGTTATACCTCCGAGATGCCATACACAAAAAAAAAAAAAAAAAAAAAACACTTATTCGTTTGTATGAAACTGAGAGGTGTCAGGAATATAATCTCTTAGCGGCCGCACTTTACTCACCAACACTCCGGATGTCGGCAACGAGTTGCGTTTCGCTAACGTTTCTTGTGAGGGTGGGCAGACGCGACAGATCCAAGTAGAGGGAGGACCGAGCACTGCCCGACTGACCTGGGTGTACCTGATAATGACAAACGGTACCTATTTATTATCAGAGACTTTTCGGCATAACTTTTTCCTAGGACTTTAGTAAATTACTCTGAATTTAGGAATCCCAATTAGGATTAAGGGAAGTGTGTTAAGAGCCTTATACTACCTCAAATGGCTTAGCATGATCCTCCGTTATGAAGAAAATACTGCAGCATTAATTTTGAAATAAATATGGTAAAGTTGAGGATTAATATTAAGTACTATGTTTGGCGAAAACACGACTCCATAAAAATTTCTCTATAGAAAAAAAGAACAAAGTTACCTCCAAACCGAACCATAAACCGCTGGTATTAAAAAATTCTTCAAATTAGATAATGAAACTTTGAATATTAATTGAACTAACTATAAAGCAAGTCATGTATTTTTTTTAAATTACCATTATTTTCACGGTAAAAAGAAATTACCTAAACTAGCGCGCCTTGGAGCCTTCTCCCTGCCGCTCTGTCTCGCTTGCTCAAGTGACCGGGAGCAATAGTGAGCGAGCGAGATAAGTAGATGGGCGAGACAATGCTGTCGGCCGAGTGCTCGGTACGTGTAAACTGTAAACACATCACCGAGTGCTCGGCCGAGTTAAAAGGCGAGACAGTCACTCGGACCATATATTTTTTACTAGAACGAGCGTCGAATACTCGCTGATATGTTTACCAGGATGGTTCCTGCCTTCTTAACTCGATAAGCTTCCTTCCTACTTCGGATGCCTAAATTCATTGTAGTGTTGTTCTTGAAATATTCTGAGTGATTGACTTATAAACTTATAATATATGGTAGTTAATGACCACAAAATCAATGTGATTGCCTGCTATGGACCGACAAAATCAGCAGAAAATGAAAGAATTTATTTATCGTTAAGTAACCGATTAGTCCTTTCAACCTGGCCAATTATGTTCTTAGGGCTGACTTTTTCAACGCCATCATATAGGGTGTCTCTATTCATACACGAAATATTTTAAGAGAAATATCTACAGTTGGCAAAAAAGAAATGTTTTTTTTTTTAATCTAAGTGTTTTTATTTTTACGTAATTATTATAATTGTAAAATTGCTTGAGACATTTTGCAAAAAACCTTTACTTTACTTATTCTATGAATGACCCGCCCGGACGCGGCGACAATGGCGGTGCGAGCGCGGTGCCTTTTGATAATGAATCATCATAATTATCAAGTTTTTTTATTTTTTATTTAAATAATATTAATAGATTTAAAAAAAAAAAAAACTTCCATCGTTTCTTTACCACCGACAGGTGTATCTAATAAAATATTTCGTGTATGAATAGATACACCTTATTTATCCATGGAATAAAATTAAAGTGTGAAAGTTTTTGTTAGACATGGGACGGGTAATGGCTGGTAATCGAGTAATGACCAAAAGAGTGATGAATATAAATGTTGTTGAAAGAAAATATGGTTTAAATGTGTGAGGAATCATTATGAAAGAGAAGGTAGTGAATTATAGCGTGACGGTTGACAGGGGAGGATGGGAGAAGGGTAGGAAGGTGATGAAATAAAAGTTATACCCAAAGTCTCTAATTCAGATAATTTATGTAAACAAAGTAATGTCACTGTCAAAATGACAGGATAGTGGTACAACACATTTTATCATATTAAAAAAAAAATGTATATAGTCGTCGCTAAAATTAAAGTGAATTTATTATAAGAACTATGCAAATAAAATACCGTTGCCAAACCATGTTTTGTGTAGTATGTCGGAGACACGGCATATGATCGTCATAATCAGCCCTTTTAAGTCCAGTGCTAGACGTAGGCCTCCCAAAATCGATTTCCACTCGAAACAGTTTACAGCCGTTTTCATCCAAAATATGGCTAGATATGCTACTTACAATATGAATTTATAAATGAGAGTTGTAATATTAGTGTTGTTGAAGATGTAATTTATTTTTAAATGTTTGGATCTCCTGCATTGTTACCAGTATCATAAAATATTTTATACCAGAAAATCTTCTTTTTTAATAACTTTGTTTAAAACCGAAAATTTATAAAAATAATTACGGTATGATTAGTTTTTAATTATTATTTCTTAAACTCAGTACATAAATGAAACCCTATGTAACAGTTCTACATTTATATCTGTAATTTTCATGGTGTACATAATAAAGAGTATTCTATTCTATTCTATAAACCTCTTTTTTCGACATTACGAAGATATTTTTTTGCTATGTTATCCCCTTTGTTTACATAAATTATCTGAATTTGAGTCTTTGGGTATAGCTTACTTTTGATTTCTTCTTCTCCAATTTGCCTCCATCATGGAAGGGTATCGGCGTCAACTTGGCAACGTCACGCGCCACCATCAACGACTCACAGATCGAGTGAAGCGATTCTGAAAAGATGAAACAGAATTATTTTAGGAAGGCTTGCAGCCTTATTGCGTAACACACTATCAATAACAATCTAAACGATTTTGAAGAATACTGCTAATCCATTACTTCATATCATGTTTGAAATATTTGTCCGCTCAACAACGTTAATAACGCAATGAATGTCGTTGAACTGTCAAAATGAAACCCATTGCTACTGTGTGTTACGCAATTACCTCTCTGGTCGGTAACTTTTTCATCATATCACGCTCTTTCGAGCCTACTGTACTGCTTTTTACACGTGCAGCCAGGGCCTCAAGTCTGCTATTACAATAGTGTCAGAATGGTCTATCATTGATTTCATAATTGAGGCGTCTAATTTCAAACCCCGCTAAAACGATTTGTCTGAAAATTGAGTTATTGATGAGTTTTAAATAAAATTTAATCGCACTCCTTGTTGCACAACACATTTACACGAGTCTCCAGTGGTCCGCCATTCTATTTGTAAGCTCACTTGGTGCAAAAGCAAGCGCTGTGATTGGTTGATTCCGTTGTAGAGGAATTTGAATTTTACCCATGACATTTATAGTGGATTTTGTTACCAAGTCTAAGGTTGGACGATCAATTTAGTATTGTTATAGAGGGATTTTGTCGGAAATGAGTTTGTCACCTAGTACGGAATTGAGAAAACTTTCAAAAGAGCAAAAAAGGTCGATTTGAAGGTAAAATCGTTTTAGCGGGGTTTGAAAGTAGACGCCTAAATTGTTGATTTTGACAAGTTTGGTAATCTACTAACATAATGACAGAAAAACTTTACGGTGCGTTACATGAAGGGGAGGGGGGGGGGGGGCAAAAATCTCCAAAATTTGCATCACGTAATACTTGAACGCTCCCTAAGAAGTAACTAGGTTATTTTTATTTTAGAATAAGCCACGCGGTTGAAGCTCGGGGCAGCAGCTAGTAGAGAAGTATAAATTGGGATGAGGGTAGGGGATTGATGAAGTGCTAGACTATTGAAAGAAAGAAAGAAAGAAAAATAGGTTTATTTGTCACAGAAACACATGCATACAAAAAGATGATTAACTTGAGTAGGTGGTATACAGAAAAATAAAAAATAAAACTAAATAGATCTACATTCCAATCACGAGCACAAAACAAAAAATTCGGCAGCTGCACGTCATGACTGTGACAAGAAGGCTTCCACTCAGCATGATGCTGTGCTATGAGGGACCCACAGCACAGCGCTGATTTTCAGTGGTTACCCGGAAAAGGCATACGGAAACCAAAACAGGTTTAAAGAAATGAACATAAATAGGCAACAAGATAAAATAAAACAAACAGTACTCAGAATTTAATCTAACTATACAACCAGATATACAAATAAATATTATTAGATAAAAATAAAACACAAAATAATCCGCAGGCATCACGCGCGTGTAGAAATAAATAAATAAAGTAGGTACCCACTAAAACATACTATTACGCAAGAATATAATTATGTCTCGCTCACACCCCCACCTTCTATTGACCTATACTATACCTATCATCTCGTCGCGCGTGTTGATGACCACAGCCATGTTGTTGAAGAAGCGCAGCGATGTGGAGCGGAACATGTGGAAGTAGCCCGCCTCGCCGCCCTGGCTGTAGTGGATGCGGATGCAGTAGATCGGTTCTGTACCGCTTTTCCGGCCGACGCTGAATAGCTGGAGACAAAAATATGTGTAAAAAATTAGTTAGATTAGTATTGTATTTGAAAGAAAGAAAAATTGGTTTATTTGTCACAGAAACACGTGCATTTTTTTTTTTTAACTTTGCCCCACACTAGGAATTTCTCCTGTATCGTGGGTGCGTTTACAAACATTTAAACTCACATACACAAACCCGGAACAACTACTTGTAGGTAATACAAATATTTGTTCCGTGCGGGAATCGAACTCGCGACACGCAGCGCAGCAGTCAATCACTTAACCACTGCGCCAACCGTGTCGTCTAATTAACTCGGATAAGAAAACAACAACACAGTTTAAGACAACAATGAATGCTTGTGCCGAGGGGCTTATGGCTAAGTAATAACAGCCGTACGCTTGCCGCGGTTGGTCCATGGATGGGTGACCATCTTTACATGCCGAGACCGTGCCTCGGAAAGCACGTTAAGCCGTTGATCCCGGCTGTCATTCATGAATCTTTAACAGCCGTTACAGGTCGTCAGAAGCCCGAGAGCCTGACAACCAGTCTTTTAATAACCGGCACGAGTCGTGAGCACAGATGGGCAGTAGTGGGGGCAAGCTCGCGCATGTACACTTTCGGCTAAATAAAAATGACACGCGAGAGTCCAATAGACGACGAGTATCGGCTGACGAACCAATCGCATGCAGCTCGGCGCCCCCCGGCTTCTTCATTCCGCCAAAGAGACCTAAAAATTTACTATCAGTCTGTGCTCACGACTCATGTCGGTTACTATACCAAGGGGTCTCGCATTACCCAGTAAATGGGTTGTGGAGGTCAGATAGGCAGTCGCTCCATGTAAATACTAGTATTCAGCTTCATCTGGTTAAACTGGAAGCTGACCCCAACATATTTGAGAAAAGGCTAAGCTGA
The DNA here is from genome assembly GCA_947523025.1 of Dryobota labecula. NCBI lineage: Eukaryota > Metazoa > Arthropoda > Insecta > Lepidoptera > Noctuidae > Dryobota > Dryobota labecula. The sequence goes on along the minus strand of OX383305.1, from coordinate 6,727,319 downwards.
TGATGAATGGATGCTTAAGCCTCAATTTACTAGGAGACAAATGTCTCAAACTTAAGTGGCAATGGGCAGGGCACATTGCTCGCAGAACAGATGGCCGTTGGGGCCGAAAGGTTCTGGAGTGACGACCGCGTACCGGAAGACGTAGCGTTGGAAGGCCTCCCACAAGGTGGACCGATGACCTTGTGAAAGCCGCAGGAATCCGCTGGATGCGGGAAGCACAGAACCGGTCGAAGTGGCGGTGCTTGGGGGAGGCCTATGTCGAGCAGTGGACGTCTTTCGGCTGAAATGATGATGATGATGATGAAATGTCTCACAACACGTTTCAGTTGTGATGTCTGGCGAAGTCGGTCGACATGTTAGCGAAATTGAAAACGATGCAAAAGTTCGTGAGACAAGGTGTCTGGCGACGTTAGTCTATATCGTTCGACGTTTGTCGACGTCGCTTGATAGCTCTAAATATCCCCAATGAATACCAGACTTTAACCTCACAGGAGAATAATCTCGAATGTTTGAAAGATATTTGGTAAATAATTCAATTTAAATTTAAACCCCACTTGATTTGAACATGTTCAGTTACTCACCGTAGTACAGTTAGCGTCGAAGGGCCCCAGCTCTATGAGCGTGACGTCAACAAGCGGTACGCGCTGTACGCCGAGCAGTCGGTCCGACGTCTCATCGTAGTCCGCTACGTAGTACGCGTCACTTGTCAGTACGAGGACGCTGTCCATTTCTGTCTCTTGAGGGTCGCCGGTACTGAAAATTCCGAAAAATATGAATAAATAAAGAATGATGTTTTTGACATGGAAGTTCGGTTTCTGGATTAGAAAAGACTGAAATTCAGTCCCAAAAGCCTCATGTTCATTTATCAGCATCGTGCTTACTGTGCTAGACATAAACGCAACGTATACAGGTTGGAAGGGATATCGACGAAAAAAAATTTGTTCCACACATTTTGACCGCGTAGGTATTGAACTTTTGTAGGAAACAGTTGTTCTTTTTAAATAAACTACGCAACTTTTGTCACCCTGTATAAATAAAAAAGATTTCCGTAAAACTAATTCACAACAAAAAAAAAAAAAAAATGCAATATGTTTTCAAAAACGTGCTAGTCACGTGGAAGTTGGTTGTAACTATAACCTTTAAACCCATTAAAGGCGTACTTGCCTTCAATTTCATGTTGTACTTTTAGAGGTATTAGGAACAAGATGTAGAGTTCAATCGTCCATTAACACACACAACTATAAAAAAAAGTGAGGATCCTCCGACCAGACGGGTGTTGTGTCTGTTGGGCTACTGCCCAACATGAATTCGGGACATTGTTCTATGACTTTTAATAATTCATCAGTCTTTATCATATTGGTGCCGATTCCCTTGTTCACAAACTAAACTAAAAAGTTCAGTGCATCTTTTTCTTTTTATTTCATTAAGAAAAGGACAGATGATAAATTTTAGTTTAGTCCTGTCAAATTATTCAGCGCCTGTCATTACTCCATACAAGTTTAACCGTGATTAAAAAAATGCCGACTAAAATTACGGCAATTTACGTCAAGCACTGATTAATTTGACAGGACTAAACTAAAATTTATCTTCTGCCCTTTTCTTAATGAAATAGAAAGAAAAAGATGCACTGAACTTTTGTTTCGAACTCTACGCGTAGCAAAACAAACTGCCGTGTCTAGTGCAAAAGGCAGGGGCGACAGTGCCCGGGAGGCGTAGGTAGGTACAAAAAAATACAGAATTGAAATGTGTTAGATAGAACAACGAAAACGGTTTATTTTTGGTAAATGTATTATGTTTTGTAAAAAGTCATAGAACAAAAGTTGTTGTTTGTGATGTCAGTAATGCAGTCCTGCAAGGTTTTTAGTGTTTTACCAATAACCCTGTATATGCTAGTCGCGCGGTAAACTCTGTTTGCGCGATGCAGGATTTAGAATGTTACCAGTGTCATGCAAGTGCCCGTTCACTTGCACTAAAGAAGACCTAATGAACGCCACTGATGCCGCAATTAACTTGGCCACCTATTGGGGTCAAACAATATAATAACTGGGTACCATCGACATGAAAAGAAGAAGAAGTGTGATAGTACGTAGCACTTTTTTTAAGTAAATTCTGAAGCAACTTACTTGGGATCCGCATCAATAAGTCCCCAGGATCCGAGCACGGGTTCCGTGTCTACGAGTAACTTCTTACAGTCGTCTATCAACGACTTGACGTGCTGTGCCATCGCGGCCGTATCGGGCTCTGATTGATCCTGTAACAAATACATTTAGGACTGTTATACAGGGTGATTTTGAAAACAATAGACAAAATTTAAGGGGAGAACACCCCCTTAAATTTTGTCTAATAAACTACTTTTAGATCCAGATATATACGAGTTTTTAGATTTTTTTGTTTTTCTTATTTTGGGATTGGGATGTGAAATTTATGTGCTGTCTTGGGGAAGTAAACAAAATAATTTCCGTATAAATAACTTTTCCCAATACGGCGGATTTTTCGAGAGAAAAGAAGTTAAACTAAAAACCAAAAAACTCGTACATATCTGGATCTGACAAAGTTACGCGGTTCATTAGTGCTCTAAAATACTCAGCATAAGAGACGCCATCAATGTACTCCTAACAAAATATTTCGTATCATGCTTAATTTACGCGTAATATTTTTTTTTTTTCTTAATATCCGGATGGAAATAGGACGATTAAAAAAAAATATTACTCAAAAACAAGACATGTTAGCTAAATGGAGATACGAAATCTTGCATTTAAATGATTATTTCTTTCTGCTTTTTTTTTTGTTGTAAAAATGTGATATCCGGAAAATGGGCTGCGCGTTGGTCTCATAGTAAAAGTTGTTTACATTGATGTGTAGAACATCCTTTAAAATTTTGTCGTGTTTTCAAAGTCACCCTGTATAGATAGTTAAGATACTATTGCACAGCAAATAAAGGAAGGAAAGACTGTGTTGTTGGTCTTGTGGTCGTAAGCGTTACTGCTGAGCAATGGGCCCGGATTTGATTCCAAGATTGGGCAAGGTGTTTAGGTTTTTCAATCAGGAATTTCTCAGTAGCCGCAGAGAGTCTGGATTTGTGCCCGGTTGATGGCAATAGGTTCGCCCCCTATTACGTGGGACTTAAACATAACTAGCGAAATGTGGGTGGCTTTTATGATCAGCTGATGCTTGCTTCGGCACAATTATTTGAAATTCGACGTAAACTAAAATGACCATTATTAAAATTATGAACAAATCATGATTATATCGCCATTTTATTTTACAAACACTCAAGGTTACAAACTACGATACTTATATCTGAACATATTAAACTACTCAGGGCGGATTTCACCAATGAAACTGAACGGGACCAGCACATTTAAACCGCGTTCAAGAGCTGTCAGTGTCAATATTCCACAACTATAATGACAGCTATTGAACGTAGTTTCGATGCGCTGTTCGCGAAATTGGCTTTCAAATATTATACAACAAATTGGTAATTAACAAAAAAGAGATTACTTGGGTGCTTTATTTAAGTAAAAAGCTGCACGGTTAGTGTGCGAAAGACACAAGCTCAAAAAGCACTTACTAAGAGTACTATCATCTACCGGGTCAAATTAAATTAGCTAGCAAAACTCCGCAGACGTGATGTTGATGGATATTTATCTATACATATCATATTATAAATTGTAGTCGCTTTTCGTGTCTGTCTGTGTGACTGTCTGTTTTTTATGCGGTATTTAACCATCATTTAGAGAATTTATCCGGGAAGGTTTATGTTCTAGTATTTTAATCTCACGTAGCGATGCGAGTTTTACTTGTGGTAAATAAGTGTACAAACGCGCTGTTAATGTCGACGAGTAGCTTCTACACATAACACACATACACACACCCTCACACACATACACCCTCACTAAGACACACACACACACCCTCTCACGCACACACACCCCTGCGCACACACACACCCTCACTCACACACACACACACCCTCACTCACACACACACACACACCCTCCCCCACCACCCACACACCCACACCCTCACACACTACCGACTTTACTATTGTCGCGGACGGAATCGTAGAGGTTTTAACCTAACATGGTATTTGCATGTAACCTCCGAAAATCTTTTATGATTACGAAATACATATTTAATTTGGAATTAGAATAGGAGCAAGATGGGTTATTCCACTAATCCCCACTGACAATCCCCATCAATGGGGATTTGTGAACTTTTTGTTCACAAATCCCCATTATGAGCTCTAAGAGACGTTAATGGGAATCATTATTATCGCGAATCATATTTTAATCAACATACAATACAACCAGACAGTGACCTACAAATTGCAAAAAAAAATTTGATCATCGCGGACTACTAGCACATCCCCCTTAAACTTTAATGGTATGGGTTTTATTCGGCTGCACAAAGACTGGAAGCCGACCCAACACAGTTGAGGACAGGCTTGCTAACCAGATGATGATGAAGATCTAACTACGACAAGCTGCACATGCACGCACATTGAACATAAGAACCTTGACGGAGGTGCATCTGCCGCCGTCGGGTACGATCAGCTGGTCGGGGATGGTTCGCGACTCTCCTGTCATCACGTCGATTGCCACTTGACGGAGCGCGTCTTTGAATGTTGAGAGATAGTATCTGGAACAAGTGTGGTAAGTTAACATTGTATTGTTATGAGCTTCGGGTTCGTGTCAATAAAAACTGCCGATTTAATAACTAAAAATGACATTTTAATTAAACAACACTGATAACAACTCAAACACACAAATTATAAAACACAACTGTACCCCTACCATGAGTTGTTATCGAAAACTTACTCGCTGTCGTTAAACTCGCTAGCGTATTAACGTGGATCGAATAGATTTCGATAATGCTTGCACCATGAGTTTTACGGAGTCTTACGCGGACGCTAATGTAAGCTCGATAGATCGTGTCGTCTAGCTAACTTCACTCCATAAGTTTTGTTTGTTTCTTTCTAAGTAATAAGAAGAGAGAAGGCATATACTCAAAATGTACTCGCTACACAGTCAATGATCCGACTAAATAGAAAGGTTGCCAGTTAGTGAACTACTTAAGGTATTTAGTGGTTGTTGAATTTGTATTCGTTATAAGTATGTCACTGTTGTATTATCGAGTTTGTTGACGTTGTGTGGTTCGCGGAGTTAAATAAGTTTATAAGATAACAATACAATGAGGACCCTGTGTGGCACAATTTCAACTGATGGTGGAGTTCATGGAAAGGTATGTTTCTACTTTCTATCAAATTATTTTAATAACTAGCTGACCCGACAGACTTCGTTCTGTCAAAAGCTATCGTATAAACTCCACTACTCTACCCTACCCTAAAAAAAAAAAAAAAAAACGTTGCTATAAACCTCACGGAGCCCGAGACCTTTCCAACGAATGCAAAACCGTGGAAATCGGTTCGTGCGTTCTGGAGTTATAGCGTCAGGAACCCGACTTATTTTTATATAGTAGATTAGGGGAAGCGCCAGGGTAGCCAAGGTTGATTGATATTGTTCGCGACGATGCGTCACCAACAATTTAGCTTGTATAAAATCAGTAATTTTAACTTAGCTTAAGTATATAGGAAATATAATTTCTTCGTTAATACTAGAAATAATAGCATAAATTATGTAGAATCGATGATGTGCGCGCTGAGGCGCCATCAGAAATGAGTTTTATTCAAAAATGTTCCTATTTACGTAGGTGCCCATGTATTTTTGCACACTTTTTTTCCACACAATATGCCCCACCTACAAATAGGGAAAATTTCATGTCGCAATAATGCGTAATAAAACAGTCAAAATAATGTGCAATGACTATACTAACTCAAATATGTAAAAAGTATAGTCATTGATAGTGCTGCCTAGCAGCTATAATGTAATCAAAATGACAATTTTGATAAAAGTCGTAAACTCGACCATTGTACGCCTCGATTAGGTAAGTTAGATAGACAAAACTTAAAATCATTTACTGTATCCAGGTCACCTAGACCGAGACCTAGCCCTGGACCTAACTTCCTGAAATCTAGCCCTTCAGGATACCTACCTAATCGAGTCTAAATGCCGCGAAGCGGATTTCGTAAAATAAAGGCTACCCAACCTGTATTCAGAGGCTCATAGCGGGCTGAAAAATCTAGGTACGAAAACTAAAATACTAGATTTCTCTAGGGCAATAGACTAGCTTGAGGTTTCTTTTGGTATGGTGGAGATCGGTTCAGTACTTTGCCAGTAAAGTCACTTGCAAACAATTTAATATTTAATTATTCACATAAATCCCGTTGTAACTGAAATATCTTTTCAGTAGGGATAGTTAGAATCACGATAGAAACCTCATTAGAAAGGCCATTATTTTACGAATCTTATGATGTATAACACTTTATGTAAAGTGATAGAAATAAGGGTGTTTAGGTGTGAAACACATTAGAACTTAAGATATTTTAAACCAATAAAGTTTCTAAAACGGGAGGCGATTCGCGGCTCTCAGTAAGGTAAAGGAGCACTACTACCTTAGTGAGCGCGCCACCTATAAATTTCGTAGTCATCGACATGGAACTAATTCCATCTAAATAGTCATATAGTAGTACTGGGGAGTCCTGAAATCGCTTCCTGAATATTTATGAAGTCTTATCAGTAATACGGTCTTATTATTTCTTCCGTAAACCTGTAATTCTTCAGGAGTAATGTCGCAGTGAGTATTGAAGATATCCTGAACTCTTGGTGCAGGACGTCAGCGCCGCTTGGACTGGGATAGCCTTACAACCTTCCCGATTTTCGAGTCAAGCGATCACGCCCGTCCGGTACAGATATTTATTTTCAATGAAATAGATATTCCATATTATTTTTCTCATGTTGGCTTGAAATTCACGTTGTTCACGTCTTCTTCTTCTTATTCAGCGGCCGCTAACATATTCCATGCCAAATAATATCTTCCAGACATTATTTTTACTTAATTGGTTATAATTTAATTGAATTTGATTTTGTTTTATTTAATTTTATTGTAAACTACGTTTCACTCGTCAAAATGCTAGTGAGTTACGTAACTACTATCGTAAGCGTATTTTTCGATAGCGTCTGTCAAATTAGTGACTCATGGTGCCGTTTTGTATGGCAACAGCTGAAAAACGTTAGTGACTATCGAATAGATTACGTTAGGTTTCCGATCTATCGAAATCTATAGTGCTCATGGTACGGATTTTAATTCTTTCAGTGACCGCTAGGGGCGCTGTACAGTATTTCATACATATTATTTACGGAGAAGCTAGCGAGTATTGGCTGTGCAAACTCATGGTAGAGCTACTGCACTACTGATCACTCTAAAGTGGCACTTGAAGATCGCTTGTATCGTTTGAAGTTTACTTGTCGCTTGATCGCTTGTTTTTCGACTGTTGCCGGGTCGGGGTACATACCGGCCTTAAGCAGTCCTTAGATAGTTCCAGAACCTTCTACTGTAGAAACATCTAGAACGTTCGAGTACATACCGGCCACGACTGACCAGATGTCGATAGTTCTAGAAAGTTCTAGCATCGAACTTTCTAGAAAAATCTTGACTCTACTAGTTCTGCTACTTGATACTAGATGGCGCTAGTGGTACCCGGCATTAATTGTGGCGCGCAACAGTATTATACTATAAGGTTTGGAATGATCAGCTAGCTTTTTGGATTAATTTTTCATTTAACTATGATGAATTATTAAAAGCCATAGAAAAAAAGTTGTTGTTTATGATGTTAGAAATACAGTCCTGTAAGGTTGTTAGTATTTTACCAATGATCCTGTATAAATAAAAAGATTTTAGGGTGTTCGTTGGTAAGCGCATTACTTGAGAATGGCTGGACCGATTTGGCTATTTATTCTGTGGCAGTATCAACAACGCCACATGCGAACTACGCATCAACGACCTGACGTCACAAATCCTGCATCGCGCTATCAGAGTTTACCGCGCGACTAGCATATATACAACATCCCGACATCAACCGTTGGGCAGTTGCCCACCAGACACAACACCTGTCTGATTAATTTGACAGGACTAAACTAAAATGTATATTCTGTCCTTTTCTTAATGAAATAGAAAGAAAAAGATGCACTGAACTTAAATTTAGTTTAGTTTGTGAACAAGGGAATCGGCACCATTACTAAAGATTGCATCAACAAGTTAAAAAAAAATTATAACTGCTGTATTGATCATGAAAATTCGCTTAAAGTCACCAGATTTTTTTGTCACTAAATTATACAAAAAGTCATCATAAACAGTAAAAACTCACTAGATCTATTGACAAAGTCACTACAACGGCAACACTGACAAATACTCTAACCTAACTCTGGAGCCAGGGTCTCTGATTTTTCTGTAACCTCTTTATGGCAATAAATAACAAATTTATTCCGAATTAGATTTTTATGGAAATCAATATTAGAAACGTTTCCCTGAAAATATACGAATTCGGGAAAAACTGATCGTCCTTTTTTCTATGGGATTTTTGTATCACTTATTGCAATTTGGTCAGGACAACGGCTATCGGGTCAGCAAGTTATCTTTGAATATTATTACCTCCAAATGAAAACGAACTGAACGACTGAACTGGCGTGTAAAAATCTTAAACTGAAATAAAATTTACGCTTTCGAACTAAAATTTTGGTGTTTTTATACACACAAACCACTCGTGAAAAAAAAAATGATGAGTATAGGAGTAACAATATAAATCTATGGCCATACTTGTCGGCTCGAAAGCCGACAAGTATGGCCATAGATTTATGTAGGTTATTATAATTAAACACACAAACACACCGTACCAATTGAGTACGTAAATATAAAATTTGTTGAAGTGATAAACAGCGGAAGATAATGGTGCCGATTCCCTTGTTCACAAACTAAACTAAATTTAAGTTCAGTGCTTCTTTTTCTTTTTATTTCATTAAGAAAAGGACAGAAGATAAATTTTAGTTTAGTCCTGTGAAATTAATCAGCGCTTGACGTAAATTGACGTAATTTTAGTCGGCAAGTTTTTAATCTCTAAACTTGTATGGAGTAGTGACAGGCGCTGATTAATTTGACAGGAATCAACAAAAATGTATCTTCTGTCCTTTTCTTAATGAAATAGAGAGAAAAAGAGATGCACTGAACTTAAATTTTGTTTAGTTTGTGAATAAGGGAATCGGCACCATTGTAGAATTTTTAAAAGCCTATTTACAACAGTCAACATGATAATGATTTGACAGCACATTTACTAGTTAGGGTAAAGAGTGTCAGAAGTTCACACACTGCATCGTAGTTATTAGTTATCACTAAAGTATGTCAAAGTTTTAGGAAAACGTTTAAATCTACAGAAAGTTATAGAAACAAAAGCGTAAACAGCCTTTTGGAAATTAGTAGCCTGTTTTTAGGGTAGAATCAAATCTATACTCACAGATCAGAATTTTTCTTCGTCTCTTTCTCTCACTTACTGCCGAATACTCAAACGCAATTCAATTTTAAGTCGCCGTTAAGTCTAATGCTGTCTCTGTCACTTTAAACTGTTTTGTAGCGACAGAAACACTTATAAGAACATCTTAAAGTTAAGTAACGTTTGAGTATTTGGGCATTAGAGGGGTAATTCAATAGAGCGAGAAGTCCATCCGCACGCAAATGCGCTTTCAATGCGAATGAGTTGCGAGTCGTAGACAATTATCTTTTGTTTGATGTCAAAAACAAAAAGTTTGCATACGCGAATGAGTTAAGAGAATAGTAGGTTGTTTTACTAGGGAACTAACAACTATTTTAAAGTCGAGTGTTTTCCTTGAATCCAGAGCGCAGCGAGGGATTCAAAACACGTCACCCAAGCATAAAACATTGCTACTCCCGAGGTGAACACTACTTTTTATCAACCTTTATGAGAAAATAAATAAGTGCAACTTATGAATAAGAATGTACGTTTATTTATTTGTATCACATTTTTAGTGTCCGATACAATGTTCTCTGGAGTTAATATAATACTTTCATTCTCACTAGAAACTAAGTGAAATCCGAATTTGAGTAAAGAATTACGAACGAAGGCGGAATGCATTTCGCGCCTTTTTTTATTGGCTAGTGCGCGGCAGCCTGTTACTTGTTCATAAACTACCCTACTAATAAAAATAATCTACCTATTTATATTTGTACACCTTTAAGGCAAAACATGACTGTAAAATAATTGCATGCCATGTGTGTGTATACTTATGTTTTGGACAAATAAATGATCTTATCTTATCATACAATGTTCGTAATTGATATCTTTGGTGATTGGAACTTTTACTAAAAATATCCACATTCCAAATTCAAATCACTTTTAATCCCTAGGGATTAAAGAGTTATTTTAGTCTTTGTTTATGAAGAATAAACTAGCTCTTTTTGAGTAGATGTGATAAAAATATATATTTCTCTGTTCGTTAACTCTTTCTACTGGATCTAATAAGTATCTTGTCTTATTATTTAGTGATGTGTCTATTGTTATACTTTGTCTTTGTTTTTTCATTGTATGCTGCACCGGTCGACGTCATCACGTCAACGCCGGCTGTAACTGTAAACCAGCGCTGGGGCTCTGTCTCGCAGCATTATGCTGAGCGATGGCCGTTCTGCGTGGATGTGACGCATATTTACCCCCAACTTGTTTTCTTTTTTTTGCGTCATGTTTACCGCAAATAAAAGTTTTTTCTTTCTTTGTCTACGATTACGAGAGGACACTCTGGCGAATGAGATCCCTAAGTGATAGACAGATACAGAAAAATGGTGATTCGTGCAAGTAGATGTGATTTCAACAACTTAAAAACGGCCAAAGCTAATAGATGACGGAGAGGAGGTCAAGAAAAGCGAAACTAATTTTCATTAGTGATAAATAGTATTCTAATAGACTGACCTCCCCATTCCGTACGCTATCTCCGCACCCAAGAGTTCGCTAGTCAACCCGTGTCCGAAGTAACTCGGCATCATTTCTAACTTAGGCCTTTCAGTGTCCATATTCTCAACCAACATCAGTGAAGCGGTTTTTAAATCCCGCCAAAAACTGTCAAACGTCTCGACGGTCGCCATATTGACTTTCTGTCCGAGCAAAATGTCTATGGCACATTGTGTGATTTCGTCGTTAAAATGGCGTATGATGAATCTGAAAAATTGTTTGTGGTATTTGTACCCTGGACCCTAAATTATTTCGGGTGGGCATGTTTTATGGCAAGGGGTTACCTGTTAGCTGATGCGACGCCATCTTTCATTAGTCCTGTGAATTTTCTTTCGCCTGTTCTTGTGTAGTCACCCTGCGGGAAAAGTTTTATGTAGAAAATCATAAGAAGGAGGCATTATTCGATCATGGATAAAGATTAACGCGATGTCCTAATAGAAAGATAACGCGACCATCGTAGTTCCCGCTCTATGTTTGTACGAACTCGTGATAAAACGTACGGGTGCCAAAATAAGTACCTAAGTATCCTAATACAGTTAAGATAAAAGCCCGCGAAATTAAAATAATTACAAAACAATTTTGGATTTCGCGCGCTACTTTAAAAGAATCACTTTAAGTTATGCTAGAGTTTGACAAGTTCGCTTAAGTTTAGAAATCGGGTATCAATACAATATTATATACTAGCGTCTGCCCGCGATTTCGTCCGCGTGAAATTTCTTGTCCCGTTCCTCAATCCGTTCTCGAGATATCATCAAAAAAGCCGTTCCATATGCATGAGAAAATAACTTCATAATTTTTATTTTCGTGAATTTTTCGCATGTTTTAATAGTTATTCTGCTATTCGGGGCGGAGACAAATCCAATAAATCTTAAATTCGGTCCAGCCGTTCTTGAGTTTTAAATGGTGTAAATAACACGACTTTGTTTTATATATTTAGATTTAATTAGGCTTTGGGTGCGCTATTAACCAAGTTAGACCTCATTTCTCTAATATGTATTATATTTTTTATAGAATTACTAAAATAACGGAAAAATAACGACAGTTATTGTGTAATATTGTTGAAATTCCTGCACTTTAGAGTTTAAATAAAAAATGTAAATGGTAATTAGATTAAATTGCTTTGTATTTATCGTGAAATAACGGAGTTTATTAGACGTTTACATCAAAATAACGAAAGGGTGACAACTGGTATTTTTCTAACGTTATAATAAATGGAGTATACACAGTTGCCCTAGCAGACTCGGTTATCAACTTCGGACTCAGCAGCTATGGGAGAACTTATCATACATACCTGAATGATATTTATAAGTTACAACTAAGAATATTAAAAGTAATACCGCCAAAACATTTAAACACGAAATTCAAAACCAGTAACGACGATCTCTTTAAATACTGTAATATTATGAATGTATTCAATAAAGTTATTTTTTACTCTCGCGGAAGTCAGTAGACCTGAGCTGCTAATCGAAAAAACAAGACATGATTTTCTGAGAACATTACCACCTAAAAAATAAATACATCCTACCAAAATTCAATAATGTGTACGGGATGAGGGTTGCAGATGGGGTTGTAGTGTATATATTTTTTTTTTTTTTTTTTTTTTTTTTTTTTTTTTTTTACCCTATGTTCACAAAATTAATAAATGAATTGAATTGAATTGAATTGAGAATATTTTGTACTTTTTTTTCTTAATAAATTACCTCAAGACTTGCAAACGAGTTCGAAAAATTATAAGTACAAATCTAAACGTTTTCTTACACAAAATTCCTCCTAATGTGTATTGATGTAGCTTTAGATTATTATCATCATTATAAAAATATTATATGTATCATTGTAGTAATTAACATTTTTGTATAATCTTATTGAACGGCTCGCCAGCACACAGATAAACCGTGAGAGGTTTTGGTTGTGTGGCTAAAACCATTGTAAAATAGGCTAAGTTTTTTAGAAAAATAAATCATAATAAGTTATAAGTTTTTAAACTGTCATGGTCACTAACATTATTATTAACATAAGCGGGATATTTACCATGTTTTTTTCTGAGTTGACTGGTTAGAGAAGCTATTGAGATTACTAAATATAGGAACTTCAACCGGGATGATGGGTTTCAACTGTCGAGAGCCTGGAATCCAGTGGTTCAGCTGTGTAAAAACCGAAGAAGTGCCGAAAAAAGTTCGCGAGCGGACACAGTGAGTTTCGTGTGTCGGGAACAGAATCGAGTTGCGAGTGACAGTGGTAGCGGTACTGAGTGCAAAAAACGAACAAGAAAGAGGGTAGACCGTTTTGTCTGCTCATAAACACCCACCCGCAGTGACTTCAGTTTATCCGTGATCATGGTGCTTGCAACAGCGCCGAAATATCGAGAACTCAGAAAAATGAATAAACATGGTAAATATCCCGCTTATGTTCATAATAAGTTACCTTCAGCGCCTTAGTGCCAGCATACTGGCGGGACACCACGTCTCCGTTATCGGCCCACATGGTGAGGAACGCTTGGCGCAGCGAGGGTGGCAGGCCGCAGCCCGGCGTGCCCAGCCCGAGGCGGCACAGTTGGAGTTCAAGTACGTATTTAGCTATCGCTGTCTGCAATACAATGAATAATGAGTCATTAGAATAAGAAATTCGTTTAAATATATTGATTAACTATACCCAAAGTCTCAAATTCAGATAATTAATGTAAACAAAGGGGATAACACAACAACATCTTCGTAATGGTAATTCACATATAATGACGAAAAAAGAGGTTTTATTTTCTTTTAAGTACTGATTTTAAGAAATAATAATTATAAAAAAATCATACCGTAATTATTTTTATAAATTTTCGGTTTTAAACAAAGTTATTAGTAAAAGGAGATTTTCTGGTATAAAATATTTTATGATACTGGTAACAATGCAGGAGACCTAAACATTTTCAAAAATTTTACATCTTCAACAATACTAATATTACAACTCTCATTCTTAGATTCATATTGTAAGTAGCATATCTAGCAACATTTTGGATGAAAACGGCTGTAAACTGTTTCGAGTGGTAATCGATTTTGGGAGGCTTACGTCTAGCACTGGGCTTAAAAGGGCTGATTATAACGATCATATACCGTGTCTCCGACACACTACACAAAACATTGTTTGGCAACGGTATTTTGTTTGCATAGTTCTTATAATTAATTCACTTTAATTTTAGCTATGACTATTTACAAAAAAAAAATATGACAAAATGTTTTGCACCACTGTCCTGTCATTTTGACAGTGACATTTCTTGACATTACCTTGTTTACATAAATTATCTGAATTAGAGACTTTGGGTATAATATAAAAAACTAATTAAAAAAATATATATATGGACGAAATAAAAAATATAAGTTTATTTCTTGAAGTTTTATTGTGTACTTTGGCTGTTGGTATCCTTGCCTTGTTCTTAGAATACTAAAGAAACGAATTAAAATAAAGAGGTTATTCTATGAAGTTGAAGTTGTTCGTGTGGCTGTTGGACCGATTGCCTTGGTCTTCGACGAAGATTTTACTTTATGCTCTAGAACATAAAAAGCGACTTTATGTCGCCTATGCACGACATAAAGACGAAGTTTTAGAGCATGATAAGTGAAAAATATTTTATTTAAGATACGCACAGGAAATACAAAAACTAAAAAAGGAGAAACTAACAAAAATTGTCATATTTGTCCGAATACACAAAACAAAAAAAAAAAAGACCTGTGCTACACCAAAAAGGCTCCTATATCACCATAATGCTGAAATATTAAAAAAAATTGGCAGTCATAAGGACTGCCGACAGAAGTGAAAACACAAAACTTTGGATTAACTGTTCTTTTACACATATCGCTTATGGAAAGCGTTCGGTGACGATGACGCGAGATCCATGATTTTTGTTCACCCAAAAAGTACACATATATACACAGTATACATATGTATAGCTCATGGAAAGCGATCGGTGACGATCGCGAACCCATAAATTTTTCCCCTACCGAAAATCGCTCAACGCACCTAAAGAAGTTTTCACTTAAAAAAATACCACGGCGCTGGTAGAAAGTGCTGAAAGTGACACCGGTGACTGAAATGTTGTGTGGGATCGGATCGGTTGTTATGATATGGCCTTGTGATGCGGACGAATGAGGAAATAGTCGTCAGGATAGTTTTGAGTATGAATGTTAATGGCTATACGAGTAGGGGAAGACCAAATAAATTATTATTATTATTATTTATTCATAATCAAGTAACAAGACTCATACAGATTATTTGGTATACAATTTCGATTACAATTACAATACAAGATATTTAATAAATTATTATTATTATTCATTACATTATTGGTTATAAAAATAAAATAAAAAACACAAAAATTATAATTTTCTAACCGGCATTGGAACAGCAACATGCCTGCCACAGCAACGCCGGACATAAGGGCAGTCCAGCCTGTTGGCGATCATTAGCAGGATAGCATTGGGGCTGGCCCGCACCCGGCGGACCAGGGACGCACACCGCTTGCGCATAGAAGCGTGGAAATAATCAGTGCGTGTCATCGCGAACATCCTTTATGCGCTAGAGAAGCGGGGCAGCCCCAACACCGCCCGGAACGCGTTATTGTACTGGACACGGAGGGCACTGTATGCCCTTTTAGTATAGTAGACCCACAGGCTGCACGTGTATAGGGACGTGCAGTACGCTCTAAAAAGCGTGACCTTCACACCAGTAGTACAACGCGAAAACTTGCGGGCTATCATGTTGGCTCGCACAGACAGTGCCCTCCGCTCCCAGTCCATGTCAGCATGGTTTTTAAGGTCCTCGGTAAGTAGGTGCCCTAGATATTTAAATTGGTCCACTCGGTCTATTGGAACACTATCGAGGTTAACATTCGGAAATGAAATGAAGGATGGACTGTGTGAAAGATGAAAAAATTAATGGCTAGAAAGGGAGTGATTACCGAGATGACGAATAGGTACTAGAGAAGTATGGGAGAAAAATACATGTTGCGCCGACCACAAATAAATTGGTATATGGGCAGGAGAATGATGATAGAAGAATGAGGATCAATGCTGCGTGGACAGAGAAAATGGTGGTTTAGAACTTTAACACATAAAAAAACTTTGTCATTAAAATATGATGATAATTGAAGATTGAGGATCAATGCTGCGTGGACAAAGAAAATGGTGGTTTAGATCTTTAACACATAAAAAAAACTTTAGTCATTAATTTATGATAATAATTTTGAAGTAGGTAATTCTAAAATGAGTGGCAGATTTCCAAATAAAAAAAATCTAAAACCAATCTACGTTAAGTATATACACAAACCCTTTATACAGGTATTTAAAATCTATTTTCACTTTTCATACCTGCACCACATTGGTCCGGTCAAGACAGTCGATGCAGTTGACTCTGAAAACGCCGTTCTGCGTACATATGAGGCCGCGGTCGTCGCGCCAACAGAAGCGCATCTCCCCTATGACGTCAGCTAGAGCATTGATCAGGATGCTCACGTTTTCATAGTGCATGCCGCGGCTGAGAATATAGTTAAAGTATTTATAGTAGATTATTCACCGAGGGGATAAAGCAGTGTCTTATCCGACCGGCCTATCTTCCAAAAACATCAACTCACCAGTACTCATGAAAATCAAAAGTAGCATAGATAACATCAGGACTGTTATACTTCAGCACATGTTCGCCGTACGCCTCCCAAATAATACGCTCTCTACCTTGTTGGTCCACCAAGTTCACTATACACAAATTCTTGTACATTTTCAACTCTTCTTCAAAATGTTTCTTGAAGGCTGTGTGGGATTCTTCTTCAGCTGGTAATGAAAATAGTTATGTTTGGTTAGTAATAATTTCAAAACTTGAAACTAAACGAAAGGTGGGCAGGAATCACAAAGCAGTGGGTGATCCCAGGCTGGATGATAATGATTATGACCATTCAAAACTTTTCCCGCTATTCGGAAATCAATCTACAACTCCACATGCGAACCCCCAATGCGAAATTTACCGCGCGACTAGCATATATCAACATCCTGACATCAACCGTCGGGCAGTTGCACACCAGACCCAACACCCGTCTGCTCGCAGGATCCTTCCTCCCTTTTCAATAGAGGATAAGTGAACTTTACACCCTGTTTCTCATACCTCCATAAATGCTTTGGCATTCGTTGCAACGTATGTATACTCCATTTACTATAACATTAGACAAATAACGGCTAAATAACGACAGTTATTGTGTAATATTGTTGAATTTACTGCACTTTTTTTAATGTAAATGGTAAATAGATTACAGTGCTTTGTATTTATCGTGAAATAACGGAGTTTATTAAACGTTTACATCGAAATAACGATAGGGTGTAAACAGTTATTTGTCTAATGTTATAATAAATGGAGTATAGATTTGTTGACCATTTTCTATTTTGTTATGTACCTGGTACTTGTTGAAAGGCCTACAACCTTCCTCCCATACATATTAACACTGTTATTTGAAATATTGTAAAAGCCAATTATTTAAAAAAAAGTAACCGTGGAGTTTCTTGCCGGCTTTCTCCATAGGGAACGACCAATTGGACGTGCACCTAGCTTCTGACGTTTCATAAGTGCCATGTAGGTTAATGCGAAATAAAATATGTGCCTCCATTTATAACATTAGACTTAGACAAATAAATATTCTCACCCTTTCGTTATTTCGATGTAAACGTTTAATAAACTCTGTTATTTCACGATAAATAGAGAGCACTGTAATCTATTTAAAACATTCATACCAAATTTTCGTAAACATTCATACCAAATACGGAACTCTTCACTATGTGTGGTCCGACACGCACTTGGCCGGTTTACATTAAAGTAAAGTAGACGCAATAAAAATCTGAACATTGAGCCGACAAAGAATGAGAGACTTTATGGCGCTCGAGCCAACTGAAGTAGGTTCGCGAAGTCGCGAGTGGTTGCCGCCCGCATTTGGTACGGTATTTAAACTTAGTAATTATTTTAATCTTTTTATCAAGACAAATTCAGCGAATTGTGTTTAAAAAATCTTACAACCTTTTCATTTATATAAAAAAATAAGAAAAAAACGCTTGTTTTTTATTAGCTATGATTTAACATTACGAAAAGAGGTAACTTTGTGATTTTTTTTTTCTATCCAGGAAAGGTAATCAAACCGTGTTATTAAACGCGATTGCATGTCCGCCAGCTTCTTAAATATGATATATCTTTTTTTCAGAACTTTATATTACTGTTTTTTATGTTTCACATGGATTCAAAAACTTCGGTGTCTGTCGGGTCATACCGCCTGAAGTCCTAAGCATGACGTTGCATCAAAATTCCAATTTTGAAACGGAACGATATAATATATATAGGAAGAATACTTACTTCGATCGAGGCGTGGTGGCGGTCTGAACTTGTATTCCGGTTGACTCCAAAAGATTGGTACTGAGCCGCGTACCTGTTGAAAAACGCATGAATTATTACGTTCATATTATAGTTCGACCGATACCACTGTACCGCGGTATCGGTCAAACTGTAGTAAAGAAGTGATGAAGTAAGAGCAGTGGTGGCCCAGTGGTAAAGGCCGCGACTTATGAGTTCTAGGTCGTTTGTTCGAACCCAGACAGAGACAGGCACCTTACTTTGTGTAAATTATTTCATCACCACTGCTCTTAAAACAGGGAAAACATCGCGAAGACACCGGCATCTCCTAGAACCAACCTGCACTGGGCCTGCGTGGTGGATTACGGCCCAGTCCCTCTCGCCGAGAGGAGCCCTGAGTCCCACCAGTGGGAACAGTATAGGCTTATAATGCTTATGCTTATTCATATTAGTACAATATTCGTAATTATCTGAAATTACTACTAATATTAAAATATGTATGTAAAATATGATTTAGAGATTTGGGAAATTGTTCTTCATGAAAGCACCACATAAATAACAACAGGTATTTTGCTGTCTATGTGAAAAAACATTGTCTTTTATTTTATCTGCTTTGACTAAAGCACGAAATTAGAAGTTTATATCGGTTTACAATTTCGAGTTAAAAAAAAAAGGGGAACATGTATTAAACGGCAAAGATTTCGTTTACTGCTAAAAACCTTTTAAAAACCGATGTACGAAGTCAAGCCTCAGTGAATTTGCAACTTTAAAATAGGTATAAAAGTACAGTTATTTGCAAAAACTTTTCTGCCCACTTAAACTCATCGGTGCATGACATTTTACTACGTGAACGCCCGAAGTAACGGTTTTACACAACCAGCTAAAGAAGCAACAATTAGCTAAAGAAGCAGTTCTTTTAGGTATACAAATACGTGGTGTATTACCAAGTTATTCGGAAATATTGAGTAAATTTAGAAAAAGAAACAATTTATCTTGGAAGGAACATTTTAACGAAAGATCAAAAGCGAAAGGAATATGGTATAAGAGTATACAGTGTGAGCCTCCTCATATACCCTGGTTCTCCGGGTCGAAAATGAGTCGCTGTCAAATTGTTGCTGCACATCGTTTGAGGTCAGGACATATTCCACTAAACAACTTTGCTTATCTCATGCGAAAATCGGACTCTCCTAACTGTGATGTGTGTGGTAAAATTGAGGATGCCCAGCATGTGTTGGTAGAATGTGTCAGATATACAAACAAAAGAAACGCACTTATCAACTCACTGAAATTGTCGGTAATGGATGTTGGAATGTTCCATGGTATTTTAGTCAAGCCTACTTCTGAAGCAGCAAAAATATTATATACTTTTTTAAATAAGAAATTAGATTAAGTTTTGTGTGACTTAGATTTGTTAATTAAGTTTAGAAGTAAGTTAGTATTTGTAAAAGCACGATGGGATTGACATCGTCGCATATGTGTACAAAAATCCCAAAAATAAATAAAGATTTAAAAAAAAAAAGTCTACTAATTTAGAAACGTTGCAATGGTCTCGCGATTGTGAGTATTTGACAGTGTTTGTATGGCAAATCTGCCAAAAACTCACAATGAAGAGACCATTGCAACGTTTGTACATTAGTAGACTTGGCCTGCAGGTTTAATGTAGTCATTTGTTATACTAAAATATTACGCGTCTTACTATAATTAACACACTACCTAACATAAATCATAGGTTTGAGTAATGAGAAGAGATTATGCAATATTTATGAAACACATTCAAATAATTCGCGTATTAAAAATACTTCAAATCAGTGAAGTATTTTTTTAATACCACCGGTTAATTGTTCGATTTCGAGGAGCTCGTGGCTAAGTAATAACCGCCGCACGGGTCGATCCGTCAGGTTAAGCTACGTTTGCCGGGGTTGGTCCGTGGATGGGTGACCATCTTTACACACCGAGACTCCTCCGTGCCTCGGAAAGCACGTTAATCCGTTGGTCCCGGCTGTCATTCGTGGATCTTTGACAGTCGTTACGGGTCGTCAGAAGCCCAAAAGTCTGACAGCCAGTCTTACCAAGGGGTATCGTGTTACCCAGTTACTGGGTTGTGGAGGTCAGATAGGCAGTCGCTCCATGTAAAATACTGGTATTCAGCTGCATCCGGTTAGACTGGAAGCCGACCCCAACATAGTTGGGAAAAGGCTAGGCAGATTGATTAGTTAATTGTTCGATTTGAAGGTAACTGTAATTTTTTTCCGTCTACAAAATATAATGGAATCGTGTTTTCTTCAAACATAATACATACAAAAATATTACTCCTTAACTTTACAATGTATTTATTTCATAAATTAATGCTGCAGTATTTTTGATATATCGGAGGATCATGCTAAGAAATTTGAGGTATTGTAGACTATTAAATGAAACACAACTTGTCAGTAGTAAACTTACCTGAACAAACGAAGCTCGATGTATGCTGTCAGAGCAAATGATGGAGACTATCTGTTCAGTTTCCACGTAGTTAGCGACCTTACCGTCCGGCTCTATACCTCGACGATTATACCTGAAAGAAAATAATTTAAATACGTAACCATTGAAGATGGTAGATGAACACTGAGCTTGAAAGTTACTAAATCCTGGCGAAAAATTAATTTAGTCCAATGTCAAAGCATTTATTTCAACTATACCATTTACAGATACAGACGCCAGCAGGTCAAGCTAACCGAAACTGTCAAATTTTCGCAATCAACCTTGAACCTTATACTGTAGAGATAAAGTTGAAAATCTATTAAAGTAATTTGACAGATTGTAGTAGCTTGATGTGCTGGCGTCTGTACCTTAGAATTGTCAAGAAGCTGCTCAGTAAGTTAGTTGAAGCTAGTTGCCAACTCTAAAACGTATAGGTACTCGATTTAAATGTAATAATAGTATTTTAAGAAAATAGCTACCTACTTACCATTATTAGAATTTTTTATGTTATTGTTATTGACTTTTATGCAAATCTAATTACTAAGTTATTATGTATAATTTTTATTGTATTTTTATTATTATCTGTATAATTAACAATAATTTGACTGTGCCCTTACAGGGTCTACAACGGCTATTAGATCTAAGCCCTTTGTTAACATCTTTTTACCTTGTGGAATGCAAATAAATGAATATGAATATTCAACATTAGAAAAAATAATCACCCTCTCGTTATTTCAAACGAACGTATAATAAACTCCGTTATTTCACGATAAATACAAATCAATGTAATCTATTTACTATTTACATTAAAAAAAATAACTCTAAAGTGCAGTTATTTCAACAATATTACTCAATAACTTGTTATTTTACCGTTATTTTTCTAATAAGCTACGGAGAAGAACGGACAAGAAACTCCATGGTTACGAAGGTCAGACGGCTCTCGTTCTTCTTTAAACCAGAAATCATCGTCATGCAAAAAGCCAGTGATACCAATCGTTTCATGGATAAGATTGCAAAGTCGATAGAACTGAATAGGTAATTAGGGACAACACTACAATGTCGGGATTAGTGATGGTTATTAATGCGATTTCGCATAAACTTCATGAGCTTGCGAATTCTTTAGTGTTAGCGTGCTAGTTGCTATTGCTATGCTATTTCCTGAGACGAAAACTGCTAATGAATTTTGTTAATATGCGAATTAAAGAGCGCGTTCTACTAGCGTGCGTTTAGTTTACTAGCCAATAACGTTTGATTTGTGCACTAGTACACTACACTTGCTTATTTTATGTTGTTAAGATAACGATGACATAATTCAATATTTTTATCAATTTAAAACCTTTTATTGTTACGAATGATAGTTATGAAGTACGAAGCAATAAATTAGCACTTCACAGAATTTCGCAACCACATTTCATTTGCTAAACGCTAAATGCGCATTCGCATGCTAATGTTGAATGCGAATGCCAATTAATCCATCGCTAGTCGGTATCGTGGCTAAATATCAGCACGCGGGTCGATCATAGATGTTTGACAGTCGTTACGGGTGTCAATCGCCCGAAAGTCTGACAACCAGTCCTACCAAGGGGAATCGTGTTACCCAGTAACTGGGTTGGGAGGTCAGCAACGCAGTCGCTTCATGTAAAATACTGGTATTCAATTACATCCGGTTAGACTAGAAGCCTATCCCAACGTAGTTGGGAAATGGCTAAGCAGATCATGACTACAATGTCAGATGGGTCTATGAGTCAAGGACGACTTTCCAATAAGTTTATTATCAAGGTTAAATGATTATGGAAACTGATAATAATTAACATGTAAAGGATCCATTTATTTTTATCTACGAGTATAGTACGTTAAACTTTGTTTATTTTGTACTACAGAGTTAACAGGTTGATAATTAGTGATAACAGTTCTTTGAATTTATCTCTGACTCATCAATGTATAATGATGAATGAAAACATAATCCTCGTTGCAAAAAACCATATCGGGAATTCCATTCGTGTAGATATCGGAAAAATTAGTCAAAAAAAGAAAAGTTAAGAACTTAGGATATTGAGCGTCAATTTAAATAAAGAACAAATCAAAGACAAGAGACGTGCTCCAAATTTCACTGGGTCCGCTTTTTGGATTGAGGCCAGCTCCCTCTCACAGTAAAGAGGTATTAGTACATACTAGCAGTGGGCTGATCTATACAAATAAATAAAATTGAAGTGTCTGTTTGTAACGTCAACATAACAGCTTTTTACTGATTATATGTATATGAAAGTATATACGGTACTTATAACACAAAAAAACTTTTTTTTTGTCTGTTTGTTCTCTAATCTAATCTCCGAAGCGGCTGGACCGATTTTGACGGGACTTGTACTGGCAGATAGCTGATGTTATAAAGAGTAACTTAGGCTTTTAGCATCTCCATTTATTATAACATAATTGCATTGAATTGTTTTTTTTTGTTTCTATTTTTTGTAGGTACCTACTCTGGACACTTTTAACGTGTACGTTTATATTTTTAATTTTTACATCGTTCCCACAATTAGATATAAATTCAACATTATAGAAGTATTTTTTTTTTTTTTTTTTGTATTTTTGAAACAATTTAATTTTTACAGAGTTTCCATGGAGTTTCTTGCCCGTTCTTCTCCATAGGTACCTACTACGCTATGTAATGGGCATGTAGCTTCATTTTTCTTACTGACCGACCCCTTGACAATTCAAAAGTGCCTGTAAATAAAATGGTTTAATCGAAATAAATGATTTGAATTTGAGTTTCTGACGCCAGCAACACCAGGTACTCCACCACCTCCACTTAAAATATGACTCACCTCGTTCCAGCTTGGTATCTCGACCGCCTCGATATAAGTCCCAGCGTGAATGTTTCATCGCAGGAGTTAACATTGGTGAGCGACTCCGTATTCAGCGGGTTAGCATCCGCTGGCTCTACTGCTATTTGAGACAGGTGCACGTACCCTTGGATGATTGGCAGTACCCATTGGTCGCAGCCTGGGCTCTATTAAAAATGAACGGGTTTTGAGATCAACAAAACGTGGTCCACGTCACGTCATGGCATCACAATAACACAGGGAAGTAAAATGTATGGACATACAACATGACCCAGATTTAACGCACACCAACAACATCCCAATTAGAGTATTATGTTATAATCATAATACACACACAAAATTTTTACTATTAAGGGGGATGCGCTGTGGTAGCCCGCGAAATTCAAATTTTCTTGCATTTTATGTAATTTGCAGGTCCGTGTCAGGTTGTATCTTGATCAAAATATGATACACGACAATAAAACATTATAAATAAAATTTTAATTTTAATATAAATTATTATAAATCATCGATACATCTTTATAAATTAGATTTCGTGCAGATTCGTCGAACGAACGAAATCTAAAGAATCTGCACGAAATATATATGTTTTATTGTCGCGTATCATATTTGATCAAGATATAACCTGATACGGACCTCCAAATTGCAAAAAACCTAAGAAAAATTGAGTTTCACGGGCTACCATAGCGCATCCACCTTAAGTATAAAACATTATTTAAACATTAAATTACTTATACTAATTGTGGGAGAAAATTGTGGTCACATTACAAATCTATGCATCTTGCAAACGTTTAAAGTCGGTTGCAGACCAAGAGCGAAGCTAATTTAGTTTATTCTGGATCCCTCAATTCCCTTCGCTTTTCTGGCCCCAGATGGAAAAAGTTTCCCACCCCTGGTCTTGAAAAATATAATAGGGCAGCCGAATTTTTACCGTAAAGCCTCTTGCTGTCACTTCAAGATTTATTGTAGCGACAGAAGGACTTTTAAGATTGTCTTAAAGCCGACTATCGTTTGAATTCAAGGCACAGTTCAAGGGTAAGAGGATAATTTGTAACTGAATCTTCTGGGATATTTGAGTTTCGTAACTTTGTGTGTGTTTGAAAGTCGATCTCAGGAATTGACCTAGTTTTTAATTTATAAAAATAAATAAAATTGAATTGTCTTTTTGCAATGTCAAAATTACAGGTTTTTAACTGTTTGTTCCGGCTAATCTCCGAAAGGGCTGGACCGATTTTGACGGGACTTTCATTGGTAGATAGCTGATGTTATAAAGAATAACTTAGGCTACTTAGACTTTTGTTTTAAAAAAAGCCACGCGGGCGTAGCCGCGGTCAGTAGCAAGTCTACAAATAATTATGTAACGTGGGTACAGCCCATAGATTCAAGTGGGACGTATGCCATGTTTATTTACACTTAAAATGAATGTAGTGCTTAGCTTACTTACCCCAAGCGCAATAATATCCTTCAACATATGCTTATTCCAGAAGAATCTATCATCGACATGCTTCCACCACTTCGTAATATCCACTACCGGTTTCCCAGTCCCAGCTTCCGACTCCAAGATCTTCTCGATCTCATACTGCCTCTGGAGACTGTTCGTGAGGTCGAGGGTACGGGAGTAGTAGAAACTTTCGGAGTCGTCGAATATCTTGAGGAGTTCATCAGTCAGACGTTTCTCGAAACGTTCCGCGAGTTTCGGATCGCGTTGTTTCGCGTTTTTAACTGATTGTTTTACCTGTTTGGATTAAATAATGTTTTTAGTTAGCATTAAAATTTTCTGTCCGTCATGTAGATTATTAAAAAATATTGGACACGTATTTTTTCTTTTTTTACGTAATCAAAACATTACGGCGATACATTGAGTTCAAATGTGGCATGACGTCACTTCTCAGTAGATTTTATACGTAACATTAACCTTTTCACCGCCAGCGTACACAGAACGCGATGCCTCGCCTAGCGCCAAGCTATAAACGTATAACGAAATATATAGTAAACAGTAGTGATGAGGGTAGCGTCATATCGATGAATGAAAATTATACACGTTAAGTTATGTTTTATTTATAATTTTACGGATATAAATAAAAACTGATTAACTATTTCCATATTTGTTTTATTTCACAGTATCAATATTAAGAAAAAACAATATAAATTATAAGTATCAAAGAAACAAATACGTAAATCAATTAGAGCCATAAGAAATTAGGTGCATCTCTAATTGTTTCATGACGTCATTCTTTGACTTCATTTCAAGTCCTTGGCGCTCAGAACACGTTAAATTCAATTCTGATTAGGGATGTGGTCTATGGTCGTTTTTCTATTGTTGTCTACTCCCGTGTTTTTTAAACTACTTCAGTCAACATTTTTTAAATGTAAATTTAAAAAATTTAAATTTTAGACGTAAATTCGTTAAATGGTTCCAATATTGGTGTAAAGGACTCTGATGACTGAACTTGTTGCCTGCGGCACGGTTACTGAACATAATGACTGCCGCACAGTTACCTCGTCGGTCGATGACTGAAAATAAACAAAGCAATAATTTATTTTTGCAATCCATTATTGAGATGACAAAACCTGCTGTACCTATATGGGGACGCGCTGGTAAAAGGACGGTTATTATATTTTACGCTAGAGATATCAGGCTCTGATCAAAGTCACACTAAAATATCCATTTAGGTAGAAAGACCTATGTTACAAGGAGTTTTAAGTCCTCAGTGGACGAGAAATATTCATTCTCCAAGCAACGCTTAAATACCATATAGCAATATAAGCCTGGCCTGGCGCGATCAGGCATGTGAGAAAGCGGGCCGTAGGACAACAGCAAAATACCTACATAAGCACAAGATATCGGAGTCATTATTTTTTATTTTTCATTCAGAATTGAATCTCACAAATCGGTACAATG
Organism: Dryobota labecula; assembly: GCA_947523025.1. Taxonomy (NCBI): domain Eukaryota; kingdom Metazoa; phylum Arthropoda; class Insecta; order Lepidoptera; family Noctuidae; genus Dryobota; species Dryobota labecula. The sequence continues at coordinate 6,700,852 of OX383305.1, read as the reverse complement.
TTTTATTGAATAAACGTTATTATTATTATCAAGCTGGACATACCTCAGAATCATCGTCTTCTGGTCCAACATTCTCCACAAAATACTCCGAGTCCGATTCCACACCTTGTAGAATGCTTAAAAGCTCATCCGTATCCAGTTCTTCGTTCATGTCAATAACTTACTTATTTAATAATGAAGCAATCAAAAGTGTAACAAATATTGGTGCAGACTGCACTATGACAAAGTGACCTTGACAGCCATACGTTTATGACGTCACAGAACGTCTTCTATAATAGTCCGTGGCGCCCGGGGCACTCACAACCATAGACTTATAGCTGACAACCAATTATTTTGTAGAGATGGGAATATAATTATCGATAAGGATTGTCAACATCTATTTAATTCCGGTTCGGCACCTATCCGACGATCGAAATTCGTCCATTATTCCTTTGTTATAAAGTAGATATCTAAATTCATATTTTACTGACTTCAAATTGTTTGCGATAATATATTTCTAAATATTTCAACGGGTGAAATCAAACGAAGTTAACTTTCGCGTCACATCACTGGCCGACTATATATAAAGTCCTTGGCGTTCTGGGGATATTAAAAATGTTCGGAGTTTTTGTTTTTGCCAATTTTAAGACAATTAAGGGCTTCTTTTGTGTGGAAAAATAAAAAACAGGGTACTAGACAGTGCTTTTAAATAATAAAATGAAAAGAAAAACCTGTTAAATACAGTAAATTTATTTTTATGACATAGTTAAAATGAAGAGCTTCTAATGAAGTCGTGGCGCTGGTGGCACGAAAATCTGGAACTTCTGTTGATGTCCGTGGCGGTGAAAAGGTTAAACGTAACGAGCCCCCACTCCCCAAGTTTAATGTGTCTTATCTAAGTCATTTTTTATTAATATGATAAAGCAAAAAATACGTGTCAATTTTTTTTTATTATCTGATTGACGGACTAAACAGCTTTTTTTTTTTTTTTTTACTCAAGGTTCATCCCTATTCCTTCCCCCTTAATCCGTCCAGTTTGTTTTTGAAAGTCCGCTTTTAGCGATAAGAACGCCCATTGTGTCACCCCTTGTAAAATTCATATACATATTAGTTCAACCAGGTTTCAGACTGGCTAAAGTAGACTCATCTTTCATGGGGTACTGTTTAAAATGTTACAATAAAATACCTCCCCACATACTCCAATTGAACGAAACAAAATTTAAAACTTGTATAAAACGCACACTATGCAGCCAAGCATATTATAAGTTGGGGGATTACATCGCTGACAAAAATGCTTGGCTCAATGCTGGTCCTGCTCCATAAGGGCGCATAAACTAATTGATTAGCATTTGATAATATTATTGGAGCTGCTGAAGATTGTAAGACTATTTTTGCATTGTATAAACTCAATCTCCTTGAATTATATAATTGCATAGCACAGGTGTGAGTACTATGTACTATAGAGCTACCATTTACCGGGTAATATGTCTTTTATTGACTTGAATGTGCCCTGGCGGCTGAGAGTATGTCATGCTCACTTAAATGTCTCGCTGGTGGTGGCGTGTGTGTTGGATCATTAAGTTCCCTTCAAAATGGTTGAGCTAAATGGTGCTGATCCATGCGTCATGTTCGTGAACGGGCGCCGTCAGTTGGGACTGGTCATCTCTTAGCTGCCATGGCTTATTTTAATTTTTGAATTGTTTTTATTACGGACGCTTCTAACGTGCACGTCTTTTTACATTTTTCTCACATGTATAACTTCAACATGAATGATGTAACCCATATTTTGTAACAACATTTTGTTTTAAAAGAGTGTCCGTGGAGTTTTTTGCCCGTTCTTCTCCATATGAACCTACTACGCTTTGGAATGGGCAACTATAATCATCTTTCTGACTGACCGACCCCTTGACAATTCAAAAGTGCCTGTAATTGGTTTGTTTGAAATAAATGCTTTGAGTTTTTTTTATTTTTATAAATCTGTCATTTTTATGGTGTGTATAATAAAAAGTATTCTGTCTATCTATACAGTGTGAGTCTTTATAATGTGCACATATCGAAATGAGGGAATCTATGCTTAATTTTATCTACGGCAAAAATATAAAAAATATATAAATATTTTATTTTATTTTTTATGGAATTTAAAATAAATTGTTCCCAGTGTAAACAAAACGGTGTAACTTTAAAACTAAATGATCTATCACGATGAAACAAACTCCATAATGATTGGAAGTAATTAGGCGTCCAAAAATTGGGGAAAAAACTACCCTCAATTGAAAAGAAACATGTTTTTTTTAGCAAAAATCAGTTTTTTTTTTCATAATTTTTTACAATAATTGTAAAATTTGTCAATAAAGGGGGCGTCTTATTGAGAAATTTTGAAATAAAAAAAAAATCCATAAAAAATAAAATAAAAAATTTAGATTTTTTTTGTATTTTTTCCGTAGATAAAATTAAGCATAGATTCCCTCATTTCGATATGTGCACATTATAAAGACTCACACTGTATACGGTATCTATCCAGGCGTAAAATCACTAAACAAGCAATTGAGGTTTTTTTTTTTTTCACCTAATTAACCTTTTTGGAATAACTGGATTAATGCCAAAACATAGCTTGATAATAGATACAGCCGGATGATCGAAAGAGAAGAATGCAGAAGTGCAGTGTCACGTTTTATGGAGTCGATCTGTTGTTGTTATAGTTCAAGGCAATTTAAATTGGCAATTAACCAAGCTTTTTATGAATTGTGTAACTGTATGTATACATGTGTATGTAGACTTGTTCAATGACTGATAACTAACATGCTATATTTTGAGTAAAAAAAGGTTTACTTAAAAAATATTTTTGTTTTATAAAAAATTCACATAATTTCTTATCAGATAATTTTATCTTTCTACATTTAAATCAAAAGACAAATAACTATAATTTCAAGATGTATGAGGCTCGGTTGGAGGAAATGAACTGGGATGTATTCCGGGGAATGGGAACCAGACAATTAACAACTTTGTTTAGTAAAAGAAGTATTCAATTAGATTAAAAACAAAAAAAAAGCTTGATAATACAAAATTCATTGAATAATTACATAAGCCTAGCTTTTTCTATATTTAATCACAATATTTAAGTGAATAATTATTATAATTAAGTAGTATTCACTGATTTATTATTGCATATTTTCCTGAAATTGTGCACAAACAATAAAATTTACATGATTTCACCGATTTTGTCTTCTATTCCGTAGGCATAAGGATGGCATTAAAAGCAACAAAGTGGTTACAATACCAACTGTTTACTGCAGCTGCCATTTGTCATGCCACCAACACTATACAAGTCAAAAAGGTTTATTTAATGTCTAATCTTATTTCAAATGTATAGATAACTTTGAAAGTGGCGCTAGTGACAGAAAAGTCGAAAGGTTTTTTTTTGGCTTGGTGTGTGTGATATGTGATGAGGAGAGAGGAAATGCATGTGACTAAAAGAGTGATAGATGGAGAGGGAGAGAAAGGCTAAAGAAAAGATGGATGGATAGTTTGAGGAAAGAAGGAAGAGAAGGAAGAGTGGATGATAGCGTGATTATTGACAGGAGAGAATGAAAGAAGAAAATGTGTTGCACCGAACCCAAGTATCATGAGACATGAGCAGGAAGATGACGATGACTAGATTAACATTACACTAGTTATTTTTTAGTTTCAATGTTAATTTCAGGCCTGATTAATATCTTTTCCATTAGTATAACTGGCATGTACATAAAGGCCATCTAAAAAATATATATAGAGTTATACCTAATAGGTATTTTACTGACATAAAATGAAGTAAACAATTTTCCTATTAAATGTTGCCTAGTTAGTCACCAATTTCATGTTTCCTTACATCTCTCAAACTTACCCATTAAACAATTTAAAAGCTGTATTAAAACCAAACTTTACAAAAAAGGCTACTATAAAATTTTTGATTATGAGTTTGTGCAGAATAAACAATTTTTCTTTCTTTCTTTCTTTCTTCTTTCTATTATTTAGAAAACAAAAAGCTTGGGATTGATCTGCTCGCTCTGCTTAAAGCCTTGTGATTAAACTGTAAAACTTGACATTTTAATAATTATACAATGTTTTATATACATAATTATTGACATTATTAAATATAATATACAAAATGACATGAATATTTACTTTGAAAAGTATTACATATATTACTTTAATTATTGTGAATGTGAGCACTATGTGGGTCATTTGTTTTCTTTAAGATTATCTATTTTTCTTTTTCCTCTTTCTCGCATAGTTTTAATGATGGTCTGGTATTTTGAGTACTTTATGCGGCCTACCCAAATGTCCTTTCTTTGGTATTGTTCGTCAGTCGTTGAGCTCCTTAAATCCTGAGTTGAGCTACACGTTTATTGACCAATGCTTGCACTGACTGGACAGGTCCACTCAAAATTGTGTGTTTCTTTCCTCAAAAGACCATTTCAGACACGGATCTACATGGTCCTCACATGATCTGACCAAGATTATGTCTGGATTTTAAAAGAGACTTTGACCCCTGAATTTGTTTTGCCATTTCTTTTCAGGGGTAGTCAGATAGGAAATGTCGACTCCATCTAGCTTATTGTTTTTTTATATGACGTGTAAAAGTGATTCCGATATCCTATTTACAGAATAAACGATTTCATTTCATTTCATAGTAGATATTTCTGATGGCCAAATGTGTTATATAATAATGCAGCATTGTACATACCTGGGTAGCAGCCTGCTGTGTGGTTGTCTTGATGGTGTTACTGACGTTCTTCACAGCTCCAACAGTTTTATTCAGGAATGCTGAGTTCTCAAACAGTCTTGCCCCCATCTTTTTATTCAAAGACTTGTTTGAACTTGCCATAGCACTCATAGATCCGTGTTTTGTACAAGGACACAGTTCTATATCCTGATTCACAGGTCCCATATTCAAAAAGCATACTGATTTGATTTTATAAATTGAATGGTGGAAATAAATTGTACCCACAGGAGCACTCTCTTTTATTATCATTAGACGTGGTTCGAATATATTGGTGTGCTCTACCTTGCCTATTATCCCATCAGTGATGCCTAGGCACTCTATGTCTTCAATATCAGAGAGATCCCATGCTAAAACAAAGGATTTCAAACACAATTTATGAGTAATTTTAAATCTATTATTTAACAAGAATATCACTTGTTAGGTTAGAATTAAAACTTTATAACGTTAAGTTAATTACTCTAAATCATATTTTTAAGAAAATCTAGGTCAAATATCACTGCAGTTGCCAAAAATTTAAAGATTTTTAATATTCACCTGATCGGACTGAAAATGCCCCCGTTATCCTGTTCCACCATAAACTTGATTCATTTCTAACGAATATGTAAAACGACTCTGATCTAAATAATTCCATTTTGGCTTGATTTATTACACGTTTAATACGTTTCGATTTAATTTCATCGTGTTTATTATTGTTGTATTTTGCACTGATTTGACGTTTCTTGAAAGGGGAAGGGGCAGGCAGAATCTAAAATAATTTTAGAAAGTTGGCACCATCACTTTTGGTGCAGTCCACATAATAAGTCGATCGAACATTTACATAACTTGTTACAAAAATAGTTTTTTTGCTATAGAATCTGAGTATAGAATATACTCTTATTTATTAGTTAAATCTATTAAATGATGTATGGGGATAGCAAATTAATAAAACATTATTAAGCTGAACAGTAATCATAGAGGCAGAGGGAAACGAACCTTTGCCGCGCTTTGACATAAACACCACTACGTCATGTTGGTATTCCTGTCAAATGTTCAAACTTCCGGTTTGAGAAAACGCTGCATTTTGTTGAGTTTTTAGCTAAACTTGAAGCTGTTACGCCTTTTTTGCTACAAAATGGATTGGCAATTAACGTGTAGAGTGTGTCTAGAAACAGGGGACATGGTTTCCCTCTTTGATTGGGACGAAAATAACGAACAACTTGGCGACAAGTACACCTTCTGCTGCGGCGTGGAGGTATGTAAAAATTACCACATCAAAATGGTTGCGATGGCCACCCTATTTCATTTTTTACTACAATAATGTTGCTATATTGGTTTATTTGTAGCGGATTTTGGATTTTTTACTGACATCCCAGGAGCTAAAAATGTTGATGTTATTATTTTACTCGAAAGCAATTAAAATATTTATCGAAATGCTGTTTTACGTTTTAGGTGTCGAAAAATGATAGTTTGCCAACGCTAATATGCTTGAATTGCGTTGATCGGCTAACTTACGCTTATCAGTTCAAGCAGCAGTGTTTAACTTCTAACGATACACTGAAAGAATGCTTAGAGGAATTCAAGAAGAGTTCGGAAGCTGTATCAGGGGGAGGCAGCGCGTCCAAAGGTTAGAATTAATTTGGTGGCTTGCCTAAATTCGGTGTGTCCATTACTTCCCGCCAAAATATTTCTCCAGCGTCTGACAGACGTTGCATTTATGTGTTACAAATTAATTGTATCAATTAGAAAATAATTTAGGACTCAAAAAAACATTTACAACCTAAAATGCTCCACCCAACGAATTGAGTCCACAATTATTATTATTCTTTATTGCATCCTAACCACAAAACATGTTTTTAATCACCAGCAACAGACACAGAAACTATCACTATCAAGCAGGAAAACGGTCTGTTGCTGCAGTACGAGTTGCCAGTGGAACATGACCCTCAGGGTCAATGGACCCGCACATTGGTCAAGACTCCTAGCAGTGCGGTTGTTACAAAAGCTCCGGGACCGAGAAAGAGAGGACGTCCTCGGAAATATCCTAATGAACAGGGTCAGATTGGTATGTAAACTAAGTTTAAAGTTATTAGAAGCTAAGAGGAGCTCGGGGCTAAGTAATAACGGCCACACGGGTCGATCCATCATGTTAAGCTAAGCTTGCTAGGGTTGGTCCATGGAAGTGTGACCCATCTTTACATATCAATACCTCTTTTCATATGACCTCTTTTTATATAAGACAATCTTTACTTAAGCATCGGAAAGCAAGTTAAGGCGTTGGTCAAAGCTGTCATTCATAGATCTTTGACAGTCATTACGGGTCTTCAGAAGCCCGGTTGGACTGGAAGGTGACCCCAACATAGTTGAGAAAAAAAAAAAACTTTATTTCCCAAAATACATTTTTGAATTTAAGGTACAGAACATTTACATAAAACATTTGGATGCTGCAGAAATCTGTAATGTATGAGTGGATTGTGCCGATTTACCTTCAGAAGGGATAAAAGTTAAAGGCAGAAAGGAGGCTAGGCAAGATTGATTGAAGAGAAAGAAGCATAAGTTGATGAATTAATAAAATAATTTATGGTCAGGAATATCAAGTTGATTATTCACTTATTTAACCAGAATGACGTAAATCTTAATTAAACTAATTACTTAATTAGAGACATTATCCACTCGTCTGTGGTAGCCATTCTGCGTAATTTGACACCATATGTGTCAGGGGGTCAAACGGAATACCTAAACTTCGAGAAAAATACATAGAGTGGATAATCATCATCATCCACAGCCGACTTCACCCACTACTGAGCATAGGTCTGTCTTTTCTTGTGCCAATCCCCATGCTCCTGTGCCAGCCTCTTCCAGGTTCTACCTGCGATGGCAACAATGAGTGGATAATACCTCCTCTAAAATCCTGTAATAACTATAATGACGTTTAAATCCCGGGATTTATAAATCCACAAATTATTTATTGGACTTTGGGGTTAGTGGCGATAGTGGCAAACACCCCCCAATTGGGGGAGGCTTATGTCCAGCAGTGGACGTCTTTCTGCTGAAATGATGATGATGATTTGAAGAATCATAATATAATATATTTTAGGCTTCCATACTAAAATTATATTAAATTAAAGAGCTTTGTTTTATATATTTAAGGTAAATAAATTCTTGAAAAGTTGGCTGTTCAATTTTATTTATTTGTAAGTATAGAAAAAGCCACGCAGGCAGGACCTAGTGTATCAATATTAAATATAACATATTATATTATTATTATTTAATATTGATACACTAGGTGCTAAGCGAGGTATCGCCGATTACTTGATTATTTAAAAAAATCGTTACATTTCCTTACATCCTCATTAACCTATTAAATTCCATGACTGGACTACTGGAGTAAACAACAATTCATGCAGACCCAGGTCTATAATTGTGCAGAATAAACAACTTTCTTTCTTTCTTTACTTGTCCTGCATGAACTGCTGTTTACTTGTTGTGTAACATCATCTTCGCCTATAATTATTAATTAATGTTTACAAACTATTGTTAACATTTTAAAAGAGTAAGTAGGGAGTTTCTTGCCCATTCTTCTCCATACATAACTACCTTTTGGAAGGGGCAACTAGAATAAATGAACTATTAGGTAATTTTTGATATTCAAAAGTGCATTTTACGTGCCTATTTGAAATAAATGATTTGACTTTGACAAAACCACCTTTATACAACTATCCTCACCATTCATCTTTTAGAACTGTCACCATACCAACGCAAGAAACCTAAAAACCAGGAGAAGGAACCGGAAGCCCTGACCACACTCCTCGCAGCCGGTTCACTGGATCTAAAGCAAGAACCCATAGATGAGGAGGATGATGCGTTTGGTCACGATGGTGAGAGTCATCAGTACAACATTGGTAATGTCTTTTATGTATTATTTTGTGGTGTTTCTACATTGGGCGTATTCTATGATGGGTATGGGATTATATGCGCTAAACATAAACTCCATTTGAAATAAGATTAGACATTTAAATAAACCTTTTTTACAGTCCGTTCAACCGATTTTGACTTCTATTCCGTAGGCATAAGGATGGCATTAAAAGCAAAAAAGTTACAATACCAACTGTTTACTGCAGCTGCCATTTGTCAAACCACCAACGCAATCAAGTCAAAATCGGTTGAACGGACGTAAAAAAGTTTATATGTTTAATCTTATTTCAAATGGAGTATATTATAGAGTGAATTTATTATATTTCACGTAAGTAATTGAGCGCCGCCCGCATGCGGTTTTATACGCAAACGTAACGAGAGGCGCGGTCTATCGCCCGCGGATAGCGCGTGAGACGAAAAACAGTTTGGTTTTGCGAGGTCAAGAAACCACACTATTTATTTATATATGCTTTATTGTACATCAGATAACACATTACAAAAAAAAAAAGAAAACATAAACACTATAAAATATACAATGGGCGGCCTTATCGCATACTGCGATCTCTTCCAGGCAACCTTGGCATGGATAGTGAATTTGTGGACATAAAATGGGGTTGTCATTGGTGCAAATAAAAAGTATAACAGCACAATATCCTATAATAGATACACAGATATATGCTATATAATAGATGCATAGATACATACATACTAACTATATAAGTAAAGAAAACCGCAAACAAAAACTGTTTTTAAAACAAGAGTATTGAAAAATTCCACATATTAACATAGATTTTTACTGGTTTGAAAAGGTTTTCTTTATTTAATTTTATTATGATGACGCATCGTCGCTGTCGTAAATACGCCTAATGTCGAAATGCCTATTGAGACAACTATTACTTAGTTAAAGCTGCTTATAAGACTGATCTTATAAGTAATCTAACTGGGTAATAGGAGTTCATTTATCTTTTCTCTTATTTTTACTTAATCTAACAGTTTATTTGTTTTTGTTTCTCCTTTTCGTTTTTCCAAGTTCAATCTTTCTTACCCTTGTTCCATAATTTTATTGTAACCAATGGTAATAGGTACAATGTATAAAATATTACTATCTTATGTTTTCAGAATTTAGTGCAGATGATGATCCTGACTTTGAGCCTGCAGGAGAGGAAATGGAACATGAATCTGAGCCTGAAACTAAGGAGATGGTATTTGTAATGATTTTTGTATCTGTATCTTGTAACAAAACTCCTTGTTATACTCTGCCCTTATTAATTTGGTCAAAGCAAGCAAGTCTAAGATACTTGATTTGCTATGCTATACTGAGGTTGTAAGTCTTATCAGAGTCCACTGCTGCAAAGAAACGTAACATAACATTACACCTTGTTTCCCCGAAGGGTTGCGCAGAGTTGCAATAATATAGTACTCCTATAGTAGGCTGTAGTAATAGTAGATACACCCATATGTCGCGAGTTATGTTTTAGTCCCATGTAATAGGGGGCGAGACTATTGCCATCAACCGAGCTCAAATCCAGACTCCGGGTTGCTACTGAGAAACTCCAGATAGAAAAAAAACAATAACACTGACCGACCTGGGAATCGAACTCAGGACCTCATGCTCAATAATAGCGCTTGCGACCACTAGACCAATGAGGCAGTAACGAAACATAGACCATAAAAAAACAATTCATTAAAAAATATTCCATTCGATTCTACAAATAAATAGAAATTCTGAATACAGTTTGGTCTCTGACAGGAATGGCCCATGCCCACACACTACACTTATTTAAAATCTGCCAGAGATACAAAGCTAATACATTCACGGCACGGTTGGCGCAGTATATAAGCGATTGACTGCTGCGTGCGCTGCGTATTGCGGGTTCGACTCCCGAACGGAACAAATATTTGTATGACCTACAAGTAGTTGTTCCGTTTCAGGGCCCCAAGTCTGCTATTACAATAGTGTCAGAATGGTCTCGCCATTGTGAGTATATGACAGTATTTGTATGGCAAATCTGTCAAAAACTCACAATGAAGAGACCATTCTGACACTATTGTAATAGCAGACTTGAGGCCCTGGCTGTTTGTTTCAACATACAGGAGAAATAGGAATTTCTCCTGTATGTTGAATGTTTAAAAATCCGGAATGTAAAAAAAAGCACCAGCTATCTGCCAGTGAAAGCCCCGTCAAAATCGGTCCAGCCGGAGATTAGCCGGCACAAACAGACGGACAGACAGACAGAGAAGACAGAAAAAAATTATAAATAGATTTTTTTTCTTGAGTACCGTATATACTTTGATATGCATTTAGTAAAAAGCTGTTGTTTTGACATTACAAACAGACACTTCAATTTTATTTATTTGTATAGCCTCGTGAGACCCAGACACATTTTGGGTTCATTACGCATTAAAACCGAACAGTCCGTTTAAATGGACAAAAATTTTATAGTGCTTAAGTCCCGAGACTTGTTGTTGAAAATTTTACATGTTAGAGTTATTAGTTTGAAGTGAGACTTTCAGGGCATAGTTATGATAATAAATAGATGCCGTTTTATATAAAAAAATTAGTCAATAATTTGTCCGCCAGAATGACCTTTAGTTTAGAATGACTTTTAATCAAATAATATATTGAAATCCGTCCTTTCGTCCGGAAATTGGTAGAAATATCTAAAGATTTCAGCCTAATTTAAAAAAAATATGAATGATTTCGTAATATGTCCATTTAAACGGCTAGTAGGCTTTAATACGAACTCATCCCGTAAAAGCTGTGGGTTTGAGTCGCCATCTTTATTTTGGGTATTTAAAGGGCGCGTCGGCCTCACGAGGTTATATGTGTATAGTTTTCTTCAAGTACTTATACATTTTAGCACCCACCACCCCGTAAACGCGGCCGGCCACGCAAGGCGCCACATGAATCTAAATCCAAGCGTAAAACAGAAGACGGAGAAGATGTTCTTCTGAAGGAGACTATAATGGCCTTCTCGGAGCCCATCCCGGAACATATACTGAACCCGAAGCCTAAGAAAAAGTATACATCCAAGAAGAAGTACAGTTATGAGAAGACGTGAGTATGTTGCAAAGATAGTTTGATAGGAGTTACTATGCTTTTGAGGGAGTATTTGATATTCTCTAGGACACGACGCCTGGGCCTCAAGTCTGCTATTACAATAGTGTCAGAATGGTCTCGCCATTGTGAGTATTTGACAGTGTTTGTATGGCAAATCTGTCAAAAACTCACAAAGAAGAGACCATTGCAACGTTTGTACATTAGTAGGCTTGGCCCCCTGGTATAGAGTAGAGGTGTTGCGAATGCAGATTTTTTTACATCCGCGGATGCGGATTTTTGGTGGCTCACATTGGTTGCGTATCTCAAGTTTTTTTTAAGGGTTAGTAAGTAATATAGTTATTATTTAAAGTTCAAAGCACAGTAAGGTGTCACTAAGTAAGGTACAAGTTTGTTACCTGGCCATCCTCATCACAAAATGCCTCAAAATGGTAGAATAGAAACTCTCTGACACTGTTTTCAGAATGCTGTTGCTACTGGCCTGTGTTCTAGCTACCAGTGATGCGATTTTCTTTCGAACGATCGCATGAAAGCCGTTAGTTCGGTACTGTGCAAATATTGAATAGAGAATCAGCTAGAAAGTAAATGGAGTATAGTAGAAACTATTGAGCGACAAGTATCGCTCAATAGTTTCTACTATACTCCATTACATATATAGCATTAGACAAATAACGGCAGTTATTGTGTAATATTTTTGAAATTACTGCACTTTAGAGTTATTTTTTTAATGTAAATGGTAAATAGATTACAGTGCTTTGTATTTATCGTGAAATAACGGAGTTTATAAAACGTTTACATCGAAATAACGAAAGGGTGAGAACAGTTATTTGTCTAATGTTATAATAAATGGAGTATAAGTAAAATTAACGCCCCACTTGCTCGATTCTTGTTGCACAAACATTGCGATCGAATGAAAACTGTTTTTGCATTCAGCAATATACACATTTCGACAAGAGATGATGATATTTGCCAAACTGTTTCAGTTTTTAAAAGAAGAGTGAAAAGACACTATCTTTTCACTACGTCATAGTTGCATTTATTATTTTATACTACATTATAATTATTTATATTTTAGTGATATTTATTTTAGAAGTATTATGTATGTATTTAAGTATATTCTCATATTATATGTTTTTATTTAAATTAATTAATAGTTTTTGAATTTATTTATTTTTCTTTCTCTTCTACTTTTACACACATAGTCTACATCTCTATCTACTTTCCTATTGCTGGTATGCTGGAAGAGATTTCTTTAGAAATAAGCATCACCTTTGTACGAATTTTTCTGTTTCTTTCTTCTTGTCTGATTATATGTACACACATATAAACAGACAAGAATATTTTTTCATGTGATATTGAATCGTATTTAAATACTCTTTTGCAGACACACATGTGAGACTTGCGGCGCTTCATTTACGTCCAATGCGTCGTTACAAGCGCATATTCGACGTCATTTAGGAATTAAACCGTTCGTTTGCAGGTATGTAGAACTGCTGTACTAAATACAGACTCGATTTCATGTATCATCATACAGTATTTGATCAAAAACCATAAAAAGAAATGCCATATTTTGCTTTATTATAAATTAATGATCATGACATTTGGCCATAATTTTAGAAGATAATTCAATTTAAAATGCAAATAAAAATAATTGGTTCTAATACTTAAATAGTAGCTATCCTATTAATAAATAAAAATATTAGAAACAAACTTCCTGTTACGATTTAATTGTTAAATTTATTTCATAATTATTTTCCATTACCATTTCAGTAATTCATTATTTTTCATATAATTTAGATTAACATTGTTCAATTTCTTCTATTTTACGAGACATGGGTGCGGGTGGGGTCTCTTTATATTTGGATTCAAGTTTAATATACTATTATCAAATAATATAATTATATTTATACCAAAACTATATATTTCACCTGCGCCCATGTTTTATCGGCCGTTTCAGCACACGCTGTTTCAAGTTACAATAAAATATTCTACACAAATAAAAACATCCAATATATTATACACATGAAAGAACGCACCCGCATCCGCTCTCGTTTTTATATTTTTATTTTACCAATTTTTATGTTATTTTTTTTTTTTTTTCAATAAGCTGTATTAATTCTTCATACCCGAAGCCGTGTTGTATCTATACTGCAAAGATAGTAAAAACAAAAAAAAAAAAAATACAAAAACAAAATTGGTTGCATACACTTTGGGAATGCGTAATTATTGCCTTTGTGTATGCATCAACCTCTAAAAGTAGGAAAACACTAAATATTGTAGACATAAACAAAATTAGGATAATAAAAAAAAACACTAAAATCGCGTGTATGAGCCACAGTCATACGTAGAGACGTATGACTGTGGCTCATACACGCTAGAATCTACTAAACAAAGGCATCCAAATTTATTTTTTTATTAAATACAAGACAATTCGTGTAGCTACAAATCCGAAGTGTGTACGAGCAAACAGTCATTAATTTTCTAAAAGAATCGTGTCTTTTTCTTAGCAAAACTTAGCAAATTCAGAAATTATAATAAGACAATGCGGCGTTCACAAGGTGCGTATATTTTATGGTAAATTCGGGATCACACGACAACATTCCACTGTTCATACGGTTAAAAACAAATGCTGAACAAACTTCCATGTGATCCCAAAATTATACAGTAAAATACTGATCAACGCTGTGTGAACGTCGGCAATGTATTAAGATCATTAAGATTTTAGCGTCACGCGATGTCACCAAAGATCAGGTGACGTGGCAGGTTATAAAAGTGGTTCTACCCGAAATGTTCCAACAAATCCCTCGATCATTATTCCAACTCAAAATCTGATACGTATACAATCCAACTGACCCGCTGCATTTTGTACGCAGCGTTTGCGGGTACGCGTGCGTTCTGAACATGGAGTTACGTCGTCACATGATGCGACACACAGGCGTGCGGCCGTACAAGTGTCGAGTGTGCGATCGACGGTTCGGGGACTTCGGCAGTCGGCAGAAACATGAGAGGCGAGTTTCCGTGCAGGGAGAGTGTGCGGGACTGTTTTGGCGTAGATTTTTTGGTGAATTGCCATAGAAGTGTATATTTTGTAGTAAATACAGGATGGCTCAGAAATCGACCGACGTACTGTAGGTGGTGATAGCTTTGGTCAAGCCCTCCAAAATAACAAAACATATGTTCCGCAAAATTTTATAGTTTTCGATTTATACTAAATATTCAACAAAAAAAAAAAAAAAATGGCCATGCGTCATTCTTTTGACTCTCATGTGTAAATAAAATCTTTTTCCATCAAAATATTATTAAATAGTTAATTTATCCGTAATTACAATTACCTTTGATTCTCTATAAAAATTTACAAATTCAACATAATTATATAATCACTATTATTTGATAATTTTTTTTCGTTATTTTGTTTTGTTATTTTGGGAGGGCTTGACCAAAGCTATTACCACCTAACGTATGTCGGTCGATTTCTGGGACAGCCTGTATACCCTGTGCTCAACTAGAATCCTTGGAAACTACTTCAGGCTTACTTGACTTGTTATTCCTGATCGGAACTGCCAGTAATCCGGTTTTCCCGGAATTTTCCGCTTCGCAATCCTTCGTCGCCCGACTTAACGTCCCATTTTAATGTAAAAATGTCATTAATTTCCAGGGTTTTGACCAGTCTTTATCTTGACTATTGCTTCTCTAAAACGAAGTAGTCAAATTCATATCATACTCCATCTTTTCTGTAGGGGCTTGTAGCTAAGTAATAACAGTCGCACGGGTCAATCGATCAGGTTAAGTACTCTTGCCGCGGTTGGTCCGTGGATGGGTGACCATCTTTACATGCCAAGACCCCTCCGTACCTCGGAAAGCACGTTAAACCGTTGGTCTCGGCTGTCATTCGTGGATCTTTGACAGTCATTACAAGTCGTTAGAAGCCCGAAAGTCAGACAATATATCGTATTACCCAGTAAGTGGGTTGTGGAGGTCAGACAGGCAGTCGCTTCTTGTAAAATACTGGTATTTAGCTGCGTCCGGTAAGACTGGAAGCCGACCCCAACATACTAGGCAGATGATGACACGATGTTTTCGGAAACACAACCTCTGGACAAAAAAAAAACTTAGTTATATAGTGTGCTCATGAACGCCACGACCTCATTCCACCGGCCCCCTTCTACCATCGGACATCTAGACGCACTGCAAGTTACCACCCCTACATAGTTGATATTCCACCAACTCGCACTAAGCGTTTTCAAACTTCTTTTATAATGCGTACAGCAAACGAGTGGAACTCTCTGCCTGCGTCTGTGTTTCCGAACGCATACAACCCTAATCTATTCAAAGTTGGAGTGAACAGGCTTCTTTTGGGTAAGCTCACTCCATCGTCGACTTTGTTTCTGTCACCTCTGACCAAACTCAAGACTAGAGTCAAGAGCAAACCCATCGAAAAAATATTCAGACTCACCAAACCGCACGAACAGTCCTTATCACACATCCCATAATCCAAACATAAAACCAAACAAAATTGAAACAGCGTGTGCAGTTCTTCGAACGAGACGACCGACAAATACATGAATGGTAAACAACTCGGTAGAGACACCATTTTCTGCCTTAACCACAACGGTATAAGTTCTATTATCCAATAACAATATGATAGCGTCTGCGGTTTCGCGTGTGTTATGCGGGAGGCATTGAAACGTCACATGCAACGCCATACCGGAGAGCGGCCGTACAAGTGCCGGATCTGTGACCGACGGTTCGGAGATTATGGGACTCGGCAGAAACATGAGAGGTATGCTATTTTGGGCTTTATCACTTAAGGAATTAGGTGTCGATCTGAAGCAAATCCAGGAATCGACTGCATTTCTTGTGTGTGAGTGTGGTTCGGTCATAAAAAAGACTGCACGTCTTCTGAACAGGTAGGAAGTCAAGATTTTGTATTTTGACCTTTAATATCAGTAAGTAAATGATGCTGTCGTAGAACCCTTCAAAAATATTCATATTGTTAAAATACCTTATATAGATCTTATTATTCTTCAAATATGTTTACACATGTTGTAACACATTATGAGCCAGCTTTAAATGCCTTCGAGTAAATAAGCAACAATTTCTGTTTTATGGGTTCTTTAATCATGAATCTGAGTCTTCTAAAAATGGTATCGTATGTACTAATCGCCCTTTATGCTTTATGCAGATTGCACATGGGAGTTCGTCCATACCAGTGTTCGCTGTGCGGCAAGTCGTTTACATACTCGTATGTACTGGCCAACCATATGCTGACTCACACTGGGGAGAAGAAGTATTCGTAAGTATACCATACACAACTAAGATTAATATTAGAATTCCGACTAGTCTCAGGAGACTTTATGAAATTCTGCTATTCAGCAATCTGCGACTGCTATTTTCGTCACATGCGTTTCCTCCCTCCTCATCACATGCCCATACCAAGCCAAACAACTTCATTAACCTAAAATATTAATTGTTAAACTGAAGTATAGTACTTTACTTCAGGGCCTCAAGTCTGCTATTACAATAGTGTCAGAATGGTCTCGCCATTGTGAGTATTTGACAGTGTTTGTATGGCAAATCTGTCAAAAACTCACAATGAAGAGACCATTGCAACGTTTGTACATTAGTAGACTTGGCCCCCAGTTGTAATGTAACTATTCTCCGCGTGTATTATAAGCGGTTCATGCTGATAAGAGAATTGGTGCCTAGTCAAACGAAGACGCTTACTATACAAGCTGTTATCTAACTCTGATCATTTTCCTCCCACAGTTGCACCCCCTGCAACAAGAAATTCACCAAAGCTCACCACCTGAAGTACCACAACAAAGTGCATCACAAAGAAGTTTACATCAAACAGCAGCTAGAACTCGAGGCTAAGAAAATGCGCCAACAGATCAACGTGACCGGTCTGTCCGGCGTTATATCCGGGCAAATCGTGGATGGGACGCTGCAACTGATACATGCGGCGTCTGAAGGTGAGATTATGACACAGGGTAAGAAAATCAAAGTAATTTGCTAACATCTCTAAGGAAAAATGGGAGATCCTGGTAGCTTTGCAAAGAAAAGTATGCCCTTCGGGAATCATCGTCCATCTTCGGAAATACGAACGAGCGATGATGAGATCTAATATAGAGCTGTTACAACCATGGAAGTACTTCCCTATTTTGTATTACCCTGTTAGCAAAATTATAAATTAATAACTATACAATTCCTAAAAACTTTTCAAAGTGTTTGAGTGATAAATTTAATAAAGATCTGAGACCGTAGTAGGTAACCCGACAGAGCAGAAGTAAAAACGCGCAATAATACACACTATCATAAAGCGCGGTGTTACATAACTCAGAAGCGTTGCCTCTGTGGGGGTTTTCTCTGTAGCGAGGTAGTACTTCGACGTTCGTGCTAATTCGGAAATACTAAGACAGTATGCGCGGTATTCGGTAAAGCACATACTTTTCTTTGAAAAGCTGTAGACTAATTGATTATTTGAAAAACTACCCTTTTTAGGGTTCCGTAAGCAACAAGGAAACCTTATAGTTTCGCCATGTACGTCCGTCCGTCTGTCCGTCTGTCCGTCCCCAGCTTAGCTCAGAGACTCTTAGTACTAGAAAGTTATGATTTGGCATGGATATACATCTTAATCACGCCGACAAAGTGGTAAAATAAAATCATGAAAAAAATAGTTATTTAGGGTACTTCCTGTACATGTAAAGAGGTATTTTTTTTGTTTTCGTCGACCCTTTGGTGTGGGATATTGTTGGATGGGTCTTTCAAAAATATTGCGGGTTTGTGAAAATAATTTTTCGATTAAGGAATCCGTTTCTGAAATATTAGGCTTTAAAATGCAAATTTTTGGTAGAGTCAAGTGTCCCCCGCCCTGCCAGCTAAACGGTTAGTTTTGCATAGGTGAAAAAAATCACGATAGTAGTATATATAATGAAGTTGGTTGGTCCAACTAACCAACCAACCAACCAACCAACCAACCACAACAACGACCAACTTAAATTTGCAGTTGAAAAACATGTTCCTCCATACAATCTGTATAGGAGAACATGTTTCTCAACTACAAAGTTAAGTTTGTTCTTGGGATAAATTCATCCCAACTACGGAACCCTTTATTGTGCGTGGTCCGACACGCTCTTGGCCGGTTTTTATTTCAAATGTTACGATTTATAACTCTATCATTATTGTTCTTGTTAGATGGAGGCGAAGAAGCACAGATGCAAGTAGTGGAAGAAACAGAAGATGGCGGCGACGATTCTGAGAAGGAGACCGACCGCGCTGTCGCTGGCATGCAAGGGGTAAGTTTAAACAAGTCATTAACACGTTGGCTGCCATACGAGTATACTCGTAGTTGCTTTTTTTATATGCCCATTGCCACCATACAAAATGGTAGGTACGAGTATACTCAAGTATATTCTGTCACCCACACAAAAAGAAACAGAAACCGACGAAGCCGTGTCGTGTCTGCACAAAAGAAAATAAACGCAAAGAAATAATTTATTACTGGCCGGTATGCCCTGAAAAACCTACCTTTTGCGTTGAAAATTGTTTTAAAATGTATCACTCCTTGATTTCACAGTGATGTACCCAAAATGCTTTATGCTTCTTCTGGGTAAGCTCACTCCATCAGCGACCTTGTCCTGTCACCTCTGACCTAGACAAGAGTCAAGAGCAAACCCATCGTAAATAACCCCGCCCTCCTCCCACTGCGAGAATACTCGAAGTTGGCAGTGGGGCCCAGATCTTGTACTACGAGTATACTCGTAGGTTGGCAGTTAACGTTAAGAAAACAAAGCTGGTCAAGTACAGTACCTACTCGGTTATTGATAAAGCACATGAACCCTTGTAAAAAAAATGCGGAATAGAGTTACAACCACAGCCCAGGAAAATAAGTAAAGTTAGAGGTAAAAGGTTTATAACGGGGACTATATTAATATTTACGGTACGCAAAATACGCGCATTGACATGGAGTTGCGGACACCAGCCCATATTACCTACCCAATTTACTAAAGTGACAGTGGGCAGGGCACATTGCTCGTAGAACAGATGGCCGATGGGGCCGAAAGGTTCTGGAGTGGCGACCGCGTACCGGAAGACGTAACGTTGGAATGCTTCTGCGCCGATGACCTTGTGAAAGCCGCAGGAATCCGCTGGATGCGGGAAGCACAGAACCGGTCAAACAAAGTGGCGGGGCTTTGGGGAGGCCTATGTCCAGCAGTGGACGTCTTTCGGTTGAAACGATGATGAATGATGACTGGGAAAGTCATTAGATATACGAATTTTAATATATTGTCGTCTCCGTCTTGTATTATCGAGGTGTTTTCTGTACTTATTAAACTTTGATGAATAACTTCTAATAAAGATTATATTATATTTGTTTCAGGTTGTATTAGATGCCGAATTTTGCATGGACGATGACGTTAAAGCCGAGTGAGTTAAATATAGGCCTCATTTATTTAATTACACTTCAAAAAGATCCTATTAATGACAATTATAATAATGTATAGCAATACAGAAAAATGTATGGTATAGAAAATTATGTTAAGTTAACGAAAATATTTAACTATGCACTTCGTAAACACTTGAGAGACATAAATAAGAATGTATAATATAAAAATGTATAGACTGGTTTTAAAGTATTTATCTAATAATATTTAATTGAGTGTAGTTATTATTTTTTTAAATTAGGCAATCGAATAAAAAAACAAATTGAGGGTAGATATTGTAATTCATATTTCAGTTTTTTTTTTTTTTTAAATGTTTGTTGTGTCTATGATAGCAAAATATAGTTGAATGATGATTTTTAGCAGGGGGTATAGAATAAAATTATAATAAATATTTTTCAACTGATTGTTCGGCCGCTTGGTTTTACATTATTGTGATGAAAATAGGTAAATGTATTTAAATCTTGTGTCTTTCTGTAGACTAGTGTACCCTTACGGATAAATTATGTTATTTTAGCACATACATTTTTAAACTCTGGTTAACAAAGCAATAAAAATAAAGATTGACTCAATTTTGAACAAGAGTAATAATAATGAGAGAATGTTTGTTTATATTTACTAAAAAAGTGAATCGACAGTTCATTTAGTTATACATTTTACGTGTGAATGTAAAAATCTCATTTGCCGTGCTTTTCAAACTTTTAATTTAACACGTTGACTGTCCGTGCATTATATGTAATGCATTTCCGACTCAGCCACGACGTTCGTGCATTACATGTAATGCATTATGTAATACAAATTACATTGGCTTTTGTGAGTTGGACATTTGAACTAAAAAAAATTATTTTGGCAGAATTATAGACAAGGATACAAGGAAATTAAAACACGAAAAAAAAAAAAAAACAAATCAATAAAATAATATCGAGCAAAATAATCCGGACGTCTCGTGGTACGTAGTAAATTTTGCTTGGACAGTCAACGTGTTAATTTTAGATCATGGTCATAAACTACACATAAGTAGATGTAATATATCACTTTTAATTAAGATTATTAGGATAATTGTAAATAGTTAATTATAATCATCAATGCGGTATATTTCCTTGTTTTAACATGTTATTTTCTGGGTATTATTATTAGAAATTATGAGAAGTATGGGGAAAAAGACGAATGTCGCCGACCCCAAATAAATAGGGATAATTATGGGCAAGAGAATGATGATTATTATTCCCTTTAAATATCTTCTTGGCTGCCTGTCCATTTGAGCGAAGCGAGTAGAAATATAAAGGTACAAAGCATTTGAATCGTGTAAAGTGAAAATAACAAGCACAAAATGTAGGTTCATGTTTTATTTTTGGGATACAAAATTTACCTATATTAAAAATGACAGAAATCGATTCAGTAAACGATTCTGATTAAACTACTTTCATAATGCTATTTTAATGTTGTTTTTTGTTTTAATTCAGTTACACATTGTATAAACATACTTCGTACTGTTAGCGACGATATGTCATATTAGTGAATATTATTAGTTGTAACATAAGCTATTAAGTCAGCACCAGAAGCTATGCAATGTGGCATGGTTATGCCTTTGCAATTGAATAAAATTGTAATATGTTCAAAACATAATGTTATTACCGATTCGTTCGAAAAGAATGTTATTTAGAATATGAATAAAGATCATGGAACATGATTACATTTTTTATTTTACTCCCATAAACTGACAATTTTATACGAAAGTCAAAAAAGCCCGTATATAGCGGTATGATCCGGTGCTTACTAGTTTTTTAAACCATCGAAAACAGTGTTATAAAATTCTGAAAAGTTATTTTAGGATCTGGTAATGTTTAATCAATCTCATAGCAACAAAACTCGTTTTTTTCTTACTTTTTATATAAATGAAAAGGTATTAAGATTGTTTAGCACAATTCACTGAGTTCGTCTTTATAAAATTATGAAAATAATTATTGTTTAAATACCTACCGAATGCGCGAGGCAACAACTCGCGACTTCGCGAGCCTACTTTAGGGCCTGTGCACACCACGTTTTTTAAACGCGCCGTTGACGCGCGTTTGTAGCGATACAGACGCGATACGCACGCGAGTTAGATTCAACTCTGTAGGATAAAAGCGCGCCGTCGACGCACGTTTCTAAAACGCGCGTCAACGGCGCGTTTAAAAAACGTGGTGTGCACAAGCCCTTAGTTGGCTCGAGCACCGGGTTATAGCGCCTTAAGAAATAACTTTAACGTTTTAAAGATCCAAATAAAAAAGTATTTGAGTGCACTCAAATGCATGCGGCTGATATTTCATAAAATTTCTGCATAAGAAATTCTGGTGCGAAGGTTGCTGTAGATACATATTGCCAATGAGGTAATACTAAACTAGAGGCGCAACGTCCTACTAAAAAGTTCCGAAAACCGTAACCACTTACGAGTTAAAGGGGTTTATTTATAAACGCTGCTTAAAGTTAAGTAATGATTAGCGACTGTTTAACCATACATTTTTGACGTTTGAACGTCACTTAACTTTAAGCAACGTTTATGAATAAACTCCACAGACGTAGCTATGAAACGGATACATAAATTATGTCAAAATAATCTGTTTGTCTCATTTCTTCTTCCGTCAAACTAATTACGTTGGAACGAGACAAGACAATGTCATCGGAAAAACAGCCAGAGTTGCCAACGATCAACGTAATTACCTCAGAATGAATAGATTTTTTATTGAATCGATTACCTACTATGAAAGGTTGTATTATGGAACTTTCAATAGATTAAAGATTGAAAGAAATTGAAGAATTGGATACATATAGGAAGAAAAAAAAAATGTGCGTAAACGTAAATATTATATTTCTAAACTATTAATATTGTGTCAAATAACTATTGTTTAAAATGGAATGATATTATTGCCTGGGATGGAGAAGGACATAGGTTACCTTTTACGCGATAACCGACATCCACGCGGGCGAAGCCGCAAATGATAAATGATTTTAATTCTGTAAGTAGTAGTTTGTAGTAAGTTTGTACAAACACTTTTACACGTCAATCATATTTTTAAAACTAGATGAGGTCGGCGTTTCCTATCTGACTACTCTGAGATGAAAGGCCGATACAAACTCAGCGGTCACAGTCTCTTTTAAAGTCCAGACATAATAATGGTCAGATCAAGCGAAAACCATGTAGATTGGTGTCTGAAATGGGGTTTTGATGAAAGAACCAAACAGATTGAGTGGAGCTGTCCAGTCATCGCACAATACTATTTAACACAATGTGATCATAAACAATCTAGAACTTTTCATTTAAAAATATAACTTATGTCTAAGTTTATTCATTGCTAATAAAATTATTATTTTTTGTAAGAAGTGGTGATTTATTAAGTTAAAACCTTCGAAATACACGTGAATGTGTTACTTTTCTATTTAGTAAGTGTTTGGGTACTGCACAGTATGTTTAAACCAACAGACTATAATAATAATTTAGACTTACAGGAACATATGTACATTCGTCATTCACTAAACTCCCAACAGTCTGGCAAAATCCAAATCGTTTTTACTGGTAACCCTGATGGCAAAAAAATGTTTGATAAATGTAATTCGTCTTTGAATGTTTTTTTTTTTGGATAATCTGAAGAAAATTTACCAAACTTTCTTGTGAAATGTAACACCACTTGCTTTATTAATCTTTTCAGACCGTGACATGCAAATTTTAACCGCACATTTTACCATTTTGATATTTTTTATCCTTAACCTATCGTTCACTTGACGTCAAGTTGAGAACTGAAGTCAGATATGCCTGTGGACATATACGACGTAGTAATGCGTTGGTGCCGTACATTGCTGATCTAGTCCTATATAAGATCATTGGCTACGTCCATAGATAAAATAAGTGCCACTAGGATGACGTAGTTCCAGCGGAAACAGTTTTTGTTGAATAGCTCCCCAACGGTTGGATGCACAAATTTTTACTTACCGTACACATTTACACGAAGTGATACAATAAATATCTGTAAAACTGTAAATAAGTAATTCAAAACTTTTCCGCTGCCACTACGCACACTCCTGTTTCAGATTAGGCGAGTCTTACTGACCGAATCCTTGACAGTTCAAAAGTGATTTTATAGGGTTTAATTGAAATAAATGATTTGAGTTTGAGTACGTCTGATCGGACCTTTACAAATTAACAGAGTTATGTTTATCACGATGCGGGATGCAGGGCATTAGCGGTAGATTTATCGATGTTTGATAATGGCAATATGCAATGATCTTATATAGGACTAGATCAGCAATGTACGGCACCAACGCATTACTACGTCGTATATGTCCACAGGCATATCTGACTTCAGTTGTCAACTTGACGTCAAGTGAACGATAGTTTAAGGATAAAAAATATCAAAATGGTAAAATGTGCGGTTAAAATTTGCATGTCACGGTCTGAAAAGATTAATAAAGCAAGTGGTGTTACATTTTACAAGAAAGTTTGGTAAATTTTCTTCAGATTATCCAAAAAAAAAACATTCAAAGACGAATTACATTTATCAAACATTTTTTTGCCATCAGGGTTACCAGTAAAAACGATTTGGATTTTGCCAGACTGTTGGGAGTTTAGTGAATGACGAATGTACATATGTTCCTGTAAGTCTAAATTATTATTATAGTCTGTTTGGTTTAAACCTACTGTGCAGTACCCAAACACTTACTAAATAGAAAAGTAACACATTCACGTGTATTTCGAAGGTTTTAACTTAATAAATCACCACTTCTTACAAAAAATAATAATTTTATTAGCAATGAATAAACTTAGACATAAAGTGAGGTTATATTTTAAAATGAAAAATTCTAGATTGTTTATGATCACATTGTGTTAAATAGTGTTGTGCACTGACTGGACAGCTCCACTCAATCTGTTTGGTTCTTTCATCAAAACCCCATTTCAGACACCAATCTACATGGTCTTCGCTTGATCTGACCATTATTATGTCTGGACTTTAAAAGAGACTGTGACCGCTGAGTTTGTTTCGGCCTTTCATCTCAGAGTAGTCAGATAGGAAACGCCGACCTCATCTAGTTTTAAAAATATGATTGACGTAAAAGTGTTTGTACAATCTTACTACAAACTACTACTTACAGAATTAAAATCATTTATCATTTGCGGCTCCGCCCGCGTGGATGTCGGTTATCGCGTAAAAGGTAACCTATGTCCTTCTCCATCCCAGGCAATAATATCATTCCATTTTAAACAATAGTTATTTGACACAATATTAATAGTTTAGAAATATAATATTTACGTTTACGCACATTTTTTTTTTCTTCCTATATGTATCCAATTCTTCAATTTCTTTCAATCTTTAATCTATTGAAAGTTCCATAATACAACCTTTCATAGTAGGTAATTGATTCAATAAAAAAACTATTCATTCTGGGGTAATTACGTTGATCGTTGGCAACTCTGGCTGTTTTTCCGATGACATTGTCTTGTCTCGTTCCAACGTAATTAGTTTGACGGAAGAAGAAATGAGACAAACAGATTATTTTGACATAATTTATGTATCCGTTTCAAAGCTACGTCTTTACCTTGTAAATGGTTACGTTTTTCGGAACTTTTTAGTAGGACGTTGCGCCTCTAGTATAATATTACCTTATTGGACGTACCAGAAAAAAAAATACATCTAATAATTAGTGTGTAAAGCGATATCGCGGCCGCGACAGGCACCGACAAAGAAATTGTGCTACTAGTGTCGCGTCGCGCTCGCGATATCGCACTAGTCTGTACGAGCCTTAACGAGGGGTAAAAGTGTATGTTAAAATGAAATTTGTGTGTTATTAAGACGTATGCGTAACCCCAGCAAAATATTGCGCCTTAGATAAAATTGAGTATTACAGTTCATAGTTAGTTGCAATTTGTTCAAGTATAGCAAAATTTGTTCAAGTAGTATTTTCGAAGTTATTCGAGAAAAACTGATTTTGCTGGAGTAACGTTACCCCAGCAAAATGTTTTTCAAAAAAGGCATTTAGCCTGGAACCAAGTACATGAAAAGATAACTTTTAATGAGTTGTAAATGTATACCAATAGCAAAATTTGTTCATCTTATAGTTTTTGAGATATTCAAGATTTTGCTGGGGTAACGTTTTGGGATTTTCAAAATCTCGAAAACTGTTCGTCGCAGAAGTTTGAAATAAATACCAGTTATAGGCCTTAATTTGTTAATTTTTTTCAAATATAAGTATTTCGATTCATCAACAAATGTCGATGTAATTAATTGTTTTTAAGAATCAGAATAAATCGATTTACTCGTAAATTTGTACATCTACAAACAAATAAAAAGTAGTTAAATACGAGGGCTGCACTAAAAGTATCGGGAATGGAATATTTCCACTGTTCCTGTCATATTAAAATCTTTTTAATTGAAAACTCCTTGGTTTCAAAAATCGAATACCATTTATTTATTTAAAAAAAGATTCTCGGTCTTGTCACAAGGTTTTGTCAAACTTGTTTAGTCGTTGAGAAAATGGAATTGACTCGAGAAAATTCAAGAGCGATGATTTATTATGACTTTCGAAGTGGTTTAACACAAAAACAGTGTGTTGACCGGATGATTTCTGCATTTGGTGATGAAGCCCCATCCAAAACCACAATTTATGGCTGGTTTGCTGAATTTCAACGTGGACGTGTTAAGCTCAGTGATGATCCCCGTCAAGGTCGTCCAAAAACTTCAGTCACCCAAGAAAACGTTAATGCTGTGCGTAAGCTGATTGAGGAAGATCGACATGTGACATACCGCGAAATTCAGGCAACTTTAGACATTGGCATGAGTCAAATACAAATAATCTTGCATGAACAATTAGGTGTAAAAAAGTTGTTTTCCCGATGGATACCGCATTCGCTCTGTGAAGAGCAAAAAGCGGCTCGCGTTACTTGGTGCGTCAGAACTCTCGAAAGATTCCACGCAGGATCCTCAAATGCTGTATACAACATCGTATCAGGTGACGAATCCTGGATATATGCGTACGAACCCGAAACAAAAAACCAGTCACGAGTTTGGGTGTTCGAAAATGAGTTAAAGCCAACAAAAATTGTTCGTTCACGGAGTGTTGCGAAAAAAATGGTGGCCACGTTTGTCTCCAAAACCGGCCATGTTACGACTATTCCTCTTGAGGGAAAAAGAACGGTTAATGCAGAATGGTATGCTAGCATTTGTTTGCCACAGGTCGTTTCTGAACTCCGTAAAGAGAACTGCAACCGCCGCATCATCCTCCATCACGACAATGCGAGTTCTCACACCGCGCACAGAACAAAAGAGTTTTTAGAGCAAGAAAACACAGAATTATTAGACCATCCGCCGTACAGCCCCGACCTAAGCCCTAATGATTTCTATACTTTCCCTAAAATAAAGAATAAATTGCGTGGACAGAGATTTTCATCCCCTGAAGAAGCTGTGGACGCCTACAAAACGGCCATTTTGGAGACCCCAACTTCCGAATGGAATGGTTGCTTCAATGATTGGTTCCATCGTATGGAAAAATGTGTCAAATTTCGCGGAGAATACTTCGAAAAGCAATAAATACATTTTTAAATAGTAATGTTGTGTCTCTTCCTTGATTCCCGAAATTTTCAGTGCCGCCCTCGTATACCTATTATATACCCTTTTAAGGTGTACAAATCTGGATTAAAAAACTTTACGCGATATGAAGATATAAATCCTCGCATTTTCGTAGCCTCCGTAATTAAGTCGGTTTATATGAGAATTGCTGACACTTTCTTGTTTTTTGAATAACTTTTATTCCATTCAGGATTTAAAGCTGAAACTTTCAGGGATGTTTTATAACAAAATAAACAAATTTGTTCTCTATAGTCCATCGTTTTGTGTTCAGAGGGAGCTGTGTATTCGATCGCCAAAGAAACACCGCTTGAAATTTGATGAAATCTCTTTATATCTTCATATCGCCTAAAGTTATTTAATTCAGATTTGTACACCTTAAAAGGGTATATGATAGGTATATGTAACAGATTTTTATTTGTTTGTAAATGTACAAATTTACGAGTAAATCGATTTTTTCTGATTCTTAAAAACAATTAATTACATCGATATTTGTTGATGAATCGAAATTCTTATATTTGAAAAAAAAATAACAAATTAAGGCCTATAACTGGTATTTATTTCAAACTTCTGCAACGACAGTTTTCGAGATTTTGAAAATCCCAAAACGTTACCCCAGCAAAATCTTGAATATCTCAAAAACTATAAGATGAACAAATTTTGCTATTGGTATACATTTACAACTCATCAAAAGCTATCTTTTCATGTACTTGGTTTCAGGCTAAATGCCTTTTTTGAAAAACATTTTGCTGGGGTAACGTTACTCCAGCAAAATCAGTTTTTCTCGAATAACTTCGAAAATACAATTTGAACAAATTTTGCTATACTTGAACAAATTGCAACTAACTATGAACTAATTATCTGTAAAACTCAATTTTCTATATGGCGCAATATTTTGCTGGGGTTACGCATACTCATAAGACTGCGAAGATATAAAAGTAAAATAAGGTTATTAGGTCCAAGTACTTAAAATAGTAACTCTAGAGCCTAACTTATGATTTTTATTTGTATCTTGTAAGGGTCTACAATGTCCTGCCAAGTTTCATTTATGTGCTCTTAGTAATTAATGAGCAATGGCATAATTTACTACGACTGGACCACTATATGGTATGACATCCGATTGTAGGACTTTATAATGGAAAAGTAAAATAAAACATATTCCAATATTTACTGTATTAATGCAACTATTCACATGTAAAATTTCAGCTCATTACACTAAATAGTTAAAGAGATATTACTAACATACCAGAACAACCGCAATACATGGATAAACCGACCAAGTTTGAATGGCTACAAAAATGCGGGCTTGCAGTATATAGAGCTAACGTTCTAAAATTACGATTTTTCCGGAAGGAAACTCAATTAGGCATTATGTAGGTAGCGGTTGCACTAACTCTGCAGGTGTTTATATCTTCGTCGTTGCTGGACTCATTCATATTTTATGATTTCTTAAAATTTTATAAAAAAAAACAAACCATTATAATGGTAATTGAATTGAAGAAATTTTTGAAAAAAAAAAAAAGTTTTTTTTTTAAGTTTTGTTTTTTTAAATTTTATGATAAACAGAACCTTTCCGAGCTTGTGAGGTGAAAACATAATTATTTTCTTTCTCTCTTTCTTTAAATAATTAATATTCATTAAACAGACAACTACTTAGGAAAAAAAAGGTCGATCAAAATGTGTGTGACATTTGTTCGACCAGATAATTTATCTTACAGTAGGGTAGAATTTCTGTTGCCTTGGTTCTATGCGCCTTCTGGTTTGTTATATAATTCTTTGTTATAAAAGTCTCTCGTTAACACATATTCCATGGTCAAAGTGTAGGTATAAATATGTATAAATGACGAATTCTTCTTCTTTCTTTTTTTTTTTCTTTTTAAAAAAACGTTGCCCCGCACTAGGTGTTTCTCCTGTATCGTGGGTGCGTTTACAAACATTTAAAACTCACATACACAAACAGCCAGACCCGGAACAACTAATTGTAGGTCATACAAATATTTGTTCCGTGTGGGAATCGAACCCGCGACACGCAGCGCAGCAGTCAATACACAATAATATAATAATAATATACTCTATGCATGCTACGCATGCCTAGAGTAGCACGCATAGCATAGCATGCATAACTTAGCATGCATAGCTTAGCATGCATAACTTAGCAGGCATAGCGAAGCATGCATAGCGTTGCATGCCTAGAGTAGCATGCATAGCGTAGCATGCATAGAGTAGCATGCATAGCGTAGCATGCATAGCGTTGCATGCATAGCGTAGCATGCATAGCGTAGCATGCATAGCGTGGCATGCATAGCAAGCATGCATAGCGTAGCATAAATAGCTTAGCATGCATAGCTTAGCATGCATAACTTAGCATGCATAGCGTAGCATGCATAGCGTTGGTTGCATAGCTTTGCATGCATAGCTAAGCATGCATAACTTAGCATGCATAGCGTAGCATGCATAGCTTAGAGCTTAGGATGCATAGTGTAGCATGCATTGCGTTGCATGCATAACTTAGCATGCATAGCTTAGCATGCATAACTTAGCATGCATAACTTAGCATGCATAACTTAGCATGCATAACTTAGCATGCATAACTTAGCATGCATAACTTAGCATGCATAGCTTAATATGCATAACTTAGAATGCATATAGCTTAGCATGCATAACTTAGCATGCATAACTTAGCATGCATAACTTAGCATGCATAGAGTAGCATGCATAGCGTAGCACGCATAGCGTTGCATGCATAGCGTAGCATGCATAGCGTTGCATGCATATCGTTGCATGCATAGCGTAGCACGCATAGCATTGCATGCATAGCTTAGCATGCATAGCGTTGCATGCATATCGTTGCATGCATATCGTTGCATGCATAGCGTAGCATGCATATCGTTGCATGCTTAGCGTAGAATGCATAGCGTTGCTTGCATAGCGTAGCATGCATATCGTTGCATGCATATCGTTGCATGCTTAGAGTAGCATGCATAGCGTAGCATGCATAACTTAGCATGCATAGCGTAGCATGCATAGATTTTCGTGCATAGCTTAGTATGCATAGCTTAGAGCTTAGGATGCATAGTATAGCATGCATTGCGTTGCATGCATAACTTAGCATGCATAGCTTAGCATGCATAACTTAGCATGCATAACTTAGCATGCATAACTTAGCATGCATAACTTAGCATGCATAGCTTAATATGCATAACTTAGAATGCATAGAGTAGCATGCATAGCGTAGCACGCATAGCATTGCATGCATAGCTTAGCATGCATAGCGTTGCATGCATATCGTTGCATGCTTAGCGTAGAATGCATAGCGTTGCTTGCATAGCGTAGCATGCATATCGTTGCATGCATATCGTTGCATGCTTAGAGTAGCATGCATAGACTAGCATGCAAAGGGAAGCACGCATAGCTTTGCATGCATATTTTTCAGGCATAGCGTGGCATGCATAGCGTTGCATGCCTAGCGTAGCATGCATAGCGTGGCATGCATAGCAAGCATGCATAGCGTAGCATGCATAGCTTTTCGTTCATAGCGTAGCATGCATAGCAAGCATGCATAGCGTTGCATGCATATCGTTGCATGCCTAGCGTAGAATGCATAGCGTTGCTTGCATAGCGTAACATGCATAGCGTAGCATGCATAGCGTAGCATGCATAGAGTAGCATGCATAGCGTTGCATGCATATCTTTGCATGCCTAGCGTAGAATGCATAGCGTTGCTTGCATAGCGTAACATGCATAGCGTAGCATGCATACAGTAGCATGCATAGATTTTCGTGCATAGCGTAGCATGCATAGCTTAGAGCTTAGGATGCATAGTGTAGCATGCATTGCGTTGCATGCATAACTTAGCATGCATAGCTTAGCATGCATAACTTAGCATGCATAACTTAGCATGCATAGCTTAGCATGCATAACTTAGCATGCATAGCGTAGCATGCATAGCGTTGCTTGCATAGCTTTGCATGCATAGCGTAGCATGTATAGCGTTGCATGCATAGCGTAGCATGCATAGGGTTGCATGCATATCGTTGCATGCTTAGCGTAGAATGCATAGCGTTACTTGCATAGCGTAGCATGCATATCGTTGCATGCATATCGTTGCATGCTTAGAGTAGCATGCATAGCGTAGCATGCATAGACTAGCATGCAAAGGGAAGCACGCATAGCGTTGCATGCATATTTTTCAGGCATAGCGTGGCATGCATAGCGTTGCATGCCTAGCGTAGCATGCATAGCGTGGCATGCATAGCAAGCATGCATAGCGTAGCAAGCATAGCTTTTCGTTCATAGCGTAGCATGCATAGCAAGCATGCATAGCGTTGCATGCATATCGTTGCATGCCTAGCGTAGAATGCATAGCGTTGCTTGCATAGCGTTGCTTGCATAGCGTAACATGCATAGCGTAGCATGCATAGCGTAGCATGCATAGAGTAGCATGCATAGCGTTGCATGCATATCTTTGCATGCCTAGCGTAGAATGCATAGCGTTGCTTGCATAGCGTAACATGCATATCGTTGCATGCATATCGTTGCATGCTTAGAGTAGCATGCATAGCGTAGCATGCATAGACTAGCATGCAAAGGGAAGCACGCATAGCGTTGCATGCATAGCTTTTCAGGCATAGCGTAGCATGCATAGCGTTGCATGCCTAGCGTAGCATGCATAGACTAGCATGCAAAGGGAAGCACGCATAACGTTGCATGCATAGCTTTTCAGGCATAGCGTGGCATGCATAGCGTTGCATGCCTAGCGTAGCATGCATAGCGTGGCATGCATAGCAAGCATGCATAGCGTAGCATGCATAGCTTTTCGTTCATAGCGTAGCATGCATAGCAAGCATGCATAGCGTAGCATGCATAGCTTAGCATGCATAACTTAGCATGCATAGCTTAGCATGCATAACTTAGCATGCATTACTTAGCATGCATAACTTAGCATGCATAACTTAGCATGCATAGCTTAGCATGCATAACTTAGCATGCATAGCTTAGCATGCATAACTTACATGCATAACTTAGCATGCATAACTTAGCATGCATAGCTTTGCATGCATAGCGTTGCATGCATAGCGTAGCATGCATATCGTTGCATGCATATCGTTGCATGCTTAGAGTAGCATGCATAGCGTAGCATGCATAGACTAGCATGCAAAGAGAAGCACGCATAGCGTTGCATGCATAGCTTAGCATGCGTACCGTTGCATGCATAGCGAAGCATGCTTAGCGTAGCATTCATAGCGTAGAATTCATAGCGTTGCTTGCATAGCGTTGCATGCATAACTTAGCATGCATAGCTTAGCATGCATAACTTAGCATGCATAACTTAGCATGCATAACTTAGCATGCATATCTTAGCATGCATAGCGTTGCTTGCATAGCGTTGCATGCATAGCGTAGCATGTATAGCGTTGCATGCATAGCGTTGCATGCATAGCGTAGCATGCATATCGTTGCATGCATATTGTTGCATGCTTAGAGTAGCATGCATAGCGTAGCATGCATAGACTAGCATGCAAAGGGAAGCACGCATAGCGTTGCATGCATAGCTTTTCAGGCATAGCGTGGCATGCATAGCGTTGCATGCCTAGCGTAGCATGCATAACTTAGCATGCATAGCTTAGCATGCATAGCGTAGCATGCATAGCGTTGCTTGCATAGCGTCGCATGCATAGCGTAGCATGTATAGCGTTGCATGCCTAGAGTAGCATGCGTAGCATGCATAGAGTTGCATGCATAGCGTAGCATAAATAGCTTAGCATGCATAGCTAAGCATGCATAACTTAGCATGCATAGCTTAGCATGCATAAACTAGCATGCATAGCGTTGCTTGCATAGCGTTGCATGCATAGCGTAGCATGTATAGCGTTGCATGCATAGCGTAGCACGCATAGCGTAGCATGCATAACTTAGCATGCATAGCTTAGCATGCATAGCGTAGCATGCATAGCGTTACTTGCATAGCGTTGCATGAATAGCGTAGCATGTATAGCGTTGCATGCATAGCTTAGGATGCATAGTGTAGCATGCATTGCGTTGCATGCATAGCTTAGCATGCATAGCATTGCATGCATAGCGTAGCATTCTTATCGTTGCATGCATAGCGTAGCATGCATAGCTTAGCATGCATAACTTAGCATGCATAGCTTAGCATGCATAACTTAGCATGCATAGCGTAGCATGCATAGCGTTGCTTGCATAGCTTTGCATGCATAGCGTAGCATGTATAGCGTTGCATGCCTAGAGTAGCATGCGTAGCATGCATAGCGTTGCATGCATAGCGTAGCATAAATAGCTTAGCATGCATAGCTTAGCATGCATAACTTAGCATGCATAGCTTAGCATGCATAACTTAGCATGCATAGCGTAGCATGCATAGCGTTGCTTGAATAGCGTTGCATGCATAGCGTAGCATGTATAGCGTTGCATGCATAGCTTAGCATGCATAGCTTAGCATGCATAGCGTAGCATGCATAGCGTTGCTTGAATAGCGTTGCATACATAGCGTAGCATGCATAGCATTGCATGCATAGCGTAGCATTCATATCGTTGCATGCATAGCATAGCATGCATAGCGTAGCATGCATAGCTTAGCATTCGTAGCGTTGCATGCATAGCGCAGCATGCATAGCGTTGCATGCATAGCGCAGCATGCATAGCATTGCATGCATAGCGTTGCATGCCTGGAGTAGCATGCATAGCGTTGCATGCCTGGAGTAGCATGCATAGCGTAGCATGCATAGAGTACAAAGCACTGTAACCTATTTACCATTTACATTAAAAAAAATACTCTAAAGTGCAGTAATTTCAACAATATTACACAATTGTAATTTTTTGTCTAATGCTATAGTAAATGGAGTATAGGTGTTAGTGAAAACGGGCCTTGCAAAAAACACCAAAAAGAAGCAAAAACATTGTAACGAAATATTTTTTTAATAAACTCAAACTCAAATCATTTATTTCAATTAAACCATTTACAGGCACTTTTGAATTGTCAAGCAGTCGGTCAGTAAGAAAAATTAAGCTACATTCCCATTCCAAAGCGTAGGTACCTATGGAGAAGAACGGGCAAGAAACTCCATGGACACTCTTTTAAATTAAATTGTTACAAAAGTATTCGTTACATCTATAATGTTGCATTTATAACTAAAAGTGAGAACGAAGTAAAAATAAAAATAATAAAAACTTACACGTTAAAAGCGTCAAGCGTAGGTACAACAAATAGAAACAAAATAAAATAAAATAACCCGTGGCAGCTAAGAGATGACCAGTCCCAACTGACGGCGCCCGTTCACGAACATGACGCATGGATTAGCACCATTCAGCTCAACCATTTTGAAGGGAGCTAAATGATCCAACACACACGCCACCATCAGCGAGACCTTTAAGTGAGCATGACATACTCTCATAATAAATATAATTCTTCCATAATAGACAGTGGTCTTTTTTAACACTCATTATACCTATACCTCAAAATGGGATTCGAGATTAAAAATGTAAAAAAGAAGGAGTTGCCAATTTAAAATAACAACCTCAACTGCGTAGTTTGTCGAAAAGTACTTAAATTTAATGTTAAAATTGTAGGCGTATCTTAAACAGGTAAACTATAATATTGCACACAGTTTAGAATGACGTTAACTACGATCCAAGAATAAAATATAACTGTTTGAAATAAATTAGTGCAAATTATTTTGATGATACTGGCAATAAGGTAGAAGCTCCAGAAATTTGGCCTTTGATTTATTATTTTCTATTTATAAAATGTTTTTCCTTCTAAACAAGAGAATCTTGAGTTGTTATCTGGTGAAAACTGTTTAATCTTTAATTATTTTAATATATTCGGTAATAATTGAAATGTAAACTATGTACCTATGTCGAATAAATAAACATGAGCAACTTGTTCATAGGAATATAAATATTTTATTTTCATTAGTGGGACCTTAGGCTATAAGTTTAATTTCACTCTGCTTTAGCGTGCTTTCAGAACCACGAAATATAATAAAATTAAATAGTTAGAATAACTAGGGATATGTTGACTACCCCTGAAACTTGACAGTGACATTTCTTTGTTTATATTTTTGATCTTGAATTTCATTTCAGAGTTTAATGAAACCTTTAGAGGAGGGAGGGGTGGGATGAACCTTTGGAGGAGGAGGTCGTGGCTAAGTAATGACAGGCGCACGGGTCGATCCGTCCGGTTAAGCTATGCTTGCCGGGGTTGGTCCGTGGATGGGTGACCATCTTTACATACCGAGACTCCTCCGTGCCTCGGAAAGCACGTTAAGCCGTTGGTCCCGGCTGTCATTCGTGGATCTTTGACAGTCGTTACGGTTCGCCAGAAGCCCAAAAGTCTGACAGCCAGTCTTACCAAGGGGTATCGTGTTACCCAGTTACTGGGTTGTGGAGGTCAGATAGGCAGTCGCTCCATGTAAAATACTGGTATTCAGCTGCATCCGGTCAGACTGGAAGCCGACCCCAACATAGTTGGGAAAAGGCCAGGCAGATTGATTGAGTTTTAATGAAACCTTTATTTCTCAATTAAAAATGAATCAACTTCGAAAAATATCACATTTGTAGGTAATGAAACTTGTAAGTATGTAACTATTCAAATCATGGCGCCTTGGAAAATGCACTCTATCCCGTGCTAAAAAGCTTTGGCAATAAAAAAAAAAGTTTCTCCGATATAAATAAAATGGTAGCGAGTGCTGGCGCGGGAAATGTGGAAAAATAAAATACTAATGAAAACGACATGACGGGCTCAAGAGGGGACGTTTTTATCTGCTTCGTATTTGTGGGCTACATCAGCTTGGGGGCTCTTTACATGCTCTTCATTACATGTAAATCTAAATTGAGTATTTCAATAAGAAAAAAAACTTTCTCCAAAAATAAAAGCAAAATTAAAGTTAATTTATTATTTTTTATTTTTTATATTTCACTTTTTAGTTTTGGTACGTACACACGGCTACAAATTAGGTAAGCTATACATTTAGGGGTTTATTTATAAACGCTGCTTAAAGTTAAGTAATGATTAGTACACACGGCTACAAATTAGGTAAGCTATACATTTAGGGGTTTATTTATAAACGCTGCTTAAAGTTAAGTAATGATTAGCGACTGTATAGGCATACATTTTTGACGTTTGAACGTCACTTAATTTTAAGCAACATTTATGAATAAACCCCTTAAAGTATAAGCTGACCGTTCATTGTACCGAAATCCTATACAATGCGAGATCAGCTTATACTAGAAATATAAATGTATAGCTTCATATGTAGCCATGCGTACACAGTTGATTTGTTTTAATTTCTAATATATTACTTTAAAATTGAATAAATCTTACATAAACTTAATAACAGATAATAAGCTGATGTTAAAAAAAAAATTGTTGACGGCTTATTTATTTTTTCAGGATTTTTTAATGCTAGATTAAAAGTGGGGACATGCGATTTCTTTTTTTTCTCATTGGTAGCCAGCACATCAAATTACCACAAACTGTCAAATTTTCTCGTTCGATTTTGAACTTAATCCCCAATACCTACTTATTTTAAAGTTTAAAATCGTTTGGAGAAATCTGACAGTATCGTGTAGCTTGATGTGCTGGCCACTGTACATATTGACTCTTATGGATCCTTCACAGGATTTCCTGGAAAGTCGGGCTTGTCCACAAATTTAAAGTCGCTCAGCGCGCTATGGAGCGGGCTATGCTCGGAGTTTCTTTGAAGGATAAAATCAGGAATTAAATTATCCGGAAGAGAACCGGAGTTACCGACATAGCTTGCAGAGTACGCAAGCTGAAGTGGCAGTGGGCTGGCATATTTGTCAAAGGACCGATGGCCGGTGAAGCAGGAGAGTCCTGAAGTGGAGACCGCATATCGGCAAGCGTAGTGTGGGACGCCCCCCAGCTAGATGGACCGATGACTTCAAAAAGGTAGCTGGGATAGACTGGATGCGGAAGGCGGAGGACAGGGTGTTGTGGCGCAGCATGGGAGAGGCCTATGTTCAGCAGTGGACTGCGATAAACTGAGTTGATTGATTGATTGATGGATCCTTCAGGATACAATACAAACATCTGTTTTATAGGTTGCTATCTACCTATGTAAATGTAGGTAGATTTTTTTCGAAATTATCAGAAAAGTTAAGTCATAGATAAATGAGTTTTTTAAATTCAGATAGCTTCATTGCATTATCTTGTCCCTTCATATATTTTTCACGTAATGCAACGTTTCCTTAGCGCGGATACGTAATAATGAATTTAAAATCCTTCCTGATTGTCTACTTAACTCTGGTTGTACAGCAAAGCCTTATTGTAACTTTCCAATTTATTCTATCCGCGTT
Organism: Dryobota labecula; assembly: GCA_947523025.1. NCBI lineage: Eukaryota > Metazoa > Arthropoda > Insecta > Lepidoptera > Noctuidae > Dryobota > Dryobota labecula. The sequence goes on along the minus strand of OX383305.1, from coordinate 6,662,791 downwards.
AGAGGAGCGAAATTATCTGTACGTCGGTATTGCCAGCTGTAAATAAAATAAAAATGTAAATGACGCGCGGGCTGGCGTGCAGTGTGGATGATTCTTCTACCCAGGCGGTGGATCTCAACGTGTTAGCTAGCAAAATGTAGGGCAATTTTGTTAGGTTCATTTATGTCTGTTCTAAGAGCACTTATATGTAGGTACCTCCAGCCAGTGGTGCCGATAACTACCACTAAAATTCCTTACTTTTGGCTATGAGAATTTTAGAGCTATTCTGCAAACAAAATTATCTAAATTTAAAAATAACTTTGACACAACTAAAATCGAATTTTACAATCGCGACTCCACGTGGTATTTTTTTATTATTTTTTTGGCTTTGCTACGTTGTACTTGTTTGCCCTACCCCATGTTTTTTTTACAGCCGGAGGCACGCAGGGGCGGGGCAGCCTCAATGTGTTTTATATGGAATTTTTCACTTTTTGTATGGAAAAAATAAATAATATTACTTACTTACATGTTGAGTTTTAAGGGTTTTAGAGTTTTGTAAAGGGCGGTCGAAATTTTCATTATTTTTGCGATAGTTCGCACCAGTTTCGAGATATAAGCAAAAGAAAAGATTCACTGCCCTTGGTTGACTGGTAGAGAATGCTTATGGCATTAAGTCCGCCTTTGTATCTTATTGTGTGTGAGAAGTTTTAATAAATAAATAAAAGAAATAAAATATGCAGTACTGTTTTTGCACCAGAAGTCGAGGTGTTCATGACAACTAAGTAATTTTATTCCAAACCTTTTTAATCGCGATTAAACATAGTCAGATTTAGTTAGAAAATCAAAATTTTTGGTGAAAATCGTAAAATTCAGAATTTTTACTAAATTAAGAAGTCAGTGCCATCTTACTGCTGTCAAACTAAAATAAAGTTAAGTTGTGTCACTTTAGTCAATTTCAGAATAGGACATCGTCGTTGGCAGGAATAAAATAAATTTTGGTGATTTTTAGTCTAAATTAGAGAATTTTGTGACAAGAGAATCGGCACCTGTATCTTTTATGAATTTAATTAAAGTGGGAACGCCACCGAGAGAATGCGTTCCCGACAGGTGTCGGTTTCATACAAACTAATATGTGTTTTACGAATTTAGACTTTATTAGTTCTTAATCTTGTACAACTGACAGGTGTCAGAAGCACATTCTCTCTGTGGCTGGAATATATTAACCAATATTTGCCTACCTAGGTATAGCATACGAAGAAGATGATCTTGGAAACCAATACCAGTCTTGTTCGAACAAAGAAGGAAGTATTTCGCAGATTTTTTTAAAGAATGTTAAACTTCACCAAGAAAAATAGGCATTCCTAATCTCATTGAATTAATTTTATACTTAATCCAATTTAAATAAATGATTTTCGAATAGGTAATACGTAGAATAATGGTGTGTATTTGGTGGTCTAGGTAATTTCATATTAACACACGACTAAGTTGCCCCCAACATTATTCTCCTCGCTTCATTTGCCTCACAATGAGCATTAAAAAAAAAACTTTCAGTATAAGTAGACACAATAAAAACTCGTCCATATTTGAAAAGTTTGGGAACCATCAAATTTTCCCCCACTTGTAATAAGCGCATTAGGGGTGGAAAAATTTAAACTCGCCGCGTCCCGAAACTTTTCGCGTTTTCTTTTTACATTAAGGACAAAAAGAAAAAGCTCCTACTTAGAAGGGTGGCGCAACTTTTAATATCCTGTAGATATAAGAACACAAACTAAGCTACTATAAAATTGACCCTATCACCTTATTAATAAGAAAATAAAGTCTATTTTCGTGTAGCACGTGGATATATGAATAGTAAATAGATGTTGGTTTGTTTATAATATAAACACGGTGTTCGTGTGTGGCGCTTAGCGAATTTAAAAACTGATGGGACTAACTCGCAGGGGAGTGTTTTGTTAGTTGATGGACTTTGTATCTCTGCCGCGCTAACGAAGAATGCAATAACTCGATTTTGAGTTAAGTATATATTTGGAGTCAGCTCTCTAAGCACCTTTTTATTGATCCTTCAGGAACTCGGTTTTTCAGTAAGCAAGAATGCAATAACTAAAACTTCATAACAAATTCAATTCTCGGAAGCGGCAAAATCGAGTTATTGCATTTTTCGTTAGTGCGGCAGATCTACATAACTATGTTGGTGTATATATAAAGTGTTTAAAGAACATACTTATTATTTGTAGAATTTTGTGTAGGTAAGTATAGAGAGCAGTGGTGGCCCAGTGGTAACAGCCCCGAATTACGGGTTGTAGGTCGTGGGTTCGAACCCAGGTAGGCGCTTTACTTTGTGTAAATAATTTCATCACCTGCACAGGGGCCTTACTCCCAAAACGATTCGAGTTTGATTTTGTTTCCGATTCGAACTCGTTTCGATCCGAACTCGATTTAAAACCTTACTCCCGAACCAATTCGAATCGTAAACCAAGATCGACATAGGTTCGAGTATTATCAGCGTCGTTTTATGCGTATCCGGCGGATTACGTCATCGTCAAGTGCTCTATGTCTTTTAGATAGTTATCTCACACGATCTGAATATAGTAGCTTCTTTGATATCGTGTAATTTGACGTTTAGTTTTGATCCAACAACTCGATATCTATCTGTCAGATGGCGTGCGGAGTACGAACTTTTCGATCCTCACGAATCTTTCGATCAAAGTTGGTTTCGCTTCGAACCACTGCACAGTCGTGCGCTAGTGTCGGATTCAAGAGTATGGATCGGCATTTAATTCGAAGCCAGTTCGATTGATTCAGAACTCGATGCTGTCGGGAGTAAGGCCCCTGCTCAGAAAACAGTGAAGAAAAACATCGTAAGGAAACCGGCATGTCCTAGAACCAAAAATTCGAAGACACGTGACATCTACCAACCCGCGATGGGCTAGCGTGGTAAATTACAGCCCTTCTGGAAGAGACGAGGCCTGTGCCCCAGCAATGGGATCATTACCTATAGGCTAATTATGCTATACTATACATACTCCATTTAAAATAAGATTAGACATTTAACCGTTCAACCGAATTTGACTTCTATTCCAAAGTCAAAGTCAAAGCATTTATTTCAAATAGGCACATAAATGGCACTTTTGAACGATGCTTTAACTTTGGTAAATCATGGCTTACCATAGTAGGTACGAGCTTACCTAAAAGTAAACTGTTCACACAGATTTGAAGAATCCCTGATACTGACAAAAGCATTATATGTAAAAATATACGAGGGTACTCCTCAAAACTTACCATACAAAAACATAGATGTCGTTAGTCATCTCTTTTGAATTTCCATGTAATTATTCACTATGGGCGCCGAGTTCTCACAAATTGATAATTTTGCCTGTAAAGCGTTTTACAATCAGAGGATTGTTTAATTTTCTAAGATTGCTGGCTGAATTTTTATGGCTTGTTACATTCAACCCTTTGCTTGTTAACCGGGATTAAATGTGCTTTTGAATTTGATTTGCATAATTTTCGAGTTCTATTTAACTTTTGAATTACTAAATGTTTTCATTCTCAAATTACGATGTTTTATTTTTTATATTCTTCCTTGACATATTTTTTTTTATTTTACGCCCATCGTAAAATAAAAAAAATGCTCTTGACTGTTAGAGATGACAGAGACAAAGTCGACGATGGAGTGAGCTTACCCAGAAGAAGCCTGTTCACTCTCACTTTGAAATAATCAAATAATCATCTTGTTATTTCACATTATATACCTACAATTCTAATTTCAACTCTTTATTAGTTGCTTTTGTGGACATGATATTTATTCAGATTTGTTACTGTAGTTGTAATGGCAGTCACGTCATTTGTTTTTTATTTTTTTATTTTGTACAGTTGGATTATTTTCTATTTTGTGAATGTGAGAACGTTGAAGGCCTAGTAGTCTATTGATTTGTTGACCATTTTCTATTTTGTTTAGTACCTGATACTTGTTGAAAGGCTGTTTTTTTTTTATTTGTCGCTGCGAAATGCATTACGCATGCCCGCTCGTCGGGGGACGAGACGGGGTATGTGGGACTCCCTGCCAAAAGCAGTATACCCACTAAAACTCAGCGGAGTTCCCTCATCGCCTTGATGGGAGTGTCATGGGAAACCGGCACAGCCTTTACGTCCACAACCCTCCCGGCGCATGCCCGGCTTGCTGGCGGGCCCCGCATGGCCCTCCGCCTGGGGGCGATATGGGAATGACCGGGAACACCTGGCCATTCCCGTCCGACACTGGTGGTGGCCTGTGCAATACAGGCAAGGGTGCCCCCGCACCCGTTGCCTGCTGGCCTCCACCTGGGACCCCGCGCCAGACGACCCCGAGTCCAGGTCAGTGGCCCCGCCGCCTACCACTTTTCGGCCGCGGAAGGTAGGGAGAACGGCTCACCGCAATACCGGCACTCCTCTCCCGCCGCGGCCTCCCACACTCAGCCGCGATGCCGCCCATTCGACATCGCGGCCCGCCTCAGTTGCGATGTCGCCAAAGCGGCACCGCAACCTATGGCCGCTACTTCGTCGGCTTAGCCGCAAAAGCCCTGACGAGCGGCCCCCTCCTCGGGTTCCTCTTAGCTTCACCGTGGCCCTTCAAGCCACGGCTACTGAGCCCCCCCGCCTCGACAATGCGGAAACCCACCGGGGGGGTTGTTGAATGGCCTACACTGTCCTCCCTTACCCATAAACACTGTTATTTGAGAATATTGTAAAAGCCAATTATTTTTTAAAGATTAACCCTGGAGTTTCTTGCCTGCTCTTCTCCACAGGAAATGACCAATTGGAACCGTGCACCTAGCTAGTGACGTTTCTTATATGCCCATGGAGTTTTATTAATGGTGAAGGAAAACATTGTGGGGAAACCGGCATGTCTGATGATGGAGTCCGAAGATGGCCACAGGAACTCCTCACACGATAGCCCAGGGGCCCAAGTCTGCTATTTTTATAAATTCGTCACTCCAACACGATCCGATTGTCATTTTGCAAAAAGTTCGTAATCTGCTAAATTCATAATGGTCGATCATTGGTCGGTCAACGGTCTCGTAATAGAATTGTATTACAATGGCATTTTGAACATTTATTCATGCCAGATTTCATTTTTAGATATTTTCACATTATTTATTAGTGTTATAAGCAATCTGAAGTAATAGGAAGTTGGAAGTTTAGTACGAAGTTTCATTTGTCATTATGTACGAGATTACCAATTCTTTCAATGGAGTGTCAGTGACTGACCATTGGAAAGTCATAGTGACGCCATTATATTAGTAGATTACCAAACTTTTCAAAATCAACAATTATGAAATCAATGATAGACCATTCTGACACTATTGTAATAGCAGACTTGAGGCCCTTTAGTGTTGGGCTCGTTGTAATTTTGTCTTGACGAGTACCTTACAAGTGAAGGCGATAGAACAGATATTTCAACAAATTCTAATGGTAAAAAGTGCAAAATAAAATACTTACAAAAAATCATTTTTTTTAAACAAACAATTTTTTAACTAAAAAGAACTACATGAAACCTATTTTTCGTCAATTTAAGTGTTCTACAATATCGCATTGGGTCTAACCTGTAACGATATTTGTATGTTTGGAGTGGTAAATAAATAAATGAATGTAAATTTAGGTGATATTAATGTAAGCGCGATTGACTGCTGCGCTGCGTGTCTCGGATTCGATTCCCGCACGGAACAAATATTTGTATGACCTACAAGTAGTTGTTCTGGGTCTGGCTGTTTGTGCATGTTTGTCATGTTCGTGTACGGGCGCCGTCAGTTGGGACTGGTCATCTCTTAGCTGCCACGGCTTATTTAAATTTTTGAATTGTTTTTATTACGGACGCTTCTAACGTGCACGTCTTTCTACATTGTTTTCACACAGTGTATAACTTCAACATGAATGATGTAACCCATATTTTGTAACAATATTTTGTTTTAAAAGAGTGTCCGTCGAGTTTCTTGCCAGTTCTTCTCCATTGGAACCTACTACGCTTTGGAATGGGCAACTAGCTTCATCTTTCTGACTGACCGACCCCTTGACAATTCAAAAGTGCTTGTAATTGGTTTATCCATACTAATATTATAAATGTGAAAGTAACTCTGTCTGTCTGTCTGTTACGTTTTCACGCCTAAGCCGCTGAACCGATCGTCATGAAATTTGGCAGAGATATAGCCCGAGATATGGAGAAGGACATAGGCTACATTTTTACGCGATAACCGACATCTACGCGGGCGGAGCCGCGGGCAAAAGCTAGTTTGAAATAAATGCTTTGAGTTTGAGTTTGTATGTGAGTTTAAATGTTTGTAAACGCACCCACAATACAGCAGAAATTCCTAGTGTGGGGCAACGTCAAAAAAAAAAAGTGATTGTGACTGTCGTTGCTGACCTACGCTAAGGTGCCTGCCTACCTAACACACTTAAAATTTGATACGTACGTCAAATACTTATACATGCTCTATAATGTAGCGTCAAATTAACCAAAAATAAGCCCCAATTAACTAACCAGAAGCAACAGAAGCATGTTGTATTGATTGACACATTTGTAAAAGTTGGAGTAGTTTTGTTTGTGGCTCGCCCCCGGCGGGATAAATGTGAGGCAAAGGAAAACAAATAGACAGACACTATTGATGCTCATGCGGTTAAAAAGCGACAGATGTGGTGGTGGCTCTTATTTTAATAGTTTTTTTTAAATATTATTATTGCTGCTTTATTTGTAATTAATTAGGTATGGGTGTAAAGCTTCTTTGGACACAGGATTTGAATATGAATTCATTTCATTTATTTATCTTCTTAAACCTATCATTACCTACTGGATAACCCAATGCGATAAATGCGCCTATCCTAACTTAAGGGATACTAACTTCTATGTTATATTATGCAAGTATAACAAATTACAAACAATGCATTCTTTGTGAATTCACTCAGAGAACAACAGAATAAGTCCGTCTCACTCGCTATGAGGTTGAGTTTTTTATATTGTTACGATTAAAAATAAGTACGATTACAAAATATTCAGTGACTTATAACTTTATGAGTTACCTTGCTTAATTCTTGTAACAAAGGTTCATAGAGATTGACTCAACAAAAAGTTACTTGAACCGTACCAATTATGAAATTATACAAATCCGATACAAACGGGAGCAGATTGCCGCGAAATTATTCACAAAGCACCCCGGGCACGGACTTGATGATATTGTATTAGGTGATCACATACGAATGCGATTTTAATGGATACGCCGAGAGCGCCCCTCGTAAACAACCCAGCGACCTAATCGCGCAACTAAAAAGAGCCCAATTTCTCCGCCACACCGTTTGACGTTTACGTCGTTTCGCGCGCAAACTTGACGCAACCCCAATCTAAATTAAAATCTAAAACCTTGTAAACAAGGCAAGTGCTCACTTTTTCGGGGATTTTAACCCTCGGAATTAACGAGAGATATAAAATAAAAGGGGGCTCGTTTCCGAGTGCGCTGCGGTGGTTTGTCATTGTTTTGTATGCGTGTGCTGACGTTTTTTTATTGGGTTTTGTTTGTGATGTCTTAATTGAAGTTATTAATTGACAATTATTAATAATGGGCATCTAAAAATAATCATAATAATATGCTGGGTAGGATTTTACTTCCACAGTGTGTAACGTGGAGGATAATAATAATATTATTATCCCAATAATAATAATATTATGACGGAGTTGTGTTATGTAGGACTTTTATGGAAATGATTCGTTTAGTAAAGAAATAGAGCATAAATTAAACTCTTCAATAGTTTTGTTTGTTTAATAATTAATAGGTAATATTTCTAAGAAATTTTATTTTTAAGAAATAACATTATGAAAATAAATACCACCAAAATATAAATAATAAAATATTTGTTTAAATACTTAATTACAGAACGATTTGGACAAAGTTACATTTCGCAACGCGCGTTCATTCCATTATCATTGCATGAGAGGTATTTGTGGTCGTGTTAGACATTTGAAGAGAATTCTTAGCTATTAAGGAGCAAGCAGGTGTTGCTCTAGGCAAATGTGGTTCCTTGCGACATCTTAGGGATGGCGGCGAATGCTGTCTTGGTTTGTCCATGACTTTCTGTTCGAGCACCCTACCCCGTTGTAATTCCGCTAGGTTACTCGCTAATTCTGCCGCTGCCTCCCCGTACAGCAGTTGGCCATGGCGTACCTGTGGACAAACGAATGTTAATTATCAGTTCAGTTAGCCACAACTCACTATTAGTAAGATATCAATTACTTTGGTAGTCTTGCATGATTTCGTTGTATTCTTCGTTGAGAATCTTCACGACTGATTCCCCGAACCGATAGATGCAACCAGAGGCCTTGAATTTGATCATTAAAAATCTTAATAAAAAATCTTATTTTCACTAACCTACCTAAGGTACAAATTTACAACATAAGATTACTTTACCCAAATTAATTATACCTAAAGCCAATAGAAAGTTTCTTTGAAGTCCAAATCAATAAAAACTCATTTGAAATGTACGTCATCTACTCATCTATGTATTGGGGCTGTAAAGTTATAGTATTACCCGATGAAGTGACCTTAAATCTATACTTCCATAATATAATATTATAAATGTGAAAGTAACTCTGTCTGTCTGTTACGTTTTCACGCCTAAACCGCTGAATCGATTATCATGTCAAATTTGGCCTGGGATATGGAGAAGGACATAGGCTATTTTTTTAATAACCGACATGCACGTGGGTGGAGCCGCAGGCAAAAGCTAGTATTAAATAATAATATCCAGGATCACATTGAAATGATTGCAGCGAATTTGTGAAATGACACACCGCTTTTGAATGCACCCAAGATGTGTGTAATTTCACATTTGTTTAATTTCTTTGCCCAGGTTTGGGACAGAATAGCTTATAAAACAGTTCAACAACTCCAAGGGCTACTTAATTTTTACTCAAGCATGTTGTAAAAATTGCAAACTAAGAAAGATTTTCGTAATAATACGAGAGAGCCAAGATTTTTGCAAAAACCAGCTTATCTTAGGTTAATCGCGAAAAACGACGTTGATGTCCTGATTGGCTGATATAATTGATTTGCATTGACAGGTGCGCTGATTGGTTACAACAACTAGATTCAAGCCATGTTCTCACCAACCAGAATAATGAATAGTGTAATGACAGTTAGATTACCCAATCAGAATTAAAGTTTCCAATCGTCCTAAGGGTTTTGTTGCAAAATCCTGATATTATCTCGTGTTATTACGGATAACTTTCGTAGTTTCCAATAATCCCGTCTTCTGCAAAAACCATAGGTTTTTTCCAATTATCCTGTGACACATACAAATCGTAAAAAGCAGGCCAAAAGTCCCCATTACCTCGTCTTTCAGCTCAGCCCTCCTCCGTGAGACCCACTCAATCTGCTCCTGAAGCTTCTTGCACTCCTTCTCATTGGTCAGCAGGTCGGTACGAAGCAGCTCCATGATTTCACGGTACCGATTTCTGACATCATGGTCTATTGCATGAAGGTTCTCGATTTCGTTCTGGGTCTCCCGAATCTTGGACTTGGACAGACGGAGACGACCCTCCTGTGAGAATATATTTGAAGATAGATCCTGAGATTAATACAATACTCTTTATTATGGACACCATATTAATTAAAAATATATAAATGTAGGAAAATACATAGGGTGGTACAATGGGCGGTTTTATCGTTAAAAGCGATCTTATAAAGATAATTAACCTTTTGATAGATTTAAGGGGAGAAGTTAGAAGAGATAAGAGACACAAGAAAGAAAGAAAGTCTCATGTCAAATTAATATAATAATAATTAAAAACTATTCTGACTTTTCGCGGTAAAATGAAGATTCACCCACGAAATAATGAATTCCTTTAATGGAATCAATTGACCATTTAAAACATCCTGTTACCTTGTCAGCGAGTTTCCTAGTCAGGACATCGAGGTGTTCGTCCAAGGAGTCCTTTTCCTCGACCTCGTACCCTTGTACCACGTTGTTGTGAGGACACAGGTGGTGGAAGATCTGGCCGGGGGTGTGCGGAGCCGGAGCATAGTCTTCAGACTGCACACGCAACAAATTACGTTCAAGATACATTGCTGACTGCGATAGTAACCGCATACCGCCAAATCGCTATGAGAGACCTCAACGACAAGACTAGTTTCTATGTCACTCTTAAATGTTTCCGTAGAAGCTATGCCATTCTTAGATGGCAGGCCAACCAGGCGCTTATTACGCCTGGACATGAAAGGCCTGCACCTGGTGGCCGGGACCATCACGGGACACTGTTCGCTAAACAAATATTTCCACACAATAGGCATAACGGACAGTCCTCTGTATAGAGCATATATGGAGGCTGAGGAAACCGTTGCGAATGTGCTCTTTAAATGCATAGGCGCCACCCAGATTAAGAAAAAGAAAGAAAAAAACGTTTATTTGCGGTAAACATGATGCAAAAAAAGAACACAACACAAAAAACAAAAAACAAGTTGGGCGTAAATATGCGTCACATCTACGTAAAACGGCCATCGCTCAGCATAATGCTGCGACCCTATGCGAGACAGATATCAATGCGATTAGAACAATAACCCTCGGGTCACCCAGATCTTTTGTGTCATAAACAGATCAGGAGACGTGATCAACTTCTGGAGGGAGGTGGACTGGTTGGAATAACTACCGATGACGGCTGCCATGGTCCACCTAAAGGAATAAGTGCGGAAACTAAACCCTCTAACAGAACATGAACGTTTTCCATCATTGCCACCTGTGTGCCTTTACTTTTTTTCGTTTTTACACATGCTCTGTTTTCAAAACTAAAACCACCTAGATTTCATAAGATGGCTGTCCAGCGTCCCCCGTTTTACTAGCATATTTTTATAGAACATAAATTATATCACAACATAAACTTGACGAGGTAGGTAGATGGAAGGATAGGGATCTAGACTTGTTAACTGATGATGTACTCCCATAGACATAACATTGCAGATGCCATCGCTGCTTTATCTCAAAACTTGGTAGCTTACCAAGGATCGCTTTCATTCAGAATCCCTAACATCTAACTTACCTACGATATAACGGGCGGCCCTAAACCTTATGGATGCTTATACCCACCTTATTAGCTAAGGATTTCCATCTCCACCCAAGATAGACAAGTAGCAAGACAATTGCTACGCCCAAACCAGCGGCGGTCACAGCATTCAGCATATCGGACGGGTATCATTATACCACAAGGATCCCTACTTTAGATTTATTAAAACCGGCACAGCCATATTCCCTACTTTTGATTGTTGACACTGTCAGATGACATCTGTCATGTTTTGGATTTCGAATGACATTTTTTTTTTATTGGACGGTTTTGAAAGAGTTTTTAAATTATGGGTTTGCAAGAAATTTCTAGTTTCGTCCTAATTAAGGTCTATAAAAAGTATGTAGATGGCTTTATTGGGAAGATTTCAATATTATTTGTCTATACTACTAATAATAAAGCTGAAGAGCTTGTGTTTTTGTTTGTTTGAACGCCCTAATCTCTAGAATTAACAGACGGATTTAAAAAAAAACATTTTGCTTTTGATAACCTAATTATTGAAGAAGGCTTTATGGCTATTTAACATGCTAGGACCCTTAAAAGCCAAGTAAAAATAAGAAAACTCAAAAAGAATGCTAAGCGAAAATGAAGTAATAGCGCGGGCAGGCGATACGATGCGATGGGGGTCGGGGGAACAAGAATTTTCACGAGGGCGGAGTCGCGGGCGAGTACGAGTCGTTAATACTTAATAAATTAGTAATGACAAAATGCGGGGCGATCCAAGCTCCATAGTCTGGAAAAATCTTTCCTTGTGTCTGTGTTATTGATTAGAGTCTTAAAGAGAGAACGGCGTGCGTCAGTGGTTCAAATTACCTACATGACAACTATTTCCAATCGGTCAACAGCAAAATATCATTCTGTCTTTAAAATTGAATGTATGGATTTTTATGATAAATCTAAGCATTGCAGCTACTTCAAATTCAGCCGTACAAAACCTACCAAATAATATAAACAACAATCCTACCAAATTTTCAGAAATATAAGTCGGCTAGTTTTCGAGTTCTAAGGTGGCTCCTCAATTCAGACGTCTGAATTGAGGAGCCGCTGTAACTTTTTAAGGTTTTTACTACACATTTCAGGATCTGGCCTACAAAATCGGCTAATTTTACTACTAAATATTGGTAGTCATCATTGCTGGACATAGGCCTCCTCCAATTGGGGGGGGTTTGCCATAATCGCCACGCTTGGCAGGCGGGTTGGCGATCGCAGTATGGTGTTAAAAATGCATAGAGAACGCTGCTGCCCATTCTCTAGAAAGTACCTTAGTCGTCCTTTACGACACACACGGGAGGAAATGAGGTGTTGCTATTCTTTACATCCGGCACCACACGGCTGACATGGCACATTGGTAGTACCCGCGTTTAAATATGAGATATGGCTCCTCACTCCATACGGACTCAATAATTTGATAAAATTAAGCATACCTACTTTAAAACTTTTGAAGAAAAAAGGCGAAAAGTAACGTCTTTATCCCACTTTCCTCCTCACCAGATCAATCATCAATCCGCATCGATTTTATTAATCATGGACCCACAATATTATTACAAGCCACGACGCTAGTCAAAAAATTACGTGGTTAGTATGGGACAGTGCGTTGAACAGCGGGGTAATTGTGTAACACACTTTCAATATTACAATGCCTTTCATTTTGACACTTAACAACACTCATTGCGTTATTTACGTCGTTGAGTAGACCATTTTCAAACATAATTATGGAGTAATGAATTAGCCATTCTAGCCCCTGATGGACACTACTAACTGACGGCGATTTCTGGGCCGACTCTATTTAGATTGCCAACGACACGCTAAGATGAATGGATTAGCAATTTCCTTCAAAATCTTTCTGATTGTGAGTGTGTTACGTAATTAGGGTGCAGGGGTCTGGACAGCGTGCGTCATCCATCACGACTGTCAGCGACCCAGGTGGCCAGACGGGGAAGGTCCGTGGCCGATACCTACATGTCATTACGGCGATGGAACTGTTACAGTGCGTAACTTAAGATCAAATTCAGAAACAATTCAGCGATAAAATAAATGAAAATTTATAACCTACCTTCACATTTAATTTTGACGTGACAACGTCTAATAAATCGATGAACGCCGGCTGCATGCACGAAAAAGGATGACTCATTGACCCGTTACGCTCATTGTCCCCTTACGCTCATTATCCCGTTATACGCTCATTGTCCCGTTACGCTCATTGTCACGTTACGCTCATTGTCGCGTTACGCTCATTGTCCCGTTACGCTCAATGTCCCGTTGCGCTCATTGTACGCTTGCGCCGCATCTATATTTTGTTATGACGTTGTCACGTTAAACTATCGTCCGTAAACCAACTACAGACAACCAATTTTTTTTTTTGACGTGACAACGTCTAATAAATCGAGTCTCCATTGAGCACAGCCGTTAAAACTGTTCAATTATAACAGGATATAAATTTACCGTGATTAGCTCATTAATGGTGCATAGATAAATAGGGAGATTATTTTATTCATTTACTAGTCGATACCGGCGTGTACTACACAAAAATTTTCAGAATCCGTGTTCTTTCTGACTTTTTTTTTTTTTTGCCCGGCTCTTAATCGTCGTAGCGTGATATTAAATAGCCTACATTTAATATAACTTCCTTAAGAATTGGGCTATCAAATGCAAAATCAATTTTCAGAATCCGTTCAGTAGTTTCAAAGTCTAAAACGGACGTAGGTTGTGTTTTATATAATTATATAGATAGATAGATTTCACATTTACAAATACATCCATATAATTGTTAGTAGGTAACACACAAATGCTTGTGAGAAACTAATGTAAGAAATGACACGTCTTGCACGTTAAAAACTAAATACATAAAATAACATTAATGGATAACCGATACCCGAGCGCGTGTTTACTTGACTGCGTGCAAACGTATCCAGCGCTCGGGCATCGGAGAATCCCTACGGTCCGACAATACGCACAGGATGCTATTGGTACTAGCACGCATGCGTGTTAGGTTAGGACGGAGGTGCAACGCTTGCGCATGACCGCAGCGAAGCTATCTACGTGTGTCTCGGCAAACATGCCGGAGGCACTGTAATAACGCGGCAGCCCCATTAGTATCCTGAATGCATTCTTGTACTGCACACTCAGATCACTGTACGCCCGTTGCAAATAGTCAACTGTAAAAAAAGCTGCATGTGTAAAAAGACTGACAGTATGCTAAAAAGCTGCTGATTAAAAGGAACGAATGATTTGGATTGATCAAATGGTGGCAAGAAGAAAAAAGGAAGATCACAATATGGACATAAATAAAAAAAAAAAAATTACAGCTATCTGGACTTAGAGTAAATTAAGATTCCGTAGCTGTAAACGCAGAAATATTAAATTATAATAAACAATGTGCACTACACGATGTTTAAATTTTTGACCTTCCTTTTAGTGAAAAGAACATATTGATGGAGCTTAAATCCCTAGATCCAGCGCAAGGCCCTAGACCTGACGGACTTTCGCCTTACTTCCTTAAGAATACTGTGACTTTCATCTGCGAGCCTCTATTTATTTTATTTTTATCTGAGAGAGTTGTACCATAACTGTGGAAGCATGCGTATATTGTGCCCGTTCACAAAAGTGGATCCAAACGCAGCGTAGAACACTATCGTCCCATTTCTATCCTGTCAGCCTTGTCGAAAATTTTTGAATGGTTAGTCCATTACGGAATTTATCCTGTATTCCACAACATCATAATTCAACAACAGCACGGTTTTGTCAAACGGCAGTCGAAAAATACTAATTTATTATTATTTTACAGCTTTTTGTTTGATTGTGTTGACAGCCGTGTGCAAGTGGATGCAGTATATACGGACTTCTGTAAGGCTTTCAACAAGGTAGACCATGAAATACTACTAAATAAAATAGCGTTCAACGGAATTCGTAGTAATTCTGAGGTGGTTTACCTCTTATATAACCAATCGCGGTCAGAGGGTTGTAATCCATGGTTACCAATCTAACATCGCACGGCTGACCTCTGGTATGCCTCAAGGCTCTATACTTGGTCCCCTCTTGTTTATTTTATACATCAATGACATCAGCCAATGCTTTCGCATTACCAAGGTTTTACTATATGCCGATGGCCTGAAGGTGCTATAGGACAAACAAATGACTGCCTTCTGCTGCAATGTTTGTGGGTACATGCAATCAAAATAAATATGTCAATATTAATTAAATATATAAATATGATTGAAAACTCCTCTCGCATTAGTATTTATCATCCTCAGTGTCTAAAATTGAACTTTTTATACATGTTTCAACAAATTGTGATTTTATCACATTTAGTAATATATTTAAAAAAAAAACTAAATGTAAATATTTTTTTTAAATTGCTTTCTTGTGGAGGCTATTACATATCATTTTAGGTATATTTTACAAATAATGATTCAACCGTATCATATCTGGAGGAGCCCTAACTTGGTATTTTTTGAAAATGATTTTAATTTAAAATAAGTGACTGAAATATAATGATGTGATATATTTTTTGAATCGGCTTAATAAGCCCTTTCATTAAATACCACACACGATAGGTTTCAGAACAAAAAAATAAACTAAAAATCCCATACAAAAAAAAGATTAAGTCATAAGTCCTCTCCTTTTTTTTCGTGCTACTGGTCAAATTGATTGGTATGGCCTGAAGATCAATCGTTCCGATTTTCATGCTTTCAACACCATTTGCAGTTTTTTTTACTGAATTTCGGGGTGTACCGCTAGCACTATTAAAAGTGTTTTTGAGTTGCAAGACTCCAAAAGAAACATGCTGACAAGCTCGCATCAATTATTCCATAACATCCTAATCCATCAAACCACAACACTGCTGTACTTTTATTACACTCAACATCTTACGTCATCAAACCGCGATCAAGGGAATAGAATGTCCATCACGCATCACACATAATCGGTTCCCTGTACCGCCCCTAGGTGGAGCTGGCAAGGCAATTACCTACCGATGCAGGGAATAATTGAAAGGGGATCGCGTTCTAATTGATTGTTTCTGAACGAGTGATTGATATGATAGAACGATTAACGGCTGTGTGACCGTGTGATTTGTTTGTGTGGTATGTAAGTAGGATATGTGGTTGGTAATTTAATTAGGGTATAAAATAAATAATAATAAATAGGTAATAAGTTTTTGTACTGTGGCCAGCACATCAGGCTACACGAAACTACCTTTCTCCAAACGATTTAAAACTTTAAAATGTTGTTGATTAAGTTCAAAATCGAACGATAAAATTTGACAGTTTTTGGTAACTTGATCTGCTGGCCACCGTCCAAACAACAACACAGCATCATCTGCCTAGCCTTTTCTCAACTATGTTGGGGTTAGCTACCAGTCTAATTGGATCTGAATACCAGTGTTTTACATGGAGCGACTGCCTATCTGACCTCCACAACCCAGTAACTGAGTAACACGATACCCCTTGGGTAAGACTGGTTGTCAGACTTTCGGACTTCTGACGACCCGTAATGACTGCCAAAGATCCATGAATGACAGCCGGGACCAAGTACTTAACGTGCTTTCCGAGGCACCAAGGGGTAGTATGTAAAGATGGTCACCCATCCAAGAACCAACCGTGGCAAGCGTACCTTATCCTGATCGATTGAACCGTGCGGCTGTTATTACTTTTCTCACGCCCCTCAGAAAAACACATAAGGTTACACACTAAACATGATTGTACGATCAGTGGTCAAAAGTAGGTTGAACAGTTGGCTCCTGAACTAAGTAAAAAGATACATGTATCTCAAGAGCCAACGTAACGTTTAAGTAACTGTAACTGGTGAAATGTGGGGTTCCTACACATTTGCTTAAACCTTCGGGGAATGCAGGCCATCGCGCCTGCCTTCCTTTGATATATAAGGTACTAATGTCGGCGGAAAAGTGCTTTGTCTGTATTAAGACGCGTTTTGTGAATTGTGAAGACGGATTCCATCGTATATTGTTGGTGTCCCAGGCAATGTCTTAGAAAAACACCCTTCAATGCCAAAGCTGTATGCGGGAAAGTGTGTCACGATATTTTTATTAGTCAAGGTACTAAAGTAAAGTAGGTACATACACATACCTCGTTTCCCAATACATTGGTAGGTACCTACTTTAAGTTACCAGGGACGATAAAAAATCGGCCAAAACTAAGGTCGCAAACTTTGCAAAGCTTAATAGTTACATTTACGAGCAACCATATAACACCCATTTCTTGAAAACCATGTATCACCAGCGGAATGAAGTAATAAAACTTAAGGGCCGACGGAATTCCCGCCACATTTGACATTAAACGCTCCGTTCAAAAATCGTTCAGTTCATTCATTCACGTGTCGCGTTCCGTTTCACTTCGCGCGTGATCAAAGCGCGCGCGATGACGTCGGCGTAGTATTCGTTAGATTTACAGCTTACGGAAGCTAATTAGTTTGAATTAGTAGGGAGGAGGGCCCGTATGGCCGGTTATGCGCGCCACGCGTGCATCCGAACGTGACGCTTTCGGGACTGAGAACGATTAGATGGTGCAGCGGTTCAGTTGAGTAAGTTTGTAGAGTGGTGGCTAAAGATAATGACGTTTTTGTGAGTAAGTAAGAACGTTTAAATAAAACGGTGCTTTATATAGGAACAGAACTCACGCCTTCTTCTCATGGGGGTAGGCAGAAACTATAGAGCGCCACCTGCTACGCTCCTTACACACTTCTTTTGCTTCGTTTACATTCATACATCTGGTCATACATGCACGCCGGTTGCGAGTGCTACGCACCTGACCTTTCCGAAGAATATCACCAATTAGGTCACTATAATTATGTTCTCCTAGGGCGTCCCCTCCCGGCGTTTCCACTCACATCTGCCTTGTAAATACCTTTTGTAAGTCGCCTTTCATTCATCTTCTACACATGACCAAACCATTTAAGCATACTCTTAAAAAAAAAATACCAATGACAACCCCATTTTATGTCCATTCGCTGTCCATGCCAAGGTTGCCTGGAAGAGATCGCAGTATGCGATAAGGCCGCCCATTGTATATTTTATAGTGTATAAGTTTTTCTTTTCTTTTTTAATGCGTAATCTGATATAAAGCATATATAAATACATATATTATTTATATTTCCTTTTTTTTTTTCTAAATAACAATGAAAACTAAATAACTTGTTAGCTTTAAATAACACACCGAACATACCTGTGCGCCCGGCTTCCTTTACCACTCATTCGAAACTGCCAGACACTAGAAATATGAGTGATGAATGCAAGTTTAGACTTCATCCATTACGAGGTCTATGTTTAAATATCTCCAACGCGTTCCGGGAGGCGATCCATAACTAAGTTCACGCCATTCTCACAGCCAAGGGAACGAGAAGAGATACCAAGGAGTTTTTGTTCCATAATTTGTAACTAATTATGAGCCAAAAAACGTACGGTGTCTTTGATCAGTAGCGACATATGGCCGCCCTTTTTAGAACATGTCGTTTACATGTTATATTAATTAATCGTTCAAGAATAATTAGGAATGAAGAGGAATCTCTGTTGGAATGCTCAGTTATGGCTTTAATTTATTGAGTGTTTGTTTAATGAGTAGATTGGATGCTTTGTTTGACAAGATTTTGTTATAATGGGTTCGATGGAAATACAATGTGATTTTGGTCATTATTTTCAAAATGACGGAGGTTTAATGAGAAAATCTTCGGTGGCGTTACCCGGGTATTGTGATGTATTTATAATATGGCAGACTTCATTTGAATGAGTTGTGTCTTAATACCTAAGTGAGGAAGAAATCTCTCATCCATCTCTCATCTTCAAATGTTTTATGGATTACAGCTTCTATAAATTTCCGAATCGCGATTTCAGCAACATAATTTGTTCCAAAACAAACAAATTTTCCTCCATATTATCAAATAATCACATAGCAAGGGATCATGTCTCAGAGGACTAAAATAAAAGGAAATTCAAAATGGCCGACACTGAAAGCAACGGCGCGGTTTCTTTCCGCGTATTACTAGCATTACCATACTTCAGGCGGCGAAGCTTATTTAAATGCTCCACCGACTCCATTTAGAGCTTGGAAAAATAAAACCAGGGAACAGATCCCGCGATCTCTCGCTGAGCCGCTTTTGTGGTAAATATGTATAAACTTACCAATTTAAATCTGCGTTTTATGAACTTCTTTGCTTGTCTATTTCAGTTCTTATTCGTAAAGCACCAAGAGATATAAAATATCTTTCTCGTGGCACAAGTAATATGGCTCATGTATAAGTATCTACGTTTTGTCGCCGGCATCTTTTTATTTTATCGTATTTTATTTGGGAGCTCAGCTGCCAGTCGTGTTGTTTGCCGCACTCGAGTATATTTCGCTATCTATCTAATATCTACTTAAAATATGAACGACTCCAGCGAAATAAAATTCTTCGCAAATACACGCGTTATTTCGACTTGTCTTATTCTTTTTTGCTATTACATCAAAACGCAGATTAATATTTTAATGAAACGCAAATCGGCGTAGCTTGTTTGAATATAAAACAAAGCAAAAATTAAGTTAAACGATTAAAAAAGAGTCCCCGGAGCGCCCACTGTTTGAACAATGATTCCATTATCTGCGAACGACGCTACGCTTCCTCTACTCAGACATAAAAGATAAAACTGAATAGCCGCCAATTTTGTTCCATTACTCTCGAGCGCCACAGAATACATATTATCCGTAAAACGGAACGCAAACAAAGTGAGCGTCGTTTTCCCGCCGACGATAACTTAATTTCAGTCCGCCATAAGTACGTAATTAGCGAGCCGCTGCCTTATCGGCCGGCGGGTAATTAACCTCTCGAGGGGGTGTCCTCCCTCTCTCCGGGCCTCCCTTCCTCCCGGTGCACCTTGAATACCTCCTCGGCTCGTAATATTTCCGCCATATTATCCGGGAGTCCGCCCACCTCCTCCACCAATGGCGGCGATTCCCGCGCTTTTGTTTCGCGCCGTCACCGCTTCGTTCCGAAACGTTGTAACTTGGTATGTTTTCTTTGGGAAATTTGGCTGTATTCGTGCGCTGGATGCGGTTTGTTTTCATTGGAGCGCGTTTATTATGCTAACGCTGTCTTCGCTTTTGAAATATCATAACTTGGAGATAGTCTCAACGAATTTCGAACTTTGTTTGTTTAACATAGAGTTGACTTTACGTATTCTTTTCTTTGTTCGTAGAGGGGTGTCGTCAGTTCATATTTCATGTGTTATCATCTTTTATTGAGTGCGAGTCGGGGCATTGTTGTCGGTTTACTGCGCGGTTATCTCGCGCGGCCGCCGGTGTTTAGCGACGCCTCGGCTGATGAATGGCATATTGGTATGATGTTATAGGTGCCGGCGAAATCCTGCAAAACTAGTAAGGGATGAATGGATGTGAGGGTTACGAAATATGTTGTTTCTAAATAATTTTGGTAAAGTGGATAGGTAATATAAGTAACGTAGTATTTGGTTGAGATAATGCTTATACAAGTTCAGAATCCACCAAATTGTATCTATAGAAAGATATTGTTACTGTTATAAAATAGAGTATTTTCCCTTTCTTTCAAAATATTTTTCTCAATTGATTGAATTGTGGCGGTATCGACAACGCCACATGCGAACTATACGCATCAAAGTGACCTGACGTCACAAATCCTGCATCGCGCAATCAGACGACTAGCATATAGGTATACAACATCCCGACATCAACCGCTGGGCAGTTGCCCACCAGACACAATACCCGTCTGGTCGGAGGATCCTCCCTTTACTATAGAGTATGAGTGAACTTTACACCCTGTTCCTCATACCTTTAAAGAATCATCAACTGGTTTATTGATATTTTCTGTGGTACAACTTTGGCAAAGTTACGAAAGGTCTACGCCGCTAAGGTTTTCGTAGCGCAGACTAGTATAAATTCATAATCTGAGAGTTTGTTGGGAGTAGGCTTATGTACTCTGAGTTGGTTTATTAGGGGTTTATTCATAAACGTTGCTTAAAGTTAAGTGACGTTCAAACGTCAAAAATGTATGGTTAAACAGTCGCTAATCATTACTTAACTTTAAGCAGCGTTTATGAATACACCCCTTATTCTAACGATGAACACACTACAAAAACGTTTGTAGCATTATTCCTTGGTAGCTCATTCATCGTTTTATACAGATAAATAACTAGGTATTAGTATTCCTTTTCGTTTATAACTGCTATCTTCAAGACAACACACTGCAAAGCAAAACTTTAAAGACACACTCACCATCATCTTTCAATCGTTCAACCGATACAGTTCCAATTACTATTAGAACACAAAATCGCCCACAACATTTAAACAATACAACAAATAATCGATCACAGCCCACCGAAGCGTGTTTCCGAACGAACGCTCGTTTGTCAAAATTACGCGGCAGTTGATAAGCCGCATAATTTTTGGCGCGAGACTCGTCGGCTGTCCTAATTGGGTGGCGTGGCCAGCGCGCCGATAAAGCCCGGTTTACACAGCGTTTTAATTAATAGAGGTCGTCGGGCGAGCGTAGGGTTGTCGCCGTTTTCACGGTGGAAATTAATTTTAGAAATGTGCGGGTTTTGAAAAATAATAAATCAGTCGTTATGGCTGGGCCTTTTATTGTTGATCAGACAAATACACAATAGAAGAATGGCAAGAAAACTGTCGTGAAAATGTCAGCCATATATAGTTAGATATTATATTTTGGTTTCACAAAGAGTTCTTTACGGTTAGGCACTACATATAAAATCACAAAAAAGAAAATGGTATCAAACCAAAAGAGGATAAAACTTAGAGGAAAGTTGAAGGAGAGGACTGTATAATAAAATCAACAATTATATACCGAGATCCCTCCGTGCTTCACAAAGCTCGATAAGCTGTTGCTTCCGTTCCGGCGTCATTCGTAGATCTTTGACAGTCTTTACGGCTAGTCAGAAGCCCGGAAGTTTGACAACCAGTCTTACCAAGGGGTATCGAGTTACCAATTTTTTTTTACAATTTAGAGGTATGAGGCTGAGGGTGATGACCAGGTATGAGCGTTCGCTGCATGCTGGTGGTCAGTATACCCGTTGAAGCCGTGGGTGCTGGCTGGCAGTGTAACTCGCAAGCTCGAAAGCTTGAGCAAGTGATAGATGACGTCACGCTGAAGTAGTTGCACGAAGGCTGCGCTAATGTCCATGTTCGGGGTCACCAATTTAGAGGTATGAGGAACAGGGTGTAAAGTTCAATCATACTCTATAGAAAAGGGAGGATCCTCCGACCAGACGGGTATTGTGTCTGGTGAGCAACTTCCCAACGGTTGATGTCGGGATGTTGTATATATGCTAGTCGCGCGGTAAACTCTGATAGCGCGATGCAGGATTTGTGACGTCAGGTCTTTGATGCGTAGTTCGCATGTCGCGTTGTTGATACCGCCACAACAAGTCCCTTTCTTGTCCAGGGACTTCTAAAAAAATAGAAAAAAAAAACACACTTTCACTTTCACGTTCACTTATATGATATATTAGAAAAATAAAGGCTTAAGTCAATAATATAAAGCTGAAAGCCGTACACACCCCTAATCTGTCGCCAACGTCCAAAATACGAGGAGTGTTACCAAACTAAATCTGCGCAGAAATATAAATCAGGTCAGAATTTAGTTATCTTGCCGAGCGACAGATTAGAGCTCTTTGAATACACGAAGGTAAACTAACTACTAACACTTTGCCATTGAAAACTGAGTTTCCCTGGAACTATTTTAGATCTAAATTGGGAGCTAGTTTAGTTGATATGAGTAGGAGAAACGAATATCAGGAGAATTTATTCAATAGCGGACGTTTTCGGGGTGACTTCTTTGTTAAGGCGGTTTGATCCGACAGAGACCGCGCTTAAATACAAGTTTTTTGAATCCATTTTTTTCAAAAAATAAATACAAAAAAAAAACTTATTTATAGATCTGGCGGACATGAATCACTTTAAATAATACGATTAGATTAACTTTTCTGGATTGATTAAAATCCCAATGTTACCTCTTTTCGTAATGTTTAATCAATCTCATAGCTACAAAACAGACGTTTTTATTTTTTCATATTTTTTGTATAAATGAAAAGGTAGTAAGATTGTTTCCCACGATTTACTGAGTTTTTCTTGATAAAATAATTACTAGATATGTTTAAATACCTACTAAATGCACGAGGCAACCATTCGCGCGAAATCGCGAGCCTCTTCAGCCGGATCATTGCGCTTTAAATTAGTTGCGATGGAAAAAAAACAACCGAATTGAGAACCTCCTCCTTTTTGGAAAGTCGGTTAAAAAGCAGAGGTCTTACGGCTGTGCTTTTAAGCCATTTACAACCATAGGGTTCACTTTTTGGCCTTACTATCAGCAGATTGTGGTAGTCTACTGTTGGACATAGCCTAGTAACATAAATGGCGAGCGATGGGGAATCGCACGCCATAACTCGTTTTGTCGGCCACACTTTATAATTATTAATACAGGCCTATTTTTGTCCCACTGCACAAAGAATTTTCACGGAACATCTGTCATTTCTTGATCTATATCACCCATGAACTCCACGAGACAGGCTCGACCTAGTGTGGATTCATAAACAAAATGCTTCCTTTGCGTCTTATTTGTTTTTTGTAAACCTAGCTATTAATGTAGGTAGACTATAAGGAATAGTAAACACTGTTTTTGGCAAATAAACATTATTATTATTATATTATTATACCTACCAATATTATAAAGAGGGGTCGGTCTCAAAAAAGTGGCACCGCTCAAATAAATTTATCAATTTGAGAAAATGTATCAATTATTGAGTTTTTTAATATAAATTTCCATTCTGGGTATTTTTCTTATGTTGAATTGTTCTAAGGGAATACAATCTTCATTTATTTATTTTTTAAATGTTTATTCAAAGTGTGACTCTTTGAGTTTGGACATGGCAGGTTAGTGAGAAACAGATCTTACAATTTTATTTTGTTGTAAGAATATCACTACGGTTTTCTTAATATTACTCAGCTCTGCGTGAAAAACCTCTTTAAGTACAATATTGTGTAGAATTTAATAAAAAGCATTTTAGAAATCACATTTTTCACTAAAAACTGCCTGACAGGTTACAGAGCCACTTTTTTTACAACAACTTAGAGATATTTGTTTGCAAGTTTGTATGTAATCTCTGGAACTACCAGTAGGATTTGAAAAATTCTTTTTGTATTTGATAGCCCAATTCTTGAGGAAGGTTTTAGACTATTTAACATCACGCTGTGACCCTTAGGAGCTAAGTAACAATAAAAACAAACAAGTTTTTCTTTTTGCAACAGGGACTGTACGGGGGTCTTAAAAATTCGAAGTGGGGCTACTAGAAATTGTGGGGTATCATATGAAAGAGCGCTATTTGCACATTCTCAAACATTTTTTTTAGGCCGCATTAATTTTGGTGAGTTGACAAAAAAATATACCGTTCATTATCTCCGAAGTTGTATAGAGAAAAATCAGAAATTATTCTATGAGATAGAAGTTTATGTAAAGATTACAGGAAAAATAAAACAATATCTCTAAATAGCACACTTATTCTAATATTGCAGTTATAGGTCAGCACCATTTCTTGACCGATAGTAGAAATACTGTAATTTTTTTAATGATTTTTGATGGTACGGAACCCTAGGTGCACGGGCCCGACTTGCTCTTGACCTGAATTCATGAGATAAAAAAATAGTTGTAAATAGTACATCTTAAAAAAATCTAGTTCTAAGTTTCTAACTTACAAAAGCCTTTAATTTCAGGGGACCCCAAACCGTCACCGTCTGGCTGCCATAAAATTAAACTCATGTTATCCCGGGTCATTATGGAAGTTAGCAAAATGTCTCGGAACCCTTCGGAAAGTTCGCGAAGTCTTATCAAAGTTGTGGCCGACGGTAGCTCGGTGAAAATGGCTGGTAGTACCGCAATCAACTAGAAGTAAGTAGGATCCTCCGAACCGTTAGGAGACAGGAGATTTTCATACTTAGTCTAACTTAAGTCTAAAAGTTTTCTGTTTATTTCGTTAACTACACCCAAATTAAACCAAGTACAACCAGGTACTCTTGGTTGTGGAAGTATGTACGTTCCCGTGACACTCGGCGTAGGTGTGAGATGGAACACCGGGGTGGTTTTTATGCTGTAAGAGTCTGAAAGACCTCTCCATCCGCCCCAGGGTGGAGGACATCCATGAGCATTTTTCACCCCGGAAAAAAAAAGTAAGGTAAGTACTCTTAAGATCTGGATGCCTTATACTTTTATCTAAAACAGCTACGAGACTTCATAGTTCATAGGTAAATGCTCGTGGCTAAGTAATAACAGCCGCACGGTTCTGTGGCGGTATCAACAACGCCACATGCGAACTACGCATCAAAGACCTGACGTCACAAATCCTGCATCGCGCTATCAGAGTTTACCGCACGACTAGCATATATCCATACTTAATATTATAAATGTGAAAGTAACTCTGTCTGTCTGTCTGTCTGTCTGTATGTTACGTTTTCACGCCTAAACCGCTGAACCGATCGTCATGAAATTTGGCAGATATATAGCCTGCGATATGGAGAAGGACATAGGTTACTTTTTTACGCGATAACCGACATCCACGCGGGCGGAGCCGCGGGCAAAAGCTAGTATTATATACAACATCCCGACATCAACCGTTGGGCAGTTGCCCACCAGACACAATACCCGTCTGGTCGAAGGATCCTCCCTAAAGGGAGGATCCTCCGACCGGGTAAAAGTCCACTCATACTCTATAGTAAACTATAGAGTATGAGTGAACTTTACACCCTGTTCCTCCTTCCTCTAAAGTTCTATCGAAGGTCAAGCTACACTTACGGCGGTTGGTTCGTGGATGGGTACCCATCATTGCATATCGAGACTCCTCCGTGCCTCGGAAAGCACGTTGAGCCGTTGGTCCCGGCTGTCATTAGTAGATCTCTGACAGTAGTTACGGGTACTCAGAAGCCCAAAAGTCTGACAACCAGTCTTACCAAGTTATTATCGTGATACTCAGTAACTGGGTTGTGGAGGTCAGATAGGCAGTCGTTCCATGTGAAATACTGGTATTCAGATGCATCTGGTTAGACTAGAAGCTGACCCCAACAAGAAAAAGGCTTGGCAGATTGAGACACACAATTTTTTTTAATATTTCCAATTTATTGTTCTCAAATGTCATGATTTCATGAAATAGTTATTCAATAGGATTATTATGAACTTAGAGAGTTGTATGATGATTTTTATGACTATCCATACTAATACTAATATACTAATAATCCATACTAATATGAAAGAAAGTTACTTTCACATATGTGAAAGTAACTCTGTCTGTCTGTCTGTCTGTATGTTACGTTTTCACGCCTAAACCGCTGAACCGATCGTCATGAAATTTGGCAGAGATATAGCCTGGGATATGGAGAAAGACATAGGCTACTTTTTTACGCGATAACCGACATCTACGCGGGCGGAGCCGCGGGCACAAGCTATTAATATTATAAATGTGAAAGTAACTCTGTCTGTCTGTATGTTAGGTTTAAATTTAATAAAATAATCAAGCGAAACCTCTAGAAATGCGACGTTGCCAGCCCGCGCGGGATGAACGCTCTTAAACAGTACATGAAAAGATTCAAGCACTTCCGTTGGGTGGTAAAGTCGACGATATGTTATTTAAAACGAAGATGGAAGTATGAAAATTGTTCTTTCTAAAAGTCCACAAATTCATTAAAACACGTTCATGTGTAATACATTATGTAATTAGTCTGTTAATTAACGATATAAAGCCATAATTAACTTTTGGCCGTAGAGAGCATGATTAAATACATTTTCCGCTATAAGTACATATTCGTAGCCATGTTAATTTCACAGAACATTAAACATCCTAGCAAAATTTTCCCATGTGAGTAATTATAACATTGGAGAAACGAATTGTGTCAAAACAATGCGTAATATATCTAAATATAAAACAAATAAAATAACATAATCTAGATCCGCGTCTCAAAGGAACAATTTCATTGCTAAACCTTTTTAAAATTTTAAAAAGTAGAATGAATTTGTGAACGCAGCTAACGGTTGGCGCGGTCGCGACTGTCAAACGGGTGCGCGCGAACTTTTGGCGGGAGAGCGACGCAATAAAAACCTTATAAAATTTCTAATGGGAAAACGTACGAAGAGTTTGCCACGTGAATTATGAATGGTAACGAGCTCGGCAGCCGTTCCCCCTTTGTATCGAGTCCGACTGCTCCAAGTTCGTACTTGTTTCTTTTGTAGATTGTGGTCGTGGTTTATGTGATGCGAAAAACAACATTGTTATACTTTCGTTGGGCGCCGAAGTTGAGTCGTTCGGAGTTTACGAGCTGTTTTAATTGCATTTGCGTTTTATTATTTCGAGTCTAGAATTAGCAGATAGATTTTGTTATATAGTGTGCTGAATTTTTAGTTTTTAGACGTTGTAGTCCCATATAAATGGAAAGAAAATAGATTTTCTTATTTTTTTGGCATATTGAAGTTCAGGCTCACAGTGGCAAATAATATCCTAAGTAGGTATTATCAAAAATGGTAATATCGCTTCAACATCATAGACAGACTTCAGCCGTAGACTTTTCCGATTTTGCTTCAGAATAATTTGACAACACGGTTATCAATTAGAAAATAACAAAGGTTTTTATGAGGGTTCCAAAATACTGAATCGTTTAAAAGCGTCCCTGATATGGAAGGTCCAGCTGAAAGTAACTCCAATTATATTATGCGTCGTCTCTTAATAATGCATGGAACAGAAAGAGATGGAGACATGGAATGAATGTTTCGAATCTCCATTCGTAATTCAGTAGTAGGATGACCAGGCTGCAGAAGGTACTGATAAGATTATTTTTTTCACTCAAATTCTATTAAGAAAAAATTGATTGATGGACATAATATTACCCAAAGTTCGCGAGCACATTCGTTAGAAGCTGGCAGTATTAGCACAACTTTGATGTTTTCGATTGTTTGTCTTATTTGTTTTAATATATTCGTATATTTATTTGTGCTTATATTTATTTATAATTAGGTATATATATTACATTTATAGTTTGTAATAGATGTGTGTATCTTTATACAGGAAAAGTTTTTAATCAGAGCGCAAATTTTGACAAATTAAACTTAAACGTGTTTTCTTATACACCTATTTCTTATTTTGATATGTCTTAGTAAAAAAAAATAAAGTTATCGTTAACGAAAGATGTTTATTTTGAAACTGCTATAATGGATACTCTTCGCGCAACGCACCGGCGGCGGCGCACACTGGTTCCATTCTGGAAATTAAGGAACTTAGGGTTCGAGGTTAGTAAATCGGCATTTTTTAACATGACAGGCCTTTTGATTTTGAACAACTTTATCGGGAACATTTTTTTTAAATTATCACTCTAACTTGCAAAAAAAATATTGTTTTTTTTTTTTTTGTGTGGAGCAAAATTGTTGTATGCCGATTTTTTCCATAATCGCAGCACGGTTAAGATGCAACCTAGAAATAATAAAAGAGATAATTAATCCCCAGACACCAATTCTATATTTTTGCGACTTTTGGAGCTAGAGGCACTTCAAGGTTAATAGTTGGAATATTGGTTTCTAGTCGAAAATTCAACCATATTTGAAATTAAATCTAGCTTCTACTGTAGAAAGTATGGTACTTAATAGGTTATCCTCAGATACCGACTGCTTATCTTTGCCACTTTAGGAGCTTTGGACACTTCAAGGTTAAAAATCGAATTATTGGTTTCCTACTGAATTTTTAGTAATGTAATGTTCGCATAAAATGCCTTTTAGTGACTAATTAATTGGTCATGAAACATTATTAACATGAAAGTAAAATCCTTTTTATGGTAATGATTTATTTAACGAACAATATAAATAGTTAACAATTAATTAGATCGGATAGATTAAATTAATAATTAATTATTTAATGAGCTTATCATTAAGTACTTATCAGAACAACCATATTAAATAACAGATTAAAAAAAAAAAAAAATATCTTACAAATAATAAATTAAAACTTTAACTTAATCTTAAAATATAAATATAATAATGACGTTAAAATTAATAAATTATCCAGCAAGGGGATCTGAAGACATATCAATTCTATATCAATATAGACTTCTCCTTCATCATCATCGTCAAGTTCTTGGTCGTTAGACAAAACAATGTCTTCTAAAATTAGGTCATCAACTTCCGGGAAAAACTGTATTTTCTGTAATTTTGAATATTTTGGCTTTATGTGTGTAATGTATGGATTAGAGCTGATAAAAAAATAATTTAAAATCATCAAAAAAAAAAAAAAAAAATTTTTTTTTGCCCAACGACGTAAATAACGCAATGGACGTGGGTGAACTGTCAAAATCAAACCCATTGCGATCAATTGTCATTTTATGTGTGTTAAACAATTGCCTTTCAGGTTATTCAGTCACTAACCACACGAAAAGAAAATTTACGGTTACATAGCCAAACTTAGATTGATTAACCGAAGAAAATTGATAGAGCTAGTAGCAATTCTGACTTACTCAGTTTAAAAAAAAAAAAATATATATATTTTTTTTTTTTTTTTTGACGTTGCCCCTCACTAGGAATTTCTCCTGTATCGTGGGTGCGTTTACAAACATTTAAACTCACATACACAAACAGCCAGACCCGGAACAACTACTTGTAGGTCATACAAATATTTGTTTCGTGCGGGAATCGAACCCGCGACACGCAGTGCAGCAGTCAATCGCTTAACCACTGCGCCAAAAAAGAACGAAAATCAAAACCTCTCAATCAGAGAACCAGGACCATCCCAAAGACTTCTCTCCGTCTGGTCTCCATACAAGAGTATGGGCGTGTGAAAACGTGCAGTTTTTCGAGACTTAACTCGGTCCCTTTTTTGTAGCCGCGGGCAAACGGGACGGGGGTATTAAAACTTGTATATCGGATTAGACAAAATTACTAAGTGCTTCAGATAAGAGGGTGCTCCGTTTGGGCCACCAGTCCACCTACTGGGTCTGCGAATTAAAAAGCTTTCCAGACAACTTGCATGGGATTTTCGGTCAACTTTATAGGATGTGATTTGGTACTGATTGGATAAAGTTACATGCAAAACGTATTTATTGAGACTTTCGTAAAAGAACGAAGCTTTTCCTATGAGACATTTTCAAGTCTTTCACTTTGACTATGTAATATTTGTAATAAGAGCCAAATACTGCTTCAAGATCAAAATTAATCCTACTGGTGCTGCTCCATAGGATAATCTAGAGTCGAGACAAAATCAAACTGTTTGATAATTTAGGTAATTGTATAATTAATTGACTTTTATGACATTAATTTTACATTGTGTGATTACTTTAACTCACACAATGGTGCCGATTCCCTTGTTCACAAACTAAACTAAATTTAAGTTCAGTGCATCTTTTTCTTTCTATTCCATTAAGAGAAGGACAGAAGATAATATTTAGTTCAGTCCTGTCAAATTAATCACCGCCTGTCACTACTCCATACAAGTTTAGACGTGATTAAAAAGTTGCCGATTAAAATTACGTCAAGTTACGTCAAGCGCTGATTAATTTGACAGGACTAAACAAAAATTTATCTTCTGTCCTTTTCTTAATGATATAGAAAGAAAAAGGTGCACTGAACTTAAATTTAGTCTAGTTTGTAAACAAGGGAATCGGCACCACTGATTATAATTTATTAAAATTTTGGGAAAATTATCTTCTTTTACAATGTTTTTAAATATGTAAGCACCTTATAGCTATCACATAATTAATTTATCTGTTATTACTTCACTTTCCATTCTTTTTACCTATTTTAGTAGTAGTGTAGTGTAGTAATTTTATTCTAGATACATCGTCTTCACATATAATAATATTATTAATATATACAAAATATTATTAACATTAAAAAAGTTAGTATGGAGTTTCTTGCTCTTGCTTCTCCATACGTAATTACCTTTTGGAAGGGACAGTAGAATCTATTCAATTTTATTGT
Organism: Dryobota labecula; assembly: GCA_947523025.1. NCBI lineage: Eukaryota > Metazoa > Arthropoda > Insecta > Lepidoptera > Noctuidae > Dryobota > Dryobota labecula. The sequence continues at coordinate 6,631,770 of OX383305.1, read as the reverse complement.
AAATTTTAAGGTTCCTATTAGAAATAAACGATTTGACTTTGACTTTGACTTTTCATATGCCCGTTTTTACTAATTATACTACGCGACATCAGATAAAAGCGCATTGTTGGATTTCCAATTAAATCCTTTCAGTATTTCTTTTGTCTATTGCTGTTAAAACTAACCGTAGTCTCTAACCAGCCAGTCTCCTTGAACACTATCAAACTACACGTCTAGACACACCCCAACACTAAGCCTTCCTTATCTGTGGCAACAAATTCCAAATTCATACAGATTATGCTCCACATTTCGCGCCATTCGTTCAGGAACAGAGTTCGCGCGTCTGAATAAAAGATGGCGGACACATGTCTCTAATGCACTCATCAATTATTTCGCGAGCCCGCCCCGCTCGTCGTGAGCCTCCCTTTAGCGCAACGTTTTGATAACGTTGCGAGATTCGGCAGTCTCATTTTCATGTTTTATGTACTGTTTGAACTCTGAAGATGTGTAGGGTTATGGTAGTTGAGGCTCTATTTATTTGGGTTAAATATATATAACATAATTAGTTTTTGAAACGAACAACAAATCTCTTTACGTATATTGTTTCATCAGTTTATTATCAGTATCTAAGCACTACTATTAGGCTCCAAAAGTAACGTTTTGCTACCTTTTACTACTCTTCTAAGCTTCTAATGGCTGACAAAACACGAATGCTATTGCTGTATTTAAAACTATAAGTATCTCTGTTTATCAACCATTTTAATTGCATTTTCGCATAAGAAAATACAGTCATGGTCAAAACCGTTTACAACGACATCGCCTAATAGGACGCGACGTACCAGTTATTTCGACGAAATTTTGAGGTCCCACCATTTACTGGTTCCTTAAAGTGAAAACTAGTATTTCGCGGGCTACCCTGAAGTTTTCACTTTAAGGAACCAGTAAATGGTGGGACATTTACTGGTTCCTTAAAGTGAAAACTTTAGGGTAGCCCGCGAAATTTTCTTACGTTTTTAGGATTCCGCACCTCAAAAGGAAAAACGGAACCCTTATAGAATCACTCGTGTGTCTGTCTGTCTGTTCGTCTGTCACAGCCAATTTGCTCCGAATGTAATGGACCAATTAAGTTGAAATTTGGTATGCATATCAATTTGAGTGACCCAAACACGGACATTAACCGTAAATAAATGAATTTAGAATATTGGGGTAAGTTTTGGGGGGCAAACTAGAAAATTAAAAAAAAAAAGTTTTGCAAATTGTACCGTGTGACATATCAAATAAAAGGGCTTACTGTGAGGGTCTCAAATATTTATTTATTTTATAATTTTAAAATAAACTGTTTTAAAGTTATAAGTGAAAATAGACGAAAATTTACCATTCCCCCCCTCATCTATTTAATGGACCGAATAAGTTGAAATTTGGTATACATATCAATTTGAGTGACCCAAACACGGACGTGAACCGTAAATAAATGAATTTAGAATATTGAGGTCAGTTTTGGGGACAAACAAGATGATTTAAAAAAAGTTTTGCAAACTGTACCGTGTGAAAATGAAAGGGCTTACTATGGGGGTCTCAAATATTGTAATTTTAAAATAAATTGTTTGAAAGTTATAAGTGAAAATAGACGAAAATTTACCATTCCCCCCCTCATCTCCGAAACTACAGAACCTAAAATTTTGAAAAAATACATAAAATAGTTCTATACTTATAGATTACAGGAAAATCTATGAGAAGTCTATGGTCTTAAAATAACATGGTAAATCTCTCGATATTGTGCATACAAACATACATTTGCAGTTGTAATGTATGGGAGATTATGTTTACCAACTACAATGTTAAGTTTGTTCTTAGGATAAATTATTTCCAAGTACGGAACCCTTCATTGTGCGTGGTCCGATCCGCACTTGGCCGGTTTTTTTGGTTTTTGGACAACTATCAGCTCTAACAACCGAAATCTGACAGTTCCTTCGAAGTTGATATAAACCTATGTTTAACAAAATAAATGATTGATTGATTGATTGGTTTTGACTAGTGAAAAGCTTGACGAACATATTTATTGTATTGTATCGAAAACAATATCATTATGGAAACCTCGTTCAAAGCAAAAACATGATATGGTATGGTTCGAACTACAAACAGAATCATAGTTCAGAAAGTACTTAGAATAAAAACCACATAGGTTACTTTTATGTCAACGATAATATTTAGTCCCACTTCCATTTCTTCTTCTAGCTTATCGGTGGCAAATAAGAAAGTTAATGTACTTCCATTTAAAAACTAATATCTGATTTTCACAAAACTGATATGTAAACTAACACGAACGCCCGATACGATTCAGAACTAAGGGCTCTTCTGCGATCAAACACGACTTGCGAATTGAGTGAGTTCTACAATCTACTACACATAGCAATTTCCACAGACCACTGAATTACTTCTCTCTTACACTATAATAAACCTTAACTGCTTATAAATAAGGGTGTCAGGCAATTTTAAATTTGATGGTGGATGGAACGAGTTGTCGAACCAATTTGTGAGACCCCTTGGATATCGGTGGGCATTGAAATTGAACGAGCATGTTTGCTTGGCTTTTTAAGAGCGTAGGGATTTAGAAAAGGTTTTCGTTCTTCTACTTGTTTGATAAGTACTTAATTGTTATTCGGAATGGGTTAAACATTCTTGGCCATTGTTCAATAGGGATGATGACTAAAAAATATTATTAAAAGATATTGGACACGTATTTTTTATTTTTTTTACGTAATCAAAACATTACGGCGATACATTGAGTTCAAATGTGGCATGACGTCACTTCTCACTAGATTTTATACGTAGCTATGACGTAACGAGCCCCCACTCCCCAAGTTTAATGTGTTTTATCTAAGTATTTTTTTATTAATATTATAAAGCAAAAAATACGTGTCTAATATTTTTTTTATTATCTGATTGATGGACTAAACAGTTTTCTTTTTTTTTTTTTACCCAGGACACATAACTATTCTAGTTTTATATTTAGCACCTACCAAGATAGGTAGACACATAAAATATTCAAGTTATTCAGACTGCAGTGCGTCTCGCGTAAGTATTTTGGTGGATTCCCGCTGGCCCCACCAGCCTTGTCCCCATTAATGTTAAGCATATTATATTATATTATGTGTATTTCAAATAAAAAAGCGAAAAAAAAAAGTTCCATTTTCTTTTAAGTACAATTTTTTTACTTAATTATTAATTAAAAAACCGGTACTTAAACGAAAATAGAACCTTTAGTTTGGCCATTTTATGTGAATTACCTTTAATGGGGACACGGGCGGCTGGAATACAACGTATTTTAGGACACATAGGTATACAAACTATTGTTAACATTTTAAAAGAGTAAGTATGGAGTTTCTTGCCCATTCTTCTCCATACATAACTACCTTTTGGAAGGGGCAACTAGAATCAATTAACTATTTATGTAATTTTTGACGTTCAAAAGTGCTACTTACGTGCCTATTTGAAATAAATGACTTGACTTTATCTTAATCTTTCTACACGTTTCTTTCTCCTGAATACATTTTCAATTCCATTTTTTTTTTCTTTTTTAGTTCGTTCTGTCAAATAGAACGAATTCACTAAATAAATTGGAGCTAGAACATAATCTCTTGTTAAATACGAATTGATTTATGGATATCTTTAAAAGTATCCAATTTTTTTTCCGTCCCAGACAGAATTAAAGCTACTTTGAAATCAATACAACGTTCGTCTAGGTACTTTAACAATATTTGTAAATATGTGAGTACCATGTATCTAACACATGATTGATTTATCCGTCATTGGTGCCGATTCCCTTGTTCACAAACTAAACTAAATTTAAGTTCAGTACATCTTTTTCTTTCTATTTCATTATGAAAAGGACAGAAGATAAATTTTAGTTTAGTCCTGTCAAATTAATCAGCGCCTGTCACTGCTTCATACAAGTTTAGAAGTGATTAAAAACTTGCCGACTAAAATTACGTCAATTTAGGTCAAGCGCTGATTAATTTGACAAGACTAAACAACAATTTATCTTCTGTCCTTTTCTTAATGAAATAGAAAGAAAAAGATGCACTGAACTTAAATTTAGTTTAGTTTGTGAACAAGGGAATAAAGAAAAGAAAGAAAGAAAAAGTATTTATTGTGACTCGCACAGGAAGATCACAAACTAATAAACACACAATCGCAAAAGTATAAAAAAATAAAAACAGAGTCCTGTACGAGGCCAAAAGGCTCCAATCTCAGCATGATGCTGCGACATTTAAAATAAGTGCCCGTAGCATTGCTAACACATAACATTAGCATTGTAATCGGCACCATTGCTTCATTTGCTTCAATAATTGTTTTTTTTTATCTATAATTGTGGTATAGTAATTTTTATTCTAGGTACCTACATCGTCTTCACATAATTGTAATGATACCAGATTATGCCCGCGGCTTCGCCCGTGTGGATGTTGGTTATCACGTAAAAAAGTAGCCTATGTCTTTCTCCATATCCCTGGCTATATCTCTGCCAAATTTCATAACGATTGGTTCAGCGGTTTAGGCGTGAAAACGTGTTACTTTCACATTTATAATATTAGTATGGATAATTGATGCATACAAAGTATTGTAAAACAGTTTACTCGTATAAGAGTAACGTTGGAGTTTCTTGCCCATTCTTCTCCATGCGAAACTACCTTTTGGAAGGGGCAACTAGAATCAATTTTATTTCCGTGTAAATGTTGACGTTCAAAAGGGCCATTTATGTGCCTATTTTATTTTTTTAACTTTGACCCACACTAGGAATTTCTCCTGTATCGTGGGTGCGTTTACAAACATTTAAACTTACATACACAAACAGCCAGACTCAAAACAACTATTTGTAGGTCATACAAATATTTGTTCCGTGCGGGAATCGAACCCGCGACACGCAGCGCAGCAGTCAATCGCTTAAGGGCCTACCTCAAATGGCTTAGTATGATCCTCCGTTATGTCGAAAATACTGCAGCATTAATTTTGAAATAAATATATGGTAAAGTTGAGGATTAATGTTAAGTACTATGTTAGCCGAAAACACGATTCCATAAAATTTTCCCGATAGAAAAAAAATCCAAAGTTACCTCCAAGCCGAACAATAAACCGCTGGTATTCAAAAAAATTCTTCAAATTAGATACTGAAACTTTGCATATTAACTGAACTAACTATAAAGCAGGTCTTATGTTATTTACTTTTTTTAAATGACCATTATTTTCACCGTAAAAAGAAATTATCTAAATTATCGGCACCTTGGAGCCTTTTCACTGCCGCCCTGTCTCGCTTGCTCGCGTGACCGGTAGCAATAGTGTGCGAGCGAGATACAGAGTGAGGTGGCGCTGAGGTAGTATAGACTCTTAACCACTGCGCCAACCATGTCGACAATAATATCTTATATCGTTGTCGTATTTGCAATAAATGCTTTGAGTTTGACTTTGAACGGATCTGGAATAACTGAACAATTATTTTGCCTGATCAGAATTATACTTTAACAAATAAATTGTAACTGATAAAGGGCAATGGGTATCCTTAACTACTCCACCATACCATCTCTTAGTCCCAGTAAATGTTTGATAGCCTAATTTCACCACAAATTACCTGTAGGGTTGTATCGCTATCGGTTGCCAATATTAATAGCACTGGTTCAGAGACAGAGTGTAGTCTAAAGTGAACAAATAAGACTACGCGGCACTACTTATCAAGTGGAGTTTGTTGGAGGGGTACCCTAAAAGCATGATCCTTGGGGTGTTTGTTACGTGTTGGTATGGATTTTAATTGCTATTGCTATTATTTGGTGAGCCATTATCTCTCTCTTTCGTGTGATGGTTTGCTCCTTGAAAATTGGGCAAATGCTATAATAAGCATTTCTGTGATCTTGTTGTAAAAATGTTCACGTATCCATAGTCGAGTAGGAGTGTAAAAGAAAGAAAGAAAATAAGAAAAATTGGTATTTACGTTTTTTATAGGTATGATATGATTCGTATTTTTCATACTTTTTTTTTATTTAAGTGGTTCGATCGCGTTTCAAAGCCATCAATTGGTGTCTCTACACGAGCCCATGAGCTTTGTATTATTGTTTAATATGAAAAATAATGTGATAAAATGTTTACTTATTATGTGTTAAACCTTTTGGAAAATCATATACAATGTTTGTAAATATGTGAGCACCATGTATCTATCGCATTTATTAATTTGTCTGTCATTACATCACTTTTCATTCTTTTTACCAATTGTGGTATAGTTATTTTTATTCTAGGTACATCGTCTTCACCTATAATTATTAATTAATGTATACAAACTATTGTTAACATTTTAAAAGAGTAAGTATGGAGTTTCTTGCCCATTCTTATCCATACATAACTACCTTTTGGGGGCAACTAGAATCAATTAACTATTTTTGTAATTTTTGACGTTCAAAAGTGCCTTTTACTGCCTATTTGAAATAAATAATTTGACTTTGACTCAGCGAAAGTATGCTCAGTAGAAGTATATCTGAATGCCATTCATAAACTCCACTCCTTCTCCATACGTATTTAGCCCCCAGTGTATTCGTTATCTTCGGGTACGTCTTAATCACGGTCGGGCGACCATCAGTCAGGACCCGGCTAATTGCCACATTTGTAGGTACAAACTACTCTGCTACCCACACCATAGATACCTTTGTTATATGAGGGAGGGGGCAGGGTGAATAGCTTAGCGAATTTTACGAAAATGTTATTTTTTTTTTGGGTTCGGATTTTTCGGTGTTAGTGGTGAGTGTTTAAGGGTCCGTGCACGAAAAAAACTCTCTTTTGGCAATTTCTTATCTAATTGTGAGAAAACTTGAAATAATCGAAACATTAAGTCTGTGTAACTATAAAAGTACAGTTTTCATGGTGCTAACCATTCGTGTCAGTCACAGCAGCTTTTAATAGTTTCATCATTTTTGTGCTCTCCAAAATATAGTTTATTTCGCCATTGATTTACTTAATGAAGATATTGTATAATCATTAAATAAAATTTTGATTATATTTCAAGGATAGCTGAAGACTAATTTGTGATTTTTAAATTTCTTGATATGATTTGCTAAATAATAGGAAAAATATATATTACTGACGAGCTTTAAAACAAAAAAAAGTTTTTTCAATATAATTTTTCTGCTATATTTTGTATGGAAGTTGAAAAAGTGGTTCCGCCACATGCAAGTAGACCATATAATGATGTTAATGATATTTTTTAATGTTCAAAATCAAAAGTAGTTTTTTGTAGAATGATGATCAAATGTCAGTCTCGCGTCATTTTTCGGTAAACTTGTTGCAAATATTAGTAATTTACCGTGAATACTTAATTTATTTGAAAAATCCCTTTCAGTCAAATACAAAACAAAGAACACGACTTTTCAAATCTCAAATAATTTTGTTTAAATTATGTTTCCCTTTCTCACAAACAATGAACAAAATTGATCAAAATCAGTCGATTTCGTGCACGGCCTCTTAAGGTAGAGTGCATCTGATCAAGGTATCTCACCATGCTTCTGTATACCTACATATAGATTGTGTTAGCAACGAAAATTAAATGGCTTCTTTTCGAATTGATGGTATGAATAGGCTGGCGTTTAGCAACCCGCTTTTTGTATTCCAGACATTATGGATCGTGGTTGTCTACAGGTTTTTTTTTTTTTTTTGACGTGAATACGTCTTATAAATCGATAAACGCCGGCTGCACGCACGAAAAAGCATGACTCATTGTCACGTTCCGCCTGAGCCGAGTGTGCAAGCGAGAGCGCGGAACATGCGATAGAGAGGCACGATCGGCCTGTATTACGTTATCACGTAAAATTATCGTCCGTAAACCGACTTTACAGACAACCAATTTTTTTGAATTATAAAGTATGTAGGTGAAGATGTAGGTACGCACGGCTACAAATCAAGCTATAATTCCAGTATACGCTGATCTTGCATTTTATAGGATTTCCGGACAATGAGAGGTCAGCATAAACTGGATTTTATAGCTTGATATGGAGCCGTGTGTACATGTCAAATAAGAGATAATTTTCTTTTCTTTTTCTTTTTACTCGAGCGGCCTGGGCCTTAAGTCTGCTATTACAATAGTGTCAGAATGGTCTCGCCATTGTGAGTATTTGACAGTGTTTGTATGGCAAATCTGTCAAAAACTCACAATGAAGAGACCATTCTGACACTATTGTAATAGCAGACTTGAGGCCCTGTGGGTTAGGTGTACACAACGAGCCTACAACGTCCTGCGTGGTCAATATAATTATGCTTTCAGAATGCTTTTGGAGTTGCCGCGGTATTGTAGTGCGTTGCAAATGTTCGCAAATATGCGCGCGATGACGGTTACCACGCTATAGTGCGTAAGAAAGTGGCGTCGCTATTCCAAAGACTGCCGGATAGCACCAACAGCATTTTGCAAATGATTGCATCCCAAAGTGATTATCCTATACAGGCACACTGGGTGGGAAAAGTAATGAACATTTTTTTTTTCTTTTATTAGGTACCTACTAACATAGATCTTAAGAAAATTATTACTAACACTTATATATATTTTTTTTTTATTGTCCCACACTATGAATTTCTCCTGTATTGTGGGTGCGTTTACAAACATTTAAACTCATGTACATATACACAAACAGACAGACCCGGAACAACTACTTGTAGGTCATACAAATATTTGTTCCGTGCGGGAATCGAACCCTCGACACACAGCGCAGCAGTGCTGCGCTTAACCACTGCGCCAACCGTGCCGTCAAACGTGCCGTAACTTATATGGATTCTGTCCGAAATAAATCATTTATATAGTTATTTATTATATTGATTTGTGTAGGTATTCTGTTTCTTTAAATCCTTCCTTACTTTTTGTAGATACTGAGGCTTACATAATTGAAGAATTCGCACCTGTATCCTAATCAAAGCCACATGTACAGTAACTGTGTCAAAGCTTCTCCATTCCTGCTTTACGCTTCGCTCAAGCCAGCACCACTATCTAATCCGGGCGCGAGAGGTCTCATTAGACCCGGCTCCTCGAAATCTGGTCCATTGTTAGCCCCTCAGTGGCTAGGTGGCTAATAAATTATGTATTGACAACAACAGCTAATATGTACCCGTAGGGAGGCGACATGGTTTTTAGTGGTAGGTACAAAATATTATGTTCGTATAATGTAAGGCTATTTTCTAGACGTCAGCAAGTTGTGTGATGTATCTATGTTCCTAAAGTTTCGTGACCTACCATAGATTTCAATCTGACTATTAGGTACTGGTTAACATAATGTAGTGCTGGTTTTTTTTTTAAATATATATAGGATAAGTTTTTAACCAAAAACCTGTGATTAATCCGTAAGTATGTTTTATTTTTATGATCGAATTAGTCAAAACTGCGCAAACTCACCACCACCCTACCCTATGTGTGCAAAGACTTGATGCGGAAGAACTGCATGAGACTCGCACTGACCAGGGAAGCATGACACAAAAAGGAGGAGGCCTACCAGGGGCACAGCCTTCATACAATCCGAATCCTATCGGTTTCCGTACAGAAAAACGACTCTTCTTATTGTCTACTATTACCAAATAATATCTTACACCTGTGTTTATTTGTGTATCACACATACATTGAACACATTTAAGATATTTAACAGTTTAACACATCATAACTTCATAAGACTAAAAACATAAAAAGACATTTTTTTTTTGTCTATGTAATCAAAGAATTCCGATAACATTAACTGTAATAGAATGTTTTTCAAAAATAAAACTATAATCGGCAATATTATCGTTTTATTTCTGTAAAACATTGATTGTTTTTTTTTTTTTTGTTGATGTTGATTCTATCTGTGTAGTCATAGCGTCTCTTTGGTTCTGTTAGTTGACCATAGATGTACCGTTAAAGTCTAGGAATGACTTTAATTTGAGATTTTATTCATTTTGATGTCATCTATACTCCATTTATTAAAACATTAGACAAAACTGTTCTCACCCTTTCGTTATTTCGATGTAAACGTTGAATAAACTCCGTTATTTCACGATAAATACAAAGCACAGTAATCTATTTACCATTTACATACATTAAAAAAATAACTCTAAAGTGCAGTAATTTCAACAATATTACACAATAACTGTCGTTATTTAGCCGTTATTCGTCTAATGCTATAGTAAAAAATAGAGTTTATGAGAAATGTACAATTCGGCTTCTCTCTAATGATAATATTGTAGTTGCGCCACTGACGCCTCAGCACTGGGTGGAACAAGGCTGCCAATGATGATGATAATGATGATGAAGACTGACGCCACGAGTAACAGATATGGCCCATTTGAAAATCTTCAATTAGATTATCGTATAATTTCTTCATCTTTTCCCTTACAAGATTTGGAGAACCTTTTACGGTAATTTACCTTATATTAGAATAGACCTCAAATGCAAACCAAATAAATCAAAACAAAAATGCTTACACTTTAATAACGAAAGTTTCAAACATATTTCACCTTAATGTACTTCGTTGTTGTTAAAACAAGGCAATATTAAAGCACCACACTACGGCACATTACCACCTTGTAAAATATAGAGGTGGCAACCCCGGCCGACTGAGATTGGCTCATTAATTTAACAGCGTGCAACACTTAAGCCAGGCGTACCAACATTTTCGCAAATGGAGTGGCGGCAATACCTTACCAACTTAACAATACCGTTATATAACCTCAAAGTTTTGAAAACTAGACCTTCCATCTCTGGTATAAGGGTTGTCTTTTAGTTTTTTATTCGTATTATTAAGGTGGTTTGAAGAGGGTAGGTCTAAGCTTGTATTGTCGACGCTGTGCAGGTAGGGGAATATTCGGGTCTTTGATTTGTTACGTAATCTTTTGCTCGATATTACTCGCTTAATTGCTGTAGTTAATTTAGATTTAGAATTAAATTAAAGGTAGGTTTGTATTTTATGCGTTTGTTACCAAAATAATATATTGGAAGCCAGTTGTAGGCACATAATTTTTTAGAATCAAACTCAAAGCATTTATTTCAAATAAACCAATTACAGGCACTTTTGAATTGTCAAGGGGTCGGTCAGTCAGAAAGATGAAGCTAGTTGCCCATTCCAAAGCGTAGTAGGTTCCTATGGAGAAGAACGGACAAGAAACTCCACGGACACTCTTTTAAACCAAAATATTGTTACAAAATATGGGTTACATCATTCATGTTGAAGTTATACATGTGAGAAAAATGTAGAAAGACGTGCACGTTAGAAGCGTCCGTAATAGAAACAATTCAAAAATTAAAATAAGCCGTGGCAGCTAAGAGATGACCAGTCCCAACTGACGGCGCCCGTTCACGAACATGACGCATGGATCAGCACCATTTAGCTCAGCCATTTTGAAGGGAACTTAATGATCCAACACACACGCCACCACCAGCGAGACATTTGAGTGAGCATGACATACTCTCAGCCGCCAGGGCACATTCAAGTCAATAAAAGACATATTACCCGGTAAATGGTAGCTCTATAGTACATAGTACTCACACTTGTGCTATGCAATTATATAATTCAAGGAGATTCAGTTTATCTACTTAATCATTAAATACAGATTAAAAGAACGTTTTTAAAAGATAATTACATAAATGCTTGGAGTCGATAAAAAAATGTTGTACTGTACACGTGTTTCTATTCAAAACTATTAATCAAGATTTAAATAGTTGACATTTTGTTCATGAATAGGTAGGTAATCTGCTATCATTAATAACGATTACTTTTAGGTACTTTTTATTCTAATTACTCTGCTTAGTGACAGTAAAGATTGAAAGGGAAAGGGGAAAGTAACTAATCTGCGAATTTGATAACAAGCCTAAGTAAGAATTAGAAATATGTTTTTTTTTTTATCTCGCCTGATGGAAAGCGATGGATGAGGTCTATGATGGAACGAGCGTGCCAAGAAGATACCTGTTCACTCTCACTTTAAAGGCAGACGGGTTATATGTGGAAGAGAACACAGACGCTGGCAGTGAGTTCCACAATTTGGCTGTGCGCATAATAAATGTGGAGGAGAAGCGCTGAGTACGACTGCTGGACGGGATATCAACCAAGTACGGATAAGGATGGAAACAACTGACGTGGTGTTCAAAGAAAATAGTCAGGTACTTATTCATTTACTAACGTATAACCAACGAGATGCTGCTTTATGCTGATGGTTTATTTTCTAAATATAAAGAAAACATACAAAGTGAATCTTAATATTATAACGTAAGAAAAACAAACGTAGCAGACGTGCCTTACACAATTAAAAACCAAAGTGGGCAGGTCATGCTTTCAGGACTCAAACTTAAACTCACAGCATTTATTTCAAATAAACCAATTACAGGCACTTTTGAATTGTCAAGGGGTCGGTCAGTCAGAAAGATGAAGCTAGTTGCCCATTCCAAAGCGTAGTAGGTTCCTATGGAGATGAGCGGGCAAGAAACTCCACGGACACTCTTTTAAAACACATATGTAACCCATTTTTTGTAACAATATTAAAAAATATTGTTACAAAAAATGGGTTACATCATTCATGTTGAAGTTATACGTGACTAAAAACGGAAGGTGTTACAGAGAAGTAACAGAATGGTAGGTATCCCAGAGAAGGAAGGAGGAAAAGAGAAATACCATTTCAAAGATCAGAAGAAGAATTTAAAACTATTGCGGGAGGAGAAAATCTCACGACCGAGAGCTATTGAAAAGCCAGGGTGAGGCTTATGCTAAAGAGAAAAGTAATCTCGAGATTTCTGAAGTCTAAACCTTTACCGCCTTACCTATAAACGCGGAATAAAGATATACTAGGTATAAACGTCAAAAATGTATGGTTATACCGAAGTTATTCATAGTATAACTTTATTCCATGTTAAGTTGGTATATGTATGCCTATAATAGGTATTTGAGGACTTCCCTCAATTCCTCATGGGTCCCATCATCAGAACTTGATTCTGATAAAAATGGGACCAAACTGAAAGAATATCCTCTCAAATAAAAAAATAATTTTTCAAATCGGTTTATAAACGACGGAGTTCTGAGATACCTAACAAATACGAAAAAAAAAAGCTACCGAATTGGGAACCTCCTCCTTTTTGGAAAGTCGGTTAAAATGACATAAATTAGGTTAATGATGAATCTCTCATTTCCATGTAACAAAACCTAAACCCCAAAACAAAACCATTTAAAGACATCACATGTGTACGCAGATTACGATCATCAAAATCACAACTTAGTGGCATTGTTCAGAATTATTTAGTGGCATTAAAATAAACGAGTAGCCATAAAAACAACGCGTCCACTGAGACCTGCAGGTCTGATGCACCCTTATTGTAGTTATCGTTAATGACAGCGTTTACAAGGCTCGCATATGGTGGTATGTAGGGTGTTTGTTATTACTTATTATTAGACAAGCTGTGTGCCCTTTGGGATTTCCCATTGGAAAAAATTAAGAAGATTTAATTAAATTAATTATTGCCATAAACTCAAAAACTTAAAAACCGAAACTCAAATCAAAATCAAAATATTTGATTTCATTTAAACCTACATGGGCACTTATGAAACGTCAGAAGCTAGGTGCACGGTTCCATTAGTCGTTTCCTATGGAGAAGAGCCGGCAAGATACTCCACGGTTACTCTTTTTAAGTTTAAGTAAAAAATCACAGTACACACATTGACATTTCCCAAATACACGTGCACTCACTAAATGCGTGTAACATACATACAAACTCTTACAACACCAACACAACTGACACAAATTACACCACCATGCATACTCTTTTTATAGGTTACTATTTTAAGTTTAAAAATGTATCTTTTTTATATAATTGTTAACGGAACGGGAGCCTGGATCTCATAACACAGGAAATCCTAGTGTGAGGTCTAGGAATTCAATCCACTTGAATGTAAACGGAACTAAATAAATTTATTCTTATTCTTTTAAAAATAATTAGCTTTTACAATATCTTCAAATGACAGTGTTAATAGGTATGGGAGGACAGTTTAGGCCTTTCAACAAGTACCAGGTACTTAACAATATAGAAAATTGACAATAAATCTACAGTCTATTAGACCTAGGCAGATAGGAAATGTCGACTCCATATATATCTAGTTAATTTTTAAAATTTTATATATGACGTGTAAAAGTGATTACGATATACACAGAAAAAACGATTTCATTTCATTTCCTACAACGTTCTCACATTCATAAAATAGAAAAGCATCTATAAAAAAGATTAAAAAAATATATCAAATCTAATCAAATATATTTATTTCGGATGATATATATATATTAAGAAAATGACTCAAAACATTTATTTCAAATAAATTAATTACAGACACTTTTGAATTGTCAAGGGGTTGGTCAGTCAGAAAGATGAAGCCCATTCCAAAGCGTAGTAGATTCCAATGGAGAAAAACGGGCAAGAAACTCCACGGACCCTCTTTTAAATCAAAGTATGGTTACAAAATATTGTTTACATCATTTATATTGAAATTATACATGTGAGAATGATGCAAAACGTTAAAAGAGTCCGTAATAAAAAAAATAAACAATTCTAAAATAGATTAAAATAAGCCGTGGCAGCTAAGAAATGACCTTGACAAGTCCCTACTTACGGCGCCCGTTCACGAATATGACGCGTGGATTAGCACCATACAGCTCAATCATTTTGAAGGGAGATAAATGATCCAACACACGCGCCACCATCAGCGAGATATTGAGCAGCAGCAGCATTATCACTCTCAGCCGCCAGAGCACATTCAAGTCAATGAAAGATATACATATACCTACCCAGTAAATGGCAGCTTTATAGTAGGTAGGTAGTATTCACACATGTGCTATGCAATTATACAAACTTTTATCCCGTATTTAACCCCTTAAGGAGACGGTATGTCAAAAAACCCTCCTAATTGCTACTTCGTTTTATATGGTTGCGTTACCGGGAGCAATAGTGTGCGAGCGAGATAAAGAATGAGGTGACGCTTAGTTAGTATAGACTCTTAAGTAATTTTCGTGTGGTTAGTGACTAACCAGGGGCCCAAGTCTGCTATTTTTATAAATTCGTCAGTCCAACACGATCACATTGTCGTTTTGCTAAAAGTTCGTAATCTGCTAAATTCCGAATGGTCGATCATTGGTCGGTCAATGGTCTCGTAATAGAATTGTATTTACAATGGCATTTTGAACATTTATTCATGCCAGATTTCATTTATATATATTTTACATATTATTTATTAGTGTTATAAGCAATCTGAAGTAGTAGGAAGTTGGAAGTTTAGGAGGAAGTTTAATTTGTCATTATGTACGAGATTACCAATTCTTTCAATGGAGTGTCAGTGGCTGACCATTGGAAAGTTATAATGACGTCATTATATTAGTAGATTACCAAACTTGTCAAAATCAACAATAATTGTTTATGAAATCAATGATAGACCATTCTGATACTATTGTAATAGCAGACTTGAGGCCCAGGGGCCCAAGTCTGCTATTTTTATAAATTCGTCACTCCAACACGATCCCATTGTCATTTTGCTAAAAATTCGCAATCTGTTAAATTCATAATGGTCGATCATTGGTCGGTCAGAAGTTGGAAGTTTGGTAGGAAGTTTCATTTGTCATTATGTACGAGATTACCAATTCTTTCAATGGAGTGTCAGTGGCTGACCATTGGAAAGTCATAATGATGCCATTATATTAGTAGATTACCAAAATTGTCAAAATCAACAATTATGAAATCAATGATAGACCATTCTGACACTATTATAATAGCAGACTTGAGGCCCTGGTGTCGAGTTTTTATGCCACCTATGGGCCTCTGACTTGGCTACACATGCCATCAAGAAATATCTCTCAGGCTTTTGCTTATGATGTCTTCCTTCATCGTTTTAAGAACAGGGGTGATGAAATAATTTACACAAATTAAAGCGCCTGTCAGGGTTCGAACCTACGACCTACAACTCGGAAATCACTACCTTTACCACTGGGCCACCACTGACTTAAGGCTCCTACAAACAGGCGCGACACGCGATGCCTTTGTGTCGCGCCTTTTTGTATTTTCCTACCTACATAAGAAACCCCAACCGATAAACATGAATAAAAATGCTGTATGTATGTACCATATTTTGCTACAAAAAAGTACCACCCGCGCTTCGTGCGTCAGCATATTACATACCCCTTATATACAGCGGGCGTTATGTACAGGGCGTTTAAATTAAGTTGTCTATTAATGTCGGGCGGCCGGCGTTATCGGGCCAATTATAATTCACCGCGCAAATGACACCGTCATTACGGGCCGTTCATAAACGGCTTAACTGTGTAGCCGGATGCCCGGGTAGCGTCGGCAAAAAAAGAGGTGTATTTTTGACAAAATTGAATGATTTTGTGGGGGAGTAACTGGAGAAAAGACAATGAATAAATGTACCTAAAGAGCAATGGTGCTATGTTTTTTTCTTGGCGGTCATTAATTAAACTTTAAAATTTGGTACATTTTGACATTAGTAACAAAATAATGTGATACGATAAATCATAACAATAACAACAACAACAAAACACATCAATAACAACAACAAACAACAAACGAACAACAATGGTAACAATTTTGATAACAACAATGGTAACAATTTTGATAACAACAATGGTATCAATTTTTAAAAGTCAGTCTGAACTGTGTTATTTTTTAGTTTATACAGAATGGTTTTTGCATGTCTCATGTCACGAGACTTGACTACTTTGCTCTACTATCCATAGTTTCTGATTATGCTCTGAAATCCCATCTCACAAATCACTATATTAATATTGATTTAACTCCGCTCGGATTGATTTTTAAGCTTTATCACTATACAAAATTTCGTTTGTTATGTTAGTTTCTACAAAATGTATAAGTTTCGATACTGACCATGTACCGAAAATAAAAAGGGCAACAGTTTTGGTCATTGGCTTTTAGAGGAACCATAAATCAGTCAATTGACTCAGCATATTAGCGCAGCGGACTCTCTCAGCCTCCGTGTCTCGGAAGGCACGTTAAACCGATGGTCCTGCCTGTCATACATGAATTTTTGACAGTCGTTACGTGTCGTCAGAAGCCAGAAGTCTGACAACTAGTCTTACCAAGGGGTAGCGTAATACCCAAAACCGGGGTTGTGGTGGTCAGATATGCGCTCTGTAAACTAAAGGATGATGATGACGATGATCGCACAGGACAACGACAGTCGCGTCAGCTAATGTGTAATAAAAATAACTTAGGCAAATAAGTAATAATCAAAACTCAAACTCAAAGCATTTATTTCAAATAAACTGTGGCGGCCTCTACAACGCCGCATGTGAACAACGCATCAAAGACCGGACGTCACACAAATCCTGCATCGCGCAATCAAAATTTACCGCGCGACTGGTATATATACAACGTCCCAACATCCACCGTCGGGCAGTTGCCCACCAGACACAACACTCCCTTTTCAATAGAGTATGAGTGAACTTTACACCCTGTTCCTTATACCTCTATACTGGTGATCCCGAACATATATAATTATGTATATCCCTCCTATGCTTACGTAAACATTGGTATTTTATCTGTTCTGGTTTCTTTATTGTTATTCATAAGTCTAGAAATAAGGAATTTAATAATAATAATATCATTTATTTGCCAAAAAACATGGTATAAAAGATGGTAGTGTTAGTAATGTGAACAAACATGTTTTGCCTAAAAGATATAAGCGTGCAAATTTTACATGCATAACGATACAATCAGTTATCATGCGATTTTATGTTCCAGGAACTCCTTAACACTGTGAAAACTATTAGCAGATAGCCAGTTGTACAATTTAATTTTAAACATCTTGTATTTAAAGTAATTGAATGCCCATTTCAGTAATTTCCCTACTTCGGTTCTTTCTAATCATAAAACACAGCGTGAGAGTGAGTAAGCAATATCAATTATTTTGGGGAATCCCTAAACAGGGGTTGCCATCTTTGTTCAAGTCAAAATCAGTTAAATTTTGCAGAAACATCTGATAATTAAATAAATAAATATTGATGACGTAATCACCATCCAGAGCCCCCCGTCCCCCCTGTCATCAACAATAACCAAAGCAAAGAACACACACCTCTTTGGTGCTTGAATGACCCCCTATGGAGAAGCACGGTTGATATTCCACCAACTCGCACTAAGCGTTTTCAAACGTCTTTTATAATGCCCACAGCAAAGGAGTGGAACTTTCTGCCTGCGTCTGTGTTTCCGAACGCATACAAACCTAATCAATTCAAAGTTAGAATGAACAGGCTTCTTCTGGGTAAGCTCACTCCATCGTCGACTTTGTCTCTGTCACCTCTGACCTAGACTAGAGACAAGAGTAAACTCATCGTAAAAAAAAAAACGGGCAAGAACCTCCACGGACGTATAATAAATAGACGTATTATAAATTAGGTGTTAGCTTGGCTGATCAGAACTTACCTTCGCTTGCAAACTTGGTGACTAGCAAAACTCTTGACGAAACGAAAGAAAAAAATATGAATATGTATAATCCCTATCATGCAGTCTGTACAGCAGGGTGGCTGAAGTGGGCGGGCCACCACCCCGTTAAACAAAGGCAAGCCAATTATTATTAAATATTCGCAGCTCAATTTATGTCGCTGGTAATCGTAGCGCAGGCAATGAGCGTGATAACCGGCTCGTAATTAGCGCGCTTAATTAATGTCTTTATGATATTTTTTGGCTAAATATAATGTTGTTTGTTAGTGGAAAGTGTAATCTATACAAATAAATAAAATTTAAGTGTCTGTTTGAAATGTCAAAATAAATAAAACTCCCAGCTTTTTACTAAATGCATATGAATTTATATACGGTACTTAAAACAAAAAACAAAAAAAAAAACACTTAAAAAAAATGTCTGTCTGTCTGTTTGTTCCGGCTAATCTCCGAAACAGCTGGACCGATTTTGACGAGATTTTCACTGGCAGATAGCTAATGCTAGTTATTTTAGAAAAAGGCACGCGGGCGAAACCGCGGGCAGCAGCTTTTAATACATACCAAACTTATGGCCTCTATATTTTCGAATTTTTGGTTCTAGGACATGCAGATTTCCTCACGATGTTTTTCTTCATCGTTTTGAGAGCTCGTGTGTGATGAAATAATTGACACAAAGTAAAGCGCCTGTTTTAAAGGTTTCGAACCTATGACACATAGGTTATATTCGTAACTCGCGGCCGTTACAACTGAGGCACCACTGGCTTATACAGGGTAATTGGTAAAACTATATTACTAAAGCATATATTTATAAACAAAAATATAACAAAAAATATAAATAAAATAAAATAAATAAAACATAATATTTTTTTTTTTTTTTTGTACATGTATAATATTTAATTATTGTATTATTATTATTTTTGAGTTATTTGTTTTATTATTATTATTTATCTTTTTTTCGTATCTGACTACTCTCGCGTCCGGCCCTGGTCCAGGCCATGGTCCGGAGCGAGAGTGCATGGGAGGTAGTCACCTCCTTCTGCGAAGCAGTAACGCTCGCGAAGGAGGAGGTGGAACGCGTGAGGGAGTGGCAGTCTGTGCGCCCTCACGCCCGTAGTCGCCGTAGGAGACGCCCTGGGCGGCGGAATTGGATCGCCGATTCCCGGCCACCGTAGGCACGGGCTTGCGGACGGCGAGCTATGGGCAGCTCGCCGTCCGGTAAGGACTAGGCCCGAGTCGACGGGCGCGTTGTGTTCCACGCGCCTCGAAGAGATGTCAGCACGTACTGAAGGGGTCCGCTCGGACCGATGCCTGCCAGGGTTGCGGGTTTGTCCGAAAGGGATACCGTGGCCCTGGCCCACAGGCAATTAAAGGAACATGGGTCGGTTTTAGTCAGTAAAAGTCTGACACCTGCTCCGCCCAGAGCGGGAGAAGTTATTTGATATCTTCCCACCCAAAAAAAAAGTACTATGTTACTAACATCATAAACAACAACTTGTGTTCTATGTCTTTCAATAAGGCGTAGATAGGTTCAACAAAATACAGAATTGAAATGTGTTAGATAGAACAACGACATCTCGAAGGTTTGTTTTTGGTAAATGTGTTATGTTTTGTAAAAAGTCATAGAACAAAAGTTGTTGTTTATGATGTTAGTAATGCAGTCCTGCAAGGTTTTTAGCGTTTTACAAATAACCCTGTATACCCAAAGGGCAATGGAGAGGGCTATGCTTGGAGTTTCCCTACGTGATCGAATTAGAA
Source organism: Dryobota labecula (assembly GCA_947523025.1). Lineage (NCBI taxonomy): Eukaryota > Metazoa > Arthropoda > Insecta > Lepidoptera > Noctuidae > Dryobota > Dryobota labecula. The sequence goes on along the minus strand of OX383305.1, from coordinate 6,611,561 downwards.
ATGAAGAGATCCGCAGGAGAACCAAGGTAACCGACATAGCTCGATGAATTGCCAAACTTAAGTGGCAATGGGCAGGGCACATTGCTCGCAGAACAGATGGCCGTTGGGGTCGAAAGGTTCTGAAGTTGCGACCGCGTACCGGAAGACGTAGCGTTGGAAGGCCTCCCACAAGGTGGATCGATGACCTTATGAAAGCCGCAGGAATCCGCTGGATGCGGGAAGCACAAAATCGGTCGAGATGGCGGTGATTGGGGGAGCCCTATGTCCAGCAGTGGACGTCTTTCGGCTGAAATGATGATAATGTATAGCAAACCCCCGAGGAGCTCGTGGCTAAGTAATAACAGCCGTACGGGTCGATCCGTCAGGTTAAGCTACGCTTGCCGGGGTTGGTCCGTGGATGGGTGACCACCTTTACACACCGAGACTCCTCCGTGCCTCGGAAAACACGTTAAGCCGTTGGTCCCGGCTGTCATTCGTGGATCTTTGACAGTCGTTACAGGTCGTCAGAAGCCCAAAAGTCTGACAGCCAGTCTTACCAAGGGGTATCGTGTTACCCAGTTACTGGGTTGTGGAGGTCAGATAGGCAGTCGCACCATATAAAATACTGGTACTCAGCTGCATCCGGTTAGACTGGAAGCCGACCCCAACATAGTTGGGAAAAGGCTAGGCAGATTGATTGTATAGCAAATCCCAATAGAAAAAAAAAAGGCCTATCATAAATTAACCTCGCATGACCTAATTTCATTTTTAAAAAGCGCATCACATAATACCAATTTAAATATTCTGAATCACTGACTCAATAATATTAAGCAGGTGTAATGATACAATAGGTTTTGATCCACCCTTAATACTTAGTGACGTCATTGTACTTACATGTTGATTGTACCTGTCCAGACATTTTGAGGCACGTGTGCAGGGATTAGACACGTGTCGTATCGTTGTGCCAGTGTCAGCTTTAGTTAAAAGGCACATAGTTGTAAGGATTTTGTTAATTTGTTGTGCTTTTTATTAACAATCTTTTACATATATACAACTAGGTTTTGCCCGCGGCTCCGCCCGCGTAGATATCGCTTATCGCGTAAAAAAGTAGCCTATGTCCTTCTCCATATCCCAGGCTATATCTCTGCCAAATTTCATGACGATCGGTTCAGCGGTTTAGGCGTGAAAACGTAACATACAGACAGACAGACAGACAGACAGACTTACTTTCACATTTATAATATTAGTATAAGTATACATATATAGTATATATATATATATTTATTAGTATATTAGTACATAGTTTATTAGTATATAGTGTATATTAGTATATTAGTATGGATAAATAGATTTAAAAAAAAATTGAAGTGTCTGTTTGTAATCTCAAAATAACAGCTTTTGACTAAATGCATATTATACGAATATACAGTACTTAAAACAATTTTTTTTTTGTTTCTCTTTGTTTTTTTCAGATAATCTCCGAAACGGCTGGACCGATTTTGACAGGACTTTCACTGGAAGATAGCTGATATTATAAGGAGTAACTTAGGCGTATTTTATTTTCGAAAATGGCACGCAGGCGAAGCCGCGGGCAATAGCTAGGTAGTATATAATAATATTAGGATGAGCTCAATTTAACTAACTAGCTTTTGTCCGCGGCTTCACCCGCGTGAGGGTTGGAATTTATTCCACGGGAACGTACCGTACTACCGAGATAAAAAGTATGTAAGTATCCCTTGTCCTAGCCTAGGTAGTCTACCCATGTGCCCAATTTCATCCAAATCCATTTAGAGTGAAAGCGTGGGTAACAAACAAACTCACTTTCGCATTTATAATATTAGTTAGGATTATTAATATTACAATTACCCTTGATTGGTATTAACGAATAATTCGTCTTAATGTTATGAAACATAAATTATATAAAAATTAAATTAGGTCATACATTATTTACATCATATTAAAAGCTACAGTCAAACACTTTCAAATAACTCGACCCTAACTGTTCCCGGCGCAAAAGTGCCCAAAACGCTTGCTGCATTGCCACGCTGGATGGCAATGGCTAACCTCTGCACCAAGAACGAGCCGGAGCGGGAGTCACCCGTTTTGTCACTTATCTTGTGCCCTATCTCACTAATGAGCTTCTTGGCCTCAGTGCACCAACAACCCATGGTCTCAACGGCAATGGGCACAAAAATGTAACGGATTATTAATTACCTTTCAATAACTTATTGACATAATATTTCCATCAATACCTAATAATAGTTGATATCCGAACGTTCGACGGCATTATATCTACAAATTATACAATTTCACGCTAGCGGGTTTCGCGTAATCCATTCGCCGATTTGCCGCCAATTAAGTGCGTTGCTAGGCAACCGCGCAAAACTGTCATGGTGGATGCTCATAGTTTTCAAAATAAATTCGATGACGGAACATTTAAGGGCAAAATTGAAGCTTATCAAATTGTTGTGAGGATTCTGTGCAGTGTGGGTGTGACATTTAAAAATAATTCGCTGCACTGTTTATAAAATGAACGTGCAGTGCTTGGCATACATGTTTAGAAAGTAAAGTTCATACATCTTTTATGGAATATTGTGTTAAATTTACAATAAAATACCTTCTGATAAATTACAATTAAATGAAAAAAAAAAAAAAAAACTCACATTAAAAGCACACTTTGTAAACTAGCATAGGTATTACAAATTAGAGGATTATATCCAAGATACCTTTTAGAAGGGGCAACTAGAATCAATTAACTATTTATGTAATTTTCGACGTTCAAATTGCATCTTACGTGCCTATTTGAAATAAATGATTTGACTTTGACTTTGATACGTTCGTATACGTACGTTGTACGTATTTTTCCTTTCCTTTCTTCTTGTCTGTTTATATGTGTGTACATAAATTGTTAAATAAATAATAAGTATGCTTGGAAACATGCTGGTCCTGCTCCATTTATTTAGAGTCTAGACAGAATCAAACTGGTTGCTAATTTAATTGTATAATTTTTATGATATTAATTTTATTTTCTACTTTAACTCACACACTGACTTATGTTATTAAATTTAATGTTAAAATTTTAGGGAAATCATCTACTTTTACAATGTTTGTAAATATGTGAGCACTATGTATCTATCACACAATTAATTAGTCTGTCATTACCTACTTCACTATTCCTTCTTTTTACCTATTGTGGTATAGTAATTTTACTTTCGGTAAGTGCATCGTCTTCACTTAAATAATTAATGTATACAAAATATTGTTAACATTTTAAAAGAGTAGGTAAGTATGGAGTTTCTTGCCCATTCTTCTCCATACGTAATTACCTTTTGGAAGGGGCAACTAGGATCAATTAAGAGCGTTGTTTTTTTTTGTTTTTCTTGTATACTGTTTGAAATACACATAAGTAGCTAGCTTATTTATCTACGAACATAATTTGGCCAATAGCTACTGATATTATAGCGTATTGTTATCGTAATCGTATTTCCAAGAGTAAAATTTGGCAAACAAATACCTACAAAAAGACAATAAAATGGATATAATATGTTATCCTTATGAGATAGACATATGCCATCGCGGACTTTTCTGAAGACCTTTATAAGATACACAATTCCACCATACATTATTTTGTTATATCTCAAAGGGTTTAGACAGCGTTTTCGTTGAAAGCTCCCAGACGGCTTATTTTTTTCCGACACCTCCAACAAATATCGTTAATTCATACAGAAATGCATACAAAAAGTTAACAAATTATATACTTAAACCTTCCTCGAGAACTAAGCTGTGAAAACAGCATGAGAATCGGTGCAGTAGTTTTTGAGTTTATCGCGAACAGACAGACAGACAGACAGACAGACGCGGCGGAGGACTTTGTTTTATAATATGTAGTGATTCCATTTCTGCAACATATTTAAAGCAAACGCAATATTCAACTCTTGACTACCTTTGTTGAGGAGCTAAACAAACTCCCAGATATGAACGTCAGTCATAAATGCAGCCAATCTCTTTGTAGGTTCACCAAAAAGTTTTTGTTCATAAAACCTTTTCGCGCGCAGATCATGACCCGCTAACCGGCGTTTAACTATGCAAAACGTTATTCGAAAATGGAATCCGGTTCAAAACCGTGCAGCTACCATTTTGTTAATAGTTTAATCTGCAGCGGTGATCCGCGGGCGGCCGCATGGAATAACTACATGTGAATATTTTACTAGGCTGTTCAGTTAACTGCCTTTGCCTGCGGGCCGCGAGTTGCGTTATGTTTTTCGTCGTTTATGCGTGATTCCTTTTTTGAAAATTGGTGCCTTGGTCAATCACACTGTGAGATGTGTTTTTGCTTACTTACTTATTTATATCTTGCTAATATTTTGACAGCAGTTTTGTAACTGTCAGACAACTATTGAAAATACTGTTGATTGGGGTAAAAAATAAAAACGTACACGTTAAAAGTGGCCAAAGTAATTACAAAAATAGAAGAAAAAAAAAACACACCTATACCTACTTTTGAGATATCTTGTAGAATGAGCACAGTCTCACACCTAAGTAACCACTTGCCCACTTTATAACAGTACCTATACAATGTGGTTTAGGTAAACAAACAAAATCATTTTTCGTAGGCCAGTCTACGCCGGCTGACGTAGGCAGGCTTGCTACGAGCTAGTAGCAGCGTAGCTTTAAAAATGTTTTTTTTAAAAAATATAATTTTCGTTAAGCGATAATCTTGTCAACGATAGTGCACACTCGCCCAGAAGTAACCTATTCTTCAAGTTGAAAAAAACTCGGAAAGCTCCCATTTTTAACCGACTTCAAAAAAAGGAGGAGATTCTCAATTCTTTTGTATTTTTTTTTTTTATGTTTTTGACCTCATGATTCCGTCATTTATATACCGATTTGGAAAATTATTTTTTATTTGAAAGGATATACTTCCAGATTGGTCCCTATAAATTTGGTCAATATCTGATGAGTGGTTTTTGAGTAAGCTTCAATAATACGTATTTTTTCCACCTAGTATGTGTTGATGATGATTTTATAACTTCCTGTCACTGTTATTGACATTGCAAATAGTGGTACGAATACCTACATACGAATTGGTGTAGTTGTAGGTACCACAACTAAAAGTGAAAAATAAAAACGATTTTGTGTTCATAAAATGTCGGTAAAACAGGATAAATGCAACTACTATGCATATAATCGATGGCTGTGGCATGTACCACTCGGTGCTAAGCAGGCGACATGGATTGGATTCTTTGTAAGCGGATAGTGGCGGAAAAAAACGATGCTGACAGCCTTTACAGATGGTTGGGGTAATTCTGATAGACGATAGATTTACGATTTGTTTTAGATTTTTATTATTTTTAGGAGAGGTTTTGCTGTGATTTGTATTCAACACGTAAGTTTATTTATTTACAAGACAATGATAATGAAAGAATAAATGAAGTATCATAGGGCTTTTTAATAAATTATCCGGCTCGAAGGACCATAAAGAAAAATGGGTATATCCTCCAGGTGATACGAGGACTAAAACACCGGTAATTTGATAGTGGACTGTATTATAACGATTTAAGAACAGGAAAAACAAATGGTAAACTAGTTTTGAATAGGCGAGAAAATGTGTGTAAAGCGTATGGCGGTCGATGACGCAGTGCAGTGCCAGCCGGTGCGCGCCCGCAGCTCGAGCGCCCTCCCCGCGACCATAGCTACGGCCCGCGGTCGCCCGGCACGGTTGATATTCTCGACAAGTATCATAGGACTTTTTAACTTGGCTTGTGACCAAGTAATAACAGTGACACGGGTCGATCGACCAGGTTAAGCTACGCTTGGCGCAGTTGGTCCGTGGATGGGTGACCATCTTTACATACGGAGACCCCTCCGTGCCTCGGAAAGCACGTTAAGCCGTTGGTCTTTGACGGTCGTTACGGGTGTCAGAAGCCTGAAAGTCTGACAACCAGTTTCAGCAAGGGCATCGTACTACCCAGTGATTGGATTGTGGAGGTCAGATGGGCAGTCGCTCCATGTAAAATAATGGTATTTAGCTGCATCTGGAGACTAAAATTGGGAAAGCAAAATTAGGCAGATGATGTTGTAATTTTTTTATTCCATATTTCTTCCACATTCACTGAAAAAAATGCACTCTAATCAAGTGACTTTTTAGCTTGATTGACGATATCTCCAACATAGTTGAGAAAAGGCTAAGCAGGTGATGAGGAAGGCTTTTGAACCTGTTAAAGTACAAATCATTATCACCAGTGTTGTGGCTTGTAGGTTTGTTCTGTAGGTCCGTGTGTAGATCTGTAGGAAAGGGATGAAATATTCTGGAGTTGTTTACGAGTAACGTAATAAACGCAAGTATCGAAAGAAGATTTTTTTAACTGCGGTACAATTTCGTAGTAGGTTATAGAAAGAAAGAAAGAAAGAAAAGAAAAAAAGTTTATCAATCAAATCAATCAATCAAAACTTTATTTAATAACAAAGATCCATAATGTTAGTAATAACTTATAGCTAGTGAAAGACTATATATACATTTATAAGACATATTATTTTTAAACTAGCTGACCCGACAGACTTCGTTCTGTCAAAAACTGTGGCAGTTTGTCTACGCGCAAAGGAATTATAGTATAAACTCCATTTGATGCCACTCCCTAAAACGTCGAAATTACTTGACTTTGGATGATTTAACTTACTTTAGCCACCCAAACCCATAATCGTTATATCTCAAAGGATTTAGACAGCGTTTTCGTTGAAAGCTCCCAGACGGCTTATTTTTTTCGCACACCTCCAACAAATGTCGTTAATTTATACAAGACCTTCCTCGAGAACCACGCTATCCATTGGTGAAAACAGCATGAAAATCGGTGCAGTAGTTTTTGAGTTTATCGCGAACAGACAGACAGACAGACGAGGCGGAGGACTTTGTTTTATAATATGTAGTGATATGTGAGCACAATTCATAATTAATTTATCCGTCATTGCCTAATTTTTTATTGTTATTGTTTTTTTATTGTTTTTTATTGGTAGAATAAAATAACTCTCATAATTATTATTATTAATTTTATTATTATTATTTTCTGGGTACACCGTCTTCACATGTAATGATATAATTGATGTATATAAAGTGTTGTAAAACAGTTTAAAAGATTAACGGTGGAGTTTCTTGCCCATTCTTCTCCATGCGAAACTACCTTTTGGAAGGGGCAACTAGAATCAACTTTATTTCCGTGTAAATTTTGAAGTTCAAAAGTGCCATTTATGTGCCTATTTGAAATAAATGCTTTGACTTTATAGCTAGTATTTATAGCTATGATTATAACAGTAAGATAAAGTAGGAACAACATCGAAAGAACGCAGAATCAAATTTCAATTTCGATATTTAAGATATCTTACTGAAAAATTAAGAAAAAAATCTCCCTAAAATCGTCCAGCCACTCCATTTTCCCTACATCACATCCGATATTTTTCCAACAATATCGTCTCAACGATAGTCCGGGATATGTTTTTAATTTATCGGCATGCGCGCGCTCTCACATACATTACCGGGGACACAAACAAACGCTACGGATTAGACCTTCCCCGGAGCGGCTGTGTACAGGCTGCTCGCTAAATGTACGGCGAAAAAAATCGTGGGGAAAGCGCTTTATGAATGGCGGAAAAATTGTTGCGAGAGGTGATCGTCTCTTATGTTAGACCCTGCTGGGGCCCAAGTCTGCTATTTTTATAAATTCGTCACTCCAACACGATTCCATTGTCATTTTGCTAAATGTTCGTAATCTGCTAAATTCATAATTGTCGATCATTGGTCGGTCAATGGTCTCGTAATAGAATTGTATTACAATGGCATTTTGAACATTTATTCATGCCAGATTTCATTTATATATATTTTTACATATTATTTATTAGTGTTATAAGCAATCTGAAGTAGTAGGAAGTTGGAAGTTTAGTAGGAAGTTTCATTTGTCATTATGTACGAGATTATTAATTCTTTCAATGGAGGGTCCGTGGCTGACCATTGTAAAGTCATAATGACGCCATTATATTAGTAGATTACCAATCTTGTCATTACCAACAATTATGAAATCAATGATAGACCATTCTGACACTATTGTAATAGCAGACTTGAGGCCCTGGTCTATTCTTTTAAAATCTCATCGTGAAAACTGAGGTGAAATGAGCTGTCATTGTCATCAGCACGTCACGTATGAGTGTCAGTGTAGTAATACTGAATCAGGATAGGTTCATTGTTGAAAATGGTTCGCTGAATACGCGAGAGTCCCAGAATTCGTGTTATTATTTTTAATGCCAAACCAATCAACCAACCGATTATCTTTTAAAGTAAGAGTTCGCGAGCACATTCGCAAGAAGCTGGCAGTATCATCACAACGGTAATGTTTTCCCATTGTTTGTCTTATTTGTTTTAGTATACATATTTATGTGTATTTATTTGTGCTTATATTTATATATTAAATTTACAGTTTTTAATAGGTTTATGTATACCTATATTTATATTTAAATGAATATTTATTCCTGAATTCTCGCTATTGCACCTTCTACTGTTTATCTCTGCATCACCCGAAGGTTGACTGGTAGAAAATGCCTATGGCATTAAGTCCGCCTCTGTACATTTTGTAAAGTATTAAATAAATAAATAATCAGTGTCTTCTAGTATGGCATGGAAAGAGTACTTTTACTGGAACAGCAGGGTAATTGGGTAACACACTTACGGGGCAATGGGTTTCATTTTGACAGTTAACAACATTCATTGCGTTATTTAAGTAGTTGAGCAGACAAATCGCGTGCGTGTTCCACGCGCGCCTCAAAGAGATGACAGCAACGACGAGGGGGCCCATGAGGGCCCATGCCTGCCGGGTCAGCGGGATTGTCCGAAAGGGGTACCGCTGCCCCGGAACATAATGGGGCAAAGAAAGGAACACGGGTGGGGGCAAAACATGCTGAAACGTTCCTTTCTTTTTAATCGTTCCAACTGATTGTAAACCTACACGAGTTTTTGACAAATAAATATATCTTATCTTTTCTATTTTACGCAATTAGGGTGCTGTTCCAAATACGAAACCTAACAGCGATTTTGATAATCAAGTCATTTGAAGTTCATAGAAGTCTAGTCCCATTTATTTAACAACAAGACAAAATTCTAGATATTCAATACAAAACCTTTACAGTCCCAAAATTAGCTCCGCAAATCCAAATAAAAACTCTCTATACAATACCCGCACCCTGTATACACAGCTCCCATTTAAATTGATATAAATTAATCCTTTAGCGATGTGCCCCTCAAGAAAGAAATCCCATTAGGTCCAGATTCGATTAACGTTTTACCAGGACCCCTCCGATGAGACCCCTTCGCTGGACCCCTTGCATCTTTTGCTTAAATCTGTCCAGTAAGTAGGTAGGTATGGAACTATAGGTAATCGTATTTAGTTTATCGATTTATTGGATGTGTTTATAAGATGCATGTTAATTGGGTGGAATTTTAAATAGTTCGCACTGAGTATGAACAATATTTTAATTGAATTGAGATCCGAGGTGTTTTATTTACTTGGATTTTAATCTGTTTAATGTTTACAAGGCAGACGCCTGGACGGGACGCCCTAGGAGGACATTATAGTGACCTAATTGGTGATGTTCTTCAGAAAGGTCAGGTGCGTAGTACTCGCAACCGGCGTACATGTATGACCAGATGTATGAATGTAAACGAAGCTGGAGAATGTAAGGAGCGTAACAGGTGGCGTTTTATAGTTTCTGCCTACCCCCATGGGAAGGTGTGAGTTTATGTATGTATGTAATGTATGTTTAAGGATATTGTTTCTGGTCAAGCAATTCTAGACTGTAGTTGTGTAATCTAGAATCGTCTTCGATAGTTGTTATTTTTGGAACGAAGTTCCTTCAGGCCGCTTGTACACGCTACGAAAATACACCGTGTCTGCTGTAGACACGACCAATTCATCATGTACACGACAAGAATTTTGTCGGATCTAGGTACGAAAACTTGACGTGTCTGCTGCAGACAAGACAAAATATGGACGTATACACGATAAGATTGTTTTCGGGCAGTCGTGTGTAGGGTATGGTTGGCAGTTCTAGTCAAGTCTGTTATTAATTTGCGATTATTTGTGTGTGAAGATCATGTCCACACGTTAAACGGACACTAACAACATTTACTACCTCACCTACCCCGTCCCTCCCTATACCGCAGTAACTCAGAGTGCGTCGTGTCTAGCGCAGACGTTTTCTTGTTCAGCACCGTTCAGTTCATGTGTCGAAACGACACAAATTCTTGCACAGGCCCGGTGACTTTTCTTAGCGTGTACAAGCGGCCTCACGCGTCTTGCGCTAAGAGCTCACTGGTAGAAATTGTCACGTAATGAAAAAGCGGTATACCCTCTCCATGATAAATGATTTTATTTCTGTAAGTAGGTTTTTACAAATACTTTTACACGTCAATCATATTTTAAAACTTGATCAGGTCGGCCTTTCGTATCTGACTACTCTAAGAAGAAAGACCGAAACAAACTCAGAGGTCACAGTCTCTTTTAATGACTAATGCTTGTCGAATATATGTTCTGTCGAAACAATGAGTATTCGAACTATTGTGTTTCGAAATTAAGACCGTGTCGAAATAATTAACTGTCGAAATTCAGAGTGACACTCAAAGTCTAGACATAATCTTGGTCAAGTCATGTGAAGACCATGTAGATTGGTGTCTGAAATGGTCTTTTGAATGCCTTTCTCGCTCCCTCTGTCTCTTTCTTTTGTATACGAGTGTGTGTGTGCGTGCGAGTATCGCGTAACGAACTTCGTTCCCGACGAGGGTCTTCCGACCGCACATGTTATTTTTTTTTATTTTCTGATGGTCTTTACCTTCATATTTGCGTGGTTCATCTGCCATTGAGCTCAGCGCAGCTTTGAATGGTTTTTGTCAACCGAAACTAGAGAAGTCAGGCGCACAATTAAGAGCGTTGTCACCGGTCCACTAGCGCCACTCCTTTAAAGACTTAGTATCTCGTGACTGAGACGGAATTATGAAAAACGGCTCAATCAACCATATCGGTAAAGTGTGTCTAGCATTTTCTAACACCTTTTTTAAAGTTTCATATTGAGACACGAAGCAACAAAATACGATCTAGAGGAATGTCGCCGTTTTTATTTAGATCGAATTTTGTTGCTTCGTGTCTCATATCTCGTGACTGAGAAGGATCTCAGTCACGAGATACTAAGTCTTTGAAGGAGTGGCGCTAGTGGACCGGTGACAACCCTCTTAAAGCATCAGAATATAGTTATATCTAAGAAAGGGTATTTCAACAGCGGTACAGTATTTATTATGCGACGCGCGTTTGACTTGAGGTAACCAAGTGTAAAAACACCCTGTGAATGTGTGCGTGAAGTCGAGTAGCGTCAACACATAACACAATAATAAGTTAGAGTTAAATTGCTTATTAGTCTATTAGGCTAGATTGTAATAAATTATTAAGAACGTTAGTTCTTTTTAATAAAGGGAAAAAAAAAAAAAACACATAACACACACTTCTGACTTCGCCATTGTCTTGGACGGTACCGAGAGCTCCTGCGCTTATATACACACACATTCACAGCATGTTTCTACACATGGTAACCACAAGTAAAGCGCGCGTCGCTTCGTGAGGCAAAAATACTATAATGGAGTTCTGCAGCACAAATAAATCTAAACAAGCAGCAGACTTGTACTGCAGAAAAGCTAAGCTAGTTTATTCTCGAGATTTAGAAGTAAATGACTATACATATTATAAAACAAAGTCCCCCGCCGGGTTTGTCTGTCTGAACGTGATAAACTCAAAAACTACCGAACGGATTTTCAAACGGTTTTCACAAATGGACGGTGTAATTCATAATGAAGCTACATTTTAATCGACGCAAGAGGCTGATCTGACATTACGACAGAAAAAAAAAATGGCGTATATACACACATCAAAAAAAGTTTGCGATCACTTTGAAAAATCGAAATAGAGAATACGACATCACAAGGTTAGACTGGCCTGCCGGCTCGCCTGACTTATACCCAATAGAGCACGCGTAGGATGCTCTTAAGCGAGCTGTTTGGAACCGTCAGCCACGTCCTCAGACAGTGCCAGAACTCAGGGAAGCCGCTATTCAAGAACGGTACAGGTTACCCCAAGAAATCCTGGATAACTTGATTCTCAGCATGCCCAGGAGGATCACCGCATGTGTTCGAGCCAGGAGAGAAGTTATATTATATTGAATATAAATATTTAATTAATAAATTGTTGTTTAAGTTTGGTTAAACAGTCTTTTTCTTTTTGGCAAATTTCTGTTACAATTACATTATGAAAAATTACTAAAATTTTGTTTCAAAAAAATTTAAAAGTTTTATTTTTTTAATTTCAAACAGGGTATTTCTACTTAAACAAAACACACAACAAAGAATTTTTCTTGATTAAGTTCAATTTAAAAAATATATCAGCTTATGCTAGTGATCACAAACTTTTTTTGATGTGTGTATACTCGTAGTATACTCTACTACCCGTACGAAACCGGCCGGGGTGGTAACTGGTAGTAAGTATTATACAACTTACTACAATTTTTAAAAGCTCGTTCCTATTCCACCAGACTTTTCACCACACTATTGACACGGTCATCCGAGCCTGTTTAAAAACCAATTTCCCTGTCCAAACAACTAACAACAAACCAAATAAAAGCCGACATCTTCAATTACACTCCTTTACCATGGACTGAACAAACACTCGATACGGATCGTTGCGAGAATCGAATAGTAATTCGACTATTCGACTCGACTATCGTGGAATCGATGTTATCGCGTCCCTAGGGTCCCCACCCTAGCCGCATAATGTGATTCTATTATACGAGTATCAGTGTCAAATGAGGTTTTCACCAATTGGGAATATGAGGATGTTTTAGGAGTATTTTTTTGTTATTGTAACATTTGTTTGTATATTAATATATTTTCTCTTTTTTACACCTGTAGGTAGTTGTAGTTGCGAAGGGGATTTTAGATCACATTATTTTTTATTTAATAGTAGGTACTATCGCGGAGACGAAAATCTAATCACCTTGTAAACAATAACCCGTTCACACAATTACCACATCTGTTTACCGCACCTTTTTGTAATGACCAATAAAAAAGGCTCTTTTACAATAATCACAGATGTCTGACCATCTCGGCTGGTTTTTTTACGGTATTTTTATTTTATTTTTTATTTATAAAACCAAGCTGCTCAGCAGAAATCTGATGCTGCGATGGTATTGGTTGATGAGCGTAGGTAAGCGTTACTATGCGGCTGAACGCTGCAAGCAAGAATAGTCCTTACGGTGGTCCTAAATCCGAGACCAAGATAGTACCTAGGTATACTTAAAGTTAAGTCAGAACCTACTTAAATACCTAGGTGCCTGCACGTTAGGGTAAAACAGTATTTTAGTTAAGACAATAAAAGGTCGTTCCAAAGCTACGAATGCAGCTTCTTTTGAATAAAAACCAATGATCTCGTAAAAAAGAATTCCTTCGGATACAGGGGAACCTAGACATTTAGACTGAAGAGTAGTTTCGTACAGGTACAAAGATATAGAGTGAGATTGGTTGCAAAAATCAAAGTGCAATGAATATAAAATTGCATGACAAGCCCTGCTTGCTCTATACTACCCAACATTGGATACTGAGCTGCATACAAGCGCCAGCTATTTGAGATTCATACTCTACACTACATTAATAATCTCAAAAAATTTAAAACCCAATATAAGCAAAGATAGTATAAACAATAGAAAGAAACTTTGTGGTTAAAAACCATGCGTTACATAAAAAGGTAAAAGATTACACACACACACTTACGTTTCACGTATACTTGTAATTACTCGTATCGAATATTTATTAAGTAGATACAGATAATTTTGGAAATTAAAAACTAATAAAAAAAAAAGACGTGTGGCACTCGGGGACTGCCGCGGTAAAGCTATTGCATAGCGTTTTGTATCAACTTATGCAATTATAATTATTTATTTATTTTATTTATGCAGTATTTCTTTTTCTTTGATATTAATTTTTTTTATTTTTTTCGTTACGGAATTTCTGGATTCGGTCCCCGCGCTCAAGGCCCGCGATAGAAGCTATGCAATAGCTTAAAAACAAAATAAATAAGTGCTGAACGTCGTAAAAGTGTATAACTACGTAAACAAAGTCAAATACTATTCAAATATAAGCATAATAACAACTTTAAAATAGACGAAAGTGTTGAACCTAAAGTAATTTTAAATAAAAAAAGAGTGACAAACTGATTTGACAGCGAAAAAATTCCATGTACATGAGTCATTTCCAACCGTCTAGTCAAGTTATAAATCATTTTTGTAGCGATGTAAATATGAAAATTCACCACTTTGACACGTATTATCTATACGTGTTAAAGTAGAAAATTTTCATTAAAAAAAAAAATATTTAAAAAGCTTAAGTTAAAAAAAATATATATAAATCCTCGGGATTATTATACTTACTCGGCCTACGGTATAGAAAAACGTCCGCGTCGTGAGAAAATTTAGGTTCCACATGCAAGCTAGGTGCCCATTTCTCTGCATAGAGTGACATTATAGAAATTCAAGTCCTAATATCCACTGGCAGTAATTTGAAGTTATTGATAGCCAATTATAAAAGAAACAAGATCACAATGTAACAACACAAGAAATAATCAGCTCAAACAGGTGGGCCCCACTATAAATCAATGTTGTCACCATTGTGCATTCGAATGTGGACCCCTTGTGTTGGTACTGTTATTAATGTCATGTGATTTGACCCTAATTTGATGGAGAAGCTACAGGGTATTGTCTAACTTTGAACTTCGTAATGTGTGAATGGATTTCTCGGCTCCTAAGGGTCAGAGCGTGATGTTCTAACCTAAAAGCCATAAATAGCGTATAACCTTCCTCAAGAACTATCAATAATTTCTACCAGTCAACCTTTGGGTGGTGCAGAGACAAACAGTGGTAGGTGCAATTGTAAAAATTGGGGCATACATTTTATTTAAATATAAGGTTAAACCTATACCTTAACTATAAATAAGATATATATACCCGATCTCAGGAACTACTGGTTCGAATAGAAAAAATATTTTAGCGTTGGATAGCCCATTTATCGAGGAAGGCTATAGGCATATAACATCACGCTACGACACTTAGGAGCCGAGCAAAAAGATAAAAAGTCAGAAAGAACGCTAAGCGGCTCCGAGATAACACGCGGACGAAGTCGTGGGCAGAAGCTATAAATATAAGAACAAATAAATACACAAAATAAAGAAATAAATGTTATAATTTTAATTTGAATAAACCATCATTTAGGTTCGAATTCCCGGTCCGAACCGCGAGTACCGCTCCACTAGGGGATGGTAGCATGGCGAGCAACTCATTGATTCCGCTAATCCTGAGGGAGTCCTAATGGCGCCTGGCGAGTAGCACGGGACTAAATTAGATGGACACGTGTCGACTCTGCTGTGTAATGAGATCTCTTTAATTTGATGTTTTCTTTTGTAGAATGAAGATTTTTTGTGGTTTTAAGAGGCCATACATCGGTCCACTAGCGCCACTCCTTTAAAAAAATATTATCTCGTGACTGAGAAGGAATTGTGAAAAACGGCTCAATCAGCGACCTCGGCAAGTGTGGCTAGAATTTTCTAATACCTTTTATAAAGTTTCATATTGAGACACGAAGCAACAAAATACGATTTAAAGGAATGTGGCCGTTTTCTTTAGATTGAATTTTGTTGCTTCGTATGAGCAAAATGCCTAAAATGCAATAATTTCTAAGTACCTATCATACAATCTGCCTGCGACTAGATAATTAGACAATAGTGAACATTTCTGCGGCAGATTGTAGGTATGATTCGTCATTTTGAACTGGGTGAAATAGGTTAGGTTGCGGCGGGAGAGGAGTGCCGGTATTGCGGTGAGCCGTTCTCCCTACCTTCCGCGGCCTTGACGGGGTCGCCACCGTTGGATGGCGGACGCGATGGGGCTGCAGAGGAAGAGGAGTGTCGGTATTGCGCTGGCTCTCCCTATCCTCTGCGGCCGAAAAGTGGTAGGCGGCGGGGCCACTGACCTGACCCGTCGCGGGGGGACCAGGGGTGCCTGGACGCGGGGTCGTCTGGCGCGGGGTCCCAGGTGGAGGCCAGCAGGCAAGGGTGCGGCACATGCCTCCACTAGTGTCGGACGGGAATGGCCAGATATTCCCGGTCATTCCCATAGCCCCCCCAGGCAGGGGTATGCGGGGCTCGCCAGCTAGGCGGGCATGCGCCGGGAGGGTTGTGGACGTAAAGGCTGTACCGGTCTCATCAAGGCGATGAGGGAACTCCGCTGAGTTTTAGTGGGTATACTGCCATGCTGGCAGGGAGTCCCACATACCCCGTCTCGTCCCTCGACGAACGGGCATGCGTAATGAATTTCTCAGCGCCAAAAAAAAAAAAGGTTAGGTTAGAACTATGACCAACCACGCGTGAGCCGAGCGAGCGAAGCGAGAGGTGCCACGGCAGCAGGCGGCGTACGCTACTTCCAAGTTGCTCGTGGGTTTAACTACATTTTTTTCCACTCTCAGAATAAGGTTTAGTTCAAATAAGTACCGTATAGACATATTGCAAGATAGGCATTAAGGTTTAGGCAATACTTGGCATAGACGTTTTGATTTCTAGTCAGCATGATCATTTAAGGGCAAAAAAGACGTATTCACGTCAAAACAATTCAAGATGGCAAACTTTTATAGAGTTACGCAATCTACGCAACGAACGATTTTATTTTTTGAACAAAGAACAACATCAATATTTTATTCCATCCCAAAATATGAACCGACACCACCCATTCTTTTTTCAAAATCATAATAGTGTACACTGATCGTCACTAGTCGCGGTCGTTATCGCGACATCGTGCGATAAAAGACCCTATTATGTCATCTGACAGCTTCGAGCGCTCCCAAAGGATAGATATTTTACTTTACTTGATTTATCACCAGTTTGGGACGCTAGGTGTTGTTTTTGCCTCTTGTGAGGGGTAATTAGACGGTATAGTTGTCTGG
This sequence comes from Dryobota labecula, assembly GCA_947523025.1. Classification (NCBI taxonomy): domain Eukaryota; kingdom Metazoa; phylum Arthropoda; class Insecta; order Lepidoptera; family Noctuidae; genus Dryobota; species Dryobota labecula. Next base: position 6,594,523 of record OX383305.1, on the reverse strand, counting down.
TTATATATTTTGGGGGTTCGGCGTTAATTTGATGCTGATATTGTGTAAGGTAGCAGATTTATTTAATGGCAATATTTTCGCGTAAACCACTGCGTGAAAATGTTGCAGTAGTTGCCAGCGGTAGACCAAATCCATACATCTATACAAATGAACAAAATTGAAGTGTCTGTTTGTAATGTCAAAATAAAAGCTTTTTACTAAATGCCTAAGAAAGTAAATACGGTACTTAGGTACAACAACAATCTTCGTTTTTATTTTTTGTCTATCTGTTTGTCTGTCTGTTTGTTCCGATTAATCTCGGAAACGGCTGGACAGATTTTGACGAGACTTTCACTGGCAGATAGCTGATGTTATACTTATGGAGTAACTTAGGCTACTTTAATTATAGAACAAGCCACGCGAGCTAAGCCGCGGGGAGTAGTTAGTCCAAAATAATATGTATGTAGTCGTAATAAATTTAGAGATTTTGTTATTACACAGACAAACCAATAGTGTTTATTAGGTATGTGCAATTTTTATTATTGTGAAGATAGGTACATAGTTTATGTATTTAGATATAAACAGTGTTAGTGTAAGCTACGTCTGGCTATAGTAATTTAATATCATAATGCTCTATGCAAACTCGCGTTAAATTCAACAATAAATCACGTCAAACTCGCCAATTAAATGTTAATTTGTCACATGCGACTACAGAATTAATTAATTGATACAATAATTTGTAGTATAACTGAAACGTTTGCAAGCGGACTTTAAATATGAATGCGTTCATTGGCGCGTGACCGATCTCCCATTATTCGAAATTTGAATAAAGACGTCGAAACCGCGACGTCAGCGAAGTCAAAATTCAAAATTCGAACGTGCATTAGCGCTGAATCGTTTATTAAAATTTTACACGCAGTTGACTCTGAATGCAAAAATATGGCGTCCGAAGTGAAATTATAAAATTATCCCTGTTTGTCTAGTTCAGAACACAAAGGAAGCGGCGCATGTTTACACGCTATTTAACAATTATTTAACATTTGATTTGTACATGGACACGTGATTCGAATCCGACTAATTTGCATAATCCCCTTTATTAGTCACAATTACGATTTGTCATAGCTATTCGATTATTAGCTTTGTGAAACCTTTAATTTATAGCTTTATCTGTGTTTTGTGTTTTTATTTTATTTTTACTTATTTAAATTAGACGTTGCCTTTAATTTTTTGTTACTTTTTTCCGGAAAAAAATAGCCATCTTTTTCTCGTGTGAAAAACTACGAGAAATAAGTACTGCGTAATGAGAAATAAATGTTAGTGCACGCGTCTTCACGCGTCATCCTCCGCAATTAGCCGATCAATCATTCGCGAACGCATCCGAACAAATTCGCGCCAAAAGCCGTATTGCCTGACAAAATATTTGTCACAGAATTTTGAATCTAACGGCCAGTGCTAATAAAAGAATTAACTTATAAAATTGCTTACACGATTTTATAGTGAAATATGTATTTTATTTCGCGCCAAAAAGTGTCGCTGGCAGCATGGCGGCACCAAGGGACTTTATTAGTGTCGGCAACCCACCCATTATACATTTTTAAACCGTATCCATATAAATTAATGTCGATATCACCCTAGCGTAATATCAATCTCGTGCCGTAGTTGTTCGCGGATTATGTTACAAATAATATCATTTTGTACGGTGATTCGTTATGAATGGTGCTACCTATGGGTTTTAGCGTATAGTTTGGTTGTACCGTCTTGATTATTTGTTAGTTAGATATTTGGATGGATAAAATAAGGGTAGATAATATAATAGCTTAGTAAAAAAATACTGATTATCATCCAAAGGATTTGTTTTCTATGCTAATCCGATGGTTTTATTTTAATTAGTGCTCGCATGAAGTAAGATTATGCTAATTTTAGTATCGCTTCGCTACATATTCTGTTAAAAGCGGAATTTAATTAATTTGCTAGCTCATCCATCGCTCAATAGCTCTTGAATATTTAGTAAGCCAGAGGGAAACTAGCTTTTTTAAAACATGAATTTATTCATGAGAAATTACAAACCACACCATACAACGGAGTAAAAACAAAATTCACACTTTGTTCTTTGTTTTAAATGATACGAGTATTATGGTTTAAAAAAAACTCATAAACTACCAGTATCAATACCTTTCCATCCAACTATCCGTCGGATAACGAAGTGTTCCCCCAACAAGGGAGGCCAGTTTACTGTTTCTTTATTCCATTATGTTTTAAAGAGAATGTCATAGCTATCGGGCAAGTGCAGCGCGGAACGCACCCAAACTGTCGAATTAACGGAGGGCGTGTACAATAGCTCCCGATTTAAATTGCGAACGCAGCCTTTAATTGCGCGCTAATAGGCAACCGGTTTTTATTTTAAATTGGCTGTCAAGTTGACAGATAGAAAATTTTATTTTGTTTGTCATTGCCTGGTTTTACAGGTGTAATCGTTTGTTGTGCTTGTGTTACATACAGGCTTAGATTTAAAGGTCAGTTAGCAAGACATGTTCCTTCAAAGATTTGCTTTTCAACTTCTACTCCGATTGATAAATTTCGTGCGTCACAGTGCATTTAACAGTGGGTTTACACATAGACAAAAAAACGTTTCTTAGCATTTATTTCTGTTCAATGTTGTAGTTTTATTTAAAGAATGATTTTGCCTTGGTGATGAGTCTTTTAATACTTTGCAGACTATTATAGATAGCTGGTCTTTTTTTAGAGAACTTAAATAAATACACAGTACCTACGATTGTCATACTTTCTCTGATGAACGTGAGTCGCCTACTTTCGTTCGGGACATCCTTGCCGGGGACAACCTACTGTGAGTAACTTGTACAATTGAAGTTTAGTACTTAGTTAGTTAGCATCGAAACAACACTTACCACCAAATACGAAAATAATAATATGATAGTACAGTACTACATCACATTCATATCTCGCGGCCGCAATAATACTTTCTACCGCAAACAAACAAAACAAAAATTGTTTAGGGGAGATGCACCGATAAAAAACGTCCTAATCAAATAAACAAGGGACGTCGATCTGTCGACGCAATCTCTGCCAAAATTGTGATTTGATATCTTATAGGATCGACGCATCGCCCCACAGTGTTGCCATGATAATAATCTGTTATAACGTTTTCATCTGTGGTGTCAGTTTGTGGGTATTATTTTACAACCATTGTTCATGTAATTGGCTTCCATAGATCGATGGCACTCGGTTAGTTTTTTTTTTAAGATTATTTAGAAGGAGATTTTATGCAATTCGTAAGAGCTTTTGCCATTTGCAAAGAATTGTAATAGATAATGGTAATTTACTCTCACATTTGGATATGTACTCGATGTAATTGGCAAGGTCAGGTTCTGAAGTAAACGTAAACGTTTACTGCCTCAAGGCGGTAAACATTTACTTCAGAAGAAGCAACTTTTCGTTCATGATGAGAAAGGTTATTCAGAAACCATAATTAATAATTCAATATGGTTTCTGAATCACCTACAAATGACCATTATATATCTATCTACTCATTGTATTTTCCATTCCTTAGAAAATATTGTTTTTATTACGAGACCATATTTTCAAAAACAAACCAACTAAATGATTTGATTTTGATGTGACTTAAGAACGTAGGTACCTAGTTCTAGACACAAGCTCCCACGATCACTGATGCGGTTTTCACAAAACGTGAGAACTCATCAGAATCATAATAGAAAAGTTATTTTTAATAAAGATGAATCCGCATAAAATCAACAAAATCCTGTTTTTTCGTCCCCTGGCAGTATAACATGCAATCTTAGGCCTATTAGATTAAAACGTTACTCTATTTGAACGACACGTGTCACGCGTGCGCCGTGCACACGAACTTTGACAGCTAAACAAACATGGCGGCCGATAGCGTAATCAGAATCAAATCTTTATTAATAATATATGAACAAACACATTGTTCTTTATGCGGGGTATTGTGCAAATATAATTTTTGTAATTGGTCTTGTTTTCTCCCCTTTAAGTAGTTATTTAATGTGAGGGTGGAAATGATGTCTTTTGCAAATAATGGTTTGATTAATTACTACTTGATCGTGAATTAAATGTTCTATTTAACTTTTAGTTTGCATTTGATCTCTAGAGAATAAATGCAGCTTTAATTTATTACAGCAAGCTTTTCTAATTGTTGGTGTCTTTGCCTACCCACCTTCACTTAATTTTAATTACGTTTTAAGAATTAAGTTTACCCACAAAGGGGTTTATTCATAAACGTTGCTTAAAGTTAAGTGACGTTCAAACGTCAAAAATGTATGGTTAAACAGTCGCTAATCATTACTTAACTTTAAGTAGCGTTTATAAATAAACCCCTAAGTCTGAAAACAGCATGCCCAAATAAACGTGGGTTTGAAATCTGGGCATTCTGTTTTAATATGTTTGGACAACGGAAAAACCGACTAATTAATAACTGCACCGATACAAAAAAAACAACTTCAGCGTACAGCTACTCAACGCCATCCTATCTAGTTTTAACAGCACTTACATGAAATTCTCAGAAACGACAGCTAGAAATGCTAGAATTCGTCGTCGAAATAGAGTCGGAAATGCTCGGAGTCGGAATATTCAAACCGACGCGATATTTACCCACCGTGGAGCAGAACAGGCTATTAATTTACATAGTAATTTATCTTGTAATTAAGTACGCCGCAAATTGCTATCTCAGCCCTTCATAATCCTTTCGCACTGTTGCTTGGTGCTTGAAAACGATGATGTTAGAGGTGATGCGCTCGGAATTAGAAGTGCTTCGTACAAGAAGCGAGGTTTTGCAAAGGTTAGGTTCGGTAAGGGAAACTGTTTCGAATAATTGTTAGAAAAGAAAAAGGAAGAAAGAAAAATTGTTTATTCTGCACAAACAAAATGTACTTAACGAAAAATAAAATCAGAGGTTTTTTTTTGAGTATTAAAAACAAAACATAGTTTCCAAGAATTCTGTAGATGGCGTTGAACTGACTACGTTACTAGGTGCCAAAGCGAAAACGCTTGGAAAAAAAAAAACATTGCGTCACGTGACATACGATCGTTGACTGACACTTTCGTTTGCGCTTCCGAATAAAATATGAATTAATCAAGACTGGTAAATATTTTTTCCTTTTTCCTTGTTGATAATATTTATTTATTTTCAAAATGTGACAATGACATGACATTAATTACTTTTTTATGTACGTTTCGTTTTAAGATCTCAAAATTACATCCAAGTGAAATAATCAAACAATGATGTGACGTTCCGTTCCTTGCAGTAACTTACCAAGTTTAGCGCCATCTATCCAGCGACTAGGAAAGAGTTAAAAAAAAAAAAAAAACCCTCATTATAAAATACAGACATTCAAGTAGCCAAAGGCCTCTTATTCAAGCAATAAAAGTTTGACAATTTAGTCCATTGCTTGATGTCAAGACCAGGGACCAAAGGGTCCAGGGACGAGGGTTGTTCATTGCACTTTACTTCAATAGTTTAATAATTGTAGATTAATGATCTATGAATATGCCATAAGGATAATTATTGTAATATTTGCTTCTGACCTAATTTAATTAATTTTCCTATTTAATTATTTTTTATTTTGCTTTGTACTTTGACATTAATTGAATTGATCTGAAATTTATTTGTTACCTACTCATATATTTGCGTCTTAAAATGAATTTTTACAGCAATTAGGTATTACTTATAAAATTTACAAAATTGTGTATTGTTTTTGGTATTAATACGGACAAGGACCTGAAAGAAATGTTTTTTTTTTTTTTAATGAAAAATTCGATAAATGTATTATTAAATAATTATGTAGAGGCAGAGATACGTACTACTTAGCGAATTTCAAAAGCGCTAATCTTCTTAAGTATTGATTGGAACTCTGATATTACAAAACATCATATTGCAAATAAAAAAGAAAGTATGAAAAAGCTAAAATTTTTGCTCTGCAGAAATATAACGCATATTATTGAATTCCTAGGTAACCGTAGGAATATCAATATAATAATAGGACTTCTTAGTATTTTGTTTTTCCTTTTGGCTGCTCTGGATTAGCGTCTTATTTCTGCAAAAAAAAAAAAACTTTTGTATTTTGTCATCCTTGTAGCTAAAACTGTAGCCAAAGTTACTTCGACAAAATCTCCTAGATTATTATCTACTAGCTTCTGCCCGCGACTTCGTTCGCGTGGAAGCCGTAAGAAGCCATAATATACTAAAATACCAGCCACATTTTTTTTTAAAGATACCTTTAACAAATATCGTTAATTTAATGTATACAATAATGTGTACAAAAACCTTCTTCGAGAACCACGCTATCCATTGGTGAAAACAGCATGAAAGTCGGTGCAGTAGTTTTTGAGTTTATCGCGAACAGACAGACAAACGCGGCGAAGGACTTTCACTGAAAAAAAAGTAGTTGCCATAATCAAGATTTAGTTTAGATTGACTAAGTAGCTTGTTTGTATCTGAGCCTATCAAGCATAATGATCCCAGCTACTACTCTTATTTGAATGAGATTTGAAACGGGATCTTGATTGGAGTTATCACAAAACTTATTTGCAGCAATCAAGTCAAAAAATAGTCCAACCAAGATTATTAGATTAAAGTTTCAATGATCTTTATTGAAGTAATCAAAATGCTTGATTGACACAACTAACTTTGTTACAGTTAACATTTTTTTAACTTGTCTCTTTTTTAACTCATCTACAATGATGTCATGTTAAGGGTAATCGAGAAACTTGTTTGAGCGTTCAATAATTTGAACTAGTATTGCTGCAATCATGTCGTGATGATCAACTTAACTAAGATTTTGATTAATCTAAACAAGATATCGTCAATCAAGCCAAAAAGCCACTTGATTGGAGTGCATTTTTTTCAGTGTTGTTTTATAATATGTAGTGACGTAGTCACATCCCCTCATTCCCATCGCCCGCCTGTGGTTGGTGTTGACACGCAGCCGACAGACAGGGATTAAGGTTATCTGCATCACAAAGCCTGCACCGTGGAATTGCGCCGATTGCCAGACAACCCACTCGCCCGGCAATATAGCCCGATTTTTGGAGTTTCCACGATTTTTGAGCGAAGTTTTGGCGAAAAAAAAAAAATCATGGAAGAAAAATTTTGAAGTTCAATTTTACGATGAGTGGTTTAGGTTAATTCAAAAAGTTCAATACATTTAGGCCTGTGTTCAGCGACATTCAAACCACCGGTTAGGTATTTAAACAGTTGGTTTATGTCAAATTTCCTAAGAAATTTTGAGTAAACAACTGATTAAATATCTAAACAGTTGATTTAAATGTTGGTGAACACAGGCCTTAGTAAGTTTACCACAGTATGGATCACTGAGTAGTTACTATTCAAAGTCAAAACGTTTATTGCAAATTAGTGTACAAATATTAAAAATGAAAAAGAAGTGATAAAAGAAATGACTTGTCTCAAAACTTAATTAATTTTCTGAGTAATTAAATTTAAAATAAAATAGTTAATTATTTTTCTATCCGATTAGTTTGTTTTTTTTTTGAATAATTTTTAATATTAATATTATTTTATCCTAATTTAGTCTTAATAGTCGCGTAGTCCTAAATAACGCTAACACGAATCCCTTTATAATCATATTGAATTTCCAAAATCATAAGAACCTATTAAACTAACCCTATTTAACTTTAAGAAGATTTTTCAACAAATCTTCCAATAATCCACAATATTAATTGGGAGTTTGCATCCAAAATCAAAGCATACCAAGTCATATTGTTCAGCACAGCTTGTTAACAAGTTCGCCTTAATTGGATTGTTTCTTCAATCTTCAGTGGAGTTCAAAACTTGAGGAGTTGCACGATACTTGTCATCGATCAGGTATCAGCGGATATTGGACCTGAAGTTCGATCGCAGATTGTAAAGGGTTGCCGTATTATAAATGGACAAAATCAAAAACTCTTAGTTGGAGGACATACTGAAGGTCGCCGAAATTGAGAGATATTTATACTGAAAATAAAGATAATTAATGTACAATGCAGATAAAGAAAAAGAAAATACCAAGTCTAATTTAACATCTAACATATTTATTTATAACTGGCGAGAAAAAACAAAACCAGCCTGCCTGACAACCTACTCAGATGGACAGAATTTACACAGGGCCTAGTTTGGGGCAAATAATTACAATTAGCTAATCAAAGTTGTAGTGACTGACTACCCATAGAAGATCCACTATCCTTAAAGTAAAAAAAGAAATCGTGGTGGTGGACCATTTACTTTTATAACCTTTTTACAATCAAACTTACAAACCTACATAAAGAGACGTATGTTGTACTTTACAGTCGCCTTTATTATTGTTTCAGAATTAAATGGCGCCCAACACGGGACAGCTGGTCCCGTGCTGGGCGCCATTTGTATCTCAATATCTTTTTTGCCTTTTACGTCTTTGTTTTTCAGATGGTTTCAAAAACACGCACCTGCCATCTTTCACAGAGTTCATCGCGGTGTTATCAGCTTCGATAAGGTACGTTTCATCGCGTTATTAAAACAACTGTTAGCTGTGAAGTTAGCTTTTATAAATAAATAAGTAGTATAACAAAATATTCTGATTATTTTTTTCCGTATATCTGGCACATAACATAATAAACGTAAAAGTCCTAAGTAACATAGTAAAAGTCCCTGAAAGTAGAGGCGTTTACGTTTAGTAATTCGATATTAACTAGTCACATATAATTCAACCTCTTTATAAGTAGGTAATCTAGCGACTCGCCAATTCGTTCCGTTTTTAAAACTTGACAAACCATCGATTTTTTTTTTTTAATGTATTTTACACATTAACCTTCCGAAATCAATCATCTAAATGATGGTGAAACCCCCATCATAATCTGTTGCATAATTTAGAAGTACAACGCGTTCACACAGACAGACACGATACCTAAGCGAGTTTAATTTATAATAAGGTGTACTCGTAGAAGTCTAAGTCTATGAACATATAGGTACCGGGCACGTATCCAGACTTCGGACTACTACGAAATTCTTATCTCAATTTTTTTTAAACTCTTCTCCCTTACTGCAACATCCAACATTAAAATCCTTACATCCAAATCAATACAGACACAGCTTCACAAAGTATCAACCGCTTTCAGAACACGGAATCTGAATGCGTTGTCATCCAACGCTGCGGCAAGTCTATTAATTCCATTGAGGAGAGGGTACAAACCCCTAAATCGATATACGCTAAGAGGGACCCATTTCACGACTGAACACCCGCACGACCAACTTGGATAGCGACTCGACGTGATATGGTAAGTACGTTAAATTCTCTGCTTTTAAAATATGGTGGATGTGACCTTTGAGGACTTTGATGGTGTTTTGGATAGGTATTACAAATGGCAATTGTTATTTTGTTTATGAAGTAACTTGAAAGCTAATTTGATGTTAATTTACCTACTTTATTAATATTTCTAGGTTTCAAAAAGATTTTATTGAAGATAGCGATCGCAATGTACCTATTTGCGGATCTGAAGACCAAACAATAGAAGGGAACCTTCGTATACGTATGTTTGTGTAATTGTTTACAATAAAACTGAAACCTTTATGGGACAGTTCTGCCGCTAGAGATTTTCAAAGTCAAATCCAAATCTTTTAATCTAACTAAATTCCTCGAAAAACAATTTAAAACCTCAGCTCTTGACCCATTATTATCGATTTAAATAGCTTTTAAAAGCAACAATAGGAGCACGCGACGCGTCCGTCCACCGTGGCGGGCCGCACGCGATTGCATAATTTTTAATCACACGACCGAGTAAGCAGCTAATACGGTAGAACGAGATATTGAGGGTAGTTATAGCTTAACTGGCGGCAAAGCGGAATTGGCTTTTGTCATCGCGAGCGGAACGGATTTTCTTTATTTTCTGAACGCCTGGTAGTCGCGGTTTTTTATATTGTTTTTTTTTTTTTAGGATATCATGTATGGGTACTGAGAAAGGTGACTGGTTTGTGGTGGTAAACTCTCTTAATATCGTACAGTGAACCGCTCAGAAAATTAATGAAGCACTTTTTTTAGTTCCAAATAATGCCATGGGGATTTAAAATTAAGGAAAAGAAAGAGAAATGAGGTTCCATTTTGCAATCATAAATCCCGTACTTTTCTAAGAAAATTAAATGCGGAGTTTTCTTTTTAGAATTAAATAATCATCATCTTGTTGGTTTAACATTTAAGAAAATTTCTCGTAAAAATCTCCATATTTTTTTAGGCGTATATTCCCTAAGTTCACTAAATGTACCTACCTAGTTTAATTTCGTAGAACTGCCAAGAAATCAATGATTCTACCACTTTCAGATAACCAACGACATGTGTACCAAACATATACCCCATTTACCTTCACACTTGACTAAATTAAAGTGTCACTTTAAACTATAGCAACGGTGCCGACCCATCCATTAATCCGCCATTGTCATGGTAAGCAGTCTGTGATCTATATTTTAATAACACGCCTCGATGGACGGCTAATAAGGGCGAAAATTGTGTTAGGAATGACATTGCATAGGGACCGAAGGACCAAGCATGATTCGTTTTATCTAATCGTATTTATATCTCGATTTCGTGGGAATATCGGGATAAAAAGCATTCTATGTGTTAATCCAGATTATAAACTATCATGTGCCAAATTTCATCCAAATTCGTTTAGCCGTTTTGTCGTGATTGAGTAACAAACATCCATCCATCCTCTCAAACTTTCACATTTATAATATATAGGATCAGTTTTTTTTTTATGTTGATTTCTTAAAAATATATGAAAATTCCTGATCAAAAATGGAACTAATAAGTAGGGAACTTGCCGTTTCCACAAAAACGTAGAATTGGGATTTGAAGTCGTGTCACAAGTGTTAACGGGAATACTATGACACAAAACTGCTTTCAAGATCTTTTCTATGTAAAATAAAGAAGTGAACATACTCACGATCCTCATACTCCATACCTCATACTCATCAACATCCACCAAATACCGATTTATTCCGTTCTAATACCAAAAACTAATACCACTGGTATTTATTTCAACAGTTGCAAGAAATACCAGTGGTATTAGTTTTTGGTATTAGAACAGAATAAATCCAAATACCAACGTATTAGGTTATAAACAATGTGAATGAATGCACATTATCAAAGATTCATTGTTCAGAATCGATTTCTGTCATTTTTAATATACGTAATTTTTTATCCCATTAATAATGAAAGCTACGTAAATAACAGTTACACTTCCACTCTACAGTCAAAAGTCAAACCAAACCAAAATGGACGTAGTACTTACTACATAAACGTGTGCGACTGTATGCGTGTGTATATTTGTAATGTGACCACAATTTTTTCCTACAATCAGTTTATCTATTTTAATAAATAAACAATGTTTTATAGATAATAATAAAACATCTGTGTATAGCATAGGTAATATTTTAATTGGAGTGTTTGGTGGCGTGCGTTAATATTGTACAGAACCTATCTACCGGATGACATTTTTTACCGTCTCGTAAAAATTTGGGTATACTAGGTGAACGGAGTAGAAGCCTATGGCATAGTTTTTATTATTTTTTCTTTAACCTAGAAAGAAATTGATCTATGGATAAATACCACACATTTGAAGTAAACTTATCATACTACAACAATAAACACAGAAATTTAACAAAAAACATAATTCAATAAATAAATACGATAAATAATATTTAAATTTAAATCATACGCACCCAAATTTCAATATTTTTATCTTTTATTTTAGTTTTATTTCAGAAAAAAAATCTATGCCATAGGCTTCTACTCCGTTCACCTAGTATACCCAATTTTCTTCGAGACGGTAAAAAAAGTCATCCGGTATATGATGGAATTTCACTACTTTATTAGGATGATACCGCGCAGTGGCGCCCTCATCGTTTGTTCGGTGATTTATTTTATTTAAGAATGAAAATGCAGAAAATAAGGATGTTACGTTGTGCTCCACAAGACTATACGTTACCTATTATTATTACAAACAGTAGTTTTACACTGATATGTTTTATTGTAGTCCTTAAAATAGAGCTCAGTGGCTTATTTTCCATAGGGAATAGGAATAGGTTCAGTTCAAAACAGTTACCTATTTAGTACCGAATGATCAATTTTTAACAGATACCCGAAGTATGTGTTAAAAATTGATCATTCGGTATATATTTGATATAAATTAATATTCAAAGAATAATAAGTAACTACCAGAATCTTCGACGTTAATATAAATAAAGCGTAGAGTACATTTTAAAATACATTAGTGAATTATGTAAATGTATATTGGGCATACAGAAATGGGAAGTTTTGTCTGAACAAATCGTCGGAAGCAATTTTCTCGTAGGGATTTAACGCGGGATCTTACTGTGCTCAAGCAGTGTACAGGTACAGGCGAAACTGGCTCGTGTTCTCGTATTTGATTTTTTACTTGGACACATAAGATAATATTACATCACGCCTATATTCCGGGTTTACGATTTTTTGGGATTAGAAACTAACTTAAGGATTTATTTTGAGTGTTGTGCCTCAGTGCAACGGCTGATATATTTTACTGGCAGAAATGGTACCCTAATCGAAGTGTGCGACGCGGTGGGTCTTTTGGGTTTTTTTTTTTTTTGTACAAATCATAAAATCAATCTTACCAGGCTCATGTTTTGTTCTTCTCAATCTTTGATATCACTTTAATATTACTTATACTCCATTTATTATAACATTAGACAAATAACTGTTCTCACCCTTTCGTTATTTCGATGTAAACGTTTAATAAACTCCGTTATTTCACGATAAATACAAAGCACTGTAATCTATTGACCATTTACATAAAAAAAATTACTCTAAAGTGCAGTAATTTCAACAATATTACACAATAACTGTCGTTATTTAGCCGTTATTTGTCTAATGCTATAGTAAATGGAGTATAGGTTAAATAAGAATGTAAATCAGGACAATTCTGCTGTTAGGTGTACACCGCCGTCGCTATGATTCTTTTTAAAAGCTTAAAGCTCATTCAGGATTCGCCTAAATATGCAGCTTTTAAATGAAGTCTTAGATACGGTGCGTTTCCATTGATTTGATCTTAACGATTCAGATGATCGTCATTGTTTGGTAAAGTGCAGCTTTCTAAGATTTGACACAATAGTACACTTTTAAAGATGAGTTCGGAAATAAACTAAAATGCCTTAAATTTCATCCTAATACCTAAATATCATTCACCTATACTCCATTTATTATAACATTAGACAAAAATAACTGTTCTCACCCTATCGTTATTTTTTTTTATTCTACTATGAGTTTGCTCTTGACTTTAGTCTAGGTCTGGATGACAGAGACAAAGTCTACGATGGAGTGAGCTTACCCAGAAGAAGCTTGTTCACTCTCTCTTTGAACAGATTAGGGTTGTATGCGTTCGGAAACACAGACGCAGGCAGAGAGTTCCACTCCTTTGCTGTGCGCATTATAAAAGACGTTTGAAAACGCTTAGTGCGAGTTGGTGGAATATCAACTAGGTAGGGGTGGTATTTCGATGTAAACGTTTAATAAACTCCGTTATTTCACGATAAATACAAAGCACTGTATCTATTTACCATTTACATTAAAAAAATAACTCTAAAGTGCAGTAATTTCAACAATATTACACAATAACTGTCGTTATTTAGCAGTTATTTGTCTAATGCTATAGTAAATGGAATAAAGTAGGTATCTATCTTGAAATATCATCTGTGACATACCGCAATAAAATTGTATGTGGGTATCATTTGGTGTTATGTTGTAAAAAGCTTTTGTAATATAGTTTGACCGATACCGCTGGACCACGCCTCTCCCCCCCGCGATTGCTGACTTCGAGACCGAGGTTGGAATGCGCGGCGAGGCGGGTATAGATTGGTGGTATAGTCACATACAATTTTATAGCAGTTGTGAATAATTAAAGTAATCATCTTTAAGAATGCAATGACGTAGAAAGCTGGTAACCGGCGCCGATAAGCCAGCGTTTGTCAGCGCTGGTTTTCAATGCTAGTCGACGCAAGCAGTTTTCATACTTTTTGCTAAATCAGCGCGAACCGGCGCTGATGAATTATTATTCTGATAGGAACTTGTCAGCGTTTATTGGTGACGGTGATTTGATGATAGCTTCTAACGTGAATACACCCTTACAAGTGTCTGTATTAGCACGTACCTAATGTATTGGCCTACCAAGCTAAACCAATCCAAGAAACTCTTACCTATCTACTCGTACCATGGAAACGCACACACCAGTGTAAGTCGAAAGCGAATATGGAGGCAATTTATAAAAGAATTGAATACTCAATTACTGACGATTTGTGACGTTTAAGTGCCGATGAAGAGACGATATAAATTCACTCCGAGCTAGGAAGCTTGCTTCCTTTGAATACAATGGATTTGAACAAGCTTGTCTTAAACTGGCGTATTTTTTAGAAGTGTACTGTATATCAGTACATACCTACCTTTTTTTTTGGGTGGGAAATTATCAAATAACTTCTCCCGTTCTGGGCGTAGCGGAAGGCGTGTCAGACTTTCACTGACTTAAACCCACCCGTGTTCCTTCAGTTGCCTGTGTGCCAGGGCCACGGTATCCCTTTCGGACAAACCCGCCACCCTGGCAGGCATCGATCCTGGCGAACCCCGTCAGTGCGTGCTGACATCTGTTTGAGGCGCGAGTGGAACACAACGCGCCGTCGACCCGGGCCTGGTCCTTACCGAACGGCGAGCTGCCCATAGCTCGCCGTTCGCAAGCCCGCGCATACGGTGGCCGGGAATCTACTACCGATTCCTGCAGCGCCCAGGGCGTCTCCAGCGGCGACTAGGGGCGTGAGGGCGCACAGACTGCTTTTCCCTCACGCGTTCCGTCTCCTCCTTCGCGAGCATTATTGCTTCACAGAAGGAGGTGACTGCCTCAGTACGTACCTACCTAAGTTTGGAGCTCGATGTCTCTTTCTTATGGCTATAGTGATTTTGAAACAGAACTTATTTGGTTTTAAAATGACTCATCGATCAGGTTAAGCTAGCTTGCCGCGGTTGGTCATCTTTGCATACCAAGATCCCTCTGCTGTGCATCGGAAAGCACGTTAAACCGTTGGTCCCGGCTATCTTTTTTTTTTTTTACTATTGTTTTAGTACCTATTAATGTTATTTTTCTTATTGTTTTCATGTTTTTGTTAGTTAAAATGTTCTTTTTTTATTGTCGTATCTCAT
Source organism: Dryobota labecula (assembly GCA_947523025.1). NCBI lineage: Eukaryota > Metazoa > Arthropoda > Insecta > Lepidoptera > Noctuidae > Dryobota > Dryobota labecula. Next base: position 6,579,311 of record OX383305.1, on the reverse strand, counting down.
GTGCGTGTCTCAAATTAAAAGATTATTCATTCTTTCTTTTCTTTTTCTGTATTTGGACAGTCGTTATTGTGTGACCGTTCACCGCTTTCTTAGGAAATCAAAGCTTTAGTGCGAATTTTACCAATAAAACTGAACGCGATCAGCACATCCAAACCGCGTTCAAGAGTTGTCAGTGTCAACATTCCACATCAATTTTGATACTGACAGTTCTTGACCGCGGTCCAGATGTGCTGAATGCGTTCAGTTCCGTTGGTGAAGTTTGCCTGAAGTCTTCATGACGGTTTACGTAACATAAACCATTACAGTTATGTACCGAATCGACTTCTTTCAAACTAATAGATCACCAATAAATTTATTAATACCTAAGTACATAATTTTTGTTTGTGCATGAATAAATTGTGTACCTAACCAGATAAAGCACACTTTAATAAACCACCCTTTACAGCGTAATCGTCTTAAAAGCAAAACATTGTATTAATGTAAATTGTAAACGTATGTTGTATTAAAAATATTGAAACGAAAACATTTCCACTTCAATAATGTTAAAACTACGCAATAAAGAGGAATCAACAAAATATTTTACAACCCTGAAACTAGTTTGAAGAAACCCAAAAAGCAACCTTAACTTTAGCAGTATAAAAGTTATACTCGCCTGGGAATGTTAAAGGTAATTTAGTTGCTGAAACAGAGTTGTAAATAAAAGAGGTTTTATATAGTTGTTTGTAACATTGAACATGTAGTTTGCATTGCAAAGGATGCTATAACTTGTAAGATAAGTTTAAAGTGATCTTTTATGAAAAGATAACCATTTGGAATAAGATAGGGATCTGGATTAGTGTAAAAACATGAAATAAGAAAACTTCTATCATCATGGATAACATAATCAGCCATCAATTTTCCCACCGTCGTCGGGACTGAGCCCTTCTCTCTGTAACACAGACAGTACACTTCGCCGACAGGACTCTTCGCCGACAGGGTTCATCAGCGACTAATTAGAAAATGGTGAAAAAAAATCTGCGAGCAACTTGGAAGTAGCGTTCGCCGGCCGCTACCGCGCGGTTGGTCACAATTCTAACCTAACCTATGGGCTCATCAGCGACGCAACTTATATCCGACTAGCTTTTGCCCGCGGCTCCGCCCGCGTGGATGTCGGTTATCGCGTAAAAAAGTAGCCTATGTCCTTCTCCGTATCCCAGGCTATATCTCTGCCAAATTTCATGACGATCGGTTCAGCGGTTTAGGCGTGAAAACGTAACATACAGACAGACAGACAGACAGATAGACAGACAGACAGACAGACAGAGTTACTTTCACATTTATAATATTAGTAAGGATAGTCAGATACTGTCGGCGAAGTGTCCTGTCGGCGAAGAGTCCCGTCGAAATAAAGTCTTGTCGGTGTTCAGTTTGTCGGCGTAGTGTCTGTCGGCGTTTAGTCGTACACTGCTCACGCGACGCGACACAGAGACCGCTCGTCGCGTGGCACGCGGTGTCTTTGTGTTGCGTCGCGTGTCGCGCTTGTTTGTAGGATCCTTTACAGAGCCGTAATTCACCACGCAAGCCAAGTGCGGGTTGGATATCACAAGTCCTCGAATTTTTGGTTCTAGGGCATGCCGGTTTCCTCTCACGATGTTTTCTTTCGATGTTTTGAAAGCAGTAGTGATGACCTATAGAAGTCCGTATACGAGTGGTAATATTTAAATGTGTATCCTTACTAACTCTTATATTATTAGATTAAAGACTACGTTTAAGACAAGTAAAAGCAATAATTCTTTCTGTACCTGTGAATGGCATAAAGTAATCGCACCCTCGGTGCAACACTGTCACTTATGCAAAAAGTAACTTGGAAAAGCATTTTAAACTTTAGTATCCTATCCTTATATATAATAGTAGATGACACCTCCTGATTTAGGGAAGATGGATAGGTTATCCTGACGTTTTCTTTTAAGTTTATATTAAGAGGCTACCGAGTGCACAGTGGCGCCCTCATCGTTATTTCGGTGATTTCTTTTTATTTTAGAATGAAAATGCAGAAAATAAGCTCGTCAAGTTGTGCTTCACAAGACTATACGTTATTATTACTACAAACAGTAGTTTTAAATTGTTATGTTTTATTGTAATCATTAAAACGGAGCTTAGTGGCCACTATTTTCCGTTTTAATTGTTACAATAAAGAATAACAATTTAAAACTACTGTTTGTAGTAATAATAACGTATAGTCTTGTGAAGCACAACTTGAAGAGCTTATTTTCTGCATTTTCATTCTAAAATAAAAGAAATCACCGAAATAACGATGAGGGCGCCACTGTGCGCTCGATGCAGTCTTAAACAAAATGATAGAAACCAAATAATTAAAATTAATACACTTCTCCTGAAAGTAATTTTTTGTATAAGCGACAGTGTTGCACCGGGGGTGTAGTATGTTAATGTTTATTAACTGCTCCGAAATTACATTTTTTTTTTTACATACGTCCTTGACATAATCTGTTCATTATTTGTCATCCTACAATTCTAATTTCAACTCCTCATTAGTGAACATGATATTTATTTAGGTTTTTTACTGTAGTTGTAATGGCAATCATGTCATTTGGTTTAAATACTTAGGTTTTCATTTTTATATTTATTTTTTAAATCTTTTATGTAGATAATTTTCTATTTTGTGAATGGGAGAACGTTGTAGGCCTATATAATAGTAGACTGTGTGTGATTTTTTTACCATTTTCTATTTTGTTAAGTACCTGATACTAGTTAAAAGACCTACATTGTCCTCCTATACCTATATATACCTATATCACTATTATTTGAAAATATTGTAAAAACCAATTATTTTTAAAAGAGTAACCGTGGAGTTTCTTGCCGGCTTGCTGGCTTCTCCATACGAAACGACCAATTGGAACCGTGCACCTAGCTTCTGACGTTTCATAAGTGCCCCTGTTGGTGTATATGAATAAAATATTTTGATTTTGAATTGGCTAATATTTTCCCTGCGGGGTATGAGCTATAGTCGCTACTAAGTAATAACTACTAGCTATACCCAAAGTCTGAAATTCAGATAATTTATGTAAACAAAGGGGATAACATATCAAAAAAATATCTTCGGATTGGTAATTCACATAAAATGGCGAAAAAAACGGTTCCATTTGCTTTTAAATACTGATTTTAAGAAATTATTAATTAAAAAATAATCATACCGTAGTTATTTTTATAAATTTTCGGTTTGAAACAAAGTTATTAAAAAAAGGAGATGTTCTGGTATAAAATATTTTATAATACTGGTAACAATGCAGGAGATCCAAACATTTTCAAATTTTTACATCTTCAACAACATTAATATTACAACTATCATTGATAGATTCATATTGTAAGTAGCATATCCAGCCACATTTTGCATAAAAACTGTTTTGAGTGGACTTAAAAGGGCTGATTATGACGATCATAGGCCGTGTCTCCGACACACTACACAAAACGTTGTTTGGCAACGGTATTTTTTTTTGCTTTGTTCTTATAATTAATTCACTTTAATTTTATTGATTATTATTTACAAAAAAAATAATGATAAAATGTTTTCCACCACTGTCCTGTCATTTTGACAGTGACATTTCTTGACATTACTTTGTTTACATAAATTATCTGAATTAGAGACTTTGGGTAGTTAGACTTATCGTCTCCAATTACATCTTTGTTTGGGTTAGTACCAAAGGACCAGATTTTTTTGGTTATCCGTAAATCACCAATCATCTCTCCCGTCGCAGGTCTGCTGGGAAAAATTCTAATGAAATAAGCAATATCTTTGTTCTAAATATTATAGAGGTATAGTATTATGAGGAAGAAGGGTTGAAGTTCACTCATCCTCTATTGAAAAGGGAGGATCCTCCGACCAGACGAGTGATGTGTCTGAGATCCGCTGTGTCCTTTTATCCATTGCAGTGTCACTGTGTTGCGGGTGGGCACTGTTGGCCGTTCTAGTGCATTGTGCCATTTTCAAGGTAATATATCTTTTCCCTAAGGAATGGAGAACTGAAGCACTGTCGGAGAGTATAAGAATATGGGTGTCCGTACAGATAGATTATAAAGAATACATTTTATAGCGATATTCTCACGGAATCGAGAGTTATTTATTTATTTAAACTTCATGTACAATAGTGATACATAGGCGGACTTAATGCCACAAGGCATTCTCTACCAGTCAACCTTTGGGTTAAATATAAAAACAGTGGTAGGGTACAAAAATAATGACAAAAATACTAACTTCTTGATTAAGAGAATTTATATAGTTTTATTGATACTAATACACATATAAAAATAAAATAAACTAATAGATATTTTAACAAATACCACCTAATAATAATTACTATGACTAGACTATCATTTGAGAGTTATTTAGTCTGACTTAAGTAGTGGTTACGAACTTTTCTTTTAAAAGTAAATTTGTTTTCAGCTTTTTTTATGCCAAAAGGTAGCGCGTTCCAGAGCTTTATAGTAGAGATAGCGTAAGAATTTGACATAAAACCGGTACGGTGTGAAGGAATTTGGAGAAGTAGATTCTTGGAAGCTCGTAGGTTACGACTATGAGAACTGCCCAACACTTTGAAATAATTCTTTAGATAATCGGGAGCACAGTTATGCGGGTGAAACCGCGGGGCGCAGCTTGTACTGTGTAAATAAACAAATAATCATTCTAACGTTTTCAGTGACCACAGTTTGTTTTACACATAGGTAATTAAAATTAGCATACAGCATCCGAACACGCTATCGCAATTCGTTTTAGTTGCGGCGTGTGGCTAAGCGATTATCATTGCTCTAATTACACCCTAATGACTGAACAGGTGGTAATAATGCGTCTAATGTAATTGTGTAGCAGTTATATGTATAATAATAACATACTAAGTTGCGAAAGTGTACCGGCTGGTGCCAGACGTAAAGAATAGGACCACCCCGTTTCCTCCCGTGGGTGTCGTAAAAGGCGACTAAGGGACTTACTAGAGAATGGGCAGCAGCGTTCTCTATGCATTTTCAACACCATACTGCGATCGCCAACCCACCTGCCAAGCGTGGCGATTATGACAAATTCCCCCCTTTTGGGGAGGCCTATGTCCAGCAGTGGACGTCTTTCGGCTGAATGATGATGATGAAGTTGCGAAATGGCTCATGTCACATAGTTTTTTATTCTATAGCTGAATTCCTCGAAAAAGCTTCTTGTCAGTCTTGTCATAATTACAGAAATGTATTGTAGGTAATCTTATTATTGTACGTACGCTTGTTTTTTTAATTATTTATTGTTTACTAATATTTTATGTTGTGTCTGTTATTAATAATATTTTTTTGTTACCTATATTTGTAATAACAATACCTATTTCATTTTGTGTCTATTAATTACATTTTAAGTATGTTGAGTTAATGAATCTTAAAATTAACTTTAAATAATTCTATGTTTAATAATACTGTGTTCATTTGTGTAGAGATTTGCTAGTTTGTGTTATTAAAACATGCTAATCTATGGCGAAATGTGTCATCGCACTAACAAATTATATACCTACCTACCTACCATCTTTTGTACCAAATTTACTGCAAATAAATAACTTTGACTTTGAAATATGAATAAAATATTAAAACTATAATATCAAGAGCAAAGTCATAGCAGAATTAAAAAAAAAAAAAACGTTTTCAACAAAATAAATAATGTCATTCTCAGTACATTGCAAGTTACGCTTTTTAAGGCATATTGTCAGAGCTTTTACACTGGAAGTCTGTGGGTCTGTCATACCAAAAGATCGCTGGATGCTCATCGCGTCCAATATAATAATATATTCAGGATAATGTTGGGGCTGCCAACGTTTCTGTAGTGTTGTTTCACACTGAGGGCTTTCATGCTATCATTCGCAAAAGGACGGTATCCCTGATCTGCAGAATGCGTGGCAGCCGCAACGTAATCTTGAAGACTGTGGCCGACAGGGTGTCACCTCCGCTGTGGAGGTCCCTTGTTAAGTCAGTCATTTAATTATAATTTTGCTTTTAATTTCTTTTTTTGATTATGATTTTAATTTTGATTTAAATTTTTGATTCTAAGTTTAGTTTTTAATCTACATTTTAATTTTAATTTACGTTTGTGTAATATAGTTATTTATAATGTACCTACCTATGGATCCTTGATATCTGAATTAAAATATTTTTATTTTATCATTTTTATTATTGCCATCCTCAAAAAGGTATCCAAATGAGTATAACACTAATATTTATTATTTATTTATTTAACCATTTGTACACACACAAAAAAAAAAAAACAGACAGGACAAAAGGAACAGAAAAATACGTACAAAGGTGATGGTTATTTCTAAAGGAAAGAGGAAGTCGCGCAACAAACTCCCCAGCAGCACAGCTGTCTGTTCAATTAGATAAACTTGATTCTATACAATAGTAGGTATGCAAAATAATTAACATTACGAGACACAGAACAGTAAATTAGATAACATACGCCCATATACCAGCAAATACAATGAAAACTATACTCAAGCAAAAAACAAAAAATGTAAACAAAACTTAATACCTAAATAAAAATCTGGCATAAACGGCGTGCCCGCTTACATATGCAATGCTGGATTATGTAACAAAAAAGATTAACTAGGACCATCGAAGTAAAATAAATAAACAGTTAATTACTAATAATAACAACAACAACCATGATCAGCAAGACCACCAGTCGCTAGAAGCAGCACCCATTCAAGAGCATAACGCAAAGATCAGCCATTACCCCCCTCGCCATATTTGCGGGAAGGAGGCAACCCGACCCCCGACGCTACCGCAAGCAGTGACATCTAAGGGAGCATGACGAACTTGTTGCCGGTTGCTCAGGCAAGATTAATATCGATGCCTAACAGCCAAAAAGGGATAAGCGACATTATTTTGCGAAATCGACAAACAATAGACGCAGAAAAAAAAGCTGTTTCTAACCATAAAACAAAAGTCGATTTCGCAAAAAAAAAAAATGTCGCTTATCCCTTTTTGGCTGTTAGGCATCGATATGATCAATTGTCGAAGTCGTTAGCTAACCACATATTTCAATACAATTCATTAAACATTGTAATGAGTAGATCAAGTCAATAATAAACGAAAATAATTAGAATAAATTGAATTATACAGTCAAATAAAATAAACAAATATATGAACACATATAACCTGTCAGTAGGTAAGCTAATTCTGGAGAAAAAACATAAACATTGTCTTGAGTTAATCACAACGACCAACTATTCTTATCTTTTAAGTTTGTAAGATGAGAGCTGCAAGGCGCATCAAAAGGAAAAGCATTCCCACAGGGGGCCAAGTCTACTAATGTACAAACGTTGCAATGGTCTCTTCATTGTGAGTTTTTGACAGATTTGCCATACAAATACTGTCAAATACTCACAATCGCGAGACCATTGCAACGTTTATAAATTAGTAGAGTTAGGCTCCAGATAGGAAGGCGTTTTAGGGTTTTGAAGGATGTTAAATAGCAGACACAATATCCCAGAATTCCTGCGAAGTCGAATAGGGAGCCACTTACTCAAAAAGTATGACCACGTTTATAACTTTCTCTAGATACTCCATCTAGAAAAAGTTATAAACGTGGTCACACTTTTTAAGGTTAAAAACAAAACGAATACAGATATTTTGCAAACGTTCAAGTTTATTTGACCTTTTGACCTTTTGAACGTCAAAAAAGCAAAAACATGCCCTCGGCGCCAAGATACGAATTCATCCTTTCGAGTTTTTGTCTTCTTATGCTAATATAGATGAAATATAAAGAAATAAGTTCAACTAATACAAATTAAGATGAGTCAAGGAACATAATTAGCAAAAGAAATAAAAAAAAACAATGTGTTTTTTTTTATTTTTATACGTTGCCCCACACTAGGAATTTCTCCTGTATCGTGGGTGCGTTTACAAACATTTAAACTCACACACACAAACAGCCAGACCCGGAACAACTACTACAAATATTTGTTCCGTGCGGGAATCGAACCCGCGACACGCAGTGCAGCAGTCAATCACTTAACCACTGCGCCAACCGTGCCGTCAAACGTGCCGTAACTTTTAGAATATGAGCTCTATTTACAGATTTACGTATAAAAGTCTGTCATGTACTCGTGACCGTGGCGTGCTGGGCACATTTAGGTTTATCATCTATACATGACTGGCAGTCAAAAGGTTAAAAGCTCCTTGGTGGCATCCCAATAATAGGCATCGGCGTACAAAATAATGGACTGAATGAGTTACGGTTACGTCGGGCCGCTACTGAGAAATTCCATATGGAAAAACCCAATAACACTTTGCCCGAACCGGGAATTGAACCCATAATCGCATGCTCAGCTGTAGAGCTTGCGACCACTGAACAAAGAGGCAATAATATCTAATTTTACATTCACTAATACGAAATATTGAGCATGACAGCAGTTGCCATATAACTACGCCGCCCAACGTGACTCGGTGTGACCGGATCAAAAGACCAGTCCGTGACGATCGTAATGGACGCGAATATACATTTAATTAAACATAGCGTTTATACAGAGCGTCAATTTTACATGCGTTTAATATTAAGATGGCTCATTATGTTCGCACATTTAAATTTAGACTTCTGTCCACATCGTCAAAATGTTTTATCTTTTACTAGCGTTTGCCCGCGGCTCCACCCGCGTAGATGTCGGTTATCGCATAAAAAAGTAGCTTATGTCCTTCTCCATATCCCAGGCTATATCTCTGCCAAATTTCATGACGATCGGTTCAGCGGCTTAGGCGTGAAAACGTAACATACAGACAGAGAGACAGATAGACAGACAGAGTTACTTTCACATTTATAATATTAGTATGGATTTTATCAAGTCTATAGACTTGGTTTATATGGGTCAAATTAAATTGGTTAGCGAAACTCCGCACTCGTGCTGGGGGTATCGATATTTAAACATGATAAATAAAGGTTATTTTAACTGCAAAACATTTTACAAAGGTCTCCAAACTGTTTTTTTTTATTTTTATTTAGGTATCCGTTCCATCACAAAGATAACTGATATCACTTGGAATGCTACCACGCTAAAATGGAATTGGGCTGGACACATCTGCCGCATGTCAAACGATCAATGGCCAAACTTACGACCCAATGGGTCCCTCCTAAGTCACAGATATATGCCAATGACCTTGAGTGATTTTGCGTGTTTTGTACTGAGCTCACGCAACGCGTCGTACGTCCAGCCAGTAAATATTCAAAAGTATGTACTACGTATGACGTATGATAAACACTTTTATCTCTTTGGAACGCAGAAATATAATTCATAACACATCCGAAAATAATCAGCCGCCACGTTTACGCGCCAAAAAGACAATAATTTAGAAAAAGAACACATTAAAAAAATAAAACAAGCGACGTTTGGCGCGTTCTGACAACCACTATCGTTTGTTAAAAGGGTCATAATTAATATTAAAAATAAACTTTTATTTAAATATTATAAGAGAACGTTTAAGTGGTTTTGTGGACACGAAAAATTTTCATAATTGTTTTTTGACTAGTGGTAGACTATGGATTTTCTTGTTCGATATTTGGAATATAGCAAACATTTTATAATATGACTTTTTAACTACTCTGAAATTTTATTTATTTTGACAAAAATATTGAAAGTGTGACAGTAAGTAATAATAAAAGTGTGACGTCATTAATTAAACCAGTTTGTTTAGTAATACGGAACTGCATAAAATAAACTTTAGTATTTTTTAACTACGAGTTAAAAACCACTAAACTATATTTCACAAATGAGTTACAGACGAACTAAAATCGGGACTTATCTTTAATTTTTTTATCATTTTATGCATATTGAAAGGGGACATTGCGTATTTCGGTACCACAAACGACCACTAATAATTTACAAAATTGTCTTCGTACACTTTTCTTTGGAACATTTATTGCTTTTTAATGTACTAGACGACATGGCTATACAGCCAACGGTCACGCGTCATAACATTACTGGCCATTTGCTTTTATCTTTTTTTTATCTGTCATCCGTCAAAAGCTAACGACTGGCAAGCGCCAACAGCCTAGATATACCGCCTTGTTTATGGAGGAAGGTCTATGGTCCAATATTAATCGTCACATTTTAAATCTATACGCAATTAGTGTCGCACTAATTTGGGATAATCTTTAATGTTTCTCTTAAATCTATTAAGAATAACTCTAATGGTGTTTTAACTGATTGTTTTGCGTAAACTACTTACATATTTTTAAAAATAGAACGATTTTTGTTTCAGCGTAATTACGATCGGTTACCAGAGTCTATTATGAGTTAATAAGCAGACTGAAAAATTATCAAATTCCGATTGAATACAAAAGACCAGATATAGGATTCGATTTTGGTCCTACGGTATTGACTTAATTTGACGCGGTGCCCTCATCTTACTAAAATCCTTCAGTTTCACAATGAATGTACGTTGAAATGTTGAAGCCCATAAAAATATTGTACTAAAGAAAGAAAGAATAACGTATTTGGTCACAATTCGTGAAACACAAAACACAAATAACAAAATAAAAACCGGCCAAGTGCGTGTCGGACCATACAAAATGAAGGGTTCCGTATGTGGGATGAATTTATCCCAAGAACAAACTTAACATTGTAGTTGAAAAACATGTTCTGAAGAGCATGTTTTTAAACTGCAAATGTAAGTTGGTCGACTATTACTCGGTAACTTGTAAAGCCTACTTAGCTGTGATACTTTTCCTTTTAACTTCGTTATATATACTACTGCTGTGAACTTTTCACGTATCCAAATACAACCATTTTGCTGGCTACACTTGACTCTTACAAAAATTAGCACTTTAAAGCTAAAATATTACGCAAACGGATCCCTGAATTGAAAAATGATTTTCACAAACTCGCAATATAACGACCTATCCAACGATACCCAACGCCATGGGATAGACGAGAAAACAATATCATCCCCACTTTACGTGTACGGGAGGTACCCTAAATAAGTTTTTTTCATGGTTTTATTTTACCACTTTGTTGGCGTTACATGTAAACCCATACCAAATTACAGCTTTCTAGTACCAAGAGTCTCTGAGCTAGGCCGCGGATAGACAGACAGACGGACCTGGCGAAACTATAAGGGTTCCTTGTTTACTACTGAACCCTAAAAAGTAAGAATAATGTTTTACAAAAAATGTGTACCTCACGACTGCGTCAAAAAGGTTCATTTCAGCATAAATTCCAGGCAAATGCTCTCTGACGCTGGTTTGCTAATAAAAACAAAACTTGCTTGCTTGTTTTACTAGCTAAAACTGCTGTAAAACAATAAGAATATACACAAATATACAGTTTAAGTACATATTTAAAAGTTTTAACTAATTGAAATAACCATTCTTAACCATCAAAATCTCCAAAGTTCCATAGCTTCGTAGCATAGGACCAAAAACTAAAAAATATTTTTATTAAATATATTTTTTTTATACTATCTCGTCGCTGTCATCAAGTGTGAAGTGGACAGTGAAAAGATCTGAGAGCGGTGTGATGTCTTTGAAGCGTCTGAACACACCGTTACAACATGACACACGAGGACTTATAACTCATACCATTTGTCACTTTTAATTGCGACTTGTTCTTGTCGAACGTCTGAAGAAACGTTTTATAAATAGTTTATTGTGAAATAAATGCGGTGCAGTAGCTGTGAGGACTGTGAGGAGTCGGAGATGGATTCTGTGGCGCATACAAGTGGTTGCGGAAAAGAGTTAAAGGTTTTTTCATAGAATTTGGTTTTGACTGGTCCTTTGTTTCCAAAACGATTAAATTTTTGAAACAAAGGACCAATATTTATCTCCAAAGTCTACTTACTGGCCAAACAAATTGGTTTCTGCTCGCCTGCTGCGCTCGCAGATCACAAATGTTTGTTTTATTAGCTACAGATAGCTTTCCGGGTCCGGGTTTTTGTGTAGGCAAATGTAGTCAATATAATAAAATCATAGTGTGAGTTTTGATAGAATAAAAGACGAATTCTGGTCTAAAGAGAAATCTAAACCTTTTTAACTTAAGGCTAAAAGCTAAATAGAATAAAATAATTTATTGGTCCTTAGTTACAATATAAATTTAAAAAAATATTATAATGTATGCTGTAATTAGAATATTTAACATAGTTATTTGAACAGTGGTCCCCAACCTGTATTTTGGGGGCCTGAGTTGCGTTATCTTAAATTTTAATTCGAGATAATGTTTGCGTTAACTTAAATTTACTTCAGGATGTTTGATAATAGACAGAATACTTAATTAAATAAGAGTAGAGAACTAAAATAAACAAACAATTCGCGAATTGGCTCCAAGAACTATCCACAGCGAGACAGACTTACTGTCCCTCTCTCTTCCTAAAGATACCACAACATCTATCTCTTTCCCTCCCATCCTTTTCCAACAAAACCACAATACATCCCTGCAGTCCTTAAAGAAATTAAGACATTAAATCCTGAAACAGTTATGGCGTTCAAAGCGATCATTAGTACGTCGATGGCTGGTTTTACTTTGATGTCCTTCCATCGTGTCGTTAACAGCCGGCATTGAACTGTAAACACCCAAACGACATCCTATTCCGGTCAGTTAGAACGATTATATTGATTCTAAACGGTTTCAGTTTTGAATCTAACGGAATATGGATGCAGTATGTGGTTATTGGTTGTGTCTGGGAAAATTAAGTCTGAAGTTAGATCTTTCGTTTTTAATGCTGTTTTTGCGCGAGTTATAACGAAGGGCTATCTATACTAATATTGAGTACATATACTATCTAATCTATAGAAGTAAAATTTGTTTGTAAGTTTGTATGTAGGGGGTAATCTCTGAAACTACTGAACGGATTCTGAAATTTCATTCACTAATATGTAGCTGCTTTATCCCTAATTGCTATACGCTTTAATTTATCTTTATATCATGCATATTAGCCAAGTTATCACAATTTTTTTCAAGCATGTCGGAAATATACTAATAATAAAGTTTGTTATTTTTATTGTTATTACCAGTCGAATTTAAATAATTATTTTTGGATTTGATAGCCCAATTATTGAGGACGGCTATAGGTTATATAACATAACGCTATGACCATTAGGAGCCGAGCAAAAAAAAAAGAAAACGAAGTAAAAGCGCGGGCGGGAGTTTTATAAAAATGAGTTTATCTTAGTATAGATTGTGTATCTTACGAATTCGACGCGATTGAAGTCACGGGCAAAAGCTAGTAAATTATAAAATGAAACTTTACTAACTGAAGTTACAGCTTCAAGATTCAGTTGCTTATCAAGCTACTCATAACTTAAATAAAATCCTTAATGTCTCAAGCAGTGACAGTTAGGTACTTTAAAGTTGGTAAGTAGGTATTAAAAATTGAACTTTCTAAGCTCCGAACTTGTTTTTTATTTTTTTTGTCATTTGTTTTTTGTCATATTTTTATCTCTTAAGAAAAAGAGACCACCCCATTTCCTCCCGTGGGTGTCGTAAAAGGCGACTAGATATTGGGCAGCAGCGTTCTCTATGCATTTTTAACACCATACTGCGGTCGCCAACCCGCCTGCCAAGCGTGGCGATTATGGCGAATTCCCCCCCTTTTGGGGGCCGCCGAAAAGCCGAAAGACGTCCACTGCTGAACATAGGCCGTTCAGCAGTGGACGTCTTTCGGCTGAAATGATGATGTTGATGATAATGACCTCTCAAGAAGAGATTTCGCCCTCGACTTTTATTGACAAATATATATCTGTTCCTGTTCCCAAATTGTGTAACACACGTTCAATCACAATCTGAATGATTTTGAAGGGTATTGCTAAGCCATTGCTTCATATGTTCGAAAAACTTGTCTGCTCAACAACCTAAATAACGCAATGAATCTTGTTGAACCGTTAAAATGAAAGCCATTCCTACTTTTTGTGTCTTACGCAATTACCCGGCTGTTCTACTTAACCTGCCTACTCCACAAAATTCCAAGAGATGAACAGAGACGGACTAACCCTTAATCAAACTAAGCAATTGTCTAGGGCATCACGTCTGGGGGGCACCAGAAGAAGCACAAACTCACGCACAATTGTGTAAAATAATACTCATGTATTATTTTACACAATTTTATCATCATTGATAAAATTGAATCAGCTTTCCCTAATGTGGAAAAAGCCCTGCGTATATTTTTTTCGCATAAGATTACAAATTGCTCAGCGGAACGTTCTTTTTCAAAATTAAAAATATAAAAAAATGAAAAAAGGTTAAAGATGATACAAGAAAGGCTCGATAATTTATCGATATTATACTTAAAGTCCGATATGTTAAAAACGTTAGACGTTAATACAATGAATTGAATTGCGTGAATTCAATGCCCGAAAAAGCCGCAAGGCGCATTTCAATAAATAAATTATACTTTGGTTTTTATTGTTGTCGCACCTACTCCACTTCTAAGGTACGTTACATCTCATCATATTATTTAAAAAAAAAAAAAAGTTTTTAGGCGGTAAAGGTTTAAAGACCGATACTAGTTGACATACGGATAGGGGGGCCCACAGGCGTGGATTGCTTAGGGCATCAAATAGTCTTAATCCGTCACTAGAGATGAAATATGTAGAAGAATGAGTAAACCATAATAAATTATCCTCCACATTCTTCCAACAGAACGGTAGCCAAATTCAAATTAGGGTTCCCAATAATAGCCTCGTTTATAACGCAATAAACTAAATATACTTAATGTCTCCTCGTCGGCAAGCCGCCCTGTACGCGCCGTTTGACATACAATTAAAAATGACAGATGACTAGGTCGCCATCTTGAATTTGCTCAAAGAAGGCCGCACTGAAAAAAAAAACCGTTCAACACATTTTTAGCTAGTTAATCTCGATGGATGGATGTAAAGTGTCAATCATGCGGTTTTTTAGAGCGCGTGAAAGTTTCTAGTCGTCGTACGTGTCAATTATATATTCTTTGATGTATTTGCCAATTTTGTCAAGGATTGTTTTGGATATTGTTGGTTTTACGTAGCCAGTGGCGAGTTCTTACTTTTCATATTGCTTTTGTCCCTGTTTGACACATATCTTCAACAACTTCCTTCCTCCTCCTTCCTTCCTTCTTCTTCTATCCTAAGCTTGTTCGCAGATAGATGGAATGCTGCAACATTGGATGAACCTCCACACTAATTGTATAATTATGTCTACTAACACTAGTTTTTAAGACCAATTGTTACTAACACTATGGGCGTAGCCTGAAATAAATGCTATTACTATTATTATTATTATAACTCTTGCTATGTATCTAAATTTGTTTGGGGCCCTTCTTACCCGACTGCGGCGAAGCTACAAAGGACTTTATTGTTTTTTTTTTTTACAAAATAATTAAAATACGTTTGTGACTTGGTCGGTTTAGTTTTCATTGTGTTTTCTAAGCAAATGCAAGATCGAGGAAAGTGATCTAGAAAATTGGAGCATCCTGACTCTGATACACCATACAATCTTACTTGGAGCATGATCTGTTAGGTATAAGTTGTGATATGTGTAATTTCATGTCCAAATCGGATTGGTAGGTTAGGTATGCACTCATAACATTATTTGCACCTCTTTTAACAGTTGAGTATTAAAGGTAACTTTGAATGTCACTAAACTGTAACTTGTGCTATTTTAACATGGATTTTGACTTGTTTTTCTGCTTTCTTTAAATATACGTAAATAAATAGGCTCATCATTTTTTAAACTAACTTTGAAAAAAAAAAAGCTTCCAAGATATTCTGTTGCTCTAGTAGACTCTAGTTTAGCAGACTTAGATACTATAGTGTAGCAATAGTACCTACTAAGTACCTACTTGTAATAGTTTGAAGACATGAAACTGATTAAGTGCTCTGGTGTTGAGGAGACTCAGTAACGTTGGTTGAAAAATTTGGTCCTTCCGACCGCAAACTGCAAATCTTATTATTTATGTAGTATGTTATTTTATTTTCATATTACAGCATTTTTTATCTTAAATATTTAAGGATGTATGACGGTAGTTCCACCCCTTAAAGATTGCTCGAGGCGATAGGACTTCCCCTATTTCGCCCGCCCATGAATTTAATAAATAATAAATGTATGTTATCGTGTAAATAAGGACCAGGGAAAGTGTCATAAATATAGAAAGATCTTTATTTAGGAACGGATGGATTTGAACTGACGATCATGATGTAAGTAAATCCATACTTATCCATACTAATATTATAAATGTGAAAGTAACTCGTGTCTGTCTGTCTGTCTGTATGTTACGTTTTCGCGCCTAAACCGCTAAACCGATCGTCATGAAATTTGGTAGAGATATAGCCTGGGATATGGAGAAGTACATAGGCTACTTTTTTGCGCCATAACCGACATCCACGCGAGCCGCGGGCAAAAGTTTGTAATACTATATTGAACATCATTCTCATGTGCCTAACCTTTTCCCAACTATGTTGGGGTCAGCTTCTAATCTAACCGAATGCAGCTGAATACCAGTATTTTACATGGAACGACTGCCTATCTGTATCTCTTTATTATTTTGCATGTAATATATGTATCGTGTACACCATGTTTAAACAAATTAAATCTTACTTACTACTTACTTACTTACATGCTTATACAACTCACACAAACACTAGAACAAACAAAGAAAAGAAAGAAAAAGAACTTCATGTTTTTATGTGTTGTTGCCGATGTGCGATATGACATCCATTATCAACGCATACTGGGTCGACGTGGTGGTGTAAGGTCAGTGTTACAGAGAGGAGGCCTGAGTCCCAGCAGTGGGAAAATTAAAGACTGGTAATGTTCTTTCCATGTATTTCCCTTCATCTCCACGTTTGACAAAAAGACTGGCGATTGCAGTATGTTGTTGTTGGTAGATAAGGGAAGCGGTCATCATCATCATCATCATTTCAGCCGAAAGACGTCTACTGCTGGACATAAGCTTCCCCCAATTGGGGGGGGGGGGTGTCATAATCGCCACGCTTGGCAGGCGGGTTGGCGATCGCAGTATGGTCTTAAAAATGCATAGAGAACGCTGCTGCCCATTCTCTAGTAAGTCCCTTAAGGGCCTATACTACCTCAAATGGCTTAGCATGATCCTCCGTTATGTCGAAAATACTGCAGCATTCATTTTGAAATAAATATATGGTAAAGTTGAGGATTCATGTTAAGTACTATGTTAGCCGAAAACACGATTCCATAAAATTTTCTCTATAGAAAAAAATCCAAAGTTACCTCCAAACCGAACAATAAACCGCTGGTATTAAAAAAATACTTCAAATTAAATAATGAAACTTTGCATATTAACTGAACTAACTATAAAGCAGGTCTTATGTTATTTACTTTTTTTAAATGACCATTATTTTCACCGTAAAACGAAATTACCTAAATTATCAGCGGCTCGGAGCCTTTTCCCTGCCGCCCTCTCTCGCTTACTCGCGTGACCGGTAGCAATAGTGTGCGAGCGAGATACAGAGTGAGGTAGCGCTGAGGTTGTATAGACTCTTAAGGCTCGCGCAGACTAGTGAGATATCGCGGGCGCGACGCGACACTAGTAGCACAATTTCTTTGTCGGTGCCTGTCGTGCCTGCGATATCGCGCGAGTCTGTACGAGCCTTTAGTCGCCTTATACGACACCCACGAGAAGAAATGGGGAAGCTGTATTTAGTATAAATAAAACCAGTTTGATATAACTTGAAACTATTTTATGTCAACATCGAGTTAATGTAATGGCCGAACTAGATAATTACAAATATTTACAGCGTTGAGCATCGTATTAGCAAATACTTAACTATTTATATTGAAGCATGTTCAGACCAGAGGAGAAACCAAAGACTTGCTGACGATTCGGACACAATGGGGTTTATTTATAGACGCTGCTTAAAGTTAAATAATGATTAGCGACTGTTTAACCATACATTTTTGACGTTTGAACGTCATTTAACTTTAAGCAACGTTTATGAATAAACCTCTATATATTCGGACTATGTCCGAATTGACACATTTTAATTTCAATATTTTTTCACTGACAACCCACCGTCACATTATTGAAGCTGTTTAGTACAGTCAGATAAAAAAGAGGGTTTGTAACATTATTTATTAAAACGTCTGCTTTCGTTAAAATGCGGTTAAAATCTGGGTTTTTTTTTACAACTACATGCTGGGCGGAGGACGGATTTCTACAATTAAGATATCGTTGGTTTTTTATCTGACTGTACAAAATAGCTTTTTTATTGGTGTCCAAAGGATCAGTAAAAAAAAATCGGTTTCGGACATTGTGTCCAAGTCGTCAGCAAGTCAAACCAAAACCTCAGCCAAATGGATAAAACAAATACATAGGTAACTACATAATTTAATGAGCAATATTCTTATATGGTTCATATTTTCACAGCAAAACATTGTCACAGAAATCAAAAATTATGATAAAACTGAGAGCAAAAATAAAATATTGCTCGATGATTTTTACTGAATTTCTGTTCAATCTACTTACACGTGACGCTACTGACTTTCTTAAATCATACTATCATAATATTTACTGACAAATGCGTGCACTGACTGGACACTTGGACAGGTCCACTTAATCTGTGTGGTTCTTACCTCAAGAGACTATTTCAGACACCAATCAACATGGTCTCCATGGTGACCTCTGAGTTTGTTTCGGCCTTTCTTCTCAGAGTACTCAGATAGAAAACATCGATCTCATCTAGTTTAAAAAAATTGTACAAACCTACTTACAGAAATAAAATCATTTATCATAATTTCTGTTGTGACTCAAAGGACCAAAGTAGTGATTGAGTCTTAATCTATTAATTATTTTAATCCGTCAGTACATAGTGTAGTTGTTCACTCGATTGCCTTAACACAATCAATATCTTTGCCTCGATAAACCTTCATACTAAATTAATGATAAGTCACAATGGAATCAATGGCTCATAATATATAATAAGTAAGTTCTTGGTCTTTAAACAGAACAGATTGATTTCAGCAACCTCATTGCGTAACATATTTGCAATAAACAATCGCTTACAATTCAACATAAGTATTTATAAAGATATAATGATTATAGCCAAAGAATCAGCATTGCCATCTAACGTGGCAACGCTGCCAGCCTTTCGAGGACTTTTCCAGAATTTTTGATGCTCAATAAAACTAAATGCACTTTCACTTTTTTTTGCTTCATTATATAAATATTTTAGTGTTAGATTACAGATTGTATTTAAATATACATATGTATACATTGCGTTGATTGTCGAATAGACCAATTTTTTTAACTAGTGATGCTGCCTATTTATTGAGTTGTCAAAATGAAAGCGATTGTCATAACGAATGTGTAAGAAAAACCAAAACTTTCTTTTCTTTCTTTCTTAGGACGAGATCTATAAATGTTACTTAGCTCGTGTTTTCACTTTGACATGTTCCCTCTAACTTACACAGTTGTGCGACAGTGACAGGAATACCGCTTAGCCTAAGTGCATGATAACATTTTTAGATCTTGCTAGGGCGGTCAAAACCTTACATAGGGTTCTTGGTGATTTTTTGTGATTTTATTTTTCGTATCAAGTAATGACGAAAAATAAAAATATAGTAGTAGTAGTTTTCATGTTTCTGGTTCTTGTAGAGATTTATTCCGTTCTAATACCAAAAACGAATACCACTGGTATTTATTTCAACAAATTTGTTGCAAGAAATACTAGTGGCATTAGTTTTTGGTATTAGAACGGAATAAATTCTTGTAGATTGTGTTTTTGTTTGTTTTTCTCATGTTATGAAGAATTAGTAAGTACAATGAAATATGTGATTCCAGTTTATTGCTAAAAGTCTAGTAAGTAGATCTAGACGTAGTAAGTACACCATTTGATCATGGGCAATTTAGGTTTACGAAAAAGTGTTAAAAAATACCTTAATTTGAATCCTATCTATAACTTGAGTAGGTATTGTCTGAACATGCTTCTAGATAATTTGTAATAAGTGATAAAAAATTATTTTGATTGATTTTACAAGAAAGGTCTGCACCCAAATTGCGTAACACACTTTCAATCCAAAGGATTGAGTTCCTAAGACATTGCTTCATTTATTTGAAAACTCGGTCTGTTCGTCAACGTAAATGACACAATGAATGTTGATGAATTGTCAAATTAATGGCAATGGATTGTGAGTGTGTTACAAAATTACCCGCTGGTCTCTAATGCATGTATTTTAGAGCTTTGCGTTGTTATTACATAAAAGGTGAAAAACTTTTTTTGAAATCCATCAATAGGCGTTTAATAGAAACTTATAATGGCCACTTCGGATACAAAAACACAACCAAAGACCACCATTTCTGAGCTATGTACAGAGACCGAAATAGGTAGAGTTTAATTACCTAAACTTCGAAAAAGGAAATAAAATAGAGTGAATAATACCCCTTTTATCGCAATATAATATACACAATTTATTTTCCTATAATATGTAAAACAAAGCTCTGAGGAGCTCGTGGCTAAGTAATAACAGCCGCACGGGTCGATCCGTCAGGTTAAGCTACGCTTGCCGGGGTTGGTCCGTGGATGGGTGACCATCTTTACATACCGAGACTCCACCGTGCCTCGGAAAGCACGTTAAGCCGTTGGTCCCGGCTGTCATTTGTGGATCTTTGACAGTCGTTACGGGTCGCCAGAAGCCCAAAAGTCTGACAGCCAGTCTTACCAAGGGATATCGTGTTACCCAGTTCCTGGGTTGTGGAGGTCAGATAGGCAGTCGCTCCATTGAAAATACTGGTATTCAGCTGCATCCGGTTAGACTGGAAGCCGACCCCAACATAGTTGGGAAAAGGCTAGGCAGATTGGTGTAAAACAAAGCTCTATTAATATTTGTAATTAAAAATAAAGTCCAATAAATAATTCGTGGTTTTTAAATCCCGGGATTTAAACGTCATTATAATTATTCAGGAATTCTAGACGAGGTATTATCCACTCTATAAAATAAACTCTACCTATTCCGATCTCTGGCTATGTATTTTTTATTAACCTCAAGCCATAATAAATATGGAATTCACAAAAATCCAGACTCATTTATCATTGAAAATATTATAAACATTAGCAAAACAAAAAAATGTTAAATTACATAAATAATTTACAACTGCTCAGCTTATAAGCAGTTTACTTAGAAAGTTGCAATATTCTTAAGTAGGTACTGATATATTTACAAAAGGTTTTAGGTATACATGACTTAATATTATTTATTTACATTTCTAATTAATATCGTTTGGTGTTGAATTGCAAAACATGTATATATACCTAACTGAAAGGCGCCATAAATAGGTAAGTAGGTACGTCCGACTTTTGGTAAAAAATACAAAAACAATGACCGAAGGACCAAGTTTCTGCCCACTAAAATTTGTGTTTAAAAATTAATAATACAAATACAACGTATAATTCCAGTCTTTGGCTATTTTTGACAGCTGCAGATTTATACCAAAAAATGGTCCTTCGTTCCTAACGAAACTGCCAGCAAAAATTGAAGCAATGAAATGATTTGAGATCATAAATTATACTGCGCAAAATTACTAAAATGCAAGGAAATATCTTGAAAGCAGCAATACTGCTTTATACAAACAAACAAATATTTATTTCATTGATTGAGTCATATCAAATAAGCAGCATCATTACCAAAGATCTTAAGTTGAGGCAAGGAGGCGCAATTTCCTCTTATCATTGTCAGCTCAGCTTTGTTAAAATTGTACACGGTTGGCATTAATAAAGAAAGTGTTTTTTAAAGTTACAATTACCATAAAGTCCTTATTAATCTTATTAAATACGTATCACAATCGATTCATAATGTTACCTTAAATAAATTGCACTATTATAATACAGTTTCGTCACTTTCAAACTATAGTCTGTTCACGAATAATGGTCATTGTGACATTTAAATTAAGTTTCTTTGAAAAACTAAATTTAAATTGCTGAGAGGCGTTTTATGCATATTATTTAACTTCTATTATTGTTGGGACACATGTCATTTAAATAAAATGCAAAAAACGAAATTAGATTCAGGAAGCCTAATTGTATTTTTCAACATTTAACTTTTGTCTGCAAAAGAAAAAACAGCACCGCACGAACTCATTTTCTGAATACACAAAAGCATAGTTCTTTTAAATTGTCAACCGTTTCACACCGTCATGAACAGACTTTAGGGTTCAAAATGTCCGTACGCAACACTATTTGTCCTCAAAGACCACTAATTTTGAATTCCACAACTGTTTTCATTCTCTTTCTCGACCCGAGGGTCCTGAGACCCTGGGCGCTGCCACAATCACGTGTGAGAGTGTCCCAGGCTACCATGCGAGTGATGATGATTGGCTGCAAGGTGGTGGAAGTATGGAGCGTAAGGACCAGGTCCTGTGAACGGGTATGGGACCCCGTGGGAGTACAGCAACCCCCCAGGGTAAGGCCCTGATGCAAAGCCCCCAGCTGAAGGTGGTGGAACCGTTGGACTGTTGACATCCATCCCCGGATTCTGCTTTTTCCATTTCGTGCGACGATTTTGGAACCAGATTTTGACCTGTGGAAAAAATTGTGGTCAGATTATTTGTTTTTGAGGTACGAGCTATATTTTCTCAAGGTTTGATGGACTTTATGACTGTCTTTTAATTTGTATATTACATATTGATTTAAAAAAAATATTTTATGGTTCCACGTAACTATAATAAATACTAGCTTTTGTCCGCAGCTCTGCCCACGTGGATGTCGGTTATTGCGTAAAAAGTAAAAAGTAGCCTATATCTCTGCCAAATTTCATGACAATTGGTTCAGCGGTTTAGGCGTGAAAACGTAACAGACACAGACAGACAGACAGACAGAGTTACTTTCACATTTATAATATTAGTATGGATAAGTATAAGTATGAATTTACCACAACAGTTCAATTCCTCCTTTTGTTTTGTTAGTTTATTTCCTCTTTATTTTCAAAGAGAAAGAATAAAATATTAAATAATAGAGCTCACACACCTGCGTTTCCGTCAAACTCAAACTCAACGCCAGATTTAATCTCTCGCATACAGAAAGATACCTCGTTGTCTTAAACTTATTCTCCAAAGACACCAGCTGTTCATACGTGAAAGCTGTTCTAGCCCTTCTCGGCTTCGTGCCTCCTTTAGAATCCCTAGAAGAGCTTCCCTTTCCCTTCTTAGAACTTGTGCTGGTGGGACTCTTGGGGTCACCATTTTCGTCCAGGTCTGATTGTGTGAGGATGTCGTCATCAAGGTTTGAGGTCTGGTCGTCTGTTTCCACCTCGTCTGCTTCGATGTCCGAGTGTTGGAGGTGGTCTTTTACTGTAACAAAGAAAAAAATATGTTAGATGAGGATGAAATTGTGGGTAGCTTTTGTGTGGGTTTCAATTTCGTTTCGTAAAAGGCTTTTTGGCATAATAATTGGTTGTTCCTCGTCAAGTGAACACTTCGCCAAATCTACTGTGATAACTATCCAAGTTCCTATTTCCAGAAAGTATGCACAAAACACGGTCCCATTTCGCTTACAGGAAAATCTTTATTAAAGAAAATGCATCATTCCTCATATTTAATTATCCTCTTTTAAATACTCATTTATGAATTCTGAACTCTTAAAAAATGTTATAAATAAAACACTTTTATCGCTTCCTCATAACGCCATTTTCATATAAAATATTCATGTTTTTCAGTTGATATAATGGACATTTCCGTTTCCTTCTCCGTCGGCGCGTGTGGCTAGTGTTGCCAATGCGAAATAGTTTTAAAACGACTATTAATTTTTAATGTGGTAACATTGGTAAGAAATTCGAAGTCCGGAAACATTAAAATATAATTTATGGTGGGACAGTTTTGTGTTTAGTAAAATTACTAAAATGCGAATTTTAATGGTGGACAGGATGTATAAATATTAGCGAAACTAGCTGTGTGTTCTATATCGTTTAATTTCGAGTTTCGGAAGTTGAAAATGGCGTCGTGATTGGTGCTAAACAGCGGTGATACGGTCGATTTACGTACAGAAAAACTTAAAGATATTCTGTAAATATGCGTAAAACAGTTAACAATCTATAAATATTTTTAGACGGTTCTGCTGACGACATTACGAGTGCTGCAGAGCATATAATTGACGATCTACAACAGGATACGAATAAAAGTAAGGGGAAATATATTGAACATAAACCACGACTTGGAGTTATCATATTTGCAACATATTAAACTGCAGTTGATAAGTTTATTTTCTATGATGGCTATAAATAATACATGATAACTTATTAGCAGAGATCGGAATAGGTAGAGTTAATTTACCTAAATTTCGAGGAAGGATGTAACATAGAGTGGATAATACCTCCTCTAAAATCCCGGAATCATTATAATGACGGTTAAATCCTGGGATTTAAAAACCATGAATTATTTATATATACTTATAAATTATGGATTTGAAAAATCATATAATATTTTTTTTTAGGGTTACTTACTAAAATTGCTAAAAAAGCTCTTTAATTTAATAGTTTTAGTACGGAACCCTAAAAAATGTTATATTATTTTTCAAATTATTGTAACTATAAATAAAGTCCAATTGAAATAATTCGTTGTTTTTAAATCCCGGAATTTAAACTTCATTATAATTATTCCGGAATTTAAACGTCATTATAATTATTCCGGGATTTTAGAGGAGGTATTATTCACTCTATGTTGTATCCGTCCTCGAAGTTTAGCTAAATCAACTCCGCCTATTCTGATCTCTGCTTCATAAATCCATTTTTCTATGACTGAAAAATGTGCTTTTTGGATTTAATGAAAAATTGTATACTTAAATAGAATATTTAAAAAAATCAGTAATTCATCATTCATAAAGCTAATCAGCCAAAAAATATTGTAAGGTAAAAAAAAAACTTCAGAATGAAGACAAAACTCATCAATTTCCGATCACTGTTATTTCAGCTCATCCTTTAACATCGACTGAGAATACTTGTCACATCTAACAACAAGCAAATAAAACACCCTATTGGAAAACATACTTATAAGAAAACCTTCTAATCACACAAGACTTAACCACCACACTATCACACACGATAATGATCAATAAAACTTTGACGTTAAAGTTTAAAATACAATGTATAGAGAAGTCGTTAAAGATGTTTTTGTTAAGGCCGATGATCCACGACACGCAGCACGAATTAGCGCGATAAAATAAGGAGCAGATGTCCCGACGACGGATATATTATTGGTGCACAAGCGGCGCGCGATGTTCGGATTAAATACGTATTGTTAGGGTGGATAGCAGCACAAGATAGGTGAAAGATTTAAATTATGGGTGCTGCTTTTAATTGAGAGGTTGATGTTTTAAGTACTTCCAGGATTAAGACGGTGTACAACGGTCCACTAGCGTCACTTCTCTAAAACAATATTATCTCGTGACTGAGAAGGAATTATGAAAAAACGGCTCAATCAGCGACCTCGGTAAGTGTGTCTAGAATTTTCTAATACCTTTTATAAAGTTTCATATTGAGACACGAAGCAACAAAATACGAACTAGAGGAATATGGCCATTTTTCTTTAGATTGAATTTTGTTGCTTCGTGTCTAGGTAGTATAGGCAGAAAAAAAAATCTGTCTTGATTTGCTTTCACGCTGTCTTGACGCGCTCAGTAATGCTTTTTACGAATTCCTTGTTATAGTTTTCTGTTATTTTTCCGTTGTTACCTATATCATAGACAGTATTAATAAATGAGTTAAAAGTAATATTCGTTCTTTATTTTTACCAACATCATAATAAGGATCCTCCTGAAATTTTGTTTTATACGTTGTCAGGTGTACTGAAACGGACCTTTCATCCCGAAAAAAAAGTACCTACTGTTTCCGATGAAAACAACAATAACGATATTATAATAATAGATGGCGCCACGTGTCTTTCAAATTTTCAACTTTAACACTCGCGAAGCCGCTGGCAGAAGCTAGTTTGAAATAAATACGGCCCGGTCATGTTTTTATTATTTTTAATTTGTTTAGAAAATTCGACTTGAACTTTTATATATGCTAACTGTAATATCAGGTAATATCTGTCAACGCAAGTACAAGCCGCCATTTAAGATTCCTGTCTTTAATGCATCGGCTTATACAATTTCAAATCTATACTCACAACCATCGCTTACGATAGCTCGCATCTCCCACTATCCTTCCGCCCTAACAATTCCTGAACAAATAAAGCGCATAGTTTAAGGAGCTCATTTGTCTGTCCATGACTAGTAAACTATTTGGCTGCGCCTGCGCATACCTTGTTAATTGACTGCCGGCACAAAAAGTACCGCGGCACTAATAGACAGCTACGGCTTAATTAATTCAACGGCCGTTTTTAAAATGGCCGCTGATTTACGATGTGCGAGTAGTGGTTGTTCGGAAGTTTATGAACTTATTGAAACATTGTTGCTTTAAAATGACGGTAGGTAGTGAATAATATATCTAAACAATGAATAAAATTGACGTGTGTGTTTGTAATGTCAAAATAACAACTTTTTACTAAATGCATATGAAAGTATACAACAGTGTTTTTCAACGTGTGGGTCACGACCCCCTAGGGGGTCGCCAAGCCTCTTTAAGGGGGTCGCCGTTACTTTAAAATTTAAAATCATAGTAGTTCAAAATGTTATATTTATTAACCAAAAAAATAAAAAAATATTAAAGGCTTAGGTTAACACAAATCAACAAATACCTAGTAGTCACATGAATTATTGATGTGAAGTTGAACATCCGCACCCATTCACATTATTGTGATGGTTGCGCCTGTTTCTCCTTAACCAATTTTTTTTTTTATTCTTATACGATTAACTCGTTCTCTAAATTTCGGCGATTTCTCTATTTGCCTTTTAATTGAACTATCGATGAAAACGTTATCTCACACAAGTAGGAGGTTCCAAATGGAATCAAACACTTCAAAGCTTCTGTGGTGAATTGTGGGTATTCTGCTTTTCTGCTTAACCAAAAAATAACCAAAGTGACAGACTTGAATTCCAAGTTAGAAACCGCGGAGGGTAGGGGGTCGCGAAATATTTTTCCATACTAAGGGGGCCACACTATGAAAAAGGTTGAAAAACACTGGTATACAATAACAACTCAACTTAAAGCATTTATATCAACTAAACCAATTACAGGCACTTCTGAATTGGCAAGGGGTAGCTCAGTCAGAAAGATGAAGCTAGTTACCCATTCCAAAGCGTATTAGGTACCTATGGAGAAGGGCGCGCGAATAATTTCCACGAACACTCTTTTAAAACGAGATTATGGTATACAGGATAAGTTTTTAACCAGTGCGTAAATTTTTTTTGGTGGTTCAGTATCAGTAATAGAACACATTTCCATAATTTGTTAAATTTTTTGTTGGTCCTACTTGAAATCAGCAAAATATGGATACAATCTATTCGTAATAATATTAATGGGCGAGCGCACAGCTGATAGGTACCTACTACTGTGTTCCGCTTCACTGACCGCGCCACCGGCGCGTTGCGTGACGAGTATCCATTAAACCAGTTTCAAAATAAACATCTTTCGTTAACGATAACTTAATTTTTTTGTACTAAGACATATTAAAGTAAGAAATAAGTGTATAATAAAACACATTTAAGTTTAATTTTTCAAAATTTGCGCACTGATTCAAAACTTTTCCTGTATAAAGATATGATATAAAAACATCCAAACATAAAAACGTTCACATTTATAATATTATGTAAATATAGGCAGATATTGAAGTGCACAAGTGTGTTCACAGACACAGGTACACTCTCTCTTCCCTCACTCCCATAGTCCGATGGGATGGCAATCCGACAAGACCGGAGAGAGATCAGGCGCAGGTCCAACGGCTTAACGAACGAAACCGAACCCAGAACCCCACGCTCAGCAGTCGCGCTTGCAAGCACGATACCAATGAGGCAGTTAGTTTAGGTATACACATACTAGCTGCTGCCCGCGGCTTCGCCCGCGTGGAACAGACAGACAAAATACAAAAAATTGCTTTTATGTTATAAGTACCGTATATACTTCCACTACAACGTACGTAATGTATTTTACGTCACACCTGGTCTTAATGTAAGTTTTACCACACGCTACGTGTACGGTAAAACTCGCATTATGGCCAGGTGAAGAAGTAAAATTGTGTACTCACCACGGACAGTAAAAAAGCAAGCCCTCTATCGCATATTTACAACCCTCGTCTGCGGCTCGGGTCACAAATACCTGCGATTTCGGACTTTCTTTCTTTTACAGCCCTTGTTAAGTAATGTACTATAATTGGATAAGGAAAATACCAAATAGCTTGGTAAATAAATAACACATTTATTTTTTTGGAATATGTAAAGGATAAAAATTGTTACTGTGGGTTATCCTTAGGAGATAAATATATACCATCACGGACATTTTTATCGATCTTTTTAACATATACAATTCCGTAGTACCTACATTAATTTGATCTATTGATGATCGATTCGATTTAAGCATACAAAAATTTATTTTTCGGCTTTTCTGTACTATAATATGTATGTATTATTATACATTAAACCTTTCTCTTGAATCACTCTATCTATTGCTGAAAACTGCATTAAAATCCGTTGAGTAGTTTAAAAGATCTAAGCGAACAAACAGCGGAAGCGACTTCATTTTATATTATGTAAAGATATTATATAGTAGATAGAATTTAGATACTATTCCAGATTTTTTGTGCTCTTTGTTTTTTTTTAACTTAAACAGCCACACGTTTCCCCAACACGCAACATGTAAACACGTCATGTCACTGCAAGTGGATTTACAAGCGTGTTCGGGGCACACAGTAAAGCCTGGCTTTGCGTCCCGCCGCAACTGGGGTGACGGCGACACGTGTGTGACGTCATATTGTAGCTATACACGCTCTTTGTGTGTAATGTGTTGAAATGTTGGTGCAAGGTCTAGAACAGCGTGATAGTTTTTTTTAGGGCGGATTGTTTTTATTTTATTTTTTTATTCTGATATACCGAATGAAAAAACGAAACCCTTATAGGACCACTCGTGTATCTGTCTGTGTCTGCCTGTCTGTCCGTCTGTCATGTCACAGCCAATTTGCTC
Organism: Dryobota labecula; assembly: GCA_947523025.1. Taxonomy (NCBI): domain Eukaryota; kingdom Metazoa; phylum Arthropoda; class Insecta; order Lepidoptera; family Noctuidae; genus Dryobota; species Dryobota labecula. The sequence goes on along the minus strand of OX383305.1, from coordinate 6,550,266 downwards.
CGAATCTAATGGACCCATTAAGTTGAAATTTCAAATTCAAATTAATTTGTTTTCACTTACACACAGTTCTTAAGGCGAGGTTCTTCGAGCGTGCATTTTTGTTCTAGAGATGGCAGCTGGGCGCGAGTAAATTGTGCCGTGAATTTCGTTAATTTTGGGTTGACTATTATATGTTTTACGATATTAACAATGTTAAACCCGACGAACATTACATCATCATAGACGTTTATTTTGATGTGATTTTCAATACATAATGTGGTATAATTTTGAAATAAAATTATTTTAATCTACAAAATAAGGGTATGTTTGGATTTTTTTTCTATCGAGCGAACTTTATCCAATTATGTAACAAGTACCCGACGTACCTACAAAAAGGTCTCAAAAGCAACATATAATTTTTTCACGTGTTTAATCATTACCGTTTCTAAATAAAATGACATTAAAATTACATTTCCTAGAGGTTAACTTCAAGAACCTCGCCTTAACCAAACAAGTAACTGTGGCGGCACCTACAACGCCATATGCGAACTACGCATCAAAGACCTGACGTCACAAATCCTGCATCGCGCAATCAGAGTTTACCGCGCGACTAGCATATATACAACATCGCGACATCAACCGTCGGGCAGTTGCCCGCCAGACTCAACAACCGTCTAGTCGGAGGATCCTCCCTTTACTATAGAGTATGAGTGAACTTTACACCCTGTTCCTCATACCTCTATATAACAAAAGAAAATAGTACCTAACTAAAAGAAGACTTTTGACAGAATTAACAGTGGGTCCCAAACTAGGCACACCCTGTATCTTGGTGACTCAAAAAGTTTGGTACACATCAACTTCTGTGACCCAAACACAGACGTGTTACGTAAATGAATGACTTCAATGTGGGGGTAATTTATGGGAGACAACTATGTATATTAAAAAAAAAGGTTTGCACACTGTATCGTATGACATATCAAATGAAAGGGCTAACTGTGAGGGTCTCAAATATATTTAAGTCAACGTGCGTAGTATTTACAACCGGTGCGTATCTCTACTTTCTTCGTTTTACTGAGTGTTTATACGTGTATAATTATAGATAAATATAGCATGTAAGTATCGAAACTTTATTTGTGTTACAGCTATATGAACATAGTCCGGGATTTCATATGTGGGCGGGCACGCTCTTTATGCCAGGAGATTTTTATTTAGGTAGTTAACATTTCAAGTTTTCTTTGTATTTGCTGGTATATTGGCGTGTGCTAGCTGACATATCTATGGCAAATAATTTAAGGAGATCGTTCTGCATCCATAGGTATATCGTTCGCCCCAGAACCAACAGCAAAGGGAAATTACTTTGCCAGTTCTAAATTACAAGTATATGCCCATGAAGACAAAGCTGCAGAAAGGATTTATTTCAAAAGAAAACAAAGATTTTGAGGTTATATTTAGTAAGAAACAATCCTTTCAATACTTCGAAATACATGCTAATAAATGCATGACACTGTTATTTAGGTATATTGCTTGTATGTTGAGCTTAGTGAATCAGAAAAACATTTAAGTACTTACCTAAGTACATACCTATTAGGTATTTGGTAAATCTTCTAGTTTTTGTATTAAAATAGGTAGATAAGTAAATAAGTACTTATTTATTTAACTTCAATGCAAACGACTTTATCCTAATGTCTTTTTTTTATTTATTTATACTTAGGTAGGAAGTCATATTACCTCATGAATATTAGTCATGTTATTGAAAGATTAAACATCTCTAATTGTCATAACTAATCTAATAGTCAAAGATGGCGGCATATTTTATGTGATGTCAATAGTCGCTCTTTTAATTGTTCATTATTGAACGCAGAATGTCCGTTTCATACAGATATTCGCAATTAGTCTAATAAAATATAATTATAATTATTATGTAGGTTAGATGTTTGTTGGTCCTGGGGCCATTTCCGACGATATCCTTCACTGTTCTGTGTCTCGTAATGTTAATTACTTTGCATACCTAGTATTGCATAGAATCAAGTTTTTCTAACTGAACAGACAGCTGTGCTGCTGGGGAGTTTGTTGCGCCAGTTCTTCTTTCCAAGCTAAAGCACTAGGAAGTAGTGAAGGGCAGGCGTTTTGGGGGACTGTCTTATGTAATTTTGACGTTGGAAATTGCTGATTCTCAGCCTAATTTGAATAAATAACTTTAGATTTTATAATAATAATAATAATAACCCCACCGCCGTATGTCTACGTTGACGTCGTGGTGGGGCTTGCGCGCTCCGAACTCTGGGTCTGTGCCGGTAGAGTTTACTTTACCGGAACATGTCTAGGGTGAGGAGCCAGACCAAGAGAGATACAGAAACCCGCAGGGCAGCATGTGGCGAGCTGTTGGGCAGTTGCGACCCCACGGACCCTATCTCCCGGGAGAAGTCATGTTCCTCATTTGGCTTGCCTTTATTGGCCGGCTGGAGTGAACACTGACGAGGAACTGAGCTCCCACCTCATTCTTGCCTTTATTGGCCGGCTTGAGTGGAGATTCGCAAGAGCAAACGTGCTCGGAGGAAGGAAGTATTCCAGTAAGTGCTTGTAGGGATCTTGACCATCTTCCGGGCTCTGGGATTGTTCTGAGAGCCTTGGAATACCTCTCCACTCCTCGAGCACCTCAGGACATGTTGCCCCCTTGTTGCTACGTCACTATGTGCTAGCGACCGTTTTCGGGGGCCCATTATTGAGTGTGCAAGTCACCCCCTGCCATTTTATCCGTGTGTAAAAAAACATTGATCAGGCAGGGGCCATAGTCCTTCCATAGTTTTAGGTAACCAGTCCATTTTAACCACCCAAACCCATAGTCCAATATCTTTGTTTCCATATCCTACAATAGTCCTATACCAACCGGGGGTTGTCCTTGGGTGCACTTGCATAGTGCGTACAGGGATAATCGTCGGTTGGTGCCTCATACTCATTTAATTAAAAAGCATCTAACGGGCCTCTGCGAGTTGGCTTCGGCCCCTCGTACGCCTTTCAAAGGTCCGGAACCCCAGGGTCCCGAGATATATAAACACATATAACAAATAATAATAATAAATTTACCAAAAAGAAGAAATACAATGCATGTTACATTATTTAGATATTACATTTATGCTCAACTTTTGTGAATAATGACCCCGATGCTAGGAAAATCCTGTGTTATATTTTGATTTTAGTATTATTCTGTAGTATCTTATTTTGTATTGCTATTGTTAAGTAGAAACTTACCCTCTATCTTTTAAAAGTTGAGAGATTATTAATGGATGAAACCTATTCGCAGCTTGTATTTATAAAGTCGTAGATCTCAGCTAATAAGAAGTGCTTTCTGTAAAGTATCTCTGTTACTAATGTCTTAATCGCTCTTCCGACACTATATAAAGAGGGCATATCCCTCTCCCAAGATTGTTATTGGACGTAGCTATGCAAAATGGATCCAGCCACAAAAATTTACTTTTGAGAAAATGGGAATTTTAGTAAAATTGATATATTAAAATAACAAGACCGTAGTTTGTTTTCCAAATCCTCTTAAATATTGGGTCTTTTTATTTGTTTTTATAGTTTTAATAAATTTCATGTGCATAAATATATTTTTTTTTTTCAGTAAAAATCTCTTTGGTTCTTTTTTACAATATTCAAAATGTGGGATGGATCTCTTAGTGTTAAGTTGAGGCAATAATACGCATATAAAAATAGTAAGGGCGTTTAATTAAAAAACATAGATACATAAGATTATCAGTTTTCTTCATCAGACACGATAGTACCTACCCATAAAAAAATATATATTCAAATGGCATGATTCCTGTTTTATAGTAAAAAATCGACTTGACATAGAGATCCAAAGTAGTTTGGATCTTTTAAAACCCATGCTATCTATGTTTCCATGACACATGATTCTATTTTAACTCTGCGAAAATGCTTAATATTCTGTTGGTATCATTAACATCTGTGGTTTTCATTAGAAAAAAGGAACTTTGCGGCTTGGATATTTTTTGCATATACTAAAGATGATGTGTAGATGCTATTTATGACGATAACCCAAAAAACGGTTTTTGTGGGCTGGATCCATTTTGCATAACTACGTCCAATTGTTCTCTATAAGACGTTAAGTTTCCACCCCTGACATTGATCATTATATTTGGGTCTATAGGAAATTAGGAACACTTATGCATTCCCTTTAAAGATTAGAAACTTGACTATTTCGTGTATCGCCCGTTCGAGGCGGTGACTTATTATGTTAGTAACAATAATGGACTATATCTCTCTACTCCATTTGAAATAAAATTAGACATTAAAATAAACTATCTTACAGTCCGTTCAACCGATTTTGACTTCTATTCCGTAGGCAAAAGGATGGCATTAAAAGCAAAAAAGTGGTTACAATACCAACTGTTTACTGCAGCTTCCATTTGTCATGCCACCAACGCAATAGAAGTCAAAATCGGTTGTACGGGCTGTAAAAAAGGTTTATTTAAATGTCTAATATTATTTCAAATGGAGTATAGGTACTGATAAGTAAAATAATCTACATCAGCAGAGATCAGAATAGGTAGAGTTTATTTACCTAAACTTCGAGGAAAATACATAGAGTGGATAATACCTCCTCTAAAATCCCGGAATAATTATAATGACGTTTAAATCCCGGGATTTAAAACCACGAATTATTTATTGGGCTTTATTTATGGTTACAAATTATTGATTTTAAGAATCACTTGTAACATTTTTTAAGATTCCGTACTAAAACTATTCCATTTCAGAGCTTTGTTTTACCTATGGAAAATTGATAGGCAGTCGCTCCGTATAAAATATTGGTATTCAGTTGCATCCGGTTACAATGGAAGCTGACTCCAATATAGGTTGGGAAAAGGCTGGGCAGATGATGATGAGTCGACCAGATAGGTCAAAGTCCAGGGCCTCAAGTCTGCTATTACAATAGTGTCAGAATGGTCTCGCCATTGTGAGTATTTGACAGTGTTTGTATGGCAAATCTGTCAAAAACTCACAATGATGAGACCATTCTGACACTATTGTAATAGCAGACTTGAGGCCCTGTTCAGTTGACAGCAATATCGATATTTTCATTGATAGTCTGCCAGTATTTAAAACTAAAATTATTGTACCTGTAATCAGCTGCATATACTTATACTTATTCTAATTTAATTGAATTGTGTTTAATCTTAATTTAATATTGTAACCAAATCTACAAGTATTAATAATTTCCTTTGAATTTAGTTAGACTTACGATATAATTTTTTTTGTTTTATTTTTTTTGTTTTGTGTCTTTTAACTTTTAACACGTCATTTAGATGCTTTCCTTTATTTTATGTCATATTTATATATATATATACCTTATGTGCGAAATTGTAATTTTGTATGGTTGTATTGATCTCATGCAATGTGACGAAATGTATTATTTTTAATTTAATCAAATTTTATATTCTAATTATATTTGGTAATTTTATTATGTATTACATTTTTATTGTTAATATTATAATGAAATAGGAATTTAAAATTTTTCATTGTATAGTTGTTCACCTACCTATAACAATGTTGTGCATGCCTATATGTGATGTATTTACAGAGTACTGAAGACTTGTGATTACCTGTTATTAGGTACTATACTTGTAAATATGTCGTTGGTGTGCCTTGTTCAATAAATAAAAATAAATAAGTCAAATCGTTTCTAATCATTCATATTAATTAATTATTCATTCATTTTTAATCATTTCTTCGCCGGAATTCTCATATCTTATTTCAGCTCTACAGTATTCTATTCAATCCTAAAACCCCCTCTTATCTTAAAGAACGTTTCAAGTTCCTTCATGACACACATAATAGATATCTGAGGTCATCGGAAAGCTTGAGACTAGAGATGCCAATGCATTCCACTAGTTTTTATGACAAGTCTTTTACAGTTCAAGCAGTACGGTTATGGAATGCCTTGCCCGTCTCGATAAGGCGTGCTCAATCTTTGTCCACTTTTAAAATTTTGGTTAAAATCACTTCCTCTCTCCTTAAACATCATCATTACTTAAAGTTCCTTGCTCTTGTATCATGTTTATTATTGTGTGTGTGTATATATATATATATATGGATAAGTACCTCTATATGCTTTGTGTATATGTATTTATTGTATATATGTAAGTGGTACACCACTAAATACCTGCAGTATTGTCTCTCCTTCTACTTTTTGATCCATCCAAAGGTTGTCTGTAAAAGATCGCTTTTAGCGATAAGACCGCCCATTGTGACACCCTATGTAACAGTTCTACATTTATATCTGTAATTTTTATGGTGTACATAATAAAGAGTATTCTATTCTATTCTATTCTATTTACTTCAAATAGGCACATAAAAGGCACTTTTGAACGTCAAAATTTACAATTATAATTAATTGATTCTAGTTGCCCCTTCCAAAAGGTAGTTACGTATGGAGAAGAATGGGCAAGAAACTCCATACTTACTCTTTTAAAATGTTAACAATATTTTGTATACATTAATTTATCATTATATATGAAGACGATGCACTAGGTACCTACTACCGCGGTCACTTACATCTGACAAGGACTATTCCTGCTTGCAGCGATCGGCCGCTATAGTTACGCTTACCTATGCTCATCATCATCAACCAATAGACTCGTAACATAAGATTTTTGCAGAGCCCCTTATTTTTTTAAATGATAAAAAAGACCGTAAAAAAACCAGCCGAAGTGGTCAGAAGTAGTAACAGAGCCTGAGAAATTTATTGAAACATTTTCTTTTTTTGATCGGCGCGAAAATCTGCGGTAAAAAGATGTGGTCATCGTGTGCACAAGATTTCGTTTTCAAAGTGGTCAAATGTCTAGTACCTAATTCTAGCTTCACTTCCTGCTTTTGTTATGAAAATATCAACATGATTTGAGTATAGGTACTAGCTGCTACAAGAAGTCAAATTGTCCTACTACAGCGGAAAACTATGATATAATTTCCCCTAATCATAAAAGCCAAGGAAAATTAGAAAAACCCCTAATTAAATAACCATTATTTCCCGATGTAACAATATCAATCGTTACCCACTCTTACGTGGGTACGAACAAGGGTGCCATATTCCCCCAAACCCCCCAAATCCCGCCGAGGAAAGGCACTTGTAATCGAGAGGGCTTTATTAATTACAAACTTGGACCGCAACCACCCCACTCACACACCCCTACCACCCACAACCCAACGCATTACCATCCTTAATACCTGTTTACTAAGGTTAAAAATCCCATAACGGATCCCCATTAACCCAACCCAGTCTTATCTCTTGGGCGTAAGCGTCAACAGTGAGGTGGATTTAATTCAGTAGAATTTGAACTCAATACTGTGAGTTCTAAGATCGTTTTTCGGTTGGTGTGGGTCTTCAAACAAAGCCCATCAATTTGTTAAATGAAGAAAATGGAGATGTGTAATTTAGGAAGATCTTGGTCGGCTGCGTCTGTAATGTGTGCCATGTTCACAGTTATGTAGGTAACGTGTAACGTTTGTAGTTAACTAGCTTTTACTTAGAATGCCTCACGACGATTTTAAACGTATTCCAAATGGAGTTCTATATTGTAGATTTGAGTGAGTTACTTCATTAATTAATTATAGAGACAGAATATACATAGGTATCTTGAAAGAAAAGAGATTAAGAGGGAAGCGTCAGGGTAGCCCGCGAGATTCGTGTAAAATAATTTTAAACTTAATGCCTACACATAATTATTGTATGCCAATTAGGCAGGACATATTGGAACTAAATTTTTTTGTTAAGACCTGTAACAAACATATGCCCACAATAAAGATATTTTGAATTTGAATTTTGAATTTTGAATTCAAATTTTTATACGTTTTTTTTGCTATTTCTGCCGCGCTAACGAAGCAATAACTCGATTTTGGACGATTTTGATTTATACAGGTTGGAAAAAAAAGACCGTGGTTGGAGGAAAAGTACCCTTAATATTGATGATGGCATGACTCTTTCGGTTGGTATCATAAAATACAGGATGTTTTTTTTTTCACATTTCACCAGTTCTATTCCCGGCTCAAGCAGGTGATTTTTCAAAAATCTTTAAATGCAGTTTTAATTATTTTTGAAAATAAAGAAATGTTGCCTTTCAGTAAAATTTGCCACCATCAATATTAACTAGTAAGTCCCTTAGTCGCCTTTTACGAACACCCACGGGAAGAAATAGGATGATGCTAGTCTTTACGTCCGGCACCATACGGCACGCGATACGCGACCGTAATATCAAATAATTATGTATTTACAGAATTATAATCATAAGAATAATTAATACAACTCTATAGGTTAGTATAATCCTATAAGTCATGATTTCATGAAATATAGTCATTCAAGATTCTAATGATTATAATTCTGTTAATACATAAATGTTACGGTCGCGAATGATATTTAGATCAAGATAAAGCCTGATAATGGTGTCGATTCCCTTGTTCACAAACTAAACTAAATTTAAGTTCAGTGCACCTTTTTCTTTCTATTTCATTAAGAAAAGGACAGATTCCCTTGTTCACAAACTAAACAAAATTTAAGTTCAGTGCATCTTTTTCTTTCTATTTCATTAAGAAAAGGACAGAAGATAAATTTTAGTTTAGTTTAAATTAATCAACGCTCAAGCGTTGATTAATTTTAGTCGGCAAGTTTTTAATCACGTCTAAACTTGTATGGAGTAGTGACAGGCGCTGATCAATCTGACAGGACTAAACTAAAATTTATCTTCTGTCATTTTCTTAATGAAATAGAAAGAGAAAGATGCACTGAACTTAAATTTTGTTTAGTTTGTGAACAAGGGAATCTGCACCACTGACCTGCAAATAGCAAAAACCTAAGAAATTTTGCCAACTTTGGCGCTTCCCTCTTAAGGAAGAAATGAAAAGAAAGAAAATAAATTTATTTGACGCAGTTTAAGGCACACAATACTGACACAGAACACAAAAAATACAGAAAAAACTTTAAATTGCAATGTGTGCCTCGCGGCTACGCCAAATGACCAAGAGAGAAGCTCACTAAAAAGATGGAACTCTTGGACATAAAAAATTTTAGCTACGGAAAATGCAGTGTAGGTAATCTATTAATTATGTCGAGATACAGAATTTAACAGCTAAGAAACAAAAAAAATCATGTGTAAAGTACCAGCAACGGTACGACTTTATAAACACTAAAGAAAAACTAGATAAAGTCAAATAACATAGTTGACAATAATATTAAATGTTCTGCAGAAAAAAATCTGTATATCTGTAGCGCTATTCTGTAGAAATCGCAGCGTGAAAACTCAGGTGAAGTGAGCTCAAAGTGAGCTGTCAATATCTAGACTCCCTAGCGTCAGGTAGGATGACAGTTCACTTCACGCTCACTTCACCTATATTTTTACGGTGAGAATCAACCGGCTAATAAGGTTTCGGAATTCAACAACCCACTTAAAGACTACTTTTGACTTTCTAAATTACCTGTGTTCCAGCTAATTTAAAAAGTCAAAAGTCTTTAGTAGTCAGTAATATGGCGTGAAATCAGTTAAGTAACTATCTGCAAAAGAATGTGAGGCGTTTTTACCACAACTAACAATAAACGTTTATGAAGAAGCCATTAAAAAAGCTATAAGACACGGTGAATTTACTTAAGTGTTACTAATTTAGCAAAAAGAGTCTGGAAATGACACATTTGATTGCAGGTAAGTATGTGCCTACAATATGGATACTGCGAGATTTTCCTAGCGGACTAAAATAATATGTAATCTTAGCTTCTTTAGAGAAGCTATTGAGATTACCAAATATAGGAACTTCAACCGGGATGATGGGTTTCAACTGTCGAGAGCCTGGAATCCAGTGGTTCAGCTGTGTAAAAACCGAAGAAGTGCCGAAAAAAGTTCGCGAGCGGACACAGTGAGTTTCGTGTGTCGGGAACAGAATCGAGTTGCGAGTGACAGTGGTAGCGGTACTGAGTGCAAAAAACGAACAAGAAAGAGGGTAGACCGTTTTGTCTGCTCATAAACACCCACCCGCAGTGACTTCAGTTTATCCGTGATCATGGTGCTTGCAACAGCGCCGAAATATCGGGAACTCATAACAATGAATAAACATGGTAAATATCCCGCTTATGTTAATAATAATATTAGTGACCATGACAGTTTAAAAATATGTAATCTATCCACAGATAGCATAGCATAGGTCGAAGAATTGCCAAACTTAAGACGCAGATATATGCCAATGACCTTGAGTGGTTAGCTTGCGTGTTTTACACTGAGCTCACGCAACGTGTCATACGTCCAGCCAGTAATAGGACTCGCCCATCCAGGAGCACTGTCCCAAATAAGACGCATTATTAATTTATGATACATAAAACAAAAGGTATTTTAATAAAACACGTAGACTAAAAGATCAATAATTAAATTATCTTTAAAAATGTAAAGGTTTTAGAAAAATACTCTGGATGGATTTTGCGTGATTCTTAGGTTTTTATCCGCGTTAGAGATAACTTTATAAATTAATTTCACTATGTAATATAAACATAGTCTAAAATATTCTTAAATAATTAAGAAAATGCTACTCGTTTAGACGTGATCTTCAGTATAAAATCATTAAAAGTCTGTGATTTTTTTTTATTGTATAAAAATTGTATTTGTAATCGTATCGATTAATATTTACAATACAATTTACACAATTTAAATGCACTAGGCATGTACTATACCAGACTCTAGAACTGAAGCAGCACATAAAATAATAAAACAACCCCTTACTTTATATTCACAACAAGCTTCAGGCATTTTCACGTAATTCCAGTGCCGTAATTAAAAAGTCAACGGCACAGTGCTGCCAACATTAAGCCCCTCGTTAACACTCGCGACACTTCCGGTTACACCGGAAACATGGCTGCTGTAATAATTTTCAATGTTTCCGCACGGTAGAGTAATTGATTTTTGTAAAATCCTCTGTTTTTTTTTAAGATTTATGTAATGTAGGTTATACTGTTATTTCTAATTATGGCTGATCAAATTTCGTGGTAACAATGAGGACTAATTAATCGTTAATTTAATGCTTTTCATGAATTTGGCGAAATAAAAGTGGTAGCGTAACTGTTCTAAATTCAGTATCGGAATTTACTCGGAAACGCAAAATTAGGAGGTACCTTTAATCATGTTTTATATCGCTACAGTCAAACGGGAAATTTCCGGTATCATTTATACAGATGGTCACAGTTCCCAGTATCATCTGTATATGATACTGGGAATTCCCTGGAATGTGGAAAAATAACAGTCAATCAATCGATTATGTTCGTGAACGGGCGCCGTCAGTTGAGACTGGTCATCTCTTAACTGCCAGGGCTTATTTTTAATTTTATATTTTGAATTGTTTTATTTTAAACTCAAACTGAAAGCATTTAGTTCACTTTTGAATTGTCAAAGAGACGGTCGTCAGTTAGTCAGAAAGTTGAAGCTAGTTGCCCATTCCAATACGTAGATCTCTATGGAGAAGAACGGGCAAGAAACTCCAAGGCCACTCTTTTAAATCAAGATATTACAAAATCCTGAGTACATTATTCTTGTTGCTTCTGTGAGACAATGTAATAATTGAATATCTTTGCGTTCTTTTTTAATTTTTAAATCGCTACGCGTCTGGCGCAACACGTAACGAACATGTCGCGCATTTCCGTGACGGGAACCCGTAAGTTTTTCCCCTACCATAAATTGCTCAACGCGGCTAAAGAAGTCTACACTTAAAAAAAATAATCGTAAACGTTATTACTATATTTTCGATGAAAAATTAAATAATATTGTTTTAAAATAAGTGTAAACGAAACCTGTTTTTGAACATCGTTCCAGCAACCAGGCTTTTACTGAGCGCATATTTTCAGTGATGAATACAAAATGGCGACATAAGCGCAATAGGGCCAGTATTAAACTCATAAAACCTTTATTAATGATACTTTGCAACCTTAATTTAGGTTGTAATAAAATTTATAAGAAATTATAATTAAAAAACCTGTTCATAAAGGCTCAAAGTAGCAAAAAACATACATTTAAAAAATAAAATATTTTGGAAACATCCTACTATATATATTTTTTTACTTTTTAGACACTATATTTTTACAGGCAATGGCTTTGAAAATACGCGGATATGGCGGAGGAGCTCGTGGCTAAGTAATAACAGCCGCACGGGTCGATCCGACAGGTTAAGCTACGCTTGCCGGGGTTGGTCCGTGGATGGGTGACCATCTTTACATACCGAGACTCCTCCGTGCCTCGGGAAGCACGTTAAGCCGTTGGTCCCGGCTGTCATTCGTGGATCTTTGACAGTCGTTACGGGTCGTCAGAAGCCCAAAAAAAAAGTCTGACAACCAGTCTTTCCAAGGGGTATCGTGTTACCCAGTTACTGGTTTGTGGAGGTCAGATAACTGGTATTCAGCTGCATCCGGTTAAGACTGGAAGCCGACCCCAACATATAATAGTTGGAAAAAGGCTAGGCAGATTAAAAAAAAGTTGGCAACCCTTGTTGTAGGCTCACATTATTTTAACACTTATTACTGAATGGTTTCTATAATTAAAAAGCAACTAAAATAAGTTAAAGAAATACTTTTCTCCGCCCAATTAACTTTCGTGCAAATTGCACGTAGCTCTATAAAATGCTAACTCACGTTTAAAGACAGTAATTTTAGTTTTATTACTGTTTAACGCTGTGCAAAAACTTGGCACCAGCGTTTTTATAGAGCTCGGGCGGTGTAACAGGAAAAAAAAAATAAGACTATACTTTTATTATCCAGCACCCTGGTCCCTAAGTCGAAATCCGAGAGTTTTGAAGGATAATACTAATACATAACTAAACATTTTTTTTTTTTTTTGTCAGAACTTACATAGCTACACGAAACTGTCAAATTTCTCCAAACGATTTTAAACTTTAAAATGTTTCTAGAAAATATGACAGTTTGTAAAAATAGTGATCATTAGCGATCAGTAAGGCCACCATTATATATTTTGTAGCGTTTGATTGATTTTTTTTTTATGTTGTACAATAAAGTATATACCTATACTCTAGGTATTTTTATAAATAAAATTAAAGTGTCTGTTTGTAATGTCAAAATAACAGCAACGGTGGTACTAATAAAAAAAATTGTCTGTTTTTTTCCTCGCAAGTGTGTTAAAAAACGTCGTATGAAACGCGTGTGCATTGAACATTACACTCTCGGCTTCCTTATCGCGCTCGCCTCAGGCTCGCGCGAATAATACCGCCTCGAGCGCAATGATCAACATAGCACACATATATCATAACTAGCTTCTGCCCGCGACTTCGTTCGCGTGAAATTTCGGCCCACCCATCGCGTCGCATTCGCATCCCGTCGCTCGCCCGCGCTAAAACTTCGTTATCGCTTAGCGTTCTTTCTGACTTCCGTTCTTTTCGCTTGGCTTCTAAGGATCGTAGCGTAGATATATAGCCTATAGCCTTCCTCGATAAATGGGCTATCCAACACTAAAATATTTTTTCAATTCGAACCAGTATCTAGTTCCTGAGATTAGCGCGTTCAACCAAACAAACAAACTCTTCTTTATACTGTACTGTATAGCTTTATAATATAGCTGACCCGCGTAACTTCGTCTGCGTCACCTAAGAGAGAGAGTTGTTTAAATAATGAATTTTCTACTTATTTTGTTGCGGAGTTATTTTAAAATTATGATATCTCCTAAGATGTTGATTGAAATCAAGTGATGTCAAGGACAATTTTGTTTACATTTAAATACTTGTGATTAATAACATATTTATTTGGATAAGGATTAATATTATGTTGATAAAACTCCTTCGCAAATAATGAATTAATTTCGAAAAAAATTGATTACTATAAAAAAAGGTTATAGTGAGTCAATCTTAAAAGATAGACATATGCTGTCGCGGACTTTTTTTTAGAACTTTTAAAGAGGAATAATTCCATCATACATGATATTTGCGTAACTTAAACCGTTTATGCAGCGCACGCAACGGAAGCTCCCAAAAAGGAATATTTTTTCCCGTTTTTGCAACATTTTTCATTTATGCTCCGCTCCTATTGGTCGTAGCGTGATGTTATATAGCCTATAGCCTTCCTCGATAAATGTACTATCCAACACAAAAAGAATTTTTCAATTCCAACCAGCAGTTCCTGAGATTAGCGCGTTCAAACAAACAAACAAACAAACAAACAAACTCTTCAGCTTTATATATTAGTATAGATGTACTATTATGGAAATTAAAAAAAACCGTAAACGCACGGTGCTTGCTATACAACGGGGTATTCGGTAAAGAAGGTACTTAGGTGAGAGTACCTATTTTACCGCACGTTCCGTTGTATGTTATAATTTTTAACTTTCGAACAATGTATACAGGCTTCGTAAATGCATTTTTTTTTCACAAATGTGTTGAAAAAAACATTTTTTCTTTAAATTAGCTGTTGAAATTCAGAATGACACTCTGGTTTTCGCGTAAAAAAAGTAGCCTATGTCCTTCTCCATATCCCAGGCTATAATCTGCCAAATTTTATGACGATCGGTTCGGCGGTTTAGGCGTGAAAACATAACAGACAGACAGAGTGACTTTCACATTTATAATATTAGTATGGATTGTAAAAGAAAGTGGTTAGCGGAACCAACAAATTGACAAGGAACTACTTCTATTAAAATTCCTGACGCCTACCTACTAATAACCGCTTGGCTACCAACGATAATAGCTAACCAAAATACTCCAATTCTTCATACGCATATTTATAGTCACGTAAATCTCCAAAATAAATGACACCGTATAATATAACATGAGCGCGTTCATCTGTGCCGGAACTCCGGACTTCCGAAGCGTCCACCCGGACTTAAAGGCCCGAAAAATAAGCCAATCCTAACCCTAAACGCTTCCAAAATTTATGTCCGCCTCTTGACCCTCGCAACGCCTTATTCAACTTTTATTTTTATTTGAGTGAGCAAGGAACAAATCTTAGCGTAAAAGGGATAATAAAATAATCGTTAGATTCGTTTAGACGACTCTAATTTCACGGATTGCTGCGCAAAGGGACGTTCGCAATGTAGGGTTGAGTTTGTCTCGCTCTAGCGCGTTGGGGGTGGTATGTCTGTCTCTGTTGCGCGCCGTCCAATCGCCGGGAGTGAGTTGCACAACTTGCAGACTTGCTCCTCTTATTTTTCCTTGTTTGCGGGTTTGTATAGGAAGTTTTTTCCGCGGTGGAAATGTTTTCGTGGATATCAGAGTTTATTTTAACAAGTTCGTTCGGTGTCGAATATTTTATTTTGGACTTTTTAATTTTTGTTTCTCTGAATATTGGAAGACGGAATTCGTAAAATAAGCGCTTTTCACTGAGCTTTTACTTGTTTCAACAAAAAAACAGAAAGCTCATCATAAAAATCATCTTTTAATATCTTCTAAGCGTATGATGTATCAAACCCGATGCTCAAGCGATAGTCCATCCGACTGCACAAAATGGTTACTTCCCGTTATTCACAGCGCCCGCGCAAATCGCGTAAGAGCCGGTCAAAGTACGTAAGAGCCGGTCAAAGTACGTAATAGATCAATGGCTATCGGCTATCTAATCTAAATAGAACGGCTATCAAATTGTTCCTAGGGTCCGCCTTCGTAAATTTTACGCTTGATGCAAGATTATGAGATTGACAATGAATATATCAAGATACACTGGTAGGTAGTGCTATTCTGTAAAAATGAAGTGAGTTTGAAGTGAGCTGTCAACCCTAGATTCCAACGTCGTAAGATGACAGTTCACATAAGGCAAAACGCCCGGGTAGCCGGCGAAATTCAAATTTCCTTGCGTTTTTTCCGATTTGCAGGTCAGTATTGGGTTGTATGTTGATCAAAATATGATACGCGACCGTAACAAGTAGGGCATGCAAACCTGATACCCGGATAACCGAAAACACCGGATAACGGACTGAATTGAAAACCGGGTTTAACAAGTATGTATCAACAGAATTATAATCATTAATACTGCTCCATATCGAGCGTGCGTTCAACGGAACTTAATCTAGCTAAAACGTGGATCGGAATTGGAGCGCTCGGCAGGATCGCGGGTTTCCTAAAACGGATCGTGCCAAAGAATCTTCGATCCACAATCAGCGCTCCATGATCATAAAAAGTGGACCGCCGATCCAAATTGGATCGTTTGGGTGTAGATCCAGCTATTCATCTATCGTGACAAAGGTAGTTTCACCAAGCAGGTCAATAAGAAGAAAATTAACCAGGCATGGCTTCAGCTTTCTCGGACCTTAAAATAATCATTGGTCAGTTAGTATTAGTACATACGAGTACTACTAGTCATCTCAAACGAAGTCTTGTGAACTGCTCAGAAAAACTAACATAAAACTGCAGATGACAAGGTTCTCAAAATTGTAATTTAAAAAATCACGGCATTTTTTTTTTCTTGTTAGGAAATATTATCGTGACAAAGATTCAAACTATCCGAAATTTGGGTTCTATACCTACCTAATACTATCATAATCAGTTGCCAATTGCAATCTCTATGAAATATTTGTCATTGAATTTATCACTGTTTTAGTACAATCCCGAATATTATTTAGGCAATCACTAAAACGAAATTAAATCGCTCCAACCCCGGTCATTCGGGAAACCATCAAACTGTCATCACTCCCAGCTGTGGCGACCTCTACAACGGACAAACTGATTTATTTGCACTATGATATACTGCTTTCCCGCGTCAACTCCGGGCTAAGTCCCACTCCACTCTGCCAGGCAGCAAAATATAGCTTCCTTTGCTTTGTAAAATTAATAGATATGTTTATATTTAATGAATTAGATGTTTTAAATTTAGTTCAATGTTTTAGCGGTTAAGAGACGTTTTATGTTGTGTAAATGTTCCAAATTATTATTTTTAAATAATAATTTAGTAGTTAGATATAGATAATATCTTCAGGCTCCAAATATAAGCCTGACGAATGTTTACCTGAGATGAACAAGTCTCAGAGGCACACACAAAAAAATTATTGATAGACAAAGTAAGGCAGACAAAATATGATTTCCAAGTCTTTATTTGTTGTAATTTAATTATAGAAGGTCTCAAATATAGTATTTAATAGGTACCAGCGACGTAACGCACCGGATCAACTCGAGATGGATGAAATGGCGACAGGTCACAGGAACAACTTGCGACCCACAGATGCCCCTAAAGTTAAAAGGGAAAATCTACAAGTCTGCGATAAGGCCTGTCGTATTGTATGGATCGGAATGCTGGGCCGTGAAGAGGACGGATGAAAAAAGATTGCATGTAGCGGAGATGAGAATGTTGAGATGGATGTGTGGAGTGACGAGCATGGATAAAGTCAGAAATGAGTACATAAGGAGAAGTTTGAGAGTGGCGCCGGTGACAGAAAAGTTGAAAGGACGTCGTTTGGCATGGTATGGGCATGTGATGAGGAGGGAGGAAACGCATGTGACGAGGAGAGTGATGAAGATAAATGTGGATGGATGGAGAGGGAGAGGAAGGCCCAAAAAAATATGGATGGATTGTGTGAAGAATAATATGAAAGAGAAGGGAGTGAATGATAGAGTGACGGTTGACAGGGGGGAATGGAAAAAGAAAACGTGTTACGCCGATCCCAAGTAACATGGGACAAGGGCAGGAAGATGATGAGGTACCAGCGAGGCAATGAGGAATATCGCGCTCGAATTCACCGCTAGAGGCGCTAGTGTAGAGTGAGGTCTCTAGAAATGTCAAATGTGAAACTGAACGTTCGCAGTTTGCGGGATTTTCTATCGCATATAGTTACTAATTATTAATAATTGTAAAGATTGTGCCATTCCTGATTAAATATGGCTTAATATTTTAAATAACAACTTAGGATCAAATTTCGTAGCACTTGGAGGAAGAATAATATTTGTCTGCTTAATGCTTGCCAATTTTAGAAACATTTTAATGTAAATATTCATTTGATCTTTTAAAATGTATTAACAAAAAAACATTTTAGAAGTAATGAGTACTTAAACATATCCAAAACATATAAAATAAAAGTACTGACAAGACCTTACTCAACAGTGGCGTCATCTGGTGAGCACAAAAACGTTAGCCCCCATTGCGTTACACACAGTAGCAATGGGTTTCATTTTGACAGTTTGTTGAACTGTCAAAATGCGTTATTGTGCAGAAAACATTTTTGAACATGAAGCAAAGGATAAGCAAGATCAGTGGCATAACTACAGGGTGCCAAATCGTCGGAATGCCACGGGCCCCCAGCCGGAAGGGGCCCCCAGTCAGCGGAGAATCCATTAAAAAAGATAGTATCTCGTTTTCCAAGGAAATTCTCAGTTTTCGATCCTCTTTAGACACGAAATAGAAACGTCATCTTCTTTATGAGAACTTGCTGACTTATTAATAACAAAGATTCATTTTATATCTTCAAGCTTTCCTGAAGTGTGCACTGCATTTCTGTTATTTCTCACCATTCCAGTGACTACGGCTAGTGCCGAGCGATCATTTCCAAAACTGAAAATGATAAAAACTTATTTAAGAAATTCTATGGGACAAGAAAGGTTAAGCAACTTGGCTATTCTATCCATCGAAAATTCTATGGCCCGAAATTTGAACTTTGATGATGTCATTAACACTTTTGCTGAACAGAATAGATAGAAGATCATCCGATGAATTTGCCACGGGCCTCGAACGGTATAGTTACGCCACTGAGCAAGATCCTTCAAAATCATTCAGATTGAGATTGATAGTGTGTTATTGATATTGTAATTAGGGTTCAGGCCAGAATGAGTTTTGAATACACCAAAGACAATTAACGAGAAATAGCTTTTGATTTTTTTTTGTTTGTTTATGGTTTTGGAGGTTTCACTTAGACTCTTTATAAATTGTAATTCTGCTTCGGAAACGTAAGGAATGCAACCTACAGTAGCTCCAATAATAGCTATTTTGTTGACGGACCCAACGCTTTTGTTATGCAAATGACTAACATTCGTATCACGTAACTTTCTCGGAATCGATTCCACTTTTCATTCCTCAAATGATGAAATGTAATCGATTCCGATGTCTGATTGGTTGGACTACTCGTCCAATTTGAGCGTTTTAATAAGACAAACTGAATTTGTGTGAAAATAAAAGTGTAAAACGAGGAAAAACTTTCGTTAAAACTGGAAAAATAATCGAAATTATGTAGCTTTTTTAAGATGGTTCAACATACACTGATAACTTAACATTGGTAAGTAATTCACACATCAGAAACGAGAAGTTTCACTTTAAACTGAACTTATTTACTTCTATGATACCCCAAAGCGAACATAAGTAGATATCATATCAGTTTATATATGAGAAAATTAACATGAACTCAAACTTTGGAAAGAAAGACGAGTATAAACTAAAGAAACACATCGGCGGATCGATCATTGTAAACTACTTATTTTCGAAATTCAAACTTTAATTTAAAAATGCATTTTTCTGATAATGTAGTAGCTACAATAGATATATAATTTGTCTTACAGGCAAAATACGAAAAGCTTTGTATCTACAGGAAAAAAATGTATTGTTGTATCATTTAAATAGCAAATATAAAGAGTCGTGACCTGAGACCTAGCAGTAAAATACTTTTTATTCATAGAATAATAGAGAAACATCCAGGAACAGACACATTCACCTTAACAACAATTTTTATCCATTTTCTCACTTATTATGTTTTTGATTGAACTACGTGACTTCGGCGCACTTGGCAAACAATATTTGCCGTCGATAAACCTCATTTTGCACCTTATTACGTCACAATAAAACTTATAATGGTAAGTTTTTTGGTGTATGAAGTGCAATTTTATATTTGTTTTTTTGACGTTTGACGTCTAAATTAAGTGAGTCACGTGATGTAAGTCATGTTTTATCATTTTAAAGGTCCGTTTGTTGTGATTGAAAATTAAATTGATATGTTAAATCCGGTGTATTGTTGTTTGTAATTAGTTTATAGGCATTCGTGAGACAAGATAATTAGGTGCGAACTAATAAAGTTATTAGGCATTTTAATGATAGTAATAAAAAAAGTTTATTTAATATTGATATTACTTGTTGTAATTGGTTTGTGTTTACTTTGAGGTCAGTTGTCATGTTATATTTAATGTCTATATTATAAATAGGCGGAGATCCATTAATAGACAATTTAATTAAAACACACAGTCCTACTTTTTAATTGGTGTTATGATCTCAGCGGAATTTTTATGTCCAGTTAACAAAAAAAAAACTAAATCTGATATTTATTGTGCTCTACATAGAAACGCTGAGATCGCGATTCTTTTTTTAGAGTCCAAGAAAAAGCAAATAAAAAAAAAAAGTTAATAATATGGCATCTTGGATGGAATCACGTCACATATAAGCCTGTAACACTTTTCGACATTTGTAATAAACAGGCCAAGTTTACTTTAAATCTAAATTAAAATATAAACACAGATACATAATGTGTATCTAAGTGCTGATATACACAAGCGCCATGCACCAACGGCAGCAGCAACTGCAGTTGCCGCTCGTTTAGCTGCGACGTGTCGACAGCAGCCCTAAGACGCGTCGATGCCTGCAGTTGCCTATGCCATCGACGCGTCGGCGGCTGCAGTTGCCTCTGCCCTGCCGTCGACAACGTGCCGCTCGTGTATTTGAGCACCGTACTTAAATACAACAGAGGCGTGTCTCTGTCGTATTTAAGTACGGTGCTCAAATACACGAGCGGCACGCACCAACGACGGCAGCAGCAACTGCAGTTGCCTCTGCCGTGCCGTCGATAACGTGCCGCTCGTGTATTTGAGCACCGTACTTAAATACGACAGAGGCACGCTGTCGACGGAAGCCGCCGACGCGTCGATGGTTGCAGTTGCCTCTGCCGTTGAATCGTACCGCTCGCTCGTGTGCACTCAGTAAGATCTTGCATGATTGACAAAAGAGCATTTCAGGTGAAGACTCATCACACAGCTGCCCCGTTATCTACGCATTCTGTACATCAAACTAAGTAACATTTTGCAATAATGGTTGCAGGAAACAACTATTATTTTTTATGTGAAAAAGCGCTGTTTACGGCAGCGCACAATGGAACGCACGCAAAGCATGGTTCTCTTGCATGCAACGGGGATATTTAACACGTTCCGGGACATAACGTCGTAGGGCGGGTTAGAAATCCAATACGATGCGGCACAACGCCTGCCGACGATTGTCTTTGAGCCTCAATTAAAACTACTACATCGACAACCGGGCAATGGAAGTTTCATGAATGTGAAGTACATGTGTCATAGTGTGAGATATCTTAGCCTTGTGCTGTCACCTGGGATAGCTTTTACCAGTCACCAATATGGTCCCTGCGCGCATAACGCAACTTTCCATGGCGGGTGTGTGCGTATACATTCCCCTTGCCTCAGTCCCACCTGTGAACGTCGAGAAGCGGTGTGTGGTATCACTTAAAATAAAATGTACATGACTTTACACAACGTCATCAGACGTTAAGCCAAAATGTATGGAAGATTCGTGTGTATATTTTGATGAAAAATCTGATCCCGCCTCTGGACGGAGTGTCCCGGAAAGTTAAGTTAAAACATGTTAGAAGCTAGGTGCACGGTTCCAATTGGTCGTGTCCTATGGAGAAGAGTCGGCAAGAAACTCCACGGTTACTCTTTTAAATATAATCAGCTTTTTCAAAATTTCTAAATAACAGTGTCAATAGGAATGGGAGGACAGTCTAGGCCTGTCAACAGGTACCAGGTAATAAATAGAAAATGGTTAACTAATCGAATCATCTGTGAGTCTATAAAGAGAACCACACAACTAAACATCAGAAGCCCAACATTTACACCAATAGGCAATTACAATTTCAGTTACTCCAATTTAGTATTGCGTACAATTATTTTACGCGTTTAATTCCCGCCAATTTGTCACACCACGTGCCAATGAACGGAATACGTAATCCTATAGTCCGTTCTAAAAATCTGATGAAAATGTAAACAAATAGATCAGAACATGTACTGTGGATGCCAATTTGTAGTGCCACTTACAAATTGAGTGCTTTGATTTAAGTATTTGAATACTTAAAACTAATGTATATAAAAACACCGCTCTAACGCCACGTAAACATTATTGGACTAGAAACAATTACATGTAAACACACCCACACAACTACATATCCCGATGTCGTGAAACAACCGAAATAGAGAGATATGACGCGGACTGCAGCGGGAATGAGATAGCAATAATTGTCACTGTTACGTACCCATAACAACTCAGAAACAAATGGCGACCTAGAAAACAATATTATTCAGGAGGATTTTGAAGTAAATAAGTTTTGATGTACTTACGAGTAGAAAGTAATCCCGTGGAACTTGTTTTTGGTTTGTGAATTATTTGTGCACATTTTGAAAACACAGGAAGGCATTGTTGCTGCTTATTTAGACGATTACGGTAATTTTACTTAATGCGCTGCACATGTGCTACACAAACGCAAATTATTGTGACTTACGTCAGTTGTGACGTTCGGCATAATTTATGCGGTCCACGTCGAGGATAAAACCAAAATTCTAATTTTAAAGATGCGGATGACAGAGGTTAATTTTATATAACATCAATTTTAGTCGATGATTTTTCGTGGCGGCCAATCTCAACAGAGACTAGCCATCTACGCGGGAAATATTGTAGTGCACAAGTGTTTGCGCAGACACAGGTGCCCTTTCATAGTCCGATGGGACGGCAATCCGACAAGACTGGAGAGAGATCAGGGCAAGGACCAACAGCTTAGCGTGTTTTTCGAGGCATCACACCGCCAACTTCCAAACTCCAGGCTGTTACTGAAAAATTCCTAATGGAAAACCCCAATATCACTTTGCCTGACCCGAGAATCGAACCCAGGACCACTCAGCAGTCACGCTTGCGGCCACGAGACCAACGAGGCAGTTGCTATTTAAGACGCAGATATATACTGAGCTCACGCAACGCGTCGTACGTCCAGCCATACTCGTAATTTATCATAGACATAATTTATTATGCATAAAACAAAATGTATTTTGATAAGTCACATAATCATACTAAAAGATCAATAATTAAATTATCTTCAAAAAGGTGAAGGTTTCAGAAAAATACGCTTGATAGATTTTGCGTGATTCTCGGTTTTTTACCGGCGGTAGTCATAAATTTACAAATTAATTTCACTATAAACATAATCTAAAATATTGACATATTAAGTTATTAAGAAAATGCTCTAATTTAACATATATTTTTTCCAAATCATTAACATTACTCGTTTAGAAGTGATCTTCAGTATAAAATCATTAAAAGTCAGTTATCGTCGCCCAAACATTAATACATAGGTAGTTGTAAAAAATGGTGAGATATAAAATTGAAACCTTCCAAATACCTACTGATAAAAAATGTGAGATGAAAGAGAGATTGCTTAGGCATTTAACCTAAACAGACTTAATTTACACTATCATCATATACTTTTGGAACAGATCATAGTTAAAATGCCCGACGCAAAGTTCTGGAGAAAATAAAACTGTTCACGACAAAAACTATCAATAAGATGACGCTTTTTACACGTGCTAGTGTTTTTAAATAAATTGTGGTCGCCTAACATTAGGTGCCAACAAAAACACTTTTTTTTTGCAATAGTCTACTCTCAATTACTGGCTGATTACTTCAATCCGGTGAAACCGTGATGAAACTGGCAATTTTTTGCTTTTTTTGTTTCTCCATTGTAGTATCCATTTTGCTTCGAAGATTATTTGAATAAAAACTCAATGAGACTTCTTTTATTTTTCTTTTAATGATGAATTTCGAGGAGAGAATAATTAGATATTTAGTAAAAGAAAATAAAAGTTAATTAAAAAGCATAAAATTGTGTTTGAAAATGAATACATAAAGAGAATTCGGTGAAAAACTTAACAGCCGAACCGTTGATGGAATGTCATTAAATTCTGCACATATAATGTATTGTGTTTCATCGTCTATTAAAAATCTAACACTTTCTAACGACACGTAATTCTGTAGGTACCTATTTATCACGTAGTAGGTAAGCTAAATTACTTTTAATGACTCTGATTGAACAAGAAAGAAAACTTTATTACCTGACGTTTATACTAAAACGGATATAAAATCCTTCATTTCAGTATGCTTTTATTTATTTGATTCCTGAGTTTGTTTGATTCTTATAGGTAAGTACCGTGTTGTCAGAAGCCCGAAAGTCTGACAATCAGTCTTACCAAGGGGTACCGTATTACCCAGTAACTGGGTTGTGGAGGTCAGATAGACAGTCGCTGTAAAATACTGGTATTCAGCAGCATCCGGTTACACTGGAAGCTGACTCCAACATAGTTGGGACAAGGCTGATGAAGATGATGATTCTTATAGGTACCGTGATATTCAAAATCAATACAAATAAATATAATTGAATGATACTGAGACTGACGATAATGAGACAACCACTCGCAACATCGCGACCCAACAAAGACATTTGAACGCAACTTTCTCATGACTTTGAACTTGAAATAAACTTTTTGACGACAAAATGTTCCAAGGTGTTTTTTTTTAATTTAAATGACTAATGTTTTTTTTTTTTGCAAATAGATTTATGCAAACACTTTTACACGTCAATCATATTTTGAGAACTAGATGAGGTCGGCGTTTCCTATCTGACTATATACTCTGAGAAGAGAGGCCGAAACAAACTCAGAGGTCGCAGTCTCTTTTATAATCCAGACATAATCTTGTTCAGATCGAGTGAAGATCTACCGTGAAGTAGATTGGTGCCTGAAATGGTCTTTTGAGTCTTTAATCAGTGTCCGTGCACAGTTATGCAGCTCAGGACTGATGAGCGGTAAAAAATAGTATGATGGAACGATGGTAGTTCTTAAATACCTATACACAAATCTAATGGGCCTACAGAAAAATTAAGATTAGTTCTTGTAACTCTACCAGGTTTCTGAAGTCTTAACTGGGTATATTTAAAGTAATTCAAATAATGCGACGGCGGCAGCGGCGTCTCAACGCAGTATGATGATCCGACAGAGACCAAGTTTCCAATTTTTTTTAAATTATCATAATCATTTGTTAACATATGTACAATAAAATAGTTGTTATAAAAAAATTACAAGCGCGCTATGTTATAGCAGAAGGCGTACAAATATTCATGGATGTCATTGATAATAAAAATTGATAACATAATTACATTAATCAAACGATATTAATTAATTTTCTCATTAATAAAAAATAAGAACATACATGTCAAAAATAAAAAATTTGTTTACTACGTTAATATTTAAATAAATATTACACAAAAGGAGAGAAAAAAGTTATATAATAATCAAAAATGATACAAAAATGACACAAAATTCTGAAAAAAAAAAAAAACTATTAAAAACCCAAGTTACCCCTTTTTGTAATGTTTATTCAATTATTCAAAACGTTTTTTTCATATTTTTTGTATCAATGAAAAGGTAGTAAGATTGGTGTTTGTTTAGCACAATTCGCTGAATTTGTCTTGATAAAATGATTAAAATAAAATATAAAATAAAATAAATAAAATATAATTTATTCAAGTATAAAGTAAAAGTTAGATTAAATACAATCGAGAAGCATTTTATTCTAACTGTAATGTAGACCTACCTGAACTAGGTTTATTAAAAACCTGTGTTTCAGGCCATCAATTTACATCAAACATTTAAAAAGAAGACAACAATAGGTTTATTATTTTAAAACTATATTATGTAAGATTTATTGTGTTTAAATAAATTAACAAATAATATTAAAGTAGATAAAGTGGACACCATTATTATTTAGGTAAAGGAAGAAACTTATGTTAGAAATAATTATTGTTTATTTTTATTTTATTCCTACTAAATGCGCGAGACAACCACTCGCGACTTCGCGACCCTATTTCAGTCGGCGTATCAGAGCGCCTTAACAAAATTTTGTTCAACATAGAACAGTAGTTCTCAATTCAAGTATTTTATAGCAAATACTGAGCACATTTTGTTTAGCGCTACAACCTTTAAAAGGTTATCACACTTACTGTGGCCAGTCAAAATGGCACAAAACTTTGTTAAAAATTACCAAAACAAATTGTAATTTGAAAAAAAAACAAATAAAACAACTTTCTTTTATCGAAAATCTGATCCTTAAAGACAGTTTAAAACTTAAATATTCGTTTATTAGGTACCTACTAAACTATCTATACATCTACACAAATAAATGAAATTGAAGTGTCTGTTCGTAATGTCAAAACAACCTTTTTTTACTAAATGCAAATGAAAGTATATACGGTAGGTACTTACAAAAAAAAGTAGAGACGAAATACCGAAACAAACTCATGTTTCGGCAATGTTTCGGTGTTTCTTCTGAAAGAGTAAAAATACCGATCTCGTGTAGTTTTTTTAATTATTTTTTCGAGGCATCGCTTAGCGTTTGGTTGACTCTGATACGTAATCAGGCTTGCCTATTTCTTGGCGAGAGAATCAGCATTGCCATACAAGGTAGCAATGCTGCCAGCCGTTTGGGCACTTTTCCCTGTGATTCTTTCCCCTCCCTTTTTTATATTCTTGGACATATTAATATTTCTTTGTTTGAAATACATATCTCGACCTTTGGAAGGCGTACGAGGGGCCGAAGCCAACTCGCATAGGCCCGTTAGACGCTTTCAATGAAATGAGGCACCAACCGACGATTATCCCTGTACGCACTATTATTTTTCTAAATATTATTGACGTGTGAAAGTGTTTGTATAAACCAACTTACAGAAATAAAGATCACTTATCATACAATCAATTACCAATTCATCATAATTGTCAATAAAAACAACATCCAATCGACGCGAAGCGACGCCTCCTATTTCTGTGTCTTTCACAGATTTGCTTCAAGCTTCCTGATCCCAGTAACTCAAATAGGTACAATTCTTCCTCACCCACTTTCAGAGAACAATAAACATTCAATAATCAAGGTACGTATAGCCTGGTAGGACTGTAGCCAACCCTAAGCCGACGGCCTGTTGAGGCTTAACTGAGCAATGTAGCCCAACCCCTCGAGCGCTACCCTATAGGTAAGTAGATACCTACTGACTACTGCTTCTGAGTTTGGTGTTTCGAAGTCATTTAGTCCTTATTAGTGGCTTTTGTGGACATGATATTTATTCAGATTTGTTCATCATCATCATTTCAGCCGAAAGACGTCTACTGCTGGACATAGGCCTCCCACAAGCACCGCCACCTCGACCGGTTCCGTGCTTCCCGCATCCAGCGAATTCCTGCGGCTTTCACAAAGTCATCAGTCCACCTTGTGGGAGGCCTTCCTACGCTACGTCTTCCGGTACGCGGTCGCCACTGCAAAACCTTCCGGCTCCAACGGCCATCTGTTTTGCGAGCAATATGCCCTGCCCATTGGCACTTAAGTTTGGCAATTCTTCGAGCTATGTCAGTTACCTTGTTCAGATTTGTTACTGTAGTTGTAATGGCAATAATGTCATTGGGTTTAAATACGTTTTCATTTTTTTTTTTTTTTTTTACTTTTATACGGTTTATTTTCTATTTTGTGAATGTGAGAACGTTGACTGTAGATTTGTTGACCATTTTCTATTTTGTTAAGTACCTGGTATTTGTTGAAAAGCCTACACTGTCCTCCCATACCTATTAACACTGTTATTAGCAAATATTGTAAAAGCCAATTATTTTTAAAAGAGTAACTGTGGAGTTTCTTGCCGGCTCTTCTCCATAGGAAACGACCAATTGGAACTGTGCACCTAGTTTCTAACATGTTATGCCTAAATAAAATAGGTAATTTGATTTTCAAAAATCGCTGTGTTTTTTGGGGATCTTATATATTTTTAAGCGCTGTTTGTTACATTGGCATTTAATAAATGATGAAATGCAAGCACGTATTTAGGTAATGATTACTAACCCACAGAAAAAATCAATTTAAAAACTAAATAAGACGTACTTAAATAATGGTACGGAAACGAATGAAAGTGAGGACCTATCCTGTTGAAGAACGCTTGTGCCCTTATTTTTGGCTGGGTATCTAATTATCAAATATATAACTTCTCCCACTCTGGACGGAGCGGGAGATCTTAAAAAAAAAGAAGATTCGCTACTCAACTATTTTGAAACATATAAAATTACACACGTATATAAACTATTTTGTTAAGTAAGTTTCGGTACTAGAAATCTACTCCTTCTCAGTTCAACCTTTGTTGTAAATGTATAATCAACTAATCCAACAACAACAGCTCTTAATTTATTCGACGTGTTTTTTTTCTTATTGGAATCTAATAAGATTCATTCCAGACTAATTTCAAACTAAACAGATCTCCAAAAACCTTAAAAACATTCACTCGACTCAATATCGATTTCTTCCACATGTGAATTTAGGTGGTAGGTTTTACAAAAATATTGATCATTTTGGACCCTGTCTGGCACAGCATAAGTAGGAGGGAGGAAGAGGGCTTTTATTTGACTATTTAGTTGTTATACTATATATTGTGATTATTTTATAAATAACATTTAAAAATGTAAAGTATATTATATATAAATAAATAATTATATATTCATTAATTTATTGTATTAGTAATTTATTATTTTTATTAAATTTAAAATTTAAAATTAGTCATTTATATATTCATAGATATTGTAATAGCATTCAGATTATAGGAATTGTTTTGGTTGTTTTCTTTTGTCTACATTAAGGAGAACCGTCAAACCGAAGATAACACAATACCACGTCTTTATTTCACGAAAAAAAAAAAATAAGAACAATGAACCACCTACTCACCGGAATCACTGTCATCCCTGTCATAATGTGGTCTCCAGTACTGCTCATCATACCGCAACGGCACTTCTGACCGCCCGGTGAACTTGGTGGGATCCAGGATGTTCTCCACGGAGAACGCAATAGCGGGCCTGTCGGGAGGCCTCGTAAGCCCCAGTCTCCTCGTCAGGTCCACCGGCGCGGCCTCTTCGACCCCCACGACATCAACCTCCCCGTTCGCCTCAGTCTCCCCTTCAGCTTCATCCTCCGCCTTGTCCCGACGCTCCTCCGATCCTCGCGCCATCGCAAGCATCGTCATAGCAAGGCCTATTTTATTAAAATCTGGATTTGAAACATTTGAATGTTCAATTTAACATCTCAGTTTGTTAACACTATCACTGCACTCAGTGTTCTAAAGTTCGTTTTAAAAAAATGTCCTTAATATGTAGTAAGTCCTAATATGTCAATTAGCACAATGTGTCAGTTCAGTTCGCACGGATGAGCGCGTGCGTGCGAGGCGGTGGACACGTTCGTCCCAGCCCAACATCCGATTGTCACAACTCGGTATCAACTGAACCCGGGAGGACAGAAACGGGCGGGCACATGAAAGGAGGGGATGGGCCCAAAGTGGGGGCCGAAGTGGAATCTCGTCAGCCGATTGGTAGTGGGAAACGAGGCGTGCCCGGGGTGGAGAAACGTAATCGAGCAATAAGGTTTAAACAATTTCGTTTAATACGTTGAATTATGTAAGAGAGCGGCGGGCAAGTAATCGCGCACAAGCGATAAGGCCATTTGCGCTACTTCGTTACGTATTAATGGGGCAGGAAATTGACTTATGAATATTAGAGGTCGCGGCGAGTTGAAGATCGGGCTAAAGCGGCCCCGGGCGGCCGCGCGCGCTTATTTTCCTAGTTAAGCGCTGAAACAATGATGTTTATTGAGTTTTGAACTTAATGGGTTTGGGCGCGAGCCGCGGGCCATTTGCGCCATTAGCTCAGTTTGTTTAGCCGACAACGTAACGACTCTTCGTGGAAACGGTTTCAATGTATTTCGTTTCAGTTTCAGCTTTTGTTTTGATGGAAAATATAATTGCAAATAATCTGCGGCCTAAATAAATATGCTCGTTATTATAGCAATAAATTGATGATTGGAATCTTGGATCACACTTAGCTACTCGTAAATTCAAATTCAAATTCAAAAGTTTATTGCTCAACATGTAGGTAATCATACATTTCCAGATGCCAAATGACACTGTCAGAGACCACTGAGTTGTACTAATTCAGGAATGCAAAATTTTTCATTAAAATTAAAATTATAATTATACAATGTCATAAATTGAATACCTAATAAACAGCTAAGTACTTAACTAGTCATTAAAAAGGGGAGGGGATACATATTTTATATATACTTTTACATATCATTATTATTATATAAGACTATTAGCTTTTAAATTATTTAAATCAAATCAAAATCAAATCATTTTTATTTCAGGAATAAAAATAATAAATATATAAAATTTACACCAGATTACAAAATTATTATTATTATTATTCACTAATTACAAGAAAAATAGACATATATATTATTATTAAATCATTACAATTTACAGTTTGCGTTATTTTAGCTGGAATATGAATTGCCATATACGAAGTAAAGGTTAAAGATTATCCAGAAATAAATAAACCCCACTTACTATGTCTAATAATCATTTATAGCATGTTCTTAAATATTTAAGTAACTCAATTACAAATATTAATGATAGCTCCCGCATTCTAACAAGGAAATTAATACTTAATTACCATTATCGTCATAATTTGTAATGAACAACCTAATACACCGACATTTCATCCCATAACTGCCTTATGTTCTATGCCCGCAGTCATCTATATTCTATACATACAAATAAATTTTAAGTGTCTGTTTGTAATGTCAAAATAACAGCTTTTTACTTAATGCCTATGCTAGTATATACGGTACTTATATTTTTTTTTATTTCTTGTTTGTCTGTCTATTTATCCCGGCTAATCTTTGAAACGGCTGGATATATTTTGACGGGACTACAAGGAGAAAATACTTTTATTTTAGAAAAAGCCTCGCGGGCGAAGCCGCGGGCAGCAGCTACTTAAAAAATAATGTAGCAGTGAGAAAGCTAGATTTATTGTTTTACCCCTAAAGCTTACCTTTTTTATTTTTCTCCTATCTGTTATTTAGTTTCTGTGATAACTTAGTACCAAATATTATAAATTGTGATAGGTACTTATACAAATGGTTTACGTATTCCAAATCTATGGAATTTACAATAAAACCAGACTCAATTGGCTGCACATTCCAACCGTAATTAGTAGTTTGCATAGCGACGCGTAGCATAGGCTGCGTAGCGACGCGTAGCCCGGCGTAGCATAGGCTGCGTGGCGACGCGTAGCCCGGCGTAGCATATACTACGTAGCGACGCGTAGCATATACTACGTAGCGACGCGTAGCATAGGCTGCGTAGTGACGCGTAGCATAGGCTGCGTAGCTTAGCATAGCATAAAGTTTACTGTCAGAGATTTACACCGGTAATCTTTGGGTCAACTACTCGAAAAGGTCGCTGGATGTTCTACGCGTCCAATATAACAATGTTTTTAGGATGCTGTTGCGACTGCCTCGTTTTTGCAGTGCCTCAGAAATGTTCGCGGTAAATCATATCGATGGATTTCATGCCATCATCCGCAAAAAAACGGCCTCACTCCTGAGCAGAATAAGAGGCAGTCACAATAGTATCCTGAAGGCGGTGGCGGCAGACACTTCCTCCGCCATAATAACGCAATTTGTGCGAAGACTTATACCATAGTTAGACCATTACCATTTCTCGTTGCGTCTAGATGTTGGGTGGTCTTCTCAAAAATTCGTCTTTAGTTTAAGTTACTAACAATAGTGATTTAAGTGCAAACATGTTACTAACAATTTATGGATCTTGTGTTATCCGAAATAAAATGATTTCATTTATTTATTTAAAGCATAGGCTGCGTATCGACGAGTAGCATAGGCTGCGTAGCCTCGTGTAGTATAGACTGCGTAGCGACGCGTAGCATAGGCTGCGTAGCGTCGCGTAGCATAGGTTGCGTCGCGCAGTATAAGTAGTCTGCGTAGCATCGCCTAGCAGAGACAAACTGGTCCGTACTTACTTACGCAACTTGTGCAACGCATTATGATCTGGAATCATGACTCAATTTTTTCATACATAAAACTGAAACATCAGAAACACAATTATCGTATGCATTGGAATATTTGTAATTATTTCTTTTTTTTTGGGTTCCATACATCGAAGAGGAAAAAATGGAACCAATTTAGGATCAGTCGTGTGTCTGTCTGTCTGTATAGCCGATTTACTCCGATTTGCTCGATTTACTCACAGCCGATTTGCTCCTAATCTACTGGACCGATTAAGTTGTTTAGTACACAACTACACATATCAATTTCTGTGACCCAAACACGAACGTGTAACGTAAATAAATGAATAAGGGGTTAACTTTTGGGTGGAAAATTTAAAAAATAAGTTTTGCAAACTGTACTGTATGATAAACTTATCTAATGAAAGGACTTGTTATGAGGATTTCAAATATTTATTACTATATTTTTTAATAATTTTATCATAAGTAGTTTTATAGTCATTAAAGAAAATTTATGGAAATTCAACATTCCCCCCTTATCTCCGAAACTGCGGAGAATAAAATTTTGAAAAAAAAAAAAAAACTGTTCTACACTTATACATATAGGTAATCTAATACATATAGGTAATCTATAGATACAATTTGTGGCTGACTAAAACAAAAAGTACACAAATCACACCTTCCACACCAACATTCACACTCCTATATCAAACACACCGCCACTTCACACATACTCCCCCCACACACACACAACACTGCGCGCAGTCCTTATTCTTTGTTTATATTATTTTTTGTATTGTTAAAAACTCAAAATTATCTATTGTTTATTCTCTCCCAATTTATAGTCAATGTAATCTGGAAGATATTCACACCCACCAAGAGCTGCTAGCGTATCTTACAAATAATAATTTACTAATAAGATATTACCCATTAAGAGTCTATACAACCTCAACGCCACCTCACTCTGTATCTCGCTCGCACACTATTGCTACCGGTCACGCGAGCAAGCGAGACAGGGCGGCAGGGAAAAGGCTCAAAGGCGCCGATAGTTTAGGTAATTTCGTTTTACGGTGAAAATAATGGTCTTTAAAAAAAGTAAATAACATAAGACCTGCTTTATAG
The DNA here is from genome assembly GCA_947523025.1 of Dryobota labecula. Classification (NCBI taxonomy): domain Eukaryota; kingdom Metazoa; phylum Arthropoda; class Insecta; order Lepidoptera; family Noctuidae; genus Dryobota; species Dryobota labecula. The sequence goes on along the minus strand of OX383305.1, from coordinate 6,517,254 downwards.
TTAGTTCAGTTAATATGCAAAGTTTCATTATCTAATTTGAAGTATTTTTTGAATACCAGCGGTTTATTGTTCGATTTAGAGGTAACTTTGGATTTTTTTTCTATCGATAAAATTTTATGGAATCGTGTTTTCGGCTAACATAGTACTTAACAGTAATCCTCAACTTAATCAAATGTTTATTTCAAAATAAATGCTGCAGTATTTTCGACATAACGGAGGATCATGCTAAGCCATTTGAGGTAGTATAGGCCCTTAACTCCCGTGGGTATCGTAAAAGGCGACTAAGGGACTTACTAGAGAATGGGCAGCAGCATTCTCTATGCATTTTTAACACCATACTTAACATAATTTGAAGTATTTTTTGAATACCAGCGGTTTATTGTTCGATTTAGAGGTAACTTTGGATTTTTTTTCTATCGATAAAATTTTATGGAATCGTGTTTTCGGCTAACATAGTACTTAACAGTAATCCTCAACTTAATCAAATGTTTATTTCAAAATAAATGCTGCAGTATTTTCGACATAACGGAGGATCATGCTAAGCCATTTGAGGTAGTATAGGCCCTTAACTCCCGTGGGTATCGTAAAAGGCGACTAAGGGACTTACTAGAGAATGGGCAGCAGCATTCTCTATGCATTTTTAACACCATACTGCGATCGTCAACCCGCCTGCCAAGCGTGGCGATTATGGCACAACCCACCAATTGGGGGAGGCCTATGTCCAGCAGTGGACGTTTTTCGACTGAAATGATGGTCATGATGAAACTGGAAGAGCGGAACCATCTAACACAAGCAAATCTTTACTTAAATGGTGACTCCAAACTTAACAATGTAATTTACATAAGTTGATGAAATAAACATTTTTTATTGATTTATTTACAGGAAAATCTATAAGAAGTCTATGGTCTTAAAACATGGTAAATTATACAATATCTTGAATAATTACTTATTAGCTACCTAATGCTAATAAGTAATTTAAATATAACTTAAACTGAAACAAAGTAAAACAACTGAAAGAAGAAGTAAAGTGAAAAAAGAAGTATAGAAGAAAAGTAGAAGAAGGAGAGGGGGGAGGGTGAAGTGGAGTAGTATTGTGTGAAGTAGGTAACAATAAAATTAAGAGATCGTCCAATAAAGTCTTTCTTTTTCACTTTATGTTTAGGGGAAGACAATTCAGGTATCCTTAACATTTGTTTATATTTTTTATTTTTTTAAATAAAATAGATGTATAGGGTCCTTGGTAAAACACTAACAAACTCTCAGGACTATATTACTAAAATCATAAACAAAAACTTATGTTCTATGACTTTTAATAATTCACATTTTAATTTATCAGATTTTCATACAAAAATAAAAATATTTAAATTGGACGCTCTAAATGTTACGAACTCTACGCGTATAAAAACAAACTGCCGTGTCTTACGGGTGTCAGTGCACGGGAGGTGTAGGCAGATACAACAAAATACAGAATTGTAACGTGTTAGGCGCCTGTTACACGTAAAGTATTTACTGCGATTCGTCAGTTCAGTATTTATTGATAGACGTCTGTATTAATTGATGGATTAATACACCAGACACACGTTCAATATTTATTACGTCAGTATTTAGTCCGGTTTCTTGCTGAATACACAAAATAAAAGCTTGTATGGCTATTATTTTTGCAATTGGTTAAAAAAAAGAACACGGTGGTCAAAAAACTGGTACGTACAAAGAGAAAGGTACACCCATTTGAATTTAATGGCCGAAATGAAACTACATGGCGAAATGGATGATTACGAGAATTATTTTCGAATGCCCGATATTTGCTATGAAGAACTTCTAACAATGGTAACACCATTTTTAACAAAGCAAGATACAGTGATGAGAAAAGCCCAAGAGAAAAATTAGCATTAACTATGCAGTACTTATCAACAGGAAGGGACTTTACTAGCGCCTCCGTCTCTGTTGAATCAAACATGTCGTCCGCCTCCATCGCTAGTGTGATGCGTACTGACACTACTGACGCGAGATTAGACATTCAATATTTATCACATTCCGAAGGAGCATCAATACGGAATCAAGAAATCTAGAAATCCATTATTAAATATTGACATTCATCAGTACACTAGTTACACGATCAATAAATACCACGATACATTAGTAGGTATTTATTGGCGGAACACAGTAAATACTTTACGTGTAACAGGCGCCTAAAGATAGAACAACGAAATCTTGAACGTTTGTTTTCGGTAAATGTATTATGTTTTGTAAAAACTCATAGAGCTTGTTTACGATGGTAATAATACAGTTCTGGAAGGTTGTTAGCCCTGTATAATTTGTCGCATGTGAGCATGCAATATGATGTTCTTCAATATGTCCATTGTCCTGCAAGTCAATGCTGTATCGTTACAACATCAAACCTTTCTTACCATCAACCCTAAGCGTGTCGTCGCGGCGTGCCGACCACAGTCCATCAAAACTTAGCCTCCGACTCCAGAGTTTTGCTCCATTTTGTATTTACACGGCTAATCGCAGCAAAAGATCTAACATTTAGAGCCACCAATGACATGCACGATCTCTTCCTTTCGACACGCTACTCCAATCAAACGAGATGAGATCACAGGGTGTTTTAAAGATTGGGATTCTGGGGTTCTTTGGCTAGGTTTTTAAAGGCAATTTTCACGATGTAGGTATTTAAATTGGTCTTTTGATTGTATTTTATTATTTATGTACACACAGTTAAATACATAGAGATAAGACATATTAAGAAATTTCTTCCAGCAGACCTGCGAATGAATGAATGAAATGCACCGACCCCAGCGTGGTTAAACCAGACTCGATTACTCGAATGAACCCAAAGATTCGCACTAGCCCCTGGAGCCTCATGTTTCATGGGGCTACAGTGACCATTACATATCAAGGAGTAGACCGAGGGCCACGATAATGGTAGGGAACACGTGCCCACAGGACATGGAAGGATTATTAGAGCCGTACCGGATATGCATCCTTGAGTAGGCAAAGGAATAGCGGAGAATGGGTGATATTTAATTATCTTTTCACGTCGTCGCCGGCATGTTGGCTCCGATCAGGTCCAGCCGCTTCCTCGACTCTTTCTTTCTCTCGAAGGAGAAATTAAAAAGAAATGTAGACAATAGTGTGTGTGTGTGTGTGTGTGATTGTATTATAATCATTGATGGAAACAATAAAGTTGCTTAAAGTTGATAGCCATTAATCGTTCAGACCCATTGTTGAAAAGTTTTCTGGACCAGAACTATTTACAAAGAGCATACACTAAGGTACATTTTCATCCCGCAACATTTTTGACACAATATAATCTTCTATAATTTGAGCTCAACAAGCAGCCTGACTTTAAAAGTTTAATCATGGAATATATCGCACAGCTTCCGTAATTTAATTTCACTTCAAAACAACAGCCTCTGTAAATGTCGAAATCTCAACAAAAAAGTGTCAAATTCCAACTCGTAGCATTTTATCTGTGAATGATTGGTGGCGCGACGGGGCCCATTGTGTATACAATTGACCCACGCTGGCCCCCCACTATTACTGCCTCTTTAAAACACTTTTTTGAATATTTTCTGCTTCGATACTTAACACACGTTTACGTGTAACTCGAAGCTTGTAAATAATGACAGCTATTTGTTGATGGATTCAATTTAATTCATTTTGGATTGTTGAAGAAGTCTCATTAATAGTCTTTACGTTTACAGATTGTCAAATCAAATCAAATTATTTATTTTTCCACATCATAAAATCCGGTTTGTTAGCAATTACATACACATCATAAACACTGGTGTTAGTAGGTACATACATTTGGGAAATTTTGGTAATAGTTACTAATAAGGTTCACCCTTGTTTGGTATTACAACTTTTGATGTAATGTTACTAATTCGAACAACGTTTAAGAAAATAATCAATTTGTATAGTATCGATTAACATAATTTTCATTTCATCGAATATTTATTTGTGATAACAACATTTGCGCTATTGATCAAAAGGGATAATGTTCATTTGATGTAGTGTTCAGGTAGTATAACATGTATTTTATCGAATATTCAATTGGTGTTATGTAATGCAGAAAGAAAACATTGTAAATATTTGCATTTTTTTTATTTTGCAAAATCATAATACGAAATGACTTTATTGTAAGTAATTAAAATTAGCCGGAGCGATTTTCGACAAAACGTTGTTATACCAAACAAGGGTGAACCCTGTCAGTAAGGCAAATAAAATCTTAGGATGCTAGAGCGAGCGAAGCGAGCTCTGGACTTGGGGCACCCTGACTCGGACGGGTTAGAGTAGAAGTGTGATGGCGGGGTTGAGTGAGCGAGCAAAGCGAGCGAACAGACCCCGCCATCCCCTTCGTAGTTATTTTTTTTAAACCACCCAGAAGTAGGAGCGCCGCAAAGCGTGGCTCCGTCGACCACGCCTTACTTCGAAACTAAATCATTATTAGTCTAGTGAAACATCAGTTTTAAATAAAATTTGTGCATTTGAAAATTCGGTCAAATGACATTATTCAAAAGAAATAAATATGCTAAATAAAAATCTACCAATTAATTATTCGGTCAAATGAATAATTATACGAAATGACTTTATTGTAACTAAAATTAGCCGGAGCGATTTTCGACAAAACGTTGTTATACCAAGTCAAATATTTTGTGTGTACATAAATAAATAAATAAAAATAATACAACTTTCTCTCAACTCGATTAAGTAATGCATAAAATCATGCATTCTAGTATCTACTTAAGAGAGTGCTCACCAGTCCACTAGCGCCAGTACTTAAAAAAAAACTCGTGACTGAGAAGGAATTATGAAAAACGGCTCAATCAGGAACTTCGGTAAGTGTGTCTAACATTTTCTAATACCTTTTATAAAGTTTCATATTGAGACACGAAGCAACAAAATACGATCTAGAGGAATGTGGCCGCTTTTCTTTAAATAAAATAAATATAAATAAAGAACCAATGGACCAATGTCCTCTTAAGTATTACGTAAGCATCCCAGGGGTCTTTGCTTTGCTTATTTTTGATGACATGGTGTCGTGGGGGTCTGGATAGTAATTACATCAGCAATATTTATTCATTTAAATTTAGTAGATTCTTATTTGAACAAATATGGCAACCCCGCTTGTTATTGATCGAAAACTAAAAGCATGTTCAGGGATTCCCCAAAATAATTGATATTGCTTACTTGCTCTCACGCGGTGTTTTATGGTTAAGTAAAAAAGAACCGAAATAGGGACATTACTTAAATGGGCATTAAATTCCTTTATAGTCTATAAATTCCTTATTTAAAAAATAACAGTTTTTTTTTAAACGGGGCAATCTTTGGGGACTGCCTATAGAAGTGAAAACTAAGTACATATATACACAGTATACATATAACTCATGGAAAGCGTTCGGTGACGATGACGCGAGTTCCATGATTTTTGTTCACCCAAAAACCTATGTTTACGTAAGCATTGGAAGGGTAAGAACTTTGCTTACTTTTACTGACAAGGGGAAGGGGGGTTTTTTTTTTTTTTAACTGCTTACATAGTAGGTACGTACTTGGATGGCCCCTTTATTTTTCAATATCCTTCAAAACTCTCGAATTGTAATTGATAGTGTATTACGCATCTGTTCTGTGATATTACGCAATTAGAATGCTCGATCTACGCTCTATATCACACAGTTATAATCAAACACTACACAGGTATCCCTGTCCACTTCGCTTCCACACATATTCCCAGTCACCCAACTAATAAAACACGGTGTCAGCAGTTGGAAAACATTCAAACACTCCACTGCACCAACAAACAACACTCGTAACTATTTGATTTGCGCGCAGCTGGAGAGCATTGTGTCTCGACACTGTGCCAGATCATGCTGCGAACAGTTTACAGCGCCGCGGGAGCATTCTGTCCCACTAATGGACGGGTTAAAATCACAAATTGTATTTATTATTGCACGCTTTGTTGACGAAAAAGGTTTTTGGTGTGTTGTGATCTCCTTATCGAATGGATGAAATCGTAATGAATGTCTTGAGGAAAAAATGGATTGGTCAGTTGGTGGATAAATAACAGAGAATAGGTATACGAAGCAGACTTTGACTTGTTTATTTTTCTATGTGACAATTTTTAATGTTCTGCAAGTTACGAGTAACATTACTTTAATCCATACTAAGAAAGTAATGTTGAGTTGCACGAAACCAACATTAGTTCAACGGAGACTTTAAATTCATGCATTGCATGAATTTAAAGTCATGCAATGCATGAATTTAAAGCATGAATTTGCATGCATGCATGCATTTCGTGAAACTCACCCTTACTCTGTCTGTCTTTCTCTCTCTGTTACGTTTTCACGCCTAAACCGTAGAACCGATCGTCATGAAATTTGGCAGAGATATATAGCCTGGGATATGGATGACATAGCCTATTTTTCACACGATAACCGACATCCGAGCGGGCTGAGCCGCGGACAAAAGCTAGTAAGTACGAGTATAATACAATATAATTTATTCCTTTGTCCCTACATCATTAAGATCTTAATATTAATAAACAGTTTCACATACTCGTATACCTACTACCGTCGCCGGTGTAGAAATATTAAAATTTGAGTACGATTCATTTTCCCATTAACATAATCATCATCATCATAAATGATTTTTTATTTATTTGATAAAATGTCAAGCTAATAATATAACGTCAAACGCTTAAAAAAAAGTCGATTACCTTTATTACTTACATTTTCAAAGTATTGCCAAAATGTAATGTCTTTAAACATTCGTTAACTGAATAGAAACAGTTGTCTAAAAGTCAAGCAAATATTGTTTTCCTGAATTTGTTAGTGCGCGTGGGGATAAATTGTTAAAGATGTTGATTGCCATGCAATTGTAACTCCTGATATACAATTAATGCAGTCTTCGTAGGTTAAACGCACCAAATAATTCTGGCAATACAAAATTCATTTAGTATTTTCAAGGAAATCTTCAAAATGCTCTCCAGTTTTCGAGAGCATTTTTTAACACCGGTAAGTTTTGGGTCCTCACCTTAACCACAGATAATATATTACTACGTACTCAACCTAAAACCACCCCACCACTGTCGAGTGGTCGAATCCACACTCCGGGCTGCTACTACGAAATTCCTAATGGAAAAACCCAATAACACTTTGCCCGACTCGGGAATCGAACCCAGGACCTCATGTGCAGCACTAGCGCTTCTAACCACTGGACCAACGAGGCAGTCAGATCGTATTGAGTACTGAGTAGGTAACATAAGCATAGACTACGTAATAATCCTATTCTAATTTTCCTAGTCTAATTCTCCTATTCAAAATCATTAAAAGATCATTTTGAATCACTAATGAGAGACCAATAAATATTGCCAAATTAATTCACCAGTCTTTACTGAGGCAAAAAATTATAATTAAGTACAAGCATCAATCAGTAGGTACCATCTTCAATTTTCAGTCAAGGCGAATTCTGAATTTAAAAACGTTGGTCATTACTACCATAAACAAGTGACGCCGTAAAACAGCTGTCCGTTTCACTGGAGATATTAATTAAAAAGTTTTTAACGCGAAAAAAATGGACGACGAACCACGCCTCTGCTCCAATTAAAATTCTAGCCGGATTCATTACGATACTTTATTTTTTAAGTGTTCGTTAACGAATTCTGTCAAAACAAACGTAAATTAATTTGAATATTTTGTCAGGAATATCTTTGATGTTACTCGTAGCTAGCGTCAAGTATTTTAGAAAAGAATGTGGAAAGCAAACGTATTATGTCGTAGTTTTATTGTCTGTGGCATTATAATGACATCTCAATGAGACGATCATGAAAACTACGCAAAAAAAAAAAATTGCCGCTTTTATTATGCCAAGAAATATGAACGTAAGTGGAGAAGTAAAATTGCAAATTAATATCTACCTACTTAGTTAAATTCTACGGAATTAAAATTTAGTTGAACATATTATCTATCTTTTATTTAAGAAATATCATGATTTGTTTTAATATTATTGTTACGACATCAAAGTTCTTTTCCACAATAAAAATTTTTCTTTTATCGCCATCAATGATTTTATTGAAAACAAAGAATTGTAGATTAAAATTAAAATTGTCTTCAAGAAAAATGCGAGTTTCACAGTGTGGGATGTTGAACAGAACTTTTAAAACTCAATAATTTTGTCGTGGATTACATTTTATTTTGACGCTTTGATCCTTGTTTTTGTGTTCAAAAGCTTTAGACGATATATCAATCCTACTTCGAATGAATCCGAATGATCTAAGAAAATATACGTGAAGACAGCATGTTTTCATGTAAATTATGTGAATCAACATGATTGGCTTTGAAAATATATGAGAGGAAAACGGGTAAAAGCTATTTTAACGAATTTAAACAAATATCTTACAAGACATGACTGAACTATGTTTCATTTCACCCTGCAATGTGATTTTACATTGACATTTAGGCACGGGATTCCTATTACCAGGAGAACATTAATATTTTACTTAACGGGGCAGGATAGCTTTTACTAGAAGTGGTCATCGTATTAGTGGTGCTGAACCACTAATACGATGAACACTTTTAGTAAAAGCTTCAATATCATCAGGATTGTGCTCTAGCGACAGCGGCTCTCCTGACATCGTCTTCGTCATTAGAAGACAGCCGCCACGCAACCATCGCAATGGTTGCGTGTCGGCTGTCTTGCATCTATGCGAAGCTCTGGTAGTGACAGTAATCAGCCAGTATCACTCTATCCGACCTCTTCGGGGGTTCCTAGTAACTTCGTAACTAAACTAGACGGCGCCACTTACTGCGCCGTCATACTTTTATTTTTTTCTTCTTATCAGAGAAGAAATGTTCTTAAATCCTACCTACGTAAGTACTTGTACTGCTGTTGCTTCATAAAAATACAGTCTCAACCACAACAAAAGTAAAAATATCTCTCAATTTAATAAGGCCATCATCAAAAAATAATATGGCTACCTAATAGCTGCTATAACTGCCGTGGAATATGACAATATAAATGTAGCGAAATAAAAAGTAATAAATATAAGTAAATGAGGTGCAACAGAAGTGCCACCGATCGTCATGTCATGCGTAACGCACGCCAAGAATTTTAATAACCAATTTGTATTTAACAAATCTGTTTCGAGACAACACGCGTTTGGGGTTCTGTAGATAAGAAAGAACTTGTTTAAGAACTTCCAGCTGCGGGGTAATTGCTAATACACTAATAATTGCAATGTCTTTTATTTTGACAATTTGACAACAGTCATTACGTTATTTACGCTGTCGAGCAGACGAATTTTTCGAACATATGAAGCTATGGACTAGGAATTTCCTGCGAGTATGCAGGAAATTTCTTCGGAATGTGAAAGTAAGTATGTAAAACATCATTCAAATCATACATACTTCCCTTAAGTAGGTACATTGGGGAGTAGGTATGTTTTGAATGGTGATTTTTAGGGTTCCGTACCTCAAAAAGAAAAAACGGAACCCTTATAGATTCACTCGTGTGTCTGTCTGTCTGTCTGTTCGTCTGTAACAGCCATTTTGCTCCGAATGTAATGGACTGATTAAGAAATTTGGTATACATGTCACTTGGAGTGAAAATAGACGAAAATTGACCATTCTCCCCCTTATCTCCGAAACTACTGAACCTAAAATTTTGAAAAAAATACAAAAAATAGTTCTATACTTATAGATTACATGAAAATCTATAAGAAGTCTATGGTCTTAAAATAACATGGTAAATCTCTCGATATTGTGCGAACAAACTTACATTTGCAGATGGAATGTATGGGAGACTATGTTTACCAACTATAATGTTAAGTTTGTTCTTAGGATAACTTCTTCCCAAGTACGGAACCCTTCATTGTGCGTGGTCCGACACGCACTTGGCCGGTTTTGTCTAAAATGTGATTCTCGATACGACTTAACTATTTTTTTACCGAAAATGTAAGACTAAATCATAGTTTGCAAATGGTAGGTATATTTCACATCACACCATCCACAGCCACAACACTCAGCAGTCGCTCCATATAAAATACTGGTACGAGTATTCAGCTGCATCCAGTTAGGCTGGAACTAGACGTTAACTGGGAAAAGGCTAGGCAGATGATGATGAGCATTACTCTGAACTCCTTTTTTTTTAAACAAAGAACTACACATGAAGGTCTTGGTTTGAAAAAATAAAACAGGCTTAATATTATGTAGATAGATAGAAATCCCTTATGGACGGAACCACACAAGAAAACAAAGTTCACACCTTCCAAGTTTGACTCAAGAGCCCGGGACTAAATTAAAAACGGCGTCTTCCTCAGCTAATTGAATGTTCCTTGGATAAATCAGAATTAATATGCGCGTTCCGAAACCGGATTGGATTGTTATTGCTCTGTTAGCTCGGCTTTGATGCGTTTGAGTAATGGAACGCACGCGCGCTCGTATGTCGCGACCATAGCGATTGCCGCGCTTTTCTTTTCTTTTTTTTGAGTGCACAGATAAAAATACCAGGTAGGTAGATTGCTTTTTTTTTGTATCGTTTGCTAAATTAATATGCTGGCGTGTAGGTCTGTAGTAATCAGTTATTAATTATTAGCTGAAATTATTAACATTAATAACATTAGACATTTTAAAAAAAATGATTTTTACAGTCCGTTAAGCTGATTTTGATTTCTATTCCGTAGGCATAAGGATGGCATTAAAAGTAAAAAAGTGGTTACAATACTGTTTACTGCAGCTGCCATTTGTCATGCCACCAACGCAATAGAAGTCAAAATCGGTTGAACAAATAAAAATGGAGTATGTACAGTGGCCAGCACATCAAGCTACTTGAAACTGTCAAATTTCTCCAAACGAACTTAAACTTATATTATCTAATGATTAAGTTCAAAATCGAACGAAAAAATTTGACAAATTGTGGTAACTTGATGTGCTAGCCACCGTACCTACGCGTTACTTCCCATATCCGTGAAAGATCATTTAGTGGTGAACGCTAGCCTTTTGTAATTATGACAAGGAGAAGCTTCTTAACCTGTTCTTTTTTTTGTGCACAGGTAAAAATACCAGGTAGGCAGATTATTTTTTTGTATCTTGTGCCAAATTGATCTGCTGGCGTGTGAGTAGGATGTAGTAATCAGTAATTCTCACAGACTACTTAGAAATACTACGTATCAGACGACCCACTCCCATAGAGAAAATATGCTTAGTAGAGATTGTCAAAAGTTGGACGTTTAGAACATGACAGTTCGTTTTTTACAGCCTCAATTACCCCGTTGTTACTGTATTCAGATCTCAATTTTTTTAATTCATAATTTTTATTTTTATTAATTACATTTTTTTATTATTATTAATATTAGCTAGGTACGCGCTACTTCCCTTAGATGTGAAAAATCGTTTAGTAGTGATTGCTAGCCTTTTGTAATTATGACAAGCAGCAGTTTCTTCAACTTTGTAAGCTAAAAAAGGTAGATAAGTATTGTTTTAACATTCAATTTCCCGTTCATCACTGATTCAGTTTAAGTGATGGTTTTACTCACCGGAAGCTGAAAATATTCGGAAGAATTATTTCAGGTTGATATAATTATGTATACTTGGTCTAGATATGGTTCTGGGATTTTTACATGGGTTTCCATCTAGTCGATCTTCATTAATGAATAACTGACTCACAAACTCCCTGATCGCTTCATAAAGCTTGTTCATTTATAATTGACGTAATTAATCTATTCATATTATTCCAAAATAGTTATCACACAGCTCCCCACCAGATCACGAAGGTAATTTGTCACATACACCCAACCAGACGCGTCACGGCCCAAATGATTTATCGTCGTCCGAAGAGACAAAAGACTTCTCCAAATAGGCCCCCCTCGAAACGCAAACACTCAATTTAAAAGTAATTACTAAAGGAAAATAACCTCTAAATTGTACGTGCAAAAAGTTTATTTTCCCGCCAAAATTTTGACGTAAGCTAACTGTCAACGGGTACGGATGCGTTCGGATACATTCCTCGACTAATTGTATGTATCGCACACCGCACAACACATTTGTCAATTGTCGCCCGCCTCCCTTATATTATAACGGAACATAATTAGTTAGTCAACTATTTCTGGAACACTTTGACGGCTTATTAAGATTTCAAATTGAACACAAATTAGGTGTCATGCCTAACTGATTACTAACCTACGATTTGTTTTCGTGTTTCATCAGGACATTGAAAAATATCTGCGTCGACGCGATGACAGTCTCGTTTTCCGGACATCAAAAAGCTATCTTTTAAACGGGCCTGGATTAAAGAATTGATTGTTTTGGGTTTTGAAATAGATAATAAATTGCTCTTTCAAACAAAGTTAAACATTTGTTTCGTTATTTTTGTAGGTGTCGTATTAATTAACGAAAAAAACATTTTAGTAAAGTATTAAACAGTACCATAATTTTGAACAAAGGTAGTCAACTAATAAGCTGAAAGCTTGCTAATTTTTTTTTGACAACCTTTGCATCTAGCATCTATAATGATGCTAGAAGCAAAGGTTGTCCAAAAAAAATTATGATATCTAAATGTTTGCAATTTTCCTGGACCAACCGTCCGGTCTCTAAATAAGTAATGTATGTACAATGTAGGTACGACGCAACGATACGACAATAATTTAAACTTCATAATATTTAATGACGTTCCCAGCCTGAATACTTACAAAAGTTCAGTCAAATAATTCCAATTGTAAACTGGCCCATCACTACGATTTAATTTGTTTGATTAAATTAAATAAAAATTAAGCCCGGTCGTCGTGAGATTGTGTTTTTGACACCTGTCAGTTTCATACTAGTGTTTTGCGAATTTGATCCATAAATTTACTAAAAAAAATCCAACTGACAGGTCTCAGGAAAGCATTCTATCGACGGCCAGACTCTAATAATTAATTTGATAGTTTCAAAATACTTATAAGCACTAGTATTGCCAAAATTTTATGTTATTGTCGTATTGCTGCCTCCACACCGATATAAATAATATAGCGTTACACTTTCTTCGAATTTAGCGGGATGGCTTTCAAAAAACTGTGTTCATAGTATTAATTTAGCCTCATAATCCTGTAATCTATCCCGTAAAATAATAATTTAACAGTTAAATTGCTTATTTGTCTATATATAGATGGTAATTAATTAATAAGATCTCTTTTTAAGATTAATACAGAAAAAAAAATCCTCTTAAAGAATTTTAAGAAAAGGACAACATCTACATCACGGTTCCTTCCCAAATAACTCTATGTTTACACATGTTACAGCCATCAAAATCTAATTAAAACACAATAATACATTTAAATTGACTCAATCTCGCCACATGTTTAAATTATCACCCAGCTAATCAGTGAGAGTCATTGATCGATTCAACTCGATTTTGGTTTCCCAAGCAGTGCCATCTGTGAACAGGCGAGAGATCGACCGGTGACAGACGTAAAAATCGATTCGATACATCGACTTTTTGTAGAGATGCGCGATTGTTGTGAAAACGAATCGATTAATTTGTGTTCAGGATGGAACGAAGTATCCGATTTTTCATTCGATAAGTTTTTTTTCTTTCTGGATTCTTGTGTATTTGGATTAAATTACTTTAACTCCGTTTAGGTTGGTTTTAAATACCGAGTTGTAGATTACTGTCCTAATTCGGGCCAGCTACTTATTGCAACAGTTATTAATAAATTGGTTTTGACAGCCTATCTAATAGTATCTTATCTACTGCGTGTAATTACATTTAAAAAATCTTAAAGGCCGCTGTAGCCTGTCATTAAATTAAACCCAAAAATAAACTGTCGTTAGATTTTACTTTAAAAAAATCTACCCTCATGTATGATTAGATTATTCTTAATTTATTTATTCAGTAGTACGCATACATTTGTACAGTGGCCAGAACATCAAGCTACACGAAACTGTCAAATTTCTCCAAACGATTTTAAACTTTAAAATGTTGACGATTAAGTTCAAAATCGAAAAAGAAAATCTGACAGTTTGTGGTAACTTGATGTGCTGGCCACCGTACATTTAAATTGATGCAATTGTGGCGGTATCAACAAAGCCACATGCGAACTACGCATCAATGACCTGACGTCACAAATCCTGCATCGCGCTATCAGAGTTTACCGCGCGACTAGCATATATACAACATCCCGACATCAACCGTTGGGCAGTTGCCCACCAGACACAATACCCGTCTGGTCGGAGGATCCTCCCTTTACTATAGAGTATGAGTGAACTTTACACCCTGTGGCGGTATCAACAACGCCACATGCGAACTACGCATCAAAGACCTGACGTCACAAATCCTGCATCACGCTATCAGAGTTTACCGCGCGACTAGCATATATACAACATCCCGACATCAACCGTCGGGCAGTTGCCCACCAGATACAATACCCGTCTGGTCGGAGGATCCTCCCGTTTACTATAGAGTATGAGTGAACTTTACACCCTGTTCCTCATACCTCTAAACAATCATAAACTCATTGGATACTATTTATTTATTAGATTATTATTAATGTATTAGATAATAGCCGGTCAGAAGTGCCGGTCATTATGTCGACGCTTGAAAGGCAATATTGACCAAACGACATTTAATACTTTAAAATGCTCTAGTGTAAAGTTGCCAACATGTCGTTTGGTCAATATTGCCGTTCAAGCGCCGATGTTTATAATAGAGTAATGTACGGTCGATCATGACAGTATTCCGAATGTACAAGTGTTTCCAACCTATGGAAGAGTTTGTGTCGTCGGGTAGTTGTTGACCCAAGTAAATAATCAAACAAATTACACGTAATAGAAGTAGAAGTTCTTAAAAAAAAGAATAAGAGAGATTCAGTGTGAGACGGAGAGAGTTATATCTTGTTATATCAATTCTCGTCCAATTAAAGAATCGCCGCCTTAGAAGTTTCACTTTAAAAATCTTATTTAAAACGCCGATGAACCCGCCAACACTTATTGCAAACTATTAATTCGCACCTATTAATACGCTATCATTAAGATTTTACATCTCAAAAACAACCACAAAAATATTTTACCATCGTACAAATTGCATTTGGTGCACCCCTAGTCCGTTTTTTTTAATCCGGTGCTTTTACACGAACACACCGCAACGAATCCGAACTCCGGCCATCAATTAGTGAATGCTCTCACAACATCGCGTTCAGTTTTTTCAAAAACATACGGCTTTGGAACCGATACAAAACAAAACTAGGAAGAAACGAGATCGTTTGCTGGAGGTGGCGAAAAAAAATAAAAATAGGCATAGACACCCCGGAAATCGTTACAGCGTTTTGATTGCGAACGTTTGTGATCCGTTCGATTTGATTGAAAAGATTTCCGTTTTGTCTACGCTTGTGAAATAGAAATAGAAGCGTTGATTAATCTTTTATTTATGCTCTAATTTTGCATGAGCTTTCTATGAAATTGTTATTTTACTACTTTTTAGGGTTCCGTTCCTCAAAAGGAAAAACAGAACACTTAATTATAGGATCACTCGTGTCTCTGTCTGTCTGTCCGTCCCTCTGTCACGTTTTTATTTGACAGATTGTTGAGTGGTGTTTGGTATTATGTATTATATAAGTAGAGTGGCAACATTGGATTCATTGAATAAAACATGGACGATTGGAAAGCATTTCTATCCATACTTCCATACTAATATTATAAATGTGAAAGTAACTCTGTCTGTCTGTCTCTCTCTGTTACGTTTTCACGCCTAAACCGCTGAACCGATCGTCATGAAATTTAGCAGAGATATAGCCTGGGATATGGAGAAGGACATAGGCTACTTTTTTACGCGATAACCGACATCTATGCGGGCGGAGCCGCGGGCAGCAGCTAGTTTTATTATAAAACAAATGGTATAAGTTCAACTAGCGCCATCGCTCTGCATTTCGGTCAATTTTCAGGCAGAGAAGAACATAGCCAGGTTGTCAATTGTTCATTCGAAAGTTCATACAGGCGATTTTCAAACTGAAACTGAAAGCATTTATTTCAATTAAACTAATTACCTACAGGCACTTTTGAATAGCCAAGGCGTCGTCGGTTAGACAGAAAGATGAAGCTAGTTGCCAGAGCACAATGGCGGGAAGAAAAATTGGCTTTCGACTTCGTTAGTAGTATTTTTATACCAGGTATATTTTTATACATGCATAAACTCACGCCTTCATCCCATGGGGGTAGGCAGAAAATATAGAAAGCCACCTGCTACGCTCTTTACATTCTCCTTTTGCTTCGTCTACATTCATACATCTGGGGGTCTACTCCCTAAGCACGAAGTCCGTCGTTTCGGGCTTCGTTTCGGGCGTTTCCTACTCCCTATCACCAACGGACGGACGATTCGTTCGGGGCCCGACGAAGAATGAATGACAACACGATTTGACAACTGTCCCTACTCCCGATGCGTTTTTGCCCGTCCGAAAAGTTGAACTTGACGCTTGTTTTGACGGAACCTTGTGTCAGTTGATACGACATCAAAATAGTTATCGTTCTGTCGACGAACGTAAGGAATTCCTAAGTATGGCTGCTTTTTTATTGCTTGACAAAGCTATATAGGAAGAGCGGAGGCAACGTCGACAATATTTACGCCAAGAATTTAGGTTGGCGAGTATTCCCGACGTTACTGACTTATCTTAAGCTATTTGGCAATTTTGCTATTCTGAATTTGACGTTTTTAAACTAAAATTTAGATTTTCTAACTAAATCTGACTATTATTAATCGTGATTAAAAAGATGTAGAGTAAACTCAATTAGTTGTCATGAACTAAACTTCACACCAACATCTCGACTACTGGTACAAAATCAGTACTGTTACTGTATATATATTTTTTTTCTTTTCTTTTGCTTTTATCTCGAAAATGGTGCGTCCTATCGCAAAAATAATGAAAATTTCGACCCCCTTTTAGAAAACCCAAGCCCCTAAAACTCAACATGTTAGTATTTTTTTTTTTTTTCCAAACCAAAAGTGAAAAATTCTATATAAAGCACGTTGAGGCTGCCCAGCTCCTGCGCGCTTCCGGCCAGAGTCCGTGTCCGTGAGTTTCTGCAGCGGTTGGGGCCATTTTACGAAATGAATAAGAAAGAAACTAAAATAAAATAATTTTCAAACTTCCCGGCTAGTATCGTTGAATTAATTTGAAAATTTTCGTCAAAATGTCAAAAAGGAAAAAGGCAAAGGTATCAACAGGATATAATGCCGGTTTCCGGACAAAAATGTCAAAAATAATTCTAATCTTTATAGTAAAAAGTATATTGTTAAAAATGTAGTCATTTTCTAAGGAAAAAATATTGATTTTTGTTTATTTAGCTTGAAAACCACAAAATAATTAAACCGGTAATCGTCCGGTAAAATAGTACAACTCTATTGTCATCAATCGCCATGCGTCTTTCGTTCACGAATATTGTCTACGATTCCGTTGGAAACTGATGAATCCGAAATTACTAGGGAGTAGGGTTCAGTCCGACGTGTCGGACTACTAACGGACGGGCCCGTTACTTCGTTGACGGACTTAGGGAGTAGACCCCCTGGTCTCATACACGCACGCCGGTTGCGAGTACTACGCACCTGACCTTTCTGAAGAACATCACCAATTAGGTCACTGTATGTCCTCTTAGGGCGTCCCCTCGCGGCGTTTCCTCACACATCTGCCTTGTAGATAGCTATATAACTTTTGTTAATCGCCTTTCATTCATCCTCTCAACGTGGTCAAACCATCTAAGCACACTCTTTTCAATGTTTGTCACTACAACTTCTTTTAAACCGCACCGTTACCTTATCACATCATTTTCAGCCTATCATTCATAGTCACGCCACACATGCTTCGCAAATATTTTTTAGAATATCTCCATAAACTATAGTTAGGTACGGTATGCAGAGTAAACTGCAATTCGACGTATGCCTTCCAGGAAGTAATAGTGTACGAGTAACACAATGTTTGTGACCCCTTGCTGCAACATTTAA
The DNA here is from genome assembly GCA_947523025.1 of Dryobota labecula. Classification (NCBI taxonomy): domain Eukaryota; kingdom Metazoa; phylum Arthropoda; class Insecta; order Lepidoptera; family Noctuidae; genus Dryobota; species Dryobota labecula. The sequence goes on along the minus strand of OX383305.1, from coordinate 6,499,296 downwards.
GCACCCAGTACCCAAGGCGAAAATCCATGGGATTCGAGAAAATTCTCTAGTCTCAAATTGCATAGCCGACAATTATTCGGTAGTGACGAGTGTAGAAACATCAAACAGTTTATACCTATAAGTATGAACTTGAATTTATTATGACAGTACCTAAGCGTTCAAATTACAGGGCATACATCTTCATTTAATCAGCAACGCACGCGGCGCGCATTGGCGGATAGCTGCAAAAGTCGCTGTTATACGTTGCGGCCCGCCTGTAGTGGTAGTGGGCGATTAGTGCGATGGTTAATACAAAATGTACGAAAGTGATGAAGAAGGATTTTTTTCAATGCGTTGCGTTGCGGCGCGGCCCGCCCAAATGTGCACTGGAGTGGAAACAATTCAAATTCGAATTTCGAATCTGTCTGAAACACTGCGTTGCGCTGTGGGCAGCCGCCGCCGCCGCCGCGCGCCGCCGCGGTTCCTATTCCTAATGTTCTTTGGCGCATATTAGCATATGGCGCGCTGCGGCGCGCCGCGCCGCGCCTTTATTATAATTATTATTATTTAATACTTTAAGCACACAAAATGTACAGATGCCCTATGCATTTCCTACCAGTCAACCTTTGGGTGATGCAGAGACAAACAGTGCGTATAATGTGCGCTTAGCTTAAAATACCCGTTCTTAGCGACATCTGTGAATGATCAATAGCAAACGTGACACAACAAGTAATCAATGAAGTAGACTTGCGACTACGGGTCTGCCGCAGTCACTGCAACCTTCAAATATTTGCGCTAACGGTATTAATTCAATTAGAATATTGATAGATGGCGCTATTGTTTATTTATTTTAGCTAAGTTTTTTCTGGCATATTATTTCACTAAAAGCAGCTGTAGGCTATATCTCCTGTAATAGGGTATCAAAAGTTTTAACTTAGTATTAATAACTCATTTCAACACGATGCAAATGTACTGAAAAATATACTTATTTAAAAACAAACAATAAAAAAACTCAAAATACCTAACCAAAAACAATAAAAGAATGTCACTGTAGTTATCTATTTAAAAAAAGAATGATGCAAGCATCCAATATGGCGGTATTCCCTGAGAATTTCGCGCGCAGCAAGCACGACTAACAGCAACGGCTAATTGGGTTCAGCTTACATCGTCACCCGGCTTTGTCGTCCTTCAGCTGAAGAATATTGGAACAGCTGATCAAGGTCTAATTAAAGACTGGATTGAAACCCTAGCTAAGTTGATTTGTGTCATCACGTTTTGAAATTTGGTTATTACTTAGGCTCTTATTTAATTAATTTATTTTATTTATTTATTACACTTACCCACACTATCTTTACAGGATGACCCCAATACAATAGTGGTTTGCAAACAATTGAAAAATCAACTTACGGTTAGCAAAACTTTAAAAATAGAAAGCAACACTTAAGAGGGCCCCTCCCGGTCCGTCTATCGTCAACGCGAGCATGATTGAAAAGCTTGTTGTTTCATCCAGCGCAATGTTAATTCTAACAGGTAAGTGAGAACGCATTATCATTGAACGAAAAATGGTGTGCGGAAATTTCATAATACTTGCTCCAGGAAATACGTGTTTTTGAGAAAGCCTTACAAGTTTGTAAAATAAATGTGTGTCATTTAGAATCTCCATTACATGTGCGATGTTTCTATGGAGATGTTTTCTTTATTTTTACAATTGATGAGTACATTATGAACGGCCAAAGTTCAGGTAAAATGTGTGCAAAAAGCAGATTTTTGGAGGCTTATACTGAATTTGTTTCTCCAAATTTAATTTTTTGCTTCCATAGAAACCTAGATATAGAGCACTTGATACCAATTAGTACAAAATTTTCATTGAAAGATGTGTTCCAACGCCATAATCACGTACGAGCGTTTGAATGAAAAGTATGACGGGTTGGCCGCTCTTAACTCTAAAATACAAAATCAGACTTAACACAGAATAACATTTAAATATAACTAACAAAATTCAACAAAACTCTTGCGAATTCACTCAGATTGCACGGAAATATGTCTATTTTTTGGCCAAAGAATCAGCATCGCCATAAAACGTGGCAGTGCTGCCAGCCTCTTGGGCACTTTTCCTGTTGACAGCGATGTGGCCGAATTTTTTGATGCCCTTTGAATTTTTTCTACACATGTACAGTCAGTTATTGCAATTAGCTGACCCCCCTTGCATAAATGGTTGAGATTTTATAGAATATGGATCGATAGAATTTTATAATTCTTAATTTTATTTAAATACCTATGTGATATCTACAACGCCACATGGGAACTACGCATCAAAGACCTGACGTCACAAATCCTGCATCGCGCAATCAGAGTTTACCGTGCGACTGGCATATATACAACATCCCGACATCAAACGTCGGGCAGTTGCCCACTAGACACAACACCCGTCTGGTCGGAGGATCCTCCCTTTTCAATAGAGGATGATTGAACTTTACACCCTGTTCCTCATACCTCTAAACAATCATAAACTCATTGGATACTATTTATTTATTAGATTATTATTAATTTATTAGATAATAGCCGGTCAGCAGTGCCGGTCATTATGTCGACGCTTGAAAGGCAATATTGACCAAACGACATTTAAATCAATCTACCCAAAACTAGAAAATATGCAAATCATACGATTTGTTAGTAAAAAAAACCTTAACCATTTGAGCAAAGGGGGGTCAGCTAATTGCAGTACCTAACTGACTTTACATATTATTATTATTATTTAAAATCTGTAAACTTTATTATGTAAATATTATATTTCGAGATGCAGGATAAAAATAAGTTTTTCTCTGCTATGATTCACAAGATTTCTAAAATCCTGAGTGAGTAAAATACCTACTTATGTAGCAGTAACAAAAATATACCAAATATACTCTCAAGATTGCCTAATAACAGTAAATCGTCTCAATTTTCTAATAAGCATGGCAATTGGAAACTTAATCAACGTTAACAAAAAACAAACAAAACAATTAGAGAAATCAGCAGACCTTATCTATTGATCATTACTATCGCAAAACAATGCCATGGTAAATTCAACTTACACTTGGAAGGAATTAAGTTTAATGTAAATAGAGATGATTTTAAAGGATTTAGGTATGTACTAAATACCTACCCACTTAAGATCAAGGATAATTTATACATGTAGATACTTAGTCATTAAAGAATTACAGTCTACTTTTAGAATGGAAGGGTTTTTTTTTAGCTTTATCGATTCACACGTAACTAAACAAAACAATGAGAAAAATCATGTCGTAATGGCCCAGGGGCCCAAGTCTGCTATTTTTATAAGTTCGTCACTCCAACACGATCCCATTGTCATTTTGCTAAAAGTTCGTAATCTGCTAAATTCATAATGGTCGATCATTGGTCGGTCAATGGTCTCGTAATAGAATTGTATTACAATGGCATTTTGAACATTTATTCATGCCAGTTTTAATTAATATATATGTTTACATATTATGTATTAGTGTTATAAGTAATCTGAAGTAGTAGGAAGTTGGAAGTTTAGTAGGAAGTTTCATTTGTCATTATGTACGAGATTACCAATTCTTTCAGTGGCTGACCATTGGAAAGTCATAATGACGCCATTTTATTAGTAGATTACCAAACTTGTCAAAATCAACAATTATGAAATCAATAATATACCATTCTGACACTATTGTAATAACAGACTTGAGGCCCAATGATTAAGGCTTGGTCTCCCATGCAAGAAGTTGTGGGTTAAAATCCGGGCATGTACCAATCTGACTTTTTCAATTCGTACTTTCTGAGTTTATCTTGGACATTACTGACGTCGGTGAAGGAAACCATCTTGAAGAAACCTGGGGGCCAAGTCTACTAATGTACAAACGTTGCAATGGTCTCTTCATTGTGAGTTTTTGACAGATTTTCCATACAAATACTGTCAAATACTCACAATCGCGAGACCATTGCAACGTTTGTAAATTAGTAGACTTAGGCCCCTGACCATATGGTTAATTATTAATAAAGACCTTAATGTACAATATACCTACTCATAAAAAATATAAAAAATTGGCAGTCATAAGCACTAACACATTCACACATCACATCCATTCATTCTGTCATTGGCACCACGGCACGCAAACTTAGAACAAAAAATTTCAACCGTATACTCTATGGTTGGAAGAATAGAATATGACAGGTCTCCTCGCCCCCTTCTATCACTCGTCTCCCCTCATAGACCCGATGCCAAAAGTATAGACAATATACAAATGTCACTGTCAAATTAAGGCGGCGGTTGTCGATGTTTTCGAATTTTTCGCTACCGCAATGCAGTTTTGTTGTTGATCGAGTGAAGTCTGCGTTGATTAATTTCCGTATTTACCTATCCTCTCAGTGATTTTAAACTGTAATATTTTGCATCGGTAGTGCAAGATGTACAACAAGTGTTGTATCGAACATTGTGGTGCTAAACGAAAGGACGTTAAAATGCATCCGTTTCCTTGTAGTGAGATAAGACTCAAAAAGTGGCTTCTGAGCATTAACAGTGATTATTTGCGTAGCTTAAGCGCACAAGAACTTCAAAAACTATGTGTATGCCAGAAACACTTTGAAAAAAGGTTCATCAGTGAGGAATTATCGGTTCAAAGTTGGTTCTTATCCAACAATGTTTTCGGCCGATGAAATTACCTCTGGAATACCAACAAAAGTTGACGAAGGTTCGTACGTAATTAGCGGTTAATAAATGTCTGCTAAACTTGTAAAATAAGTATATTCCATTATAACCCAGTCCAGTTTTCATAGCCAGCGTTATTGCTTTTTATAAAATGAGCTTCTAACAGGCTGTCCAACTTTACTAAATAATAATATGAGGTAATTATTGCAAATGTGCGCTTTTATAATTTCCATTGTACATTAAATGTATGAATACAATTAGGTGTAAGTTATAACATTACCATGGATGGAAATTTAAAAGTGTGTTCCTATATTTCCTTACATTATACTTCCCTGTATTATTGTGATGCTGTAATGTGGAGTGGATGTTCAGATAATATTGCCATGTAAGAAATTATAAAAGCGCAAATTGGCAAACAGAATTGATCACCGCTCTACCACCCATGTAAAATGAGCCTTTCCACATAGTTTATAGAAGATTTTTTTTTTTTTTCAGTTGTTCATCAGAATAATGATCATAATCATTCTCATTTGACTTCCTTTCTTGTGAAACACATAAAGAAGAAATTGAAAAGGCCTTTCTTGACCATGGGTTAAAATTAGTAATTTTTAACTGGTGTTGTATAATAAATAAAATAATGAAAGGCACAGATATATCCCGATTAATTGGAAAATCTCTTTCCAGAATGCAACTGAAGGCTTACAATATATATAAAACTAAATTAAAAAAATTAAAATCTAATAAGTATTTGTTGTGTTTAATTTACATATTTCTTAGTAGTTCCCCGGTAATACCGATGAGCTCATCTAAGAGCTCATTAGTTTTTGGCTGATAAAAGAAAAAAAAAAATTGTGATTTGAATACAGTACCAACTGCAACGGGGCAATTGAGGCTGTCTATGTGAGCCTTTGCCAAAAACTCAACACATATATATAAAAAAAAAACGAACTGTCATGTTCTAAACTTCCACCTTTTGACAATCTCTACTAACCATTTTTTCTCTATGGGAGTGGGTCGTCTGATACGTAGTATCTCTAAGTAGTCTGTGATTGGCACTGATGACTTTCATGCCTGATCTGCAGAATGCGTGATTGATATAGCACTAATATTCAAGCCATCTTCATGGAGAAATAATATTTCAGCCGTTTGTTGCAATTGCAACGAACGGTTGAACACGGGTTAACATGCCATTTTATTTCAATCAATTATATTTCACAACAGATTTCACACCTAATGTTTTTGATAAGTGTCATTCACATGTCATTGTAGCAATTACAATTTATTTTATGTCAATGTATCATCTTTTAAATTAAGAAATGAGTTGCATCATCAAAAAGTCATTACTAATCTTTTTGTTAGAATAGATGCTTCACAACTATTGAAAAGTAATAAGTACCTATAGCATTTTATATTTACTGCACACAGTGTGATAAAGAATCGTATTTGGAATCTGATAAACAATTTTTAGACCGCGACTGTACATACCAGGGATGTTACGAGGTGGTTTTATCGGAACCGAATTCGGAATCGGATTTTTTATAGTTATTTATGCAACTGTTGTATAATAAGGGGTATTAAAACAATGTAGGTATAGTATCACATGAGTGTTATAATACCTAATTATTACAGGTGCATACAAGACTTTATCTACATACAATTATACACCCATGACATGAATCCTCTATAAAAGGTTCTGAAACAGTTTTTGCAATACTAATATCGAACGAAAATGGCGGGATACGACGCTATGGTATAGTATAGTGAAACGCGCGTGCGTGACAATGTTCTTTTTTTGAAATTCATAAAGATACCACGAATTGAGTAGTGAGAATGGAAGGGAGGATGATGATCCCTTCGTTACTCATCAAACAGATGAGTAATACACGTAAAAGCAAAGGAGTTGCATTATGAAATTCAGTACAACATTATAACACCCGTTTGGATGCTATTATGTTTACTATGACACTGGGTGTTTTAATGTTGGCAATAAGCTGTTTCAGAAACTTTTATAAAGGATTTATAGCATGGGCGTAGATAAAATTTGTTATGATTGTGAGGGCATTGTAAGCTTTTTGAGTATATTTGGCCCAGAGGCTGCAAGAATAAAAAGCTGTGCAGTAAGCTCTGAAAAGAGTAACTTTCACATTTCTTGTGCGACGAGCAAACCCGCGAGCCAGCAAACTTAACCCGACCCAGGAATCGAACCCGGGAACCCGGGGATCTCTTGTTACACTATCTATATCGGCTTATTTTATTATTGAATTGTTTGTTCTTTTTTTTTTTTGTTTCTTTTTGTTGACGCTTTTAACGTATAAGTTTTTTTATTTTTTTATTTTTACATCGTTCTCACATATAGTTATAAATTCAACATTATAGATGTAACTAATATTTTTGTAACAATTTCATTTAAAAGAGTGTCCATGGAGTTTTTTGCCCGATCTTCTCCATAGGTACCTACTACGCTTGGAATGGGAATGTAGCTTCATTTTTCTTACTGACTGACTCCTTGACAATTCAAAAGTGCTTGTAAATGGTTTAATTGAAATAAATGATTTGAGTTTATAATATTCTCATTTTGTGATCTAATACTGATCAATCAATCAATCAATCAATCAATCTTTATTTGTGAACATAGGTATTACAATAAAGGTCTTATGTATACATTTTAGTTGAGCACTATGTCCTACCAATTAAATTGGTGTACAAATATATTCGTTTTTTTGTAATTGGTCTGAATCTATACAATACAAAGTCACATTCGAGTAAATAATGGCAATTAAATGTATTGTTAATAAATAATTAATCAATTATAATTTATTTAAACATGCATGTCAATATTAAATTATATTAAAGGTCTAGTAATGTCATATTTCATCATATTGAAAATAATGTCAATTAAATGTATTATTAATAAATAATTAATCTATTATGGTATATTTTTACATGCATGTCAATATTAAATTATATTAAAGAGTTGGTAATGTCAAATTTTATCATTAAAAAATTCTTGGATAGAGTAATACGCCTTATCTATTAGAAATAAATACAATTTACTTTTGAATTTGCGGACATTATCTTCACTCCTAATACATTTTGGTAATTTATTATAGACCTTTGGAGCCATTACAAAAATACTGTTTCTGTATAGTGCAGTACTAGATCCGACTGTTTGTAACCGATCACAACGGCGCTGACTAGTTACTCGATCAAATTTATGTAAATTATTTTTTACGAACATAGACGTTTCATAGATGTACAACGACGGCATTGTTAATATTTTAGTATTTATAAAAAACGGTTTGCAGCTGTTTGTTACTTGCAAGTTATATATTGCTCTTATGCACCTTTTTTGGCACTTAAATACCATATCATTACCCGTAGCATTTCCCCAAAATATAATTCCATATCTCAATGTTGAGGCTACTAGACCATGATACGCCGTTAAGACTGTTGCACGATTGGCCGTTTTACTTAACATGTGCAAAACATAGGAATGTTGGTTTAGCTTACTGACTTCATCTTATAACTCTAGGTAAACGCAATTAATGTAACAACTGGTATTATGAATTATGTTTATTAAATCTGAATAATTAAGTCACGATAGTGATTACCTCGGCAGTGGGCAGTAAATGGTAGTGATTAAGAGCTTGGTAGAGAACAAGATAAATAGACAAAATGTATTGTTATTGCCATCAGTTTGTTTGCCGAGGTTTGGAACTAAAAATACGAAGACACATTGTGACATCTACCAACCCGTACTGGGCCCGCGTGGTGGATTACGGTCCAGTCCCACTCTTATAGAGGAGGCCTGTGTCCCAGTAGTGGGAATATTATATAGGTACTGATTATGCTATATAAATTTTTCGTCAAGGGCAATTTTATTTATTTATCCTCCCAATGGAACGCCATACAGCACTGCAAGGAATTTTACTGTCCGGCAAGGGCGTAGCGAGGTACGGGCAGGGGGGCAGCTGCCCCCCCCCCCCCCCCAGAAGATGCAGGTATACTCACAAACCGTAAAGTAATATTACGTAGGTAGCCTATTAATAAACAAAAACAAAGTTGTAACTACAAGTAACATAGAGAGGTTCTTTTCTACACTGCGTCGTGTTAAAACATGGCTGAGATCAACGATGACTGAAAACCGTTTGAACGGCTATGCATGATCAGTGTGACGCCGAACCATGTTACAATAAACTAGGGATACAACTGAATCTGAGGTGTTGAAACGGTTTTGTGAAGAACCTCGTCGACTACTATTTTGTAAAATAAATTCACCGATTGATATTTTGTTTTTCATTTTTAACGTAACTTGCCCTGTGTTCATGCAGCATTTAAGTAGGTACCTTATTCTTGGTTTGTCTAACGTGCACGTCTTTCTACATTGTTCTCACATGTATAACTTCAACATGAATGATGTAACCCATATTTTGTAACAATATTTTGTTTTAAAAGAGTGTCCATGGAGTTTCTTGTCCGTTCTTCTCCATAGGAACCTACTACGCTTTGGAATGGGCAACTAGCTTCATCTTTCTGACTGACCGACCCCTTGACAATTCAAAAGTGCCTGTAATTGGTTTATTTGAAATAAATGCTTTGAGTTTGAGTTTCTACGTCTGCCCCCCCCCCCCATTAACAAAATCTTAGCTACGCCCTTGTGTCCAGCAGTCCGATTTTTTACGGTCCGATATGGCACGCCATAAATTGATATATGTACCTACTAGCTTGTGCACTATACGTAATTTCACCGTCCGACATTTTACTTTTCCCCATTCCGGGCCGTTTTTTTTTCCGGTCCGAAATAGCAGCAATGAAAAACGTGTTTATGCTGGTGCACTGCATCCGCGATCAGTATTATTTATGAGCGGGCGGGGCTAGAGCGGGGGAGGGGGGCGCGTGTGTCGAATTTTTGGATGAACCCAAAATTATTTTTGTCTTCTACATCTTCGCACGTAGAGTAATAAAGCAAGGAACTGCCGACGTTCCAAGAAACTCATCGTTCCTAGCGTAATTACGCGTGCGCGGCGTGCGTGTAGTTTCAAAGAGAAATACCCTAAAGACTTCTGACTAACCCTAACGACTGTCAAAGATCTGCGAATGACGGCTGGGACCAACGGCTTAACGTGCTTTCCGAGGCATGGAGCGGTCTCGGTATGTAAAGATGGTCATGCACCCATCCACGGACCAACCGCGGTAAGCGTAACTTAACCTGATCGATCGACCCGTGTGGCTGTTATTATTTAATCACGTGCCCCTCCTAATACGAGTATGATCTTAACATCACTTGCCAATACAAATCCAATTAAACCAACAGAATCTTCCCCTCTACCAATAAAAGAAACCTCCAGACAATACCCGATCTCGCCCGAAGGCTCCCGATCTTAATCGAGGGCCGTTCGGGACATTTTACGCTGCGCCCGCGCCGCGCTGTTTTTATTTAGTCACGAGCCCCAATAGAGCGAGTAAGTATACAGAACCTATTTAATAATAAGCAAGTAGGTATTAAATTATGTATGACATCGATAAATATTACAAGTTACAGTGTCGCATCACTAAACGCAATTTATAACCGAGATCAACTATAATTTGCATCTGAACATGATTTTTGCATATTAAACAGCATTGTTACCGTCTATTAAGATACAGCCTCTAAGAGCAGCGTTAACAATCCCTAATAAATCAATAAAAAATAAAAATAAACAATCACAATTTCATAATTACCATTACAAGACCTACAGCGAGGTTTAAACCTCGACTGAAAATATAGGTAAAGTTATAAATAATGAAACTAATAGGAAAAAAAAATAGGAAACCCTGATTACACATTGGAGACTTCACGAGGTGCCATAAGCTCTAACTTAGAAGTAACTCAATAATTTGTCTATTTCTTTACTAATATACCATCTAGAACGACGGAATCTTTAAATTCCTCACCTGATGTCTCAATTGATATATTAAGAGCGAGCTTTTCAGCAAATGAAAATCAAATTGATCGAAGATCTATGGGGAATGTTTGTACATCGTAATCGAGAATGTAGCCCCATACTTAGCTTTTATATTTAATTTGTGTGTCGATCAAGGAGTCTTCACGAATCTAATTGTAAGGTTAGACCCCTTTTTTAATTCAGGGGACAGTAAAGACATCAACAGCTATAGACCAGTATCTGTGTTGTCGGTATTCAGCAAGGTGTTCGAAAAGGTAATGCTCAATCAAATGCATTTTAACACCAACCAAATCTTACACGATCAGCATGTAGTTCAAGATGGCTGGACAAACTTTCAAAACCGCTCGCATTTAACTAGGTCAATAGGCCACTATTTGTGACGGCTAAACACCCTTATTTCAGAATTTGTGACGCTACAGAAGCTGAGATAATCGATCGAAAACGTGTCCAGCCAGCTTGAAAAACCACTTTTCACTGGTCTCTCAATCTCGGTAACGGAAGTGATTTTGACGACTTTTTGCATATCAACGGGCGTCACATACATTTGTGACAGGCATCGAGTTAAAAGTTTTGTGATACGTACAGCGGTTTAGTCAAAAAATGCAAAAATCTGTGCCAGCCATCTTGAATTTACGTATAAAACTTTTGTCTGGCACTTCCGAATCTCAATAACGGGAGCGTTTTCGAATATGATTCCTTTACTAACATTTAGTGACGCAATTTGTGACAGTAATAACGTTTGATTTATGGCGTCACATGTAAGGGTTTACGAGAAATCAATAAAAACTTAATGTCCAGCCAACCTGAATTCTAGTTGGCTGGACACGTGTATCTCTGCTGGCTGATGATCTACGGCCTTCAAAATGGGTTCAAAATTTTGTGACGGGGACGATAATGATAACCTGAATTTGTGACGGAGAAACTTTGAGTAGTTTCAAAGATATTGATCATTTAAGTTTTCCCATACAAACATCCATTAATATTGTGAGGTGACCATAATTTTTACATAAATAAAGGATTTCTTTTTAATCGACTAATCGGCCGGTAGCAGCCACGCCTGCTTTGTATTTGATTTTCCCGTGGGAATAAAAGGTTTTCCCGCAGTAAAAAGCGTAAGTATGTGTTTATTTAATTCAAAATAATAATTGACTACCAGGGCTGCAAAAGAGAGCCCACTTGTATTTCGCGTTTAGTTCATTATCTTAGGTAACTAAAAATGAGAACTAAACTCGACAGTCGGCATTGTATGTACTTTTCGAAGTGTAATCACTAATCAGAGTAAGACAACTATTAATTAATCTGTGGTAAGACAACCTAAATAAGAGTTAAGATTCGACCAGTTGTCGAGAGGAGGACCAGGGTGTAGGTAGTTTTTTCTAGGTGGAGTGGATGGAGATTCAGTCACTACTCATTAATTTAAATTAATCACTGAATAATTCGGAAGACATCAAAATGCACTGGAACTTAACAAACTTCAACTACTACTAAGTAAAACTATATCGTCATTGCGACTTTAAGACCGCTTATGTGTCACTTTTTGCAAAATCACTTTTTTTCGCCAGCCTTTTTCATATTTTGAAGCTCTATCAAATGCAAAACTTTCATGTGTATACGACGACGATTTAATCGACATTTGTTTACCAATTTCAAGATCTACAATGTGCTTCCTAATGAAATGTTGGTGTTTAAAATATCGATTTTCTCATAGAAAGACGATTTTGTAATGGAGAAAAGAATACGATGTTTACATGAATGCAACAAGGACAACAACAAATAAATACATCGAGCGGGAATTCCCCGACCAAAGACTACAGAGATGAGGTAATGAATCTAGTGATGTGCTGAGTGAGTCGATCGTATATTACGATGTTTATTGTAAACTTTATTATAATATTTTAGTTTGGATATGTGGTGCTGTCAGGGGAAAGTTAGACAATCCTAACTTGTTTAAAGGGATATGTTTATGTGTACTAGCCATCGCCGGTCGTTGAAAATTGGAAAAAAATAAATAAACGTGACTAAAATCTCATAAAAAAGTACAAGAGATTTTTTTTTCTCGTATCTCGTACAGAGACCGCAAAATCTAGTAAAGTTACGAGATTTCTCGTACATCTGGCAACACTACAGTACAATACTTCCATGCCAGCTATTGAACCGCCGCGTGCGGTCTGCGGCAGCGCATGTGCACGTTCAGAAATTTGTTAAGAGTAGGTAGGTACTGCCAATATTTCTATATGTCGCCGTAAATATTGTCGTGGAATAATAACGAAATAGCAACACCTATTTTGGCAAGTATACGAACCAATACATAGATGGCGCTGAGAAAACATCGTTCTTAAGAAAAATGTTTCATCGATGTTAACAGTTTCAACATCGATGGTAAAACATCGATGTTTATGAACGATACATCGATGTTTTAAAAAAAATATGTATCGTTTGCATACCTAGCTGCAACTTCATACCATTCAATCACTACTAACCCATTTCTATGCATTAGTAGCATGAGCGATTTTAACGCTCATGAGTGCGATTCGGAACGTTGCCAATGCTGCCATGATGATGAGACTTACTTTGTGTGTAATCTGTGTGTGTGACTTATGTATAACTGACCGTTATAAACATAGAAATATAAAAAACAGGAGAAATGGCAAGGGGGCGTGTCTGTGTCCGCTCGCAATGATCAAAATGCTCGCAAAATAGGCAAATGGCAGTCTCCGCGAACTAGTGCGCTTTTGACCGTGATCGTGACAAATTATAAGAATGCCGTGTTGTTCAGTGATTCCTTGCAAAAACCGAAGCCAAAACAAAATGTTTGTACATCATGGAATCACTTACCAAAAGTTAGTACAAGTATTTAACTATATTTGTCTTTAAAATCATGAAAAACAACAAGTAGTAAAATATTTCTTGCTTTTTAACCGACTTTCCAAAAAGGAGGAGGTTATCAATTGGGTTTTTTTTTTCCTACGTTATTTTTGTTTTCGTACATAACAGCGACTGTATTATTTTTGCAATAAATACATTGCTTTTTAACTACTACGTAAGTATGACGCTAAGTGACTGGACAACGCAATGTAAAAATCACAAAACAATATTTTGTGTATGCGGTTGCGTCGCGTAGTACAGCCGCTGTGCCTTGCCGCGAGCTAATGATGTGCTTGTGCAGATCTCCTAACGTAGGCTATCGACAATAATGTCGATTGTCTAATGAATATTTGCTATTATAGTTTATTCTTCAATTTGTTAACTGTTTTAACCCGATTGGAAGACCCATGTGAAATAATGTTTATTACACATCTTCATTTTCTCATATTGTTATTCTTTTTAATTTACTTAATATTATTTTGTTTTTAGCAAAATATTGTTTATTTATATTATATTACTAGCTTTTGCCCGCGGCTTCGCCCGCGTGGATGTCGGCTATCGCATAAAAAAGTGCCCTATGTCCTTCTCCATATCCCAGGCTATATCTCAAATTCTAACTTAATATTAATTTTAATGTGATTCACTATGTGAATAGAAACCGAAACAAATGAAAATCTTGAATTTAATATAATAAAAGTACTTTTGTTCTGAACGTGAATGAGTCTTTACCTAAAGATAACAAACACAAAATCAAAATACGAAATTTCACTCAAATTCTTAAAGCAATCAATTGTACCAAATCACAACACGAAATAAAAGTGCGACACTAATAATAATTTTAAAATAATTCACGTAAGTACCAACAATGTGAAAACAAAACGAAATCCTCCGAAATGTCACATGATACACCGTTTGTGCTGATAAAACGCTCGAATTAACTAATGAACACCATTGGTGCATAACTTTTCTCAGGGTCACGTTCGCAATTGGACGAAATATTTGACATTTATTTTGTACTTGCAACACGATCTGGCTGTAGAATTCGAATAATCGACTAATACTTGACCGGTTGACATTTTAGCGGGAACACCACTAAACGAACGAAAAAAAAAAAGAAAACAAAATACGTCTGTACTCTGTGGTCGTGTGGCGGTGTGGGGCGGTGCTTAATGTAAACGTTCATCAAGGTTATATTATACGTGCGTAAAGTAATGGATTTAATGAGAAAACGATTTAATCTTAGAAGAATCTTATACAGAATTACTGAGAAATAAGTGCAGATTTCGTATTGAGTGTTAGTTTATCGAAAAGTGATAAATATGTCAGTGAAAAAGTAACGAAAGTTTTGGAATGCACAAATTTTGATTACCTATAAGGCCGCCGTGTTTAGTAATGTTTTTATGATAAATATTCTTGTATACTGTTTGAAATACACATAAGTAGCTAGCTTATTTATAATTTGGCTAATAGCTACTGATATTATAGCGTATTGTTATCGTAATCGTATTTCCAAGAGTAAAATTCGGCAAACAAATACCTACAAAAAGACAATAAAATGGATATAGTATGTTATCCTGAAGAGATAGACATATGCCATCGCGGACTTTTTTGAAGACCTTTATAAGATACATAAATCCACCATACATTATTTTGTTATATCTCAAAGGGTTTAGACACCGTTTTCATTTAAAGCTCCCAGACGGCTTATTTTTTTCCGACACCTCCAACAAATCTCGTTAATTCATACAAAAATGCATACATAAACTTAACAAATTATATACTAAGACCTTCCTCGAGAACCAAGCTATCCATTGGTGGAAACAGCATGAGAATCGGTGCAGCAGTTTTTGAGTTTATCGCGAACAGACAGACAGACGCGGCGGAGGACTTGTTTGATAATATGTAGTGATTATTTGTATACCGTTTATTATTTATTTTATTTTCAGGTCCCCCACAAAAGTTTTAATACAATAATAAATGGAAGAATCGATAACTTTTCGATTTAGTCAATCATTAGCGTATATTTATACTTTTATACTAATATATAAAGCTGAAGAGTTTGTTTGTTTGTTTGTTTGTTTGTTTGAACGCGCTAATCTCAGGAACTACTGGTTGGAATTGAAAAAATCTTTTTGTGTTGGATAGTCCATTTATTGAGGAATATTATAGGTTATATAACATCACGCTACAACCAAAAGGAGCGGAGCATAAATGAAAAATGTTGCAAAAACGGGAAAAATTATTCCTTTTTGAGAGCTTCCGTTGCGTGCGCTGCGTAAACGGCTTAAGTTACGCAAATATCATGTATGATGGAATTGTTCTCTTTAAATTTTCTAAAAAAAAGTCCGTGACAGCATATGTCTATCTTTTAAGATTGACTCACTATAACCTTTTTTATGGTAATCAAATTTGTTCGAAATTAATGCATTATTTGCGAATGAGTTTTCATAAACATGGTATTAATCCTTATTCAAATAAATACGTTATTCATCACAAGTATTTAATTTTGAACAAAGTTGCCTTTACATCATTTAATTTCAATGAATATCTTAGGAGATATAACTGTTTTATAATAACTCCGCAGCAAAATAATGATCAACTCTGCGAGGTAGTCTATTCTAAAGCTTTAGGGTTCCGTACCCAAAGGGTAAAATGGGACCCTATTACTAAAACTCCGCTCTCCGTCTGTCTGTCTGTCTGTCCGTCTGTCACCAGGCAGTATCTCATGAACCGTGATAGTTAAACAGTTGAAATTTTCACATATGATTTATTTCTGTTGCCGCTATAACAACAAATACTAAAAAACAGAAACAAATAATATTTAAGGAGCCCCCCATACAACGGACATGATTTTTTTGCCGTTTTTTTTGCTCCGCCCGCGTGGATGTCGGTTATCGCGTAAAAAAGTAGCCTATGTCCTTCTCTATATCCCAGGTCGATCGGTTCAGCGGTTTAGGCGTGAAAACGTAACATACAGACAGATAGACAGACAGACATACAGACAGAGCTACTTTCACATTTATAATATTAGTATGGATAGCTTTTGCCCGCGGCTCCGCCCGCGTGGATGTCGGTTATCGCGTAAAAAAGTAGCCTAAGTCCTTCTCCATATCCCAGGCTATATCTTTGCCAAATTTCATGACGATCGGTTCAGCGGTTTAGGCGTGAAAACGTAACATACAGACAGACAGACAGACAAATAGACAGACAGACAGAGTTACTTTCACATTTATAATATTAGTAAGGATAAGGATTTGTATGGATGGTACGGAACCCTTCGTGCGCGAGTCCGACTCGCACTTGGCCGGTTTTTTGTTTTTTGAACGCGCTAATCTCTGGAAATGCGAGTTGGATTTGAAAAAATCTTTTTGCATTTTACAGCCCAATTCTTGAGGAAGAATTACATTCCTATTAACTAGAACACCATTTTTTTTAATGAAAGTTTATGCGAAAACGAAGTAAAAGCACGGGCAGGCAATGTGTTGCGACGGGGTGGGTCGGGGGAACAAGAAATTTAACGCGGACGAAGTCGCGGGCAGAAGCTAGTGTAAAATAAATGGCTTTTGCACAGCACAACGATAGAGCCCGATGTTTTCGTGTGAGTGAGTTGTACGGTGTATGGTAAATGTGCGTTGTGTTTGATGCGTTTATAATTGATTGTGTAGTAAGTTTCGGTTTATGAATTGCGAGTGTGTGCGCGACTTCGTATCTATTGCTTTTACTGAACTGCATGTGTAGTTGTGGCGAGTGGAAGGGATAGACTGCAGACATCGGGTTTCCATACAGTTTTAGCTGCCGGGCATATCTCCTTATTTCTTATATCTATGATATCTACCTATGTACTTACTTAGGTATCTGCACGTAAATAATCAATAACATTAAAAATGACCCCCCCTTCCTCACTTTTGTCTTCTATCGATTTAAATACCTACAGTTATTCGTATTAGTATCACCAATACATGGATTTTCGTCCATTAAAGAAAACACCTTAAAATATACTTTGTCCTACATAAAACCTACACTATTGGTAACCCTACTGCAGTGTTTGTATGGGAAAACTTAAATGATCAATATCTTTGAAACTGCTCAAAGTTTCTCCGTCACAAATTCAGGTTATCATTATCGTCCCCGTCACAAAATTTTGAACCCATTTCGAAGGCCGTAGATCATCAGGCAGCAGAGATACACGTGTCCAGACAACTAGAATTCAGGTTGGCTGGACATTAAGTTTTTATTGATTTCTCGTAAACCCTTACATGTGACGCCATAAATCAAACGTTATTACTGTCACAAATTGCGTCACTAAATGTTAGTAAAGGAATCATATTCGAAAACGCTCCCGTTATTGAGATTCGGAAGTGCCAGACAAAAGTTTTATACGTAAATTCAAGATGGCTGGCACAGATTTTTGCATTTTTTGACTAAACCGCTGTACGTATCACAAATCTTTTAACTCGATGCCTGTCACAAATGTATGTGACGCCCGTTGATATGCAAAAAGTCGTCAAAATCACTTCCGTTACCGAGATTGAGAGACCAGCGAAAAGTGGTTTTTCAAGCTGGCTGGACACGTTTTCGATCGATTATCTCAGCTTCTGTAGCGTCACAAATTCTGAAATAAGGGTGTTTAGCCGTCACAAATAGTGGCCTATTGACCTAGTTAAATGCGAGCGGTTTTGAAGGTTTGTCCAGCCATCTTGAATTACATCGATCAGCAATATGGTTTCACCAAAGGACGTTGTACGACTGACGCCGGTGTCACCTTATTAAAACACATATTTGCAGCGTGGGAGATGGCCCAAGATGCCATAGGAATCTTTTGTGACATCTCCAAGGCATTTGACTGCGTAAATTACGAAACCTTACTCTTGAAACTTGAGCATTAATAACAAGGTGAACTTGCGCTCAGTTTAGTAAAATCTTATTTGAATGATCGACAACAGCAAGTTCAAATAAATAGTGTCAAATCACTCGGTTTAAAAGTAAAAATGGGTGTTCCACAAGGCTCGATATTGGGTCCTTTCCTCTTTTTAGTGTATATTAATTATCTACTCCGTTTATTAAAAAAACAACCACAAATGGCGTTATTTGCTGATGATATTTCCTCAATTTTTAAGATAAATATACGTAACAAATCTTGACGATGTGCTGCTGTTTCCGGCGTACAAATACCTACATTTTCAGGGTTTTGGTTTGTTAGATACAACATTGAATTAAATAAATTAAGATAACATTCAAATTGCAAATTAGTCATATATTAGGTATGGATATGTAAAAAAGATGAAATTTAAATCAAAGGGATAATAAGAAGAGAATATAATTATTGACTAATATTTAAGTCAACTTTTCATTCCTAAAATCATCAGTCGAGTAGTAGCATTTACGTGATAATTGAGTAATTTACATAATTTTTTACATTATTATTGGCTGTAAATAAATACAGCCATTTTCATGTAAAAATGTTTTAGTATAGACTCAAGAGTCTAGCAGGGAAAAGGGAAATACAAAAAAAATTGTTACGTTACAGACGTCCCAAATTATAACAATTAAATGAAAGTCAAAAGCTAAAACACTTTCTAAAACAATGTAT
This sequence comes from Dryobota labecula, assembly GCA_947523025.1. Taxonomy (NCBI): domain Eukaryota; kingdom Metazoa; phylum Arthropoda; class Insecta; order Lepidoptera; family Noctuidae; genus Dryobota; species Dryobota labecula. The sequence goes on along the minus strand of OX383305.1, from coordinate 6,480,248 downwards.
CTAATCTAAACCTTTCCTTTCATAAGGACCGGCCTTCATCTTGACCTTACGAAAACAATCACTCTATCTCACTATTACTGAATTAAAAGACAATTAACTTCGGGGATATTTTTTTTTACTTAGAAAAAATGTGAAGGGAATTTGCGCGTAGAGTAATCGGTATATCACATTTAATCGATATGGCTGACTGTTAAGACGTCTTTGCCCATATAATTATACTAAACAAATAAAACAGTATTTGATCGTGATTTAAAAAGTGATTATTGTCTTTGCTATCCCGGAAAGGGATAGTGTGGTGATAGTTCTTTATTTAAAAATTGTGGTGTAGTATGTTCGATACTTTGAAAGAGCATTTAAAAATAAAATGGCGCCAATACTTAGCAGCATCGTTAGGTAAGTGTTCTTTTAATTAAATACCTCGTAACTTTAATTTTACACCTAACTAGCGAATTTGGCCCGCGTGATAAACAACTATAACTACTATGAAACATAGGTACCCTGTGGCACTCCGGCAATTAGTGTAGCTCTTTCTGTTGTTAGTGAAAGAAATTCCGACACCGGATCAGTACCAACTTCCAGACAGGGTTGATTGATTTAAAGCAATGATTTATATCAAGTAATTTTTTAAATAAAAATCATGATTTAAATAAAACTTTTTTTTTTTTCTTAATATTTCATGGATTACCTACTTAGAATTATAATAATCAAATCAGTTACATAAAAAAGTACTTATTCAAATGCACAATTTTTATTAATTACTTAATATAAACTATGTTATTATAGCAAACCATAGATAGGTAGGTAAATGAATAAAAACTTAACCAACAACAACTATTTACTTATATACATTATAATATTAAAAAGGAACACCAATTTTGCCGGCAACATTGTTGTAAGTAGGTACCTATTGGTGTAGGTATTCATGGCGATTATTAATAAGTACGTTTATCTCAGATCAAATTATTCTACATTATCACAAATCAAATCACAGCTTTCGTCAATTTTACAATTACCTAGTTTCTTCACAATTACAAATTACATGTTGAGAGTGGTTGCAACGAGCTAGATGTACAAATTAGGTTTCTTAGATAATCTGTATAAAGTTCCTAAGTATAATTTTTCGGTGGTTGCACTTTCTCGGATAGCTGTACTTAGCTTAGCTAACCGAGAAAGTGCAACCACCGAAAAATTATACTTAGGAACTTTATACAGATTATCTAAGAAACCTAATTTATACATCTAGCGCGTCAAAAAATCGGGTTAGTACTGACTAACCCGATTTTTTGACGCGCTAGGATGCACTCGGTTGGTCTCTTCAACGCTCGGCTCAACACCGAGAGTTGAAAATCCAGTGCACGATATAATCCCGTCACGATATTTTTACGCCCGTGGAAATGGGGGCTAAAACAAAGCATACCTACCTACTTATACAATCAACGGTTCATCATAACAGCAAATAGAGAACTTTGAATATGTACCTATTTACTAAAACTGATATCAGCACTTAGGCATAGGTATAATAATAAAAATCTAGAAACTATACAAAAATAATTAATACATAGAAAACAACTTATTCTGTTTTAAATCATTTATCTGCTAGACCGGCTTCGGAATGCGGACCAAGATTCGATGTCCTTATACTTATGCATAAGTAAATATTATAATGCCTAGGCATTTTAGCATAAAACTGAGCCATATCTATTATTAAAAATTTAAAATGCTAAGAATAGCGCTGTGCCTTCGGTGACCTGTTTATAGAAAATCTGAAAAGTCGAAATCATAGAAAGTTAAAACCGGCACCCCAGTTATCGGTAACACAGTTTTGGCGTTCAAAAGTGCCTTTTTTAAAATAAATTATTAGACTTTGACTATGAAGCTGCTTTCAGACTACGCTATAATATAATAGCATAGAGTATATAGCTCATAGCACAACAATATCGCGCACCATCATTAATACATCTCTCTAAGTTAGATTTCATGCAGATTCGTCGAACGAACGAAATCTAAAGAATCTGCACGAAATCTAATTTAAAAAGATGTATTGATGAATCATAAGGTTAAAATTATGTAAATACATATGTTTTATTGTTGCGTATCATATTTTGATCAAGATACAATCTGACACGGACCTGCAAATTGCATAAAATGCAAGAAAATTTCAATTTCGCGGGTTACCACAGCGCATCCCCCTTAAGTTAAATCAATAATAAAAATAAGTAAAATATAAGTTAAAAAAATAGAGTAAAATTCTATTATTTGTGTTTTGTAACTATTCCGTGTTACGAATTAAAGTACGAGTAGGTAAGTACCTAGTCTAGAAGTACCTCCTTACATACAGTCCAAAATTTAATTAAAATCATACGCTGCGCCATAGTAGAACAAAAAACGTATTTTTTATTATGTAAGTAGGTAGGCAATAATGTTTACCATACGGTTGACAATACATAGCACAATTCACAGCAAGAATGTAGTTGAATTATAAATATAATATAAGTAAGTACACGCACACGCGACCTTGTAAATAATGATTATAAAGTTAATAACTACCTGTATTAGAATTAATCAATGGTTCTCAAGCTTAGGGCTCTTTCAATTTATGGAACTGTATGGAAAAATCAACCGTCCATGCGCAGTACGACTCCCGTACCGCTCCCTTTTTTTGTCAGTTAAAAATACGGGAATTCCCCTCTGATTTTGTAGTGTTCCATTCAGCACATTCGCAAAAAAAGGTTGACAATCTCTGGCTGCAGTCGTGACAATATTACAATTACAAGTTAGGAAGTAGTATTAGTTGCCAACAGCACCGAGATCTAAGCTTTAGATTATGGAAACGAGAAATATAAACTTGCTAGCTGGCAGCAGATTTAAATTAAAGTACTAGGTAGGTACCTACTTTAAGATTGTAAATAGTTTGCAAGCGCTAAGTTATAATTTTTTTTTTTTTTATCTATGGCATCTCAGAGTGTAACCACTAAGGTTCCGACTCTTTAACCGGACTTTCCTGTGGCTGCCTTAAGCTTCTAACGAAACTTAATGCCTCCAGCCAGGGCGTAAAATACTTATAAACTAAACGACTTCTGCTCGCTAAGGGCACCCCCTGTGGGGTACGAACCTCGGCTTAGGGCAGCTGAGTCGGAGGGAGGGTGGCAAAGGACCGACGGTGGCTGGATAAAATCACTGTTTTGATTATTATCGTGGGGAGTTTGGATTACATGCTGCTCAGCTAAAACGCGTGCTCGCGCTTCACTTACAGTCAAGGGTCGGGGAGTTATACATACAACTGTTAACTGTCTTATACTTATCCCACATCCCACACACACCCACACTTACCCTCACACACACACACATCTACACACCCTCCCACACGCACCCTTGTTTGTACCTTTAGACACCCTTACGAGGACCATTTTAGTTCCTGATCGAACCGAGGACCCTCTAAAAAACTCGTTGGCCTTTTTGAATAAAATAGAAAGAGACAGGTAAGTCAATCTATAGTGATGAGCTTATTGGGATAATGCTATCTCAACATTTTTTCTCATGAATTGCGGCTATCATACTGAGGACCTGAAATATACAGCTAAAAATGACCAGCGATGCACATACGAGGACTAGTGTGTTTGCCAACCGAGGATCCCTTATGTAAGCCCTGCGACGCCCTTCCGAGGACGTATTACGCAATATTTCTTATATCTTGTACAAAGTGCGGACGCTGTGTTAGACTTTTTATATCACCAAACCGAGGACTGTTTTTCGCATAGAACTTGTACAAAGTGCGGACCTGGAAAATCTACCGAAAACATTTTACGTGTAAGATAATTTAGTAATGTAAGCAGAATGTTCCGATTTATTTCTTACACACATTTTCTAAAATGATGTACCAAGCGAGGAAGAATCAATGTCTTTACATTTTCGGCGCTTCTCAATGGATAACCGCTTTATTTTGTTAAAAACACGTGATTGTATCGCTCTGTTGTTTTTAACGTAAACAGAGGGAGAAAAAATCTTGTCCAATATTTTGGTATAAATTTAGCCGTATTACTCATACAACTATACAAGTGAAGCGTTGTGGTTGTTTGTTTCTAATAAAAAATGTAGTCAGAGCACATGTTACTATTTTAAGTATACAGAGAGACTCAACATCACTTGTACGCCGTTATTGGCAAAACATGGACGCATACAACATCTATTAGTTCAATACCTTGCATGTCTGATTAGTCAGTTTATGTAAACGCATGTTTGACAAATAAATTATCTTTATCTTGCAGAATATGAATCTTTGGTCAAGTCAAACCGAGGACCCTCGAAAAGGTCCTATGTCCTTATGATTTTACTTTTGTAATGATCTCGTTTTCTTTTTTAATATAATCACTGGCCCAGTGCGGGCCATTTACGAGTTTTGTCAAAATTATTGAAATTCGGAACAATTACCTACGTGACGTGAAGCAGCAGACCAATATGTTCGGGCGCCTCGCTAAACCTCATAATTTCCTTCGACAAATGGCTGCAGGCGTTCCCTTTATACTGACTCGAATATTTATGCGACGAGTGTGTGTGATGGACGGAAAATCAATCACATGAACACTTTATTATTTAAACTTTAATAATAATAAAAAAAGAAAAACAAAAGGTGTAGAAGGAATTGTCATTAAATTTTTCTCATATGAATTTCTTGTAATTTGCTTATTATTAAAGTTTAAATATAAAGTATTCATATGATTGATTTTCCATCCATCGCACACACTCGTCGCATAGTAGTAGTAGTATTCGAGTCAGTATAAAGGGAACGCCAAGCAGACATCACATCTGTCGAATGAAATTATGAGGTTTAGCGAGGCGCCCGAACAGCAGCACGGGTTGGGACGCGATGGTCAAATACGGTGGCAACCCTACACATCAGACAGCCCCAAAACACTTCACCACATTCTAGTGTTACACGTTAAAGGTGTGGCACAACCAACTCCCTAACAAAACCATGAAATTAACCCTTTTTTAACCAAATATTTGTCGGTATTGAGATTGATTTAAAATAACTGCCACCAACTGCATCAGACATTCAGACTCCTTGTAAAGAGATATTGTTTTGAACCATTTTGTTGCAGGCGGGTTTATTAACAATGGTTTTTTTTTTCTTTCCCGCATCAGCAAGCTACGGGAGTCTGTGTACGGGAATGTCAATGGGATGGACGTCCCCCGTACTTCCACAGCTACAGCGGCTCGACAGTTCGCCGCTGCCCCAAGTGCCAACACTGCAGCAGGAGTCTTGGGTAGCCTCGCTTCTAGTGCTCGGAGGACTCTTGGGTAAGGAAGAATTCCTTTACGTATCAGTCTGCCTAGCCTTTGCCCAACTAAATCGGGGTCGGATTCCAGTCTAACCGGATCCTCAATATTCTTTTTATTTATTTTTATTATCATTGTGCAGATACTTTTTTAATTTCGACCAACTTTATTTGTTTGCCACCTGCAGCAGCAATAAACAATATTCTATTATACAGGGTGTAAGGGACAGCCCTCCGCACACTGATGGGCAGAATTCAGTATATCATACTAAGATGACCGGTACATGAAATTGTTTCAGGAACGTTATGGGAATCCAATAAACCTGATTTGTTTTATTACCTTACACGCAAGGTTTCGTTACCGTGGAAAAACGCACGTAGCGAACGGCAGCGCAACGAGCCTTCGGCTGCCCTCCCCGTCACGGGGAGCGGTGAGTTCGATAAACTCTGTAGCTAGGCAGAAAGTGAATAACTGTATTCGCGCGACGTTCGTTAGAGTATTTCAACATACATTGCAGATTTTTTTTTTTTTTACCAGTTTTTACATATATGGAGTGTTGCGTACAGAGAATGTAATTTCAGATTGAAATAAAGGAATAGTTACTGGCAAACGATTAAAAAAAATGAAAATTTTCCTGAACAAATTGCCGGTGGTTAAAAATTTCGGTATGATTCAAAATAAGGAGCTGAATCTACCCTGTTAGTTTGCGGAGGGCTGTCCCTTACACCCTGTATAATATCCCCTCGTTCACTGCAGGTCCTCTAATAACCGTCCCCCTATCCCGCCACGTGGGGCGGCGATGGATAATCATGGGCTCCAACGTCCCCCTGCTGCTGGGATGGCTGCTGGCCGGCGTCACCACTAACCTGACCACCTTGTACGTAGCCAGGGTTATGTGGGGATGTGCCACAGGCATGATGTTCGCGACCGTGCCTATTTATATTGGGGAGATTGCTGAGGTAAGAAACATTGTATTTATAGGGTGAAATAAGACACATCACAAAGCCGTCAACAAAAATAATTGCTAGAAAATGACTTTGTACCAAAATAATTTTTGGTGTGAAAATTACTGTTTACTGTAGTGCGCAATGAAACGCGCACAAAACATTGTGATGTTGAGTGCAAGCAACAGTAGAGGCGTCGTGGGGATACTTTAAGTTAAATAATAACATTTAAAACTTGATTACGTAAAAAATCTTTTTAAAAGCTTGAACTTCGACTTGCTCTTGTATCATGTTTATTATTGTATGTATATATTGAGACACGAAGCAACAAAATTCGATCTAAATAAAAACGGCCACATTCCTCTAGATCGTATTTTGTTGCTTCGTGTCTCAATATGAAACTTTATAAAAGGTATTAGAAAATTCTAGACACACTTACCGATATAATTGATTGAGCCGTTTTTCATAATTCCTTCTCAGTCACGAGATAATATGTTTTTAAAGGAGTGGGGCTTGTGGACCGGTGACAACGCTCTTAATTGACTCATAGATTCAAGTTTCCAATTGTCCTAAACAGACTGGCTTTTTTGCAAAGATCCGATCTTCCTAGACAACCCAAACATCACAAAAAAAATTACCCATCTTCCACAGGACAAAATCCGCGGCGCTCTAAGCGCGTTCTTTCTGCTATTCATCAATGTTGGTTTCTTGCTGGCCTACGCCATCGGTCCGTTTACCTCGTACTGGGGTCTGACGGCCACTGGCGGTATTCTGTCGCTGCTGTACTTGCCCTGCACTTGGTATATACCGGAGACGCCCTTCTACTTGGTTTATAAAGGTACTAAGGCTACAAATCACTAAATGCATTGAACGCCAAACCTATTTAATTACATTAAAAAAACATTATTTGAAATTACGCTATAGTCTTGAAGTACTCGATAGCGCAGCCATCAAACTCAATATTTTCCAATTTCCTCAGGGAAAATGGAGGAAGCTTCAAAGATCCTCCAATCCCTTCGCGGCACATCCAAGGAGGGTGTTCAGACCGAACTGGAGGGCTTGCAGGCGATCGTGGCGCGAGAGTACAAGGAACCGCCCAAGATACAGGACCTCTGGGCCACCAAGGGGAACGTAAAAGCTCTGGGTAAGGAAATATAGCTGACACAACTTCTAAAAGTGAATTTCTCTTACTTTATTGATTGTTATATTATGTTTTTGTTACGAAATTAGTATTTTGGAACCCATACTTTTATGAAATAGGTCTTATCTCAAAGTTGCAATCGTTATTCCACGAGAAAATCATGCTTCGGGAGTACCCTGAAACGAAAATCATCACATGCTGCAACAAAAATCGCCAAGCGCATTTCATCGGCTATGGTTTGATTATCAATAGCCAATCACACCACTTATTTAGTACCCTTTCAACAAGTCAAGTCAAGTGTATAGGTAATTAGCTGGTCTTTCAAGCTGACAAGATCTCGAAATATCAGTGGAATGATAGAATCATCGATAAAACTTAAGGAGGATGCGCAAAGGCAGCCAGCAAAATTCAAACTTCAGTTAGAATATGATTCACGACCGTTACAAATATGGCTTTACTGAATTATAATCATTAGAATCAACAATATAACTTTTTAAGTTAGAATTGGCCTCAAATGGAATAGTCATTCAATAGAGTACCTAATATGAACTTAGAGAGTTGTATTGATGATTTTTATGATTATAATCCATATCCATACTAATATATCTCCACGACACAGAGAATCCTAGTGTGGAGGCTAGTGCAATTTTAATTCTGTAATGCTCTTTTGAACAATACATTTTATTATTATTATATAAATGTGAAAGTAACTGGCAAAGATATAGCCTGGGATATGAAGAAGGTTACTTTTATACGTGATAACCGACATCCACGCGGGCGGAGCCGCGGGCAAAAGCTTCCTTTATTCTATAAATAAATATTTTATACGGCCGCGAATCATAATCAGATCAATATACAACCTGAGACTGACCTCCAAATTGCAAAAAAAGTAAGTTTGAATTTCTCTTAGACGCCTGACGCTTTCACCTTAAATTAGAAAGACAGAATCTGAAAGCTGATATCTGTTCACAAACGGCAGGTATCTGCGTATTCCTGGCGATGTTACTGCAGCTATCGGGTATCGACGTGCTTCTGTTCTACATGGAGGAACTGCTGGCCAAGGTGGGCACCAACCTGTCGCCTTCGGACGGCACCATCATCATGGGAGTGGTGCAGGTAAGCTTCATTTTGAAGTGAAAACTTTTGCCGCGTTGAGCGATTTATGGAAGGGGGAAAACATATGGGTTCGCGTCACTGAAATGCGCGACATGCTCGTGACGTGTTGCGCCAGACTGGCGACGCGTAGCGCGTAGTTATTTAAAAATTTAAAAAAAGAAGACAACTGTGTTCTTTTTTTAATTTTTAATTTGCGCTTTTTTTTGTTTTGGAATTGCTATTCCAAAGTTTTGTGTTTTCACTTCTGTCAGTAGTCCTTATTATGACTGCCAATTTTTTTTTACCACCCTATTATTGCTTCTCTGCAGGGCAAAGTCCTTTTTGGCACGATCATTGATCACCACACTTGCTCAGTTTGGCGATTTCAGACCTACCTATACTAACCACTAGATGAACTGGTGAACTTCGTACCACGGGAGACAACTTTTTTTTTTTTTTTTTTCGAATTTTCGCTTGTTTCTTTGGGTTTTTCCTAATTTGATTTTTTCTTTAACAACTCCAGTATTGAGGTGAACAAAACAATTTTTTTTTTAATTCATCAGGCTTTTATACAAAAATAAAAATATTTAATTTCAACGCTCTAAATGTATAGAACTGGTTTGTCTTTGGTAAATGTTTTGTAAAAAGTTATAGAACAAAAGTTGTTGTTTGTTTTTGTTTTTAATATATTATTATTATATTTTTTTTTTTTCTTAAATATGTTGCCCCACACTAGGAATTTCTCCTGTATTGTGAGTGCGTTTACAAACATTTAATCTCACATACACAAACAGCCAAACCCGGAACAACTTATTGTAGGTCTTACAAATATTTGTTCCGTGCGGGAATATAACCCGCGACACGCAGCGCAGCAGTCAACCGCTTAACCACTGCGCCAACCGTACCGTTGAATTATTAAGGTTCTGATTCTGAATTCAAGTTGAAGTACTAACTCATATTCAGGTAGTGACTAGCTGCATCACCCCGCTAGTGGTGGACCGGCTGGGCAGGAAGCTGCTCATGTGGACCACGTCACTCGGACTTACTATATTCTTGGTAAGTAAAAACAAGAATAAATTTAGCCATCTCGTGCCTAAATAGGTCCCTTACCTATTTAGGCACGAGATGGCTAAATTGATTCTTTCACCCGAGGTAAACACTCTGCTTTTCATTTCGATTATGAGGAAAGTAAATAAAAACCTGATTAGTTAAACAAATACATATATCTGAATCTGATATCGAAAAACAACTGAAGATCATATTGCCGCTTTCCCGCCTTTTTAGTGTTAAGTATTTTTCTGTGGAATTTTACCAGCCAGTATTTTTTATCATTGATGATGGTAAATAATAATATGTAGCTTAAATCTATGTACTTAAATTAAATATTAATTCAGTGAAAAATAAATTATAAGTCATGTTACAAAATTGGTGATATTTTATAATCACAATTTTATGCCGCGATTTAACGTAGTGGAAATGGTTGTATAAAAAGTTAGGCCATGGCTTGCATATATAGTTTGGAAACCTTTTGACAGCAGGGAAAATCATTTCCTAGGGACGAAAAGTACCGTTTTCATCCCTCTGATCAGATAACTTGAAGCGTTCCAAGTATGAGAAACGAAAAAGATTTTTTTAAACTTATTTGCCGACAGACTCTGATCGGTGTATATGCCCTGATGGACTCGTACTACAAATATGACATGTCATCGATCGCGTTCCTGCCTCTGCTTTGTCTCATCGTCTACATGATACTCTTCACTTTGGGTAAGTTCGTTTATTTTTTATTAAGAGCGCTGTCTCGGGTCCACTAGAACCACTCCTTTAAAGAAATATTATTCATTTATTTATTTATAATAAGCACACCAACAGTACAGTCACTTACAATTCAAATAAAAATAACATCTTAAATTATCGTTCTAGTAACCATGCAAATAACAGGTATGCATGACATTAGTTACCTATATGAATGTTAGAGACAAAAAAAAAACCATAAAAAGTGTGTATATTAGACCTAAATCTAGAATCTAGAACACTACAAAACAAACCAATTTTATTATTATTATGACAATTATTTAATTTTTAATCCATATGAAATACATTTTTAAATATTTCTTAAAAAAGATATAAAAAACATTTAAAAATATAAAAAATATAGGTCCGCCGGTGTCGGGAGCAGGGTCCAAGCTACCGGTGGTTAGGGCTGCAGAGACAGGAACCTCCGCACAATGCGAGCCGTATCAAGGAGTACTGCCTTCTGAATCAGGCCCTTGATCCAACCGCCTAACGAAAGCCTCGAGAGATGTTGATCGAGGCTTTTGGCCAGTAGGCCATTGGCCGTCACGACAATCGGCACAATGATAGCTGAGCTCACATTCCACATGTCAACAACCTCGTGTGCTAAGTCGAGATACTTTATTTGTTTCTCTTTATTATTATTATTATTATTTTTCTTATTTTTTAAGGAATGATGAAAAACGGCTCAATCAGCTGCCTCGGTAAGTGTGTCTAGAATTTTCTAATACCTTTTTTAAGACTTTGACTGCCAGACAACAGACACAATAGAAAAACTATTGTTAGCGGTCACCGGTGACCGCGGTGGCAGTCAATGTGTTAGAGTTATATATTGAGACACGAAGCAACAAAATACGATCTAGGGGAATGTGGCCGTTTTTATTTAGATCGAATTTTGTTGCTTCGTGTCTCAATATAAAACTTTAAAAAAGGTATTAGAAAATTCTAGACACACTTACCGATATAGTTGATTGAGCCGTTTTTCATAATTCCTTCTCAGTCACGAGATAATATGTTTTTAAAAAGGATTTGCGCTAGTGGACCGGTGACAACACTCGATAAAAGACGATAAAAGAAACAATAATTTAAAAAAAAATGGCAGTCATAAGGACTTCCGACAGAAGTGAAAACTCAAAACTTTGGAATAACTGACAGTCTGGCGCAACACGTCACGAGCATGTCGCGCAATTCGGTGACGCGAACCCATACGTTTTTCCCCTACCAAAAATTGCTCAACGCGGCTAAAGAAGATTTCACTTCAAAAATCAGAGCCATTCCAGATGATTGACTCCTATTTGGTGCAACCTTGAGACGCACACCGCACCTTGTATATTTCTTATCATTTTAATTGAATTTGGTCATAATATCACACTGGTGCCGATTCCCTTGTTCACAAACTAAACTAAATTTAAGTTCAGTGCATCTTTTTCTTTCTATTTCATTAAGAAAAGGACAGAAGATAAATTTTAGTTTAGTCCTGTCAAATAAATCAGCGCCTGTCACTACTCCATACAAGTTTAGACGTGATTAAAAACTTGCCGACTAAAATTACGTCAACTTACGTCAAGCGCTGATTAATTTGACAGGACTAAACTAAAATTTATATTCTGTCCTTTTCTTAATGAAATAGAAAGAAAAAGATGCACTAAACTTAAATTTAGTTTAGTTTGTGAACAAGGGAATCGGCACCATTTTCTGTAAGTTTTTCCTATTTTATATTTTATCCTGTTTTATAATACTCATGAAATTTTTAATCGTTTATGCTCTTGTGTGTTGTGCTATGTCTTTTATGTGCACTGAATAAATGTTTTATCTATCTATCTATCTATTGACGACTATATAATTACCAATTTCCCTTAAATACGTAAGGCGTGGGTCCGGTTCCATGGATCCTGGTGGCGGAGATGTTCCCAGTGAAGACCAAGTGTCTCGCCGGCGGGATCTGTTCCTTCATGTGCTGGCTAGCTGGCTTCGTATGGACTAGGTATGTTCGTTCTTACGAGTATGTTTGTTAAGAAACTGATGGCGATGGTTAAGAAAAAATTGAAATCTTAGCTGATGATGCTTACCTAGACACTTTAAATTTAGTTTAAACGTTGCACCGCCCGTGAAGGAAATGGGTTCACATCGTCGGATAAAAAAATGTTTTTTTTTTAGGGTATCATACGCCGTAGGTATAGCTCCTATTTCTATTTTTACTCTTGTTATCTCTTGTCCCCTGTATGTTTTGAATATATCTCTCCTTTCTTTTATATAAGTAGGTATTGTTTCCCTTTTGCGATGAGACCCCTCATTGTTCACAAATATTTTATGGCTACCCAATAAAATTGATATGGCAATGTGAAAAAAAAACCCCCATGTCATAAAAAAATATCAAAGCAAAGACCCTGGCCCCCACCCCCCTTTGGTGCTTACATAATACTTAAATGACCCCTAGTGTTAAATATTGTACCTACGGTGTAACGGAACCCTAAATGTGGCCGCTATTTTTTTACTATTAGCAAGTATTATGTACTCGGCCTCGTAATTTCTTACCACTTTTGACACTTTCCATCAAATTGAGACTTCACTCAAACTCAAACTCATGCATTTATTTCAAATAAACCAATTACAGGCACTTTTGAATTGTCAAGGGGTCGGTCAGTCAGAAAGATGAAGCTAGTTGCCCATTCCAAAGCGTAGGAGGTTCCTATGGAGAAGAACGGGCAAGAAAATGCACGGACACTCTTTTAAAACAAAATATTGTTACAAAATATGGGTTACATCATTCATGTTGAAGTTATACATGTGAGAACAATGTATAAAAACGTGCACTTAAAAGCGTCCGTAATAAAAAGATAAAAACATAAAACAATTCATAAGTTAAACTAAGCCGTGGCAGCTAAAAAATAACCAAAAAAAAAATATGACAAAAAAAAATTACACATGGATCAGCATCATTCAGCTCAACCATTTTCACTAAGGTTGAAAAATCATCAAATAGACTTTGTCGTTTATGACGTGCAAGTAACATTCAACCTTATAGGGTGATAAAGCAATCACGAGGTCGAGTATACGCAGCACGTCTGAGAAGTTTGGCTAGTCAATTTAAATATACCTTTGAAGAATATTAATATTTCCCTTTACAACCAGATTCTTCCGCGACGTAGCAGCATCATACGGCATCTACACAGCATTCTGGATCCTAGCTGTATGCTGCGGCATAGGATTCATATTCTCAGCCACGCTGCTCCCAGAGACGAAAGGCAAGACCTTCGATGAGATACAGGATATGCTTAATAATAGGTAGGTTTATCTAATCTATAGGGAAGCGCACCTTACCTATAGATTCAGCTCAGGCAGCTCCAACAGTGTCTTAAGCTTGGTTGCGAGTCGCCTAGACTGTGTGTACGTGGGTCACTGTTATGCCGTCTCTCATGGGATGTCACAACGGTGACCAAAATATTTCTGTTAACCATATTGTTTTCCTTGTTTTTGTTTAGTGTCTGTGCTTACTAACATAGTCGTAAGTTTTACTAAAATTCTTATTGAGTCTTGGTTACTCCAATAAAGAAAAATTATATTTTATACTGTACGTATGTACCTACTAATATAATGAGGATTTAAAGAGGTACCGTGTGATGCCGGACGTAATGAATAGCACCACCCCATTTCCTCCCGTGGGTGTCGTAAAAGGCGACTAAGGGACTTACTAGAGAATGGACAGCAGCGTTCTCTATGCATTTTAACACCATACTGCACCAAGCGTAGCGATTATGGCAATCCCCCCCCCCCATTGGGGGAGGCCTATGTTCAGCAGTGGATGTCTTTCGGCTGAAATTATGAATGAAAGAGGTATTTGTGAGTTTGTATTTAGGGATAAAACTTCGGAACTACTTCGAAAATTCTTTCACAGTAATGAAGGCTCGACAATACTAATATATTTTTCTATTTTTTGAAGCTAGTCTTAGATATATCTGGGACAGCTGATGACACCAAAAGAAACCGTAAATAAAGAAATTGACAGAAGAATACCGAACAGTTAGAAGATATTCGGGACTGCGAGAGGTGGAAAGACAAAAACGAGACAAAACATTTCAAAAATTACACGTGCTAGGCCAAAAATAATTAATATTTTAACACCCACTTATGTTACACTACCAGGGATTTTGTCAAAAGATTAATGGGCGAGGCTTTAAAAATACGGGAATTTCCCCTCAGATAATTTTAAACTAATTTTCAATTCAGAAACATAATAGTGGATTGTTCGGACTGATAAAAGAGCAGTGAGGTATCCTACTATGTGGTACAATACAATCATGGCCAATCTGAACATAATATGCTCTCCGAACTTTCGCGCATGTACAGTCACGGTCACGGAAGTTCGACCACTTTGAAAACAAAATCCCGTGCACACGATGACCGCTGTTAACCGCCCCTTATTGCGACGACCAAAAAAAACTTTTGTTCACCTCAGCAGTTTTAGTTTTATTTTATTTTTTTATAAATCAAGGGGCTCAGGAAAAGTCTGATGCTGTGATATTGGTTGGTGACAGTAGGTAAGGGTTAGGGTCAATTTATACTAGCGCAGAGTCGAAGAGCATCGAAGCGTCTATCCAAAACTGAACATAACAAATTCAACCTTAACTCCACAGCGTAACGCACACATTACTTCTGATATTTTAAAAAGCGCGCAATCTTCGCAATTCGCGCGTCTGCGCGTGAACATCGCTGATTGGTGCGCGCGCATTCTCGCGTATGCATGCGCCCACTAGCGAACCTACGCGTCATCAGTCGGAAATTGGCCTGCGTCGGTGTTGATCACGATGGACTCGGACGAAAAAGAATTTTTTTTACACACGTTTCAGCTACGATAGTCAACTGGCAAGTGATTCAATAGCAATCTGTTGATGCCCATTACTACACGTAAAAGAGTGCGCGTGTATTCTGGCGAATACGCGCGCATTCGTGCGGCTTCGCTTTAGTTGTAAAGAATTTGACGCTTCGACTCTGCGCTAGTATAAATTGACCCTTACTGTAGCGGCCGAGCGCTGCAAGCAGGAAAATATCTTACGGTAGTTTAGATGTACCTACGTGACCGTGACGTGATAGTACACTCACTCTTACGCCTCATGTCACCATTTGGTTCCTAAAAAAAATTATTGCGCCACCTTCTGCGCAAAGTTCGAAAATATCGTATTTTATTTATATGTGGGAAATTCGAAGAAAAATTAAAGCTTTGCAAGAATTTATTGTTTCACTATTCATATAATAATATTGTATGTACATGTTTACGTTTAATAATTGAATAATACATAATAAGTTTTCTTCTTTCTCAGAACTAAGGAAGACAAGCCGGTAGACGTATAGAAGAATCTCCTAACGAAGATTTAGAAAAAATAATTTGTAAATAGCTTTTAAGTAAACTCTGCTGTTATTCGAAATAAATTATTACAAAAAAGAAATGATACAATACTTTTATTCTATAATCTTACACAATAATTTCATTATTATTAATTAATTATATAAGGTAAATTCAAAATTATTTATCTCTGGAACTGTAGTGGGCAGATTCTTAGTCCAATCACATCTTTGCCTATTTCTGCGACTCCACAAACAGGGCACAGTTTGCCTTTGTGTTCGGGCAAGAAGCTAGCACTACAGAGTGCGCACTTTTCCTCGGGTTTTCCTCTGTAGATAGGTTTGTAGCTGATACCGCAAATGTTGAAAGGATTATGCTCATCGTAGAGTAGCTGATGTTCGTCTGTGAGGGATTTCTCGCACGCTTGAAGAATCTTTCTCGCTTGCTGTGCGACTTCGGGTCTCGGGCCCAGTTCCAGGAGTCTTCGCGCGAAGGAAGCTGCTGTTCTGTAGTTCTTCAGCTTGAAGAACATGTTGAGAGCTGTTCTGAGGGTCAGGATCTGGTGGACTGGCTGCAACTTGCAATGGGTGAAGTATGCCGCCATCTCGCAAGTACGTTTTTGCTCGTCTAGCGTGTTTTTCGGCATGGCTGTGGAGATAATGAAAATAATTTGTATTGTATGAGGTTCCTGACGGAAAAAAGATGTTATGGATGTCTCTTATGGCTGGTTACTAAAAACAAAAATATATTGCTATATTTTTGTTTTTAGTAACCAGCCATAACACCACGCTTGTTTTCCCCGAAAAGTTAGGCAGATGTGTACTATCGGGGACATCCGAATCGGACCACCATAAAGACTATTCTTGCTTACAGCGCTCGGCCGCTATAGTAACGCTTACCTACGCTCATCAACCAATGGCATCGCAGCATCAGATTTTTGCAAAGCCTTCTGTTTTTGTAAATGAAAAAAAAGATCGTAAAAAACCAGCCGAGGTGGTCAGACATGAACAGAGCCTGAGAAATTTATTTAAACAAAAGTATTTTTTTTATTGGTCGTCTCAAAAAAGGGCGTCGCAAAACAGATGTGGACATCCGTGATCACGGGATTTTGTTTTATGTGCCGATTTAGATATCCCCGATAGTATATAGTACGAGTACCAGCCATCATCCGGGCACAAATCTGAAATCAATTGACGGCACGGTTGGCGCAGTGGTTAAGCGATTGACTGCTGCGCTGCGTGTCGCGGGTTCGATTCCCTCACGGAACAAACATTTGTATGATCTACAAGTAGTTGTTCCGGGTCTGGCTGTTCGTGTATGTGAGTTTAAATGTTTGTAAACGCACCACGATACAGGAGAAATTCCTAGTGTGGGGCAACGTTTAAAAAAAAAAAACTGATATTCCTGATGGAAAAACCCAATTAACACTTAGTACGACCTAGGAATCGAACCCAGGACCTCATGCTTAGCAGTAGCGCTTGTGACCACTAGACATAGTATCTTGTAGCGATATAGGTCAATTGACGCCCTCACCTTTCCTAGCGGTCTCCATCTGCAACCCCAGCAGATACTCCCGCGCTATGTTGAGCAGCTGCTGCGCCTCTGTTAGCTCAGGCTTGGTGTCCACGTGTAATAAAGGCACAGATTGGGTAATGCGTTGTAGACGTTCCACAGCTTCAGTAAACTTGCCGGATGTAGTTAGCTGGTAGCACTGTTGTAGCTGAGATACTAGGTCGTTCAATTTGGTGGCTGGAAAGAGAAGTATTTATATATATAAAAATTACGTGTCACGTTGTTTGTCCGCGATGGACTCTTAAACTACTGAACCGATTTTAAATTTGATTGGCACACCGTGTGCAATTTGATCCAACTTGAAAGATAGGATAACTTACATCTCAATTTATAGTCGCAATAATATTTTATTGCAAATTATTTGTCTATTATTTGACAGTCACAATTATCTGGTAGCTCCAAACGATTCTTACAGATGGCGATATTTGTTGACTGGATTGAGTAAGTATTCAATAGATGGCGCTATGTTAAAAATTATATATAGCTATGTTTCATATAAGTACCAATTTTTATTTTTTTGTGTTTGTTATTGTCAGGAGAAGGTTCTTATGTAAGAAAAAAATAAGAGTAATTTTTTTTTTTAAGAAAACCACTATATTTACTTTTCTAATGTAATCATAAGTAACCATCTTCTAATGTCTTGTATCTTTTTGGCGTTTGACATAACGAGTCAGTCATCATTTGGTAGGTCTGAGAATAGGTTTTTATCTAATTTTTTTTAAGGTTTTAGGTTTTTTAAGGTAAGGAGGTAGGTAGGGTAAGGTAGGTAGGGTAGGGTAGGTTAGGTAGGTAGGTAGGGTAGAGTAGTGGAGTTTTTACTATATTTCCTTTTCGCGTAGACAAACTACCAGTCAAATGGCTTTTGACAGAACGAAGTCTGTCGGGTCAGCTAGTATTTTTATATATTTTTTATTAGACGCGGTGGAAAGCCTAAACGAACTTAGCTTCGTTTTGCATCGTTGCCAGTGTGGCCTACGCCTAATGCTTGGCCAAAGAAGAGTGCTGCAAGGATTTTTTGGCGCTATAATGACTTTGATAGGGGGCGTTGTTGGCTCGTCGCTTCGCTTCGTTCCCAGAGTGATGTGCATCTGGATTGAGGGCCCATTTTTTTAACCCTTACGAAACGAAATAAGACTTAGCGAAATTAGTTTAAAATTGTAAAAACTTAAAGCAAAAGGCCATGAATTTCTTAAACGTGAAATAAAACTGTTATGATAAAATAACTTGGGCCCTCAATCCAGACGCGTGCATAAAGTGGCATAGCCTAAATCTCAGTAAGTACTATCTATGGGTTAATAATTTTTATTTAAGAATTTAGTTAAGAATTTCTTAAATATTTTAAGGAATTCCCAAATCTGTAGAACATTACAGATTTATGGCGGTATATCTAGGGCCCTCACTTGTCTGTACTGAGGAATCTGCAAAACATGAATTTATCTGAAGAAATACATAAATACGACTTTAACGTACACACGGCCTCAAATCAAGCTATAATTTCCAGTATAAGCTGACCTCTCATTGTACGGAAATCCAATACAATGCGAGATCAGCCTAAACTGGAAATGTATAGCTTGATTTGTGGCCGTGTGTACCAGAGTGGCCTGCGCTTTATTCCTGTTAATATCGCCTACGCTACACCTACAGCTATATCTCAATTCTGAATTCAAATACAGTACAAAAACCCAGTGTTTATACAGTATACTCACTGACAACAGGCAGTAGATCCTTCCCGCTGGCTTCCTTCCAGTTCCGATGTAGATGCGCGTTGAGTGGCGGCAATGTCGACAAAGCGCCGAACGTGAGCCGAGCGCGCCCGAACATGCCCACGAACGTGTCGAGGTACGGCTCGAAGTTCACGATGCCTACTTGCTCGTTTAGTAATCTGCGGAGGTAAAACATTATTTTGACGTTTATTTATTTTTTAACCATATAAAATATATTTTTAAATATTTCTTAAAAAAATATATAAAAAACTTTTAAAAATATAAAAAATAGTGATCTGCCGGTGTCACGAGCAGGGTCCATGCTACCGGTGGTTAGGTCTGCAGAGACAGGAACCTCCTCACAATGCGAGCACACACATTTTAATCAAAAAGCTAATTTAAATAAGTACCGGAATACTACAAAAGGGTAGCTGACGTACAGTCAGGCTCAAAAGCTTTGCAAATATATTTTTAAATAAGACTATAATATAATTCAACAATCATTTTGGGTCTTATTTTTTTTTATTCAAAAATTAAAAAGATTTAAAAAAAAGAAAAAAAAACTGACAAAATTAAAACAGTGGGGCTCTGGATTCAAATGTCTAAAAAACATGAAATACAAATAATAAAAAATCTAAATTGATATGTGGCAATTAAGCCTAACATAAAAAACTCGACCAATAATCATTTGAAATTTTACATAAGATGGTAAAAAAATACTTCTACATAAATTTAAAAGTCAGTCTTTCTTTCTTATACACTGAATCCTAATAAAAGGTATCAAATTAAGTTACTACATAAGATAAAACTAAGGTAATGTATGTAGTATTATTTCAAGTATGTGGAATCAGACTTAAAACTATTTTGAGACATGTATGCTAAGATCACAAATTGTTTACGAACTAGGGTTTTTTTGGTTGTTTAATAATAATAATAAATTCGATTATTTGCAAACAAGAGTCACTGTTACATAAAAAAGCTCTACCTCCTGAACT
The DNA here is from genome assembly GCA_947523025.1 of Dryobota labecula. Lineage (NCBI taxonomy): Eukaryota > Metazoa > Arthropoda > Insecta > Lepidoptera > Noctuidae > Dryobota > Dryobota labecula. Next base: position 6,460,389 of record OX383305.1, on the reverse strand, counting down.
AGGTAGTTAACCTGTATCTCAGGAGACAGTACCCTTCCTAGTTACATAGTACAATTTGAAGATATGGTATAATGTTAATTGAAACTAAAAAAAAAAGAACAAAGACATAAAGTAAGTAAGTTTGTAAACGCACCCACGATACAGGAGAAATTCCTAGTGTGGGGCAATGTTTAAACAAAAAAAAAAAAACTATTCTAGATAAAAAGATGATTGCCCACGTGGTGTGGTGTGTTGTGCATGATGGTGTGTTTTTGTGTGTATTCGTAAGAATTAAAGCCTACAATTTTAAATATGCATTGACGTTATAACAAAATGCTAAACCTTTCTTTTAAGAATTTTTGTTACTGACTGTACTGAAGTATATGTATTTTATAGGTAATGTAGATGGAGCAGTTTGGGAATTGATAACGAATAATCGGTGGAGTACTTTGAGAATGATTCCAGATACCTATGGAGCAGAATGGGAACAAAATAATAAGTATTTTTAAATATTATTAATTCCTTGGAGTAACTTGGGAGATTCTTATCTTTATAGAACAAAAGAATGGAGTAGTTTGGGAATAAGCCATACGGCTTATAAAAATGTGCGCACTGGTTTAAAACTTATCCTGTATATACATACAGGATAAGTTTTTTTCACACATTTTTTGCACATTTTTTTTGGTGGTTCAGTATCAGTAATAGAACACATTTCCATTATTTGTTCGATACATTTATTTTTTTTGGTCCGACTTGAATTCAGCAAAATATGGATACAATCTATTCGTAATAATATCAATGGGCGAGCGCATAGCAGATAGGTACCTACTACTGCGTTCCGCTTCACTGACCGCTCCGCCGGCGCGTTGCGCGACGAGTATCCATTATACCAGTTTCAAAATAAACATCTTTCGTTAACGATAACTTATTTATTTTTTTGTACTAAGACGTATCAAAATAAGAAATAGGTGTATAATAAAACACTTTTAAGTTTAATTTGTCAAAATTTTCGCACTGATTAAAAACTTTTCCTGTATAAATAAATATTAACCTGAGCGCTATCTCGAACTGGCCGGTGGCGACATGGTCGTGCGCAGTCTTCAGCTTGCCCGACAGCGCCGTGGGCGCGCCTCGCGTCGGTGCCACGAAGTAGTCTGTGCCCTCGTCTCCGCCGTCGATGTCCGCTGGAATAAAAATAATTATGTATTATAACCACAGATCGAAATAGGCAGAGTTAATTTACCTAAACTTCGAGGAAGGATGTAACAAATAGTGGATAATACCTCCTCTAAAATCCCGGAATAATTATAATGACGTTTAAATCCCGGGATTTAAAAACCACGAATTATTTCATCATCATTTCAGTCGAAAGATGTCCACTAGGGCTTGTTAACGTTACCAAATAAAAAAATAATAACCGTTACGTAACGTTAAATTTCAATGTTATACCCACTAACGTTACAAAAATTTAACGTTACTTGATAACATTACCAGTAATATAACGTTAATTAACATTAACAAAAACACGATAACTAACGTTAATTTAGCTACGTTGCCGTTCTATGGGTAAGAATCAAGCAGATTCAGGCAACGTTTTGATCGGTACGGCATCAAGAAGGCGCGAGGGCGGGCTCCCAACGCGCCGCACGCTTCAGGCGCCACAACTTACATCTCACCCGTTTAAAATAACGATAAAATTAATAGTCGCATAAATAACGTTAAATCGATTACTGTTATTTTAATAATAACGTTAACTCTGTCAATACAAGGTAACGTTATGAAAATTTACCGTGGGTGTCGTAAAAGGCGACTAAGGGACTTACTAGAGAATGGGCAGCAGCGTTCTCTATGCATTTTTTTAACACCATACTGCGATCGTCAACCCGCGTGCCAAGCGTGGCGATTATAGCAAACCCCCCCAATTGGGGGAGGCCTATATCCAACAGTGGACGTCTTTCGGCTGAAATGATGATGATGAACATAGGATGACAAAAACTCGAAAGGATGAATTCGTATTTTAGCGCCGAGGCCACGTTTTTTCTTTTTGACGTGGCGGTTAAAAGTTTAAGGAAAATAAACTATTACTTACCAGAAACTGGTGCGAGTTCTTCCGGCAATTCCAGGTCTTCATCTCCGACATCCCACCCGCCGTCGTCACAGGCGTCTTCCATTACTTCTTCACCCTCATTGCCTTCATCCTGCAAACAAATGTTTTCATTAATCGTCAGAACTAAAATATTCACATCGCAAAAATGTATACTAATAATAATAATATAATATAGCTGAAGAGTTTGTTTGTTTGTTTGAACGCGCTAATCTCAGGAACTAGTGTCTGGAATTCAAAAAATCTTTTTGTGTTGGATAGCCCATTTATCGAAGAAGGTTATAGGCTAAATAACATCACGCTACGACCCTTAGGAGTCGAGCAAAAAGATAAAAAGTCAGAAAGAACGTTAAGCGAAAACGAAGTTATAGCATGGGCAAGCGACGGGATGCCAAGTGGTGGGTCGGGCTCGGGCTCCGAAATAACACGCGGAAAAAGTCGCGGGCAGAAGCTAGTTAAGGATAAAGTATAAGGGAATAGAAGCTGACCCTAAATGGAATAGCTGGAAGGTGCTGCACTGAAAATATCTTAGCTTTAAAGGCGAAAGCGTCCTTAAGGAAAAGAAGTGACAACTAACCGACACCGGCGCCGACTCCCTTGTTCAAAATCCTAAGTAAATTAAGAGAATTTACCCCTCTCAGGCATCTATAGAGCGAACTTTGACTTTACGTTCTCAATTCTTTATTGCATACCATAATGTTTAAATTTGGTAGGGAAATATTTATACTAGTAACAATTATGGACCTTGTCGGCACAGCATAGATCAAGTAGGAGAGAGGAGGAAGAACACTGGCTGTTTAATGTGATAAGTTTTATTATTTGTTAAGTAGTTAGTAAGTTATACTGTTAATGCAGAATTGAATTTAAAATTATAATTATTGTTTTATAAATTATATACAAATATTTATTTAGTAACATTTGTTAAAACCCTTTATTTTGTAAATTAATTCATTATAATTTTATTTACTTATTATTATTTTTATTTATTACGTAATTAATATTTAATATCCCTAAGGTAAGTTATTTATTGGACGCTTCATATTTATTGAAAAATTAGTTTTCGTATTATGAGTAGGTAGGTTATCTTTTATAGTGAGTATTTGTAGATACAGATAGATAGATATGAAGTTACTTATAATTTACGCTTATACTATAGTAGCACTTGTTTACAAGGAAAAGCTTCAATTTATTGATAAAGATGTTATATCTATTTAAATTCCTTATTATTTCGGGTAACTTATTATACATTTTTATGGACATGACAAAGGTACTATTGGAGTGCATATACTTAAGTTACAGTAGCATTTCATACGAAAAGAAACCTATTTACACACAGTTTAGCCCTAACAGTTTATTCGCTCTGCTAGTGTGGGCCGCAGCTAAAGTCGATGGTCCCTACCCCTACGTATAACATCGAAATTACTTAATCAGATTTTTCGAAATTACTTATTATTATTATTTTGCTGGTACGCAAGAAAAATAAATAAAATTTCATACAAAAAAAATTTAAATCCTATGATACAAGGTATTGAAAATATTCACAGAACAAACTTCCAAATGCTACCCTCAAAAGTAGTAATTTTAGACTTTCGGTAGTTTTTTTATTTATTTTTTTATTTACTAGGGGTTTGCTCTTGACTTTGGTCTAGGTCTGCGTGACAGAGACAAAGTCTACGATAGAGTGAGCTTACCCAGAAGAAGCCTGTTTACTCTCACTTTGAATAGATTATGGTTGTATGCGTTCGGAAACACAGACGCAGGCAGAGAGTTCCACTCCTTTCCTGTGCGCATTATAAAAGGGACCAGGGGGGTTTACGTAGGGACCATCGAAGTGTTCCTGACCTTATTATCGTTGAGCTCGTCGTCGTCGTCGCCCCAGGCGCCGGCCGCGTCGAGCGGCTCGTCGAGGTCGGGCGCGGCCGCCACGCCCACCGCGTCCGCGCCCGCGCGCGCTCCGCCCGCTACCTCGAAGAAACTCCTGCGAAACACATGTACTTATAATAATCTGCATATAATGTTGGAAAATATTCGTGATATTTTGCTAACACAAAACGAACTTTATTCCAATATAAATGGGCTATATTTTGTAATAGCCCAAGTAATGCTAATATATTGACAAATACGCCAAGTGAAGTGCCAGCATAAAAGGGAGAGCCGTAAGTCACCACGTGGCCAGCGTGACTAGGTCAGTGACAAAATTATATCGATAAAAAAAATATTTATTCAAAAAGAAGATAATAGAAAAAAGAAAGAATGATAAAAAAGGAAAAAAAATTAAAAAATCTTACAGCTAAAATCTCGTTCTCTTTATTATTATTATTACATATTTTATTTTATTTTATTTTATATAAAACATTAAAACAAAACAAATTCAAAGCACAACCGAGATTTAGAAAAAAAACTAATTTATTCGTAGTAACATTTTTGCCACGTGGCGCTGTGCGTCGGCGGCCATTTTGCGTCAGTACGAGTGCTAACGATTTGTTTGCGAAACGTATTGACATTTGCCATTGCGTTGTTTATTTATATAATTTAGTGTTAAAGTTGTTATTTTTTATTAAGTTTGTTGCTTTACTTGATTGTAGTAATAAACACGCACAAATAAAAAACTGTTTTGAAGAGTCAGGCCAGGGGGTAAAACAAATCAGGTTTATTGGATTCCCATAACGTTAATGAATAATGTCACGTACCGGTCCATCTTAGTATGATATACTGAATTCACTCCATCGACCATAAAAATATTATATTTATAAATTTATTTATTTATTATAATAATAAATAAATAAATTAATAATATTTTATTTGTTTTTTTTTTTTCATTCACTTCATCGAGTGAATTGCGGAGAGCTGTCCCTTACAAAGATTAATATACTGCTACTTACTTTGAAACCGCCAATAAAGGCCAATTGGGTTGCATATTGTGTACTGGTAGCGGCGGTCTTAGTAACTGTGCGTCGGGGTTCGGTTCCGGTATGGGCAAGTTTGCTGCTTCGAGCATCGCCTTCAGTTGTTCAGCCTCTTCATGTTGTTTGTGGTTTATAGCTGTCAAATACGCTAGTGATATCTATGGGAGAAAATGGACATATTTTAGAACTCTGATTTGCAAGGATCCCGTTGTACAAAGTCACAAATACTCGAGTTATTTATTTATTTTTACTTTAACATTAAAAATGCGCTATAGCGCTTGAATTCGCCACCAGAACGCGCTAGTGCAGAGTGAGGTGTCTAAAAATGTCAAATGTGAAACTGAACATTAACTGTTTGTGCGATTTCCTATCGCAAATTGTTACTAATCTACTATATAAAAATAAGTCGGGTTTTCCTTCCTGACGCTATAACTCCAGAACGCACGAACCGATTTCCACGGTTTTGCATTCGTTGGAAAGGTCTCGGGCTCCGTGAGGTTTATAGCAACGTTTTTTTTTTCATGGTTTTTACATGCCATGGTAGGTAGGTAGGTAGATAGGGTAGGGTAGGGTAGGGTAGGGTAGGGTAGGGTAGGTAGGTAGGTAGGGTAGGGTAGGGTAGGGTAGGGTAGGTAGGGTAGGGTAGGGTAGGGTAGGTAGGTAGGTAGGGTAGGGTAGGGTAGGGTAGGTAGGGTAGGGTAGGGTAGGGTAGGTAGGGTAGGGTAGGGTAGGGTAGGGTAGGGTAGGGTAGGGTAGGTAGGTAGGTAGGTAGGGTAGGGTAGGTAGGTAGGGTAGGGTAGGGTAGGTTGGTAGGTAGGGTAGGGTAGCGTAGGGTAGGGTAGGTAGGTAGGTAGGTAAGTAGAGTAGGTAGTTAGGTAGGTAGGTAGGGTAGGTAGGTAGGGTAGGTAGGGTAGGGTAGGGTAGAGTAGTGGAGTTTATACTATAGCTTTTGACAGAACTAAGTCTGTCGGGTCAGCTAGTTATTTATAATTGTTAAGATTGTGCCATTCCTGATGAAATATGGCTTAACATTTTAAATAACAACTTAGGATCTAATTTCGTAGCACTTGGAGGAAGAATAATATTTGTCTGCTTAATGCTTGCTAATTTTAGGAACATTCAAATGTAAATATTCATTTGTTATTTTAAAATGTAATACATAAAATAAACATTTTATGAAGTAATGAGTACTTAAATATATCCAAAACATATAAAATAAAAGTACTAACAGGACCTTACTCAACAGTGGCGCCCACTGGTGAGTAAAAAAAAGATAGCCCCCATTACATTAGCTATTGATAAAATTAGACAAAAAAAAAAAAATACACCTATACAATATTATGTAATAACTCAAAACCCGAAAAGGGATCATTGAAATCAACATAATGAACAGCTTTTACCACAGATATAGATAGACCTAGATAACGCAAGTATCACGAACTGTATGAAAACCAAGCGTGCCATTTTTTGACTACCTACTATGACGTCACAAGCTCGCGCTCTCGCTCAAGTTTACCCAGCCAGCAGTACACAGGACTGAGCGCGAAAGTGGCGGCTTACGATTTTTGTTCGTAAGCTGGTGCGATTTTTGGCACGCGAAGTAGTTGCTCTTGCGTTATCTAGGTGTATCTATATATGTGGCTTTCACTATGGCAGTAAGCCTAAAATAGAGAAAAAACAAACAGCTGCTCTGCTCCCAACATTTTGTCGATTTATGTAATAACAATGTATGGAAAATGTTTTTTTTTTTTTTCCGCAATATTCTTCTTCCCAGCTAAAACTAGGAAGCAGTGAACTGTCTTAAAAAAGTTTGTGTTCTAAAAGTGCTGATTCTCAACTCTCCTTCTGTAATTTGATAAAATGAATTTTAAATTTGAATTTTGTTCGTAATGGCTAGTAAGTAATTAGTTTTTAAACTTTCATGGTCACTAATATTATTATTAATACGAACGGGATATTTACCATATTTTTATTTTTTATTTTTTTTATCCGTGATCATGGTGCTTGCAACAGCGCCGAAATATAGGGAACTCACAACAAATAATACACATGGTAAATATCCCGTTCGTATTAATAATAATAGTAAGTAATTAGACCAAGTTGATGTTTGGGTAACCAATTGTCAAAAAATATACTAGTGAAATGTTGGTATGTTGGTATGGTGTGGTATGTTGGCACCAACATTTCACTGTATGACATAGTGTTTGCTTTATAATTCAAGTTAACTCTAGATTCCCCTCACCTGTCCAGCATTCTTCAGCAGCCTGATAGTCTCCCTCTGGTCTCCTAGCAACAAGGCACCTTGGAACTGCGCGGACACATCCTTGCGAATCTCGGCGATTTTCATCATCTTGCGCAGCTTGTCCAGGTTGCCCGTGATGAGGTACAGGAACGACAGCTTGTCGAAGTTCTTTGTGCGCTGGTAGCACATCTCTACGATCTGTAGAAGGAAGGTATCATTGATTTCATTTTCCGGATTGTTCGAGGTAATCTAGAAGCCATGAAGTCAAATATGGTTGGCACATGATAGGGAGTAATCACTAGAGATCGGATATTCGGATTCATTATATTTATTTACCTAAAGTTATTTTTTAGCTATGAAAGTGTGGAAGCGGCTTCTCAAAAGAACTTTTTTTCAAAAAAAAAAAACCGTGATTCCAGGAACAAGGCTTCTCAAAAGAACTTTTTTGCAAAAAAAAAAAAAAAAACGTGATTCCAGGAACAACGGAAATGCATAACTAGTCGAGTGTGTAGTATGGAACCGACTTCCAAAAAAAAATATTTATTACAAAAAAACAATTATTCTTGGAATGCATAGCTATTCAGATGCATATTAATTTGAAATTGGGAGTTTGTGATCGAATACAAACAAAAGTGTAATCTTTAAATGCCAACATTTGAATGTAAGTAGATATACAAACGATTCTATAATCAGAAACCGAAATTTGTAGATCCCAGAACCGCGGGATTTTTTTCGATACAAAAGCGCATGCCATATTAGCCCTTTAGGTGAATATGAATCCGAATATCCGATCTCTAGTAATCATATAGTAAGCCATTCTTTTAATAATAAAAAAATACAGATTACAAAAAGAAAAATTTAAACGAGAGGTTCTACAACTAATAATAATAATAATAAAATTAACACGAGTGCAATACATAACAACGAAAATAATTATCTTCTCTTAGGGCGAGATTCACAGATCGCACATAGCTACATAAAGTAAGCGTTTCATTCGAATATGTAAATTGTATAGATACGAAAATAAGGTTCACATACTCATACGAATATGATCATTATCAGCTTAAAAATATGTTTCATTTTTGAACTTCACATAGCAAAATAGTGCGGTCTGTGTCCAGTAAGATGCGGCGGTCGCAGTCTAAATACTGAAAACTCAATATAATGTTGTCTTCGCTTATTTCTAAGATCTTTTATTTGTCGAATTCTTCGTACACGGTCAATGTCAAGGAAATTAATTGTTAAGCAAATTGATACCCTACTTCAATTTGCTGTGTTATAGCAATGCGTGCACTGACTGGACAGGGCCACTCAATCTGTATGGTTCTTTCCTCAAAAGACCATTTCAGACACCAATCTACTACATGGTCTTCACATGATCTGAGCAAGATTATGTCTGGACTTCAAAAGAGTTTGTGACCTTTGAGTTTGATTCGGCCTCTCTTCTCAGAGTAGTCAGATAGGAAACGCCAACTAGGGTTCTGTACCCAATGGGTAAAACGCGACCCTATTACTAAGACTCCGCAGTCCATCCGTCCGTCTGTCACCAGGAAATTTTGACAGATGATGTATTTCCTGGCCTAATATAAAAATCCACGCTGAGTTTTTTCAAAGATAAATAAATTGCATTCCATTAGATCAAATGAAGGTAAATCCAATCTTAATTTTACATTTTTGAAAGAATGTATGGTTATAATACTAAATTTGCTTTATAGGATCGTTATCTTCAGTATTGTTGACATAATAAATAAAAATCCGCCTTTTAATTCATGGAATTAAGACTGCTATTACTTTTTTTTTATATATCTCCCAGTGGATTTACCCGAGTTTGAAGTTAAGCGACTCAATTTAAGTAGGTAGTCAATTTCCTTGCAATTAATTTTCCTGACTTTATTTATTGATATTTTCGTGACATACCTGATGGTTTCCAGTAGCCAGGGCCGCATTAGCAAGTTTGTCCCAGGCAGCTGGCTCGTCTAAACTCTTGGCGGCTTCTAAGGCCACGTCAATGTTGCCACATTGTAAAGCCAAGGACAGACGAGTGCGAGCGTCCTTTACGAAGTGTAGAGCTACTTCTGGGTAACCTGTTGCACGAAATTCATCTCTATAGGATGATATTGTAAACTTATTGGAAAGTGACCTTCGGGAGAGCCGCGTTCACACCAAGAGAATAGTCGGCCGCCGAGAAGATAATTTACGCTGTCAGTCAGACAATTGACGTTGACGTTGAAGTTGTTTTTCATACATTTTAAACTTGACACTCATTCGGAGGTTGACAATACGTTTGGTGTGAACGCGGTCTAAGCATCGAAAATTATTATCATTTATTTATTTATTAACAAACAAAGTTTATAGAAATCTTAAATTAAGAACTATGCCCCGCAAAACCGTTTTCACGGTTTGTTGGGAACAGAACAAATAGTTATTACTAATAATGGATCTGGACCAGTTTCCGAAAGTTGATAATTCAATACCAGATTTATATCTGGTGTTAAATCATATCAAATAACAATATTCGTACACTGCTTTTCAGTATTTCATGTAATTGTTTCGAGTTAGTGTTATTATCCATACTAATATTATAAATGTGAAAGTAACTCTGTCTGTCTGTCTGTCTGTATGTTACGTTTTCACGCCTAACCTCTAAATCTAAATCGATGAATGCCGGCTGCATGCAGAAAAAAGAATGACTCATTGTCCCGTTACGATTATTGTCCCGTTACGCTCATCGTCTCGTTACACTCATTGTACGCTTGCGCCGCATTAATGTTTTTTTATGACGTTGTCACGTTAAACTATCATCCGTAAACCAACTTTACAGACAACCAATTTTTTTTTAACGATTTTAAATCGTCTTTAACAAATCGAATTTAACTTTAGTCCAAGCCAAAACCTCCGAGCCAGTTATGTATTTTGAACTTTATTCCGATACAAACAAAAACTGACTAGAACTGAGTTAACAATTTTGTATTGAGAACTTTACGATAACAATTGGTTCAAAGGTTTAAGTTAGAACTTAAGTTTAGAATTCGTTTTGTAATAAGACGAAAAGTATTTATCGACTTTCGTTGCTCACAAAACCAAGTAACATAGACGTGAGACACACAATACAGAGTGGTATCACATTAAATAGTACAGCGGTTATTACAAGTTGTTATCAGTCTGTTAAAATAATAAAATAAACAATATTACTAAAAACAAAAAACTGAAATTAAAAAAAATATATATATATAATGTTTAGCAATTGGCACGAAATAAACCACCCGTGATAATAAAGCACTAGACACGCGCGGGGCGATGGTATCAACAATTCAACACAAACTTTATGGTATTGGTACCAAATAATCACAAATTAAGTTTAATGTTGTTAAAAACTATAACGAAAAAAAAAAAAGGTCCCACGGTTAGAATGTTAATTGTTATTATTTATTTTAATTATGTATGTTTAAAATACGTGGTTTCAATTAAACTAGAGATCGGATATTGTGATGCATATTCACCTAAAGTTGAGAATATTGGCTAATATGGAATGCGCTTCTGATCCCACAGTTCCAGCATCGACAACTTTAGGTTTCCGATTATAGAATCGGATGTATATTTACTTACATTCAAATTTTGGCTTACATGGAATGCACTTTTGTATCGATCGTAAAAATCCCGCGATTCCGGAATCGACAAATTTTGTGGTTTTTTTTTCTGCCTATAGAATCGGATGCATATACCTACCTATCGGACGCAATATTTACGCCCAATCAGGATATAGTACTTAATTTAATAAAATAAAAAATGATATTTTTTGTTTTAAATAACACACACCACCCATCCTCTTAAACCCTAAATACACATATTTGCATCGGGGGTTAAATATTAATTTAAAATAAATATGCATCTGAATAGTTATGTAATCCAAGAAACCCGGGGTTTTTTTTTTCTAATAAATATTTTTTAGAAGTCGCTTCCATACTATACACCTGACTAGTTATGCATTTCCGGTATTCAGTCATCACGGGATATTTTCTTACAAAAAATATATTTTTAGAAGCTGCTTCCATACTTTCATAGCTAATAATTAACTTTAGGTTGCATCCGATTATCCGATCCGATTATCCGATCCGATTATCCGATCTCTAGTGATAACCTAAGCGCCATACTGTTTACGAAATTCGTAATGTAACCTTTCTCCTGCAAGTAAGCGATGATGCTCTGGCCCACTAGTTTAGCGGTGCGGACCATGTGCAACACCTGGTCGTACTGACGAGTCACCAGCGCCAACTTGAACCTGTAGACAATGTAAGTTTTATTAGATTCTGTTATATTTTTCTACATTTCAAAACCTTTTTGAATCTTTTATGTAGTGATTGTGGGGCTTGTGGCTAATAACAGCCGCACGGGTCGATCGATCAGGTTAAGCTACACTAGCCGCGGTTGATCCGTGAATGGGTGACCATCTTTACATACCAAGACCCCTCCGTGCCTCGGAAACGTTAAGCCGTTGGTCCCGGCGGTCATTCGTAGATCTTTGACAGTCGTTACGGGTCGTCAAAAGCCCGAAAGACAACCAGTCAACCAGTCTCTGACAACCAGTCTTACTAAGGCCGCGTTCCGAATTGCACTGTAATCGATTTGAGCGTGTTTATACGCGTACCGAATTGGCGTGATCGTGATAACGATGTCCTGTGAATCGTCATAGATGACGTTATGACATGCGCCATCTTGCGATAACACCGACCATATCCTTTATTATTATCACCGTGAGCGCTGTCAAACAGCGCTCAGCTGTCATAATCGTGATATTCTAAATCGGAACGCAAATCATTGATGTGAGTGATAAAAACGATTACAGTCTAACTCGGAATGTGGCATCGTGGTATCGTATTACCCAGCTACTGGATTGTGGAGGTCAGATAGGCAGTCGCTCCATGTAAAATACTAGTATTCGGCTGCTTCTGGTTAGACTGGAAGCCAACCAATAGTTAGGAAAAGAATAGGCAGATGATGATAATGTAGTGTTTGCTCGTTCCAAAAATCAGCTATATATATTTATTTTCACTTTTCTCGACAAAATGTATGGAGCAGCCGATTTTTTTATCACAATTTACCGTTTACACCAGTGGCGTAGCTTATCATAAAGTAAACAGGTCGGGTCGGGTCCTCTTGTTGGGGGGCCTTTTTACCCAACTGCGGCTAAACTCCAAAGGAAGGGATTTTTGTTTATAAAATAGCATACTGACATGGCAGGTTAAGTTTCCATTGTAATTTTACTAAGAGAATGCAAGAGCAAGCGAGGTGAGCTACAAAATTTGAGCACTCATGCCCGGTTTCTGAAGTTCTCAGATAAACTCTCATTAGCTATTGGTACAATAAAGTTATGTATAAGATAAACGTCGGTTAACTGTCACTGCGTTTCTGAATGCGTAACAAACCATTCAATAACTATGAGACCGATAACTAGTTCCTTAATTGCCGCTAGATGGGTCTGTATAAGAGATCGCGTCTAAAATTGATTTTATTATTTTAATTCGTCTTTAATACTGGTTTTATTGGTAATAATATTTTTATCGACGATAAGTGGTTTTACACTGTTTTAGTAAAAAAATATGATTTAAGTCGTTATTTATAGGCGGATGAATGAACGACAACATTGCCAGTTTTTTATAAAACGAAAGGTAACCTTACTTCTTTCTGCTTTCACTTCATTGTTTTTGTTTCATGTGGTATTATTTTTGCTTTGCCGTTTGATTTTAAGTTAAAAGTCTGTTTATCTTTCCAATCATTGTGCTTTCTATTGCATTTATTTTTTTCCATTCTTTTGTAAAATAACATGTAATGGAAACTGGAAAACGCAGTAAAAATTTTACTGAAAGAGAGAATATGCTTCTTATCGAAGTGGCTAAAGAATTTAACGTAATCGATAACTTAAGTTAGCTGTACTGATATATTGAAAATAAACTCCAGTACTTCCAAATCAGACTCGGATGAGCTGCTAATAATTAATTATGCGAACACTTGTTTTCTCCTTTAATTAACTTTAATATTTAGCTTTTACTGGCAATTTAATTTAATAATACACACTTAACCTAACAGTTGATGTAGATGGCTATGAAATGAAGCGTAAAATAAAGTTATGGAACCGATAAACGACACACATTGGTCAGTTAAGTTAACTGAAGTTTAAACGGAGTTTATCTTACATTGCGGTGTTCGGAAACGCACATTCACAAGTTAACGAACCAATAGCGCTATTGAATAAATAAACCACCGTTAAAAGTTCCTCAGAAACCGGGCATCAGACTCGGATACTAGGTTGAGCTGACACTGTTATTTGATAATATTGTAAAGCCAATTATTTATTAAAGATTAACCGTGGAGTTTCTTGCCAGCTCTTCTCCATAGGAAACGACTAATTCGAACCGAGCACCTAGCTTCTGACGTTTCATAAGTGCCCATGTAGGTTTATGTGAAATAAAATATTTTGATTTTGATTTTATTGTGATTCTACTAAGAAAATGCAAGAACGAACGAAGCGAGCTCGAAAGTTGGAGCATCCTGACTGGGGTACTAGGTTTAGCTGTCATTGTGAATTTAATAAAAGAATACGGGGGCTCCTGTAGCTTCGGGGCCCCGTATCATTGATACCGTATCATTGATACGGCTGATATGGCAGTGGCTACGCCCCTGGTTTGCACCTATAATAATGTCATCATTCAATGTCCCCTTTTCGATTTTTGAGCTATTTTCATTACACCGTTTTTATTTATTTATTTAATTGGTGTAAAGAAAGAATGAATGAAAGAAAGAAAAAGTATTTACTGGGACTCGTACAGGTAGACCACATTTTAAACTAAACACATTTTTTGGCAACATTAATAAATAAAAATAAAAAAAAACAAAAGTAAAATGAAAACAAATAGACCTGTACCGGGCCAAAAAGGCTCCTATCTCAGCATGATGCTGCGACATTTAAAAATAAGTGTCGCAGCGCTGGTATTCTAATAGGGCCCGGTGTAACACGTACAATCACCATAATCGATTCTGTTTGTAACCCAAACGTTCTGAAAAGAGCGTCCTCACCTCTTTGGACTAGAAGTCGACTCAACAAAGGAAAGTAGAATGACGAGCTTGATCCTCACCTGTACTCCGTAGGGTCTATGTTGAGCACCTTGGGGCGACACTCTCGGTCCAGACACACGACGCGCGCGCCGCTCTCACTCGCCAACACTTTCACAGCGTACACCGGGACGTCCAGTGTGCGGATTATGCCGTAGTCACTGTGGGGGAGAGAGAGAATAAGTTGACAATAAATATTCGCCGCAAGGTTGCCTGCTTGTCGGTCTTCTACAGTTTGTACTTCAGCGAGTGTGCCCATGGACTCCACGACCTCATTCCACCGGCCCCCTTTTTCAATCGGACATCTAGACGCACTGCAAGTTACCACCCCTACCTAGTTGATATTCCACCAACTCGCACTAAGCGTTTTCAAAGTCTTTTATAATGCGTCTGTGTTTCCGAACGCATACAACCCTAATCTATTCAAAGTGAGAGTGAACAAGCTTCTCCTGGGTAAGCTCACTCATCGTCGACTTTGTCTCTGTCACCTCTGACCTAGACTAGAGTCAAGAGCAAACCCATCAGAAAATTAAAAAAATTGTTTAACGAATAGTACAGACCTATGTACTTGGTAAAATTCAAAATATTGAGTTGTGTTTACCAAAGTATTTCATATAATAAATTACCCATATCGACGCTTGAAAAGCAATATTGACCAAACGACATGTTAGCCACTTTTCAGTGACGGTGCATAGTTGTTCCAACTTCTTTGTGCAAAGTGTCACACTATGATTGCCTAGTCTTACAAAAAAGGAGTTTCTAGTCCTCTCACCCATCCTTGCAGCAGTACTTGATATGGTTAGCCGTAGTATAAATGAACACAGGTTGCGGCGTCGAGTCATTGAAGGCGCCAGACTTGACCCTGGCGCCCTCAGTGACGGTGCATAGCTGTTCCAACTTCTTTGTGCAAACTGTCACACTATGATAGCCTACTCTTATAAAAACAGAGTTTCTAGTCCTCTCACCCATGCTTGCAGCAGTACTTGATATGGTTAGCCGTAGTATAAATGAACACAGGTTGCGGCGTCGAGTCATTGAAGGCGCCAGACTTGACCCTGGCGCCCTCAGTGACGGTGCATAGCTGTTCCAACTTCTTTGTGCAAAGGGTCACACTATGATTGCCTAGTCTTATACAAAAGGAATTTCTAGTTCACTCACCCATCCTTGCAGCAGTACTTGATGTGGTTAGCCGTAGTATAAATGAACACCGGCTGCGGCGTCGAGTCGTCGAAGGCGCCAGACTTAACCCTGGCGCCCTCAGTGACGGTGCATAGCTGTTCCAACTTCTTTGTGCAAAGGGTCACACTGTGCTTGCCTAGGAGAGCGACTAGGGACATGTCTGCATTCCAGATTGCGTAGCGGCATTTTGCGATTTTTACCTAGAAGGAAGATTGTTGGGTTAAAATTATTAAAGGTAGGCACAGGCACATTCGTATTTTTTCCCAAAATCTTATGAGTATTTCATATGATTTTGGGAAAAAATAATGTGTGATTGTGATAAATGATCTTTAATATGATAGAATATTGTTCAAGATACTCACTGAAGCAATGGTTCTCTTTTGCTGCACATCCAGCAACTGTACCGCGTCCGGCTCTCTCAGCAGCAACATGCCGGTGCCCGCGTACATTATCTCTTCACAAGTCGGGGTTGATATCTTTTTAGACACTTCATTCTTCAGGTTTTTGATGACCAGCTGTAAAGATTGGGAACATATATTATGATCATTAATTTTAGGATATATTATATTATCAATGGCCTATTGAACTCTTTAATTAAAACAATGTAACTACAGCTTTGTCATGTCATTGTTGTGACATTTTGTCGGTAAAGAACTACGACAAAACTGTAGCTTTTATATGAATAAGTTACTTATAGTAACCCAGATCGATGTTTGTTTTTTTTTTTTGGTGGGCAAGAGAGGAAACGCGTGATTTTTATGTTTGTGTGTATGTAGTGATGTATACCATTTCTTATTGTATTTCTTTTTCTTTAGGTTTTTTTTTTTGTATTTATAAATGGTTTGAGTTTGTCTGGACATCAACAGAGACCGTGAACTCACGTGTTTGTTTCGGTCTTTCTTTTCAGAGTAGTCGGATAGGAAACACCGATTCATTTAGTTTTACGAACCTGGTTGTTCTTCTCTAACGCAGCGAACCTATTCCTGGCGACCCACACGGCGGTAGTAGCCTGGCCCCGCGCCGGCTCTGAGCTGGGCCCCTCGGCCCCGTCGCGTGGGGCCGCGTACAGTTCGTACGAGCTGTTGTCGCCCACGCGCCAGTTTACTAGCACGCACCATTCCGCGTGGTTGAGAGACATACTAGGCAGAGGAGCAGAAAAAAATCCAATTTAAAAATGTAAAATATAAATTATAATATCGCCTCTTTACAAGAACAACGTGATATTAAAAAAAAATAAGTTTTTATGAGATGACACTTGCTCTTGTAAAGAGGGGAATTATCATAATGTATTGTCATTATATTTGTAAACTATCAATCCGTGTTATTTTTCCTTCCAGTAGCAGCAGGTCATTTCGCCTCTTTACAAGCTCAACGTGTCATCTCATAAAAACGTTTTTTTTTTTTTAAATATCACGTTGTTCTTGTAAAGAGGCTATATCAGTAATTGCTTTTTACGCTACGAAATCTCATTAAAAAAAATAGAGATTCAGTGAGAGGCAAAATAACAACAACAAAGGAAATAGGCAGTCATAAGGACTTCCGACAGAGGTGAAAACTCAAAGCTTTGGAATAACTAACGGTCTGGCGCAACACGTCATGAGCATGTCGCGCATTTCGGTGATGCGAACCCATAAGTTTGTCGCCTACCAAAAATCGCTCAACGCGGCTAAAGAAGTTTTCACTTCAAAAAGTGATTGTTCGATGTCTGGATCCGACCTTTTTCATTGTTTTAGGGTCGATTTTTCAATGATCAGATAACTTTTATCTAAGGAATAAATATTGCTGATTAACAGCTTTAGCATAGAAAATATGACAAAGTTACAGATAACAGTTGACCGACTATCCAAAGTCAGCTCTTACTCTAGTTCCAATGTCTAATATACAGAATAAGTTTTAACCAGTGCGCAATTTTTTTTTTTGTGGTTCAGTATCAGTAATAGAATACATTTCCATTATGTATTTGTATAATACTTTTCTTCTTTTTGTTTTTGTTTTTGGTCCACTTGAAATCAGCAAAATATGGATACAATCTATTCGTAATAATATCAATGGCCGAGCGCACAGCTGATAGGTACCCACTACTGCGTTCTGCTTAACTGACCGCACCGCCACCGCGCCGGCGCGTTGCGCGACGAGTATCCATTATACCAGTTTCAAAATAAACATCTTTCGTTAACGATAACTGAATTTTTTTGTACTAAGACATAACAAAATAAGAAATAGGTGTATATTAATACACGTTTAAGTTTAATTTGTCGAAATTTACGCATTGATTAAAAACTTTTCCTGTATTGTGAAGAAACAAAGATATAACATTGCGCAGCTTTAAAGGAAAGTAAAATCTAAAATATAAATACGGATACGGAGAGAAATCTGAAACTAAATTTTTAAATCGTACGGTCTGATATAATTCCGTGCCTCGGAAAGCACGTTAAGCCGTTGGTTCCGGCTGTCATTCGTGGATCTTTGACAGTCGTTACGGGTCGTCAGAAAGCAGAAGCCCGAAAGTCGGACAACCAGTCTTACCAAGGGGGAGGTCAGATAGGCAGTCGCTCCATGTAAAATTCTGGTATTCAGCTGCATCCAGTTAGACTGAAAGCCGACCCCAACGTAGTAGTAAGCTAGGCAGATGATGAAGGTCTGATATAATTACCTGTAAGGTTGGTTCCTGCCACCTCCCTTGATCTGCATGACAGGCGCGTCGCGATTGGTTGCCATGTCCAACTTGCGCAGTTGTCTGTAAAAGGAAGAATAACATAATTTTTCTCAAACATGCATGGAAATATTGTCATTATTTTCGAAAAAAGAACACGCGTTGTATCGAATTTACGGACAAAGAAAATCAAATACATTGCAGGAGCGTTTTTTTAAAATTTGGAACATTACAACGCTCCAGCAATGTTGTATTAAATGGCGTGCTGGGGTTAATAAATACTCTTTGATTGGATCTCTTATCATTCTTGGCATACCAAAGTACGTCACTTTGCTTAGCACAAATTGCGTTCACGTGGCTGTAAAGCCATAAATGCGTTTGCTTTTCGGCACAGATGACAAATAGAAAATTGGCGGCAAAGCTGAAAATTCGTCTTGATTTATTATTTACATACTTAATAAATATAAATTTAGTTTAAATGAATTCCCACGGCTCAGAGAGTGAAATGGAGATTGATTGTACTCCACCAGATTTAAGATCAGAAGCCAAATTGGCTTCTAATGGAAAACCTGCTTCCAGCGAAGTCAAAAGAAAAATACATGAAAGTATGTCTTATATCCCTGCATTTTTTTGAGAAAAGCACTATATATGCGATAATGTACTATTACCCACATAAATACATTACTGTACAAATGTCTAGTAATTGTAAAACACCCAATTAACTAATATATTCTATGACACTCGGAAATAACATATCTATCCATCATTGAAAGAATGTTTGGATTAGTACAGATTACCTTTTACAAACATATAAACAAACAATATTAGTTTAGATAGGACAAATAACTTTTGATTTGATTTGATTACAAAAACACCAGTTAATGTATTATATCGTTGAAATTACTGCAGTTTAGCGTTAATATTTATATGCAAACTAGCTGCGCCCCACGGTTTCACCCGCATAAGTCTTGATTCCGTGGAAATATCGGGATAAAAAGTGTCCTTTGTGTTAATCTAGGTTATAAACTATCTGTGTGCCAAATTTCATCCAAAACCGTGCAGCAATTTTTGCGTGATTGAGTAACAAACATCTATCCATCCTCACAAACTTTCACATTTATAATATTAGTAGGATAGGATGGTAAACTTACCTATCCTTAATATAGAAGAGCATGTTATTGTGCACGGCATAAGCAGGTCTTTCTCTCTGCAGCTTGAACAGTATCATACCAGCGTCATGACCGGCAGCGAACAGGTTCAAAGTTGGATGGGAAGCTAGCACCCAGTATCTGTGAAAAAAATAACATTGTCAAGGACAAAGTCCGTGTGAATATGAATGAGCTTTAAAAGAACGACAGTTTTTTTTTTTTGAAATATGAATAATTCAAAGTCAAACTCAAAGCATTTATTTCAAATAAACCAATTACAGGCACTTTTGAATTGTCAAGGGGTCGGTCAGTCAGAAAGATGAAGCTAGTTGCCCATTCCAAAGCGTAGTAGGTTCCTATGGAGAAGAATGGGCAAGAAACTCCATGGACACTCTTTTAAAACAAAATATTGGTTACATCATTCATATTGAAATTATACATTTGAGAACAATGTAGAAAAAAGTACCAGTGTGTTGTTTTTGTGTAAAAACAAAAACAATTAAAAAATCAGCACCATTCAGCTCAAACATTTTGAAAGGAACTTAATGATCCAACACACACGCCACCACCAGCGAGACATTTGAGTGAGCATGACATACTCTCAGCCGCCAGGGCACATTCAAGTCAATGAAAGACATTTGATTGCGATCTTATTAGGTGATGTGAAAACGTTAAGGTGTTTGTTGGAATAAAATTAATTGTATGTACGTTTTTCAAATATCCTGTTTATTTCAAAAATGTCTTGGACATATCTCGGGACCCTGGGGTCCCGGACCTTTGGAAGGCGTACGAGGGGCCGAAGCCAAATCGCAGAGGCCCCTTAGACAATTTTTAATGTCGAAGTGGCACCAACCCACGATTATCCCTTTACGCACAATGGAAGTGCACAACCCCCGGTTGCTGCAGGACTATTGCTTTGGGTTTGGGTAGCCCCTGCCTGACCAATGTTTTATACAGAGTGGCGATTAGGTTATCACATTAAATAGTACAGCGGTTATTACAAGTTGTAATAAGTCTGTTAAAATAATAAAATAAACAATTTTACTAAAAATACAACACTGAAATTTTCAAACTAAATAAAAAGCGTAAAAATTGTCACGAAATTAAACTCCCTTGATAATAAGGCACTAGAACGCGCAGGGCGATGTTATCAACAATTCAACACAAACTTTATGGTATTGTTACCAAATAATCACAAATTAAGTTGTAATATTGTTGAATATACTAAAACGAAAAAAAAAGGTCCTACAGCTAGAAGGTGTGTTTTTTTTTATGTGTTCGTTTAAAATACGTAATGAAGAATACTTGCTTTCAATTAATTTGATAACCTAATCGCCAGACTTTATACAATACATTGATAAAATGGCAGGGGCACAATACACAGATAAAATGGCAAGGGCACAATACATACATAAAATGGCAGGGCAGCTATTATTATGAGCCAGTAATTGTGTCTCACTACAGGGCAGCTCTTTTGCAATTCGAACCAAATACTTAGGTAGTAGTCTCACTGTTTAGATACAACATTATTTTTCTCTCAGCTATCTTCTCCTTACCTCTCATGTTCTCTCCTGAAGGAGTGCAAGCAAGTCCTCTTGGTCATGTCCCAAACGCGGATAAACTTGTCCTCACTGTTGGACACGATCAGTTCGTGCCTCGCGTGGAACAACACGCAGGACACGTTGTTGTAGTGGCCGCGGCATGTGTCCACCTCCCATGCCTGGAGGATTAACTTGCTTAGTATTTTATAATGACACTTTTACAGTAGATTAATATAGGGTGTAAAAAGACGCATAACAAAGCCGTCATCTATGCATTCTGTACATCAAATTAAGTAACATTGTACAAAAATAATTGCTGGGAAACGACTATTTTTGGTGGTAAAAACCTTTTTTTTTACGATAGCGAGCAGCGATCTGCACACAAAACAGTGCTTGTGGGTGCATGCAACGGGTATTTAAAGATGAAGAGAAAAGATGTTATTATGCACTTGTGTCAAATTGGGTGGATTTTGAGACATTGTTATGATCAAGTTCAATAAAGTGTAGTGGTCTAGTACCGTGTCAATTAATCCTACGACTTAGTAAGGCTCCAATTTCGCATAAAACAAAATAATGACTTTAGCGCCATCTAGCGGCAAAATGGCCTAAAACAGACCGTATACGTGTAAAACCGTTTCCGTAAAAAAAACGTGAAACAAAGTTGAAACATTGACCCTCAATATCTCCGTAACCACAAGACTTCCCAGGTATGGTCCAGTACTAAAAGACAAAGTGCATGTCCGACCATGAAAGGTTCCGCAGTTCGGATGAATTTATTCCAAAAACAAAGTTAACATTGTAGTTGAACCTCACAGTAAGCATTTTCCGTTTATGTGTCACACGGTACTTTGGCGGTATAATCGACAACTCCACATGCGATTGTCGATTATACCGCACACATGCGAACTATACGCATCAAAGACCTGACGTCACAAATCCTGCATCGCGCGATCCAATTTAGAGGTATGAGGTACAGGGTGTAAAGTTCACTCATACTCTATAGTAAAGGGAGGATCCTCCGACTAGACGGGTATTGTGTCTGGTGGGCTACTGCCCGACGGTTGATGTCGGGATGTTGTATATATGCTAGTCGCGCGGTAAACTCTGATTGCGCGATGCAGGATTTGTGACGTCAGGTCTTTGATGCGTATAGTTCGCATGTGGCGTTGTCGATACCGCCACAGTACAATTACTAAAACTGTTTTGTTTTTTAAATGTTCTAATATCTCTATGTATTTATTAACGTTACACGTCCTTGTTTGGGTCACAGAAATTCTTAGGTGTATCAAATTTCAACTTAATCGGTAAATTCGGAGCAAAACGGCTGTTATAGACAGACGGACGGACGGACAGACAGACAGAGACTGACAGGCACACGAGTGATCCTAAAAGGGTTCCGTTTTTTCCTTTTGAAGTACGGAACCTTAAAAATTATAACAATTTCGGGAAGAACTAGTGACTTTCGGCATTACGAGTATTATGTGTCTTTTTACAGCCGTTATTTTAGTGATAATTGGTTGACTTACGACAACCTTAACAATTATTTTTTGACAACCTTAACCATCATTATTATTAATTGCATCGTATAATATGATAAGGTTCTAAATATTATTTAGCAATAAAAATGCAATTAAAAATGTGATGAGCTTAATTTGTCACAGTCCAAAAGTGATCAACTTTTTCGTAAGCTAACCATACAGATAGCTGGATTATTTAGATACCTCTCACCTATAAATAACACATGATATAGGAAATAAAGGAGAACCCATTAAGTGCGCATCTAGAAGTTAGTGAAGACTTCAAGAAATTGAAGTTTTCTTAACAGAACCTTAAATTTAAATTTCTTCAGGAGTTTAGTTTGAAGATCATTGTACTGTACTGGATGTTGACAAGAACTTTTGATACATTTTTTTGTTTTTAAAGGTCTACAATGATTTTCACAAAATTGATAATGCAGTTTAGAACAACTTAGGCCTGTGTTCACCAACATTCAAACCACCGGTTAGGTATTTAAACAGTTGGTTCTATGTCAAATTTCCTAAGAAATTTTGAGTAAACAAGTGATTAAATATCTAAACAGTTGATTTAAATGTTGATGAACACAAGCCTTAACGACTTGTCTGTCGTAATTAGAGACACAATTAAAAACCCATTGTGTCTCGCATAGATCTACGTTCCGACAGACGAGAGGTTAAAAGGCAGACCATGAATTAATTAATGAACAGTACCAAAATTTAGCTTACCTCACTTTGATCCACCTGATTAATAAAATAAATCATTTTTATGTACAAATATTAGTCAAAACTCAATCTCTGAGAAATATTCTGACTAGCCATGCAAGATAGTTCAATCAATGACCACCCCATAAATGAGCCTTAAAAAAAAATACAGAAGTTAGATGGAAATCTTGTTGAGGGGCTTGCCGCGGTTGGTCAGTGGATGGGTGACCATTTTAACATACCGAGACCCTCACAATAAAATGGAAAAATACAGGGTGTAAGGGACAGCGCCCTCCCCGCAAACTAACAGGGTGCATTCAGCTCCTTATTTTTAATCATATTCCATTGGAAAGCTCAGGACAATATTTTTTTTTTGTCGATTTTTCAGTTAATATTCCTTTATTTCAACGTAAAATTACATTCTCTGTACGCAACACTCCATTTATGTAAATAAAACAGCTAAAATCAAAAAACCAGCAATGGATGATGAAATACTCTAACGAACGATGCGCGAAATCAGCTGTTCACTTTCTGCCTAGCTATAGAGTTCATCGATCTCGATCGCTGCGCTGCCGTTCGCTACGTGCGTTTTGCCACGGTAACAATATATTGCGTCTGAGGTAATAAAAATAATCATGTTTATTAGATTCCCATAACGTTCCTGAAATAATTTCAAGTACCGGTCATCTTAGTATGATATACTGAATTCACCCCATCAGTTTGCGGAGGGCTATCCCTTACACTCTGTATTCTCAAAAACGACCAAAACCAAGACAAAGTGACGTTAATAACCAAGACAGAAATAGACCAGAAAACCCACTCTGAAAGAAATAGAAATGAATGATCCATTCTCCATTAGTTGTATCCTCCAGGTACCTTTGCATCGTTCATCCTCCACAGTTTGACCTGCCGGTCATCTGCTGCGGACACAATGAGAGGCAGGTTGGGGTGGAATGCTGCCCAGTTGACTCCTCGGTCGTGGCCTTCCAACACATGCTTGACAACAGCATCAGCCTGCAAGATCAGTTGCTTTCAGCAACATTGGTGATGTGTTATAACATCAATATTATACATACATATTTATAGCGTGTTTTTTTTTTTTTTTTATACAATTTTATTGATAAAACACTAAACTCTCAGGACTATATTACTGACATCATAAAAAACAACTATTGTCCTATGACTTTCATCAGATTTTAATTCATCTGACTTTCATACAAAAATAATAGTATATTATGCAATTAGTGAATAAAGGACGGATTTAAAGCGAGGGCCATAGATGAATCACGAGCGTAGCGAGTGGTTTAAGGGTTAAAATCCCGAGCTTCATGGCCCTCGATATAAACCCGTTGTATTCAAGTGTTGCATATTATACTTTATACCATGACTACGAGAATAAGAAAAATTATAACGAAAATAGACATTTAATGAAGAAAAAAAGAAGGTTGAATTAATGAAAATGCACATTAAAATTGGAACAATTACTAAAAAAAGTAATTTTCTTATTATTATAATTATTAGAACTGTCAACTTGTGAAGCGATATTTATTTCCTGTCGATGGCTAGAACTTTTTGCTGGGAGAAACTCTGTGGTATCTTTGGACAATGAAGAGCGTGAAGTGCACAAGGAGTTTGTATCGAGTATTTTTTCGCAAGGAGGTTGTATAGCATTGAGATGGAGGTCGAATATATTGGTGTGTTCTAAATTCAAACACCAAAATAGTGATTAAATGTGCTTTTTATTCACTGTTTTCAGTGAATAAAATAAACTTTTTAGTGGGGGAATTCGGTATAAAAAATATTTAAATTAAACGTTCTAAATGTATAGAATAACAAATCTTGAAGGACTGTTTTTGGTAAATTATTATGTTTTGTAAAAAGTCATAGAACAAAAGTTGTTGTTTATGATGTTAGTAATACAGTCCCGGAAGTTTTTTAGTGTTTTACCAATAACCCTGTATAATGTATATATATTTTTAAGTGTGTGTGTGTGTTGTTGTACTGAAAAAATTTGTTTTTATGTACTGTTTTTTTATGATTATTTAATATATTTATAATAACCAAAAGTAAAAATTGTTTAGGTACTCTTGGCACATGCATGAGTTATATAAAATATGTAGAATCATAATAAATAGTATCTTTTTTTTAATAATTTTAATCTACTTCATAATAATTGTGAATAGGATAATAATAAAAATAGAAGCAATGAGCAAATTAAGTAATTAAGCCTTGTTCTAACTGGGGATCGTGCTATAACGCATAAAGTTGCGTTCTAACCGAAAGTGATCATCGCGTGAGTACGAGATCGTCGCGCAATTTTATGTGAATACAAGCTTCTGCACGCGACTTCGTCCGCGTGAAATTTCTTGTCCCCAGATCCCCAATCCGTTCAGTACAAAAAAAAAAGTGAATTTTTCGCAAATAGCTATTCTGCGATTCGGGGCCGAGACAAATCCAACAAATCCAAGACCATAAAAATCGATCCAGCCCTTCTTGAGTTATAAATGGTGTAACTAATCCGCCTTTGTTTTATATATTTAGATGACGTACTTGCGCGATCAATCAAGTCGAGTTTGTACTACATAATTCACGCAAACGTTCGCATCGATCGCGTACTCGCGCGACGGTCGCTTTTGATTATGACAGGGGGTTAGAGCTATCATTGTTGTAAGAGTGAGATAGAGCTATACAGGAGGAATAGCACTATCCTATCTTTTGCAACAGAATCAAAGTTAACACTTCATAGTACTGCCCCAGATTAGATTCTATACTACAAATGATAGCATCTTATTTGTTGATAATTATAATTCAACAGCTACCTACATAAATCAACTTTAAAATTATTATTTTTTATTTTTTAACTCAAACAAAAAAATTATTGTAAAATACAGTTGCAATGAACAAAATCTTTAAGTAGTGGTGCATGCAAACCGTGCAAACTAGCTACTAAATATTTATTTTATGTTACATTTTTAGCACATCCCAAATAAATTGGAATTGGGCAAGAGAATGATGATTTTTATGGCATATTATCCTTCACAAACCAGAAGCAAATTCTGGTTTAAACCAAGAACACTATGTATAAAAACTTACTGCTAAGAATTGATCAGCAAGTTCTATTTCAGAACTGTTTTGCTCAAAGCTGCCATAAAACATGCATGATTTACAGATTTACTAAGTATGATTTCAATAGCATAGAAATCAAACCATAGATAAGATCAGGGAATGATTTCTAATCAAACAAATTCAAATAATAGTGATCACAATCTTATCATCAATTTCAAATTACCAAAAGCCGCATAGCCTTTAACACATAAAAACACACACAACACCTAAAAAATGTTTATTATACCTGTCCAAATAGATCCGTAGCCTGTGGGTTCCTCAAATGCTCAGCCAGGCCTGTGGGTCCAGGAGCCACACTCTTCTTCCTTAGTCCGGAGAAGTCCCATACACGTACAGACTGATCCAAGGAAGCGGAAACAAGGAGGTCCTCGGTTGGATGGAACTGTGCGCACATTACGTAGTGGTTGTGACCGGTTAGCACGCTGATGCATTGTCTGGATTGCCAGTTCCATATTCTAATTGTCTGGAAGGATATTATAATAGTATAATTAAAAAAATTGATGATGTTTAAGTGACTTACTGCCGAATACTCAAACGCAATTCAATTTTAAGTCGCCATTAAGTCTAATGCTGTCTCTGTCACTTTAAACTGTTTTGTAGCGACAGAAACACTTATAAGAACGTCTTAAAGTTAAGTAACGTTTGAGTATATGTGCAATAATTATGAATACTTATTTATTTCATTTTATGTGTTGTAAAATCGCAACTACACAAACAGTGCAAACAGTAATAAATATAATAAAATAAGCTATTTGCTTATGCAAACATAAATGTGTTGATAATGTTTGTCCAATACAGAGGCACACAGTGCTCACCAAAGTTTACATCACTTATATTTATTACTAGCTTTTGCCCGCGGCTTCGCCCGCGTGGATGTCGGTTATCGCATAAAAAAGTACCCTATGTCCTTCTCCATATCCCAGGCTATATCTCAAAATTCTAACTTAATATTTATTTTAATGTGACTCACTATGTGAATAGAAACCGAAACAAATGATTTAATATAATAAAACTACTTATGTTCTGAACGTGAATGAGTCTTTACCTAAAAATAACAAACACAAAATCAAAATACGAAATTTCACTCAAATTCTTAAAGCAATCAATTGTACCAAATTACAACACAAAATAAAAGTGCGACGACACAAATGATAATCTATATATATAAAAATTAATCCCTATTTCCCTTGGTCACGGCATCACGCGTGAACGGCTGGACCGATTTCGCTAATTATTTTTTTGTTGTGTTTGTTATTGTCAGGAGAAGGTTCTTATGTAAGAAAAATTTAAGAAAGTTAAAAAAAAAAAAAATTGTAAGAAAACGACCATATTTACATTTTTATTGTAATAATAAGTAGGTAACTCTATCTTCTAATGTAACTTTATGGCGTTTGAAATAACGTGTCAGTCATCATTTGGTAGGTCTGAGAATAGATTTTATCAAAAAAAAAAAAAAAAAAAAAATGAAGGTTTTAGTTAGGTAGGGTAGGGTAGGGTAGGGTAGGGTAGGTAGGTGGGTAGGGTAGGGTAGGGTAGAATAGGGTAGGGTAGGTAGGTAGGGTAGGGTAGGGTAGATAGGTAGGTAGGGTAGGGTAGGATAGGGTAAGGTAGGGTAGGGTAGGGTAGGTAGGTAGTTTCCTTTGCGCGTAGACAAACTGCCACAGTCAAATAGCTTTTGACAGAACGAAGTCTGTCGGGTCAGCTAGTTTTAAAATAATTCACGTAAGTACCAACAATGTGAAAACAAAACGAAATCCTCCGAAATGTCGCATGATACACCATGTGCTGATAAAACGCTCGAAATATATAATGAACACCATTGGTACATAACTTTTCTCAGGGTCACGTTCGCAATTGGACGAAATATTTGACATTTATTTTGTACTTGCAACACGATCTGGATGTAGAATTCGATTAATCGACTAATACTTGACCGGTTGAGATTTTAGCGGGAACATCACTAAACGAACGAAAAAAAAAAAAAAACAAAATACGTCTGTACTCTGTGGTCGTGTGGCGGTGTGGTGCGGTGCTTAATGTAAACATTCATCAAGGTTATACGTGCGTAAAGATTCAATGAGAAAATGGTTTAACCTTTGAAGAATCTTATACAGAATTACTGAGAAATAAGTGTAGATTTCGTATTGAGTGTTAGTTTATCGAAAAGTGATAATTAAGTCAGTGAAAAAGTAACGAAAGTTTTGGAATGCACACATTTTGATCATAAGGCCGCCGTGTTTGTAATGTTTTTATGATAAATATTCTTGTACACTGTTTGAAATACACATAAGTAGCTAGCTTATTTATCTACGAACATAATTTGGCTAATAGCTACTGTTATTATAGCGTATTGTTATCGTAATCGTATTTCCAAGAGTAAAATTTGGCAAACAAAACCTACAAAAAGTCAATAAAATGGATATAGTATGTTATCCTTAAGAGATAGACATATGCCATCGGGGACTTTTTTGAAGACCTTTAAAAGATACATAATTCCACCGTACATTATTTTGCTATATCTCAAAGGGTTTAGACAGCGTTTTCGTTGAAAGCTCCCAGACGGCTTATTTTTTTCCGACACCTCCAACAAATATCGTTAATTCATACAAAAATGCATACAAAAACATAACAAATTATATACTAAAACCTTCCTCAAGAACCATGCTATCCATTGGTGAAAACAGCATGAGAATTGGTGCAGTAGTATTTGAGTTTATCGCGAACAGACAGACAGACAGACAGACAGACAGACAGACAGACGCGGCGGAGGACTTTGTTTTATAATATGTAGTGATAGTGATAAGCGATTAATGACTTAAGAAGAATTAATTTTTATAATTTTTTTTTTTTTGTGGTTTCTTTTGTTTCTGGGTTTCTATGCCAGCCTTATAGAGTCAATCATATCATGGCACAGTTATTGTTGGCTGCAGTGACAGCCAGCTACCAATTGATTAGCAGACTCAAAATGTTTTTTTTTTTTTACCTTAACAGGTTAGCTCTTGACCTTCATCTACCTGATGGTGAGATGAAGACCAAGAGTTGATAAGGCCGAAGGTGGCAGCGAGCTTCACCCGAAATCCTCAACCACCGAGGAACTGGCTATCTTACCTCTAACTGCCGAAACACAACAAATGCTGTTAACATTGTTGTTATGGTGACAGACTTACGAGTACCTAGCCAGGCGAACTTAGAACAAGCCCTACCACCTACCAAACCAAGCAGAAAATATTGCCCCTGCTGGGAATCGGACCCAGGAACTCTGGGTTTAAGACAGGTGGTCTTACTACTGAACTACAGAGGTGGTCAATCAATAATTCTATCATTATTAAAACCCAAGCTAATGAGACTCAATATTCAAAAGACATTGCTTGTTGTTCTCTTAGGATATTTTGGACTGGAAAAGTTAACAAAGAGGAAAAATAACAAACCTGGTCATCAGAAGCACTCAATATCCAAGGGTACTCATGATGGAAGAATGTTGTGCGAATGTAGTCCAAATGGCCCAGCAGTGTGAACAGACACCGCCTCTGCTTGTAGTTCCATACCTTCAATAATAAACAAGCTATTGAAACTCTTTGAATGCACAGGCATCACCCAGATCTTTCACAGATATTCTAACTAAACAGACTGGAGACATGATCAACAACTGGAGAGAGGTGGGCTGGTCTAATAACCACCTATAGCAGCTATGGCCCACGCACAATGGTCCACCTGAAGGACTAAGTGTGGAAACCAAACCCCTGAGCATAGAACAAATCTTTGGAGTAAATAGGCTGTATGATACAGTCCTTCCACATTGATTTTACATCTGAAAGCAACCTTATCGCAACAAGAATAAAGATAACTGTGATGCAAAATCAGAGGTAAAATAATTATGATAGGACTGCAAACATTTAGTAAAAATATTCTGGGTAGTAGTTGAGTAAGAATATAAGGATAACCTGTTTTTTTTTTTTTTTATTACTACTATGAAATATGTCAGTTTTTTTACTAAAACACGCTAGAGCAAATTTTTCAGTTTGTTGCTTTGATAGTGTAGTCTACATTACAACAATTATTCAAATTAAAAATACATATTAAAGATGCATATATTTTATCTTTGTAACTTTATGACTAAGAACTGACCAAGATTTCTGGATATTGTTTTACATAAAACTGATTTCTGGACATTAAGAGTCTAAGTTGTATGAATATTGGATCAAACTATTATGTTCATATGCAGATGCTTGGACGGACAAACACTTCTACATGGTGTAATTTCAGGAGGAAATTATAATTGATACGCCAGCTACTTATACGTGTCATAAACATGACGAAACATACATGTAAAAGTAATTATCTAAACTGAACATCCTGAGCACAAACCTTGATCTTATAATCGTCGCCACCGGATACGAAGAGCGGTTGTTGGATGTGGAAGCAAATGCCACGCACAGGACCGTCATGTTCATCGAATTTCTCCAACAATGTACACATACGATAATCCCAAAGCTGTATCACGCCATTGTGTAAACTAGCCAAAACCCATGGCCGCTTCGCGTGAAAGGATATACCTTTCACCCGCGCTGACTTAGTTTCAAACTTTGTAAGCATATCTCTTGTATATTTTAGAGATATTCACGCAAAATCTCATAAAACAGAATCGCTCCACACAATCAAATGTCACTTGGACCGGCTGACGTGACACGTCCAACAAAACTAGAGGTGTGGCTGATGTACGCTTAGTCGCTTACTAATTACTTAAGAGTGGCGCTAGTGGACCGGTGACAGCGCTTTTAACAATCCGATGAAATGATGATAAGTAATGTATTTTTTATTTGTTATTCATTTCTCTTCTATTCTAGAATTAGAACGTATTGTATAAAAACTGACAGTAACAATGAATGTAAAAAACTTTTTAACCAAATTAAGCGCTACTGCTAGCGTAATGTCTTGGGTTCCACCTGGTTTTTTTTCAATATCAGTACGTCTGTCTGTATTTAATTTTGTGCACGGTACGGTCGGTCGCCCCGTATTACATGGGACTTAAAGATAATAAGACTGGTGAAATGCGTTTGTATGGTGGCCCGCACATCAAGTTACCACAAACTGTCAAATTTTCTCGTTCGATTTTAAACTTAATCAACTACATTTTAAAGTTTAAAATCATTTGGAGAAAGACAGTATCGTATAGCTTGATGTGCTGGCCACTGTACGCCCAACCCTTCGTAGAAAATAGGCGACATGACGCGAAGTTTAAACCGACGAAAAAAGAACTTGACAAGCGAAAAATAAAAATAAATCTTTGAGTAAGGTCCTAAGGTCCTAAATTTATGTAAATTAGCAATTTTACTTGGCGCCTTAAAGGTTTTTTTTCGTTTTTCAGTTTATTTTACAATCGGTTTCATGTTTTGTAAAAAGATTATGTTTTTCTGCAGACCCTCGATGACAGTCACATACCCCAGTTATGTCAAAGTTCTGATCAAGATTAATGAAATAAGCCTAAGCAATTGTGTCGCCTCCTCCTCAACAGTTTACAGCAGCTACATGGGTTATAGCTACTGTACTGTTCGAGATCTTTTAACTATCTTCTGTCTCCCTAGCGGGGTAATTGCGTAACACACATATAATTGGAATTGATCGCAATGCCTTACGATGCCATGAAATGAATTAACTTTGAATTGTAATAAAATTGAATTTGCATGCATGCGTTAATACAATTGGATACTCAAGTACATATTATGTGTTTAAATTGTAATAAAATCATAATTGTTAATAATATTGATCATTTGTATGTCACTATTGGCAAAACATAGCGCACTTCCAAATTTTTTAAAATTATTGTATGTAATTTACCTATATTTCACAAATAAATTAATCTTATTCTTATTCTTACATTTTCTCAGTTTAGCCATGCTCATTGCGATTACATTGTTGAGCAGACGAATTTTTCAAACTTATGAAGCAATGGAATAGGAGTTTCCTTCAAATCCCTGAAAGAAAGTGTGTTACGCAATTAGAGTGCTGGTCTCTATTATATTGTAGTGTCATCAGAACAGCAGACCTACATAATTATGCCAAGTTTCAACAGAATCGGTTCACAAGTAAAAAATCTGTAGGTGAAAAATAAATCAACCCGACAACCCCTATTTTCATACCTTTACTGTGCGTTTGCACTGGCAAACATTCACAAAAACACATGTTGGAATATATTTTCTCCGTAAATGTATTGACTCGCGTTCGCATTGTCATATGTTTAACTTAATTGTAGCTCCGAAACTTGTTTAACGATTCATATCTCTTGACATGTTTTATAAACCACTAGCTTTTGCCCGCGGCTCCACCCGCGTGGATGTCGGTTATCGCGTAAAAAGTAGCCCTTGTCCTTCTACATATATATCCCAGGCTATATCTCTGCCAAATTTCTTGACGATCGGTTCAGCGATTTAGGCGTGAAAACGTAACATACAGACAGACAGAGTTACTTTCACATTTATAATATTAGTATGGAAGGATAGATTGATAGTATATAGTACATAATTATAGATACTAGCTTCTGCTCGCGGCTTCGCCCGCGTGGCTTTTTCTAAAAAAAAAGTAGCATAGCAGGATACACAATTCCACCATACATTATTATGTTATATCGATGGCTCCACCGAATAAACGTGCAATACTTCTTACAGGTTTTTGTCTACATTTTTCGTTTCTTTTGCCTATCCTGCACCACTTAATTTTTTTTATGAATTTTAGACTCAAAACACGCCTATTATAATAGTGAATTTCTTTAGTCTAGGGAAACAATTAATTTTAAAATTATAGGAATAATAGTTTATGTTATAATTACATGCTTTTTGAGTCGCCAAGAAAGTAATTATACAAGTTTATAGCTTATTTTTTTACCAATAATTCGATTATACATTATTTATACCTATTTACAATGAAATCAACGTTATTGAAGTTTAAGCGATTTATTTTTTGCTGAAAAGTTGTCATTTTTCTCTTATACGTTTATTCGGTGGGGCCATCGATATCTCAAAGGGTTTAGACAGCGTTTTCGTTGAAAGCTCCCAGACGGCTTATTTTTTTCCGACACCTCCAACAAATATCGTTTATGTATACAATAATTTAACAAATTACATACTAAAACCTTCCTCGAAAACCACGCTATCCATTGGTGAAAACAGCGTGAAAATCGATGCAGTAGTTTTTGAGTTTATCGCGAACAGATAGACAGACTCGGCGGAGGACTATGTTTTATAATATGTAGTGATAGTGATAGTATAGTATAGATTAATTAAAAAAACTGTTTCTGTATGAATCTTGCAACATATTGTCCACTTCATTACTACATTATTATAAAGACCGAGTGAAGGTGCGCTGGGCAACAACCTAACGCTCGCGCTCCTACCAAAGGTGTCTTAGAAAAATTCAAACAATAACGGTGCGGCGGCTTTTTACCGCTTAAGCGTTGACTTTGAGCATTTTTTATCCCACCTCTAGTCCAACTATGCAAGATTTGCGAAGCATTCGGAAGCTGTTGCTCCTTGTCTATGTTTGTAAAAAGTTATCCTGTCTATGTCGTGTTTTTTTTTTACGCCAAAATGAAAATGTCAAAACTTGTTTGTCAACAAAGTTTTACATAAAACGGTCGTAATACATCAGTTTCATTGAATTTAACTGAATTTCTAATCCATTACTAAAGAAAACTATTAAACAGCCAGATTCAGACCAGTGCCGTAAACATTCAGAAAGTAGCTACCTGCTTTATTTCGACAACGACATAACCTCTAAAACATCATGGCTGCATTGGCTAAAGAAAAGTTAAAAGAAATGGGAAAACTATGTATCCCCGGCATGCGACTAAGTATATCTAATAAAGAATATGTTGCTGGACCTGGGACATATGAGCTCAGAGGTTACATTTATGCAACTTTGTGTGGCACACTAAAAATGGAACAGGATGAGAATGAGGTAGGTATACAGAGCTTCATATTTTTGTGTAAAACAAGCTGCTACCAGCGGCTTCGGTCTCTTGGCTTTTTCTGATATGAAAGTAGCCTATGTTATAACATCTGCTAGATAGCTGATGTTATAACTTAGGCTGACTGGCAGATGCCAGTGAAAGTCCCGTCAAAATCAGTCCTGCCGTTTCGGAGATTAGCCGGAACAAACAGAGACAGACAAAAATTCTTAAAATTGTTTATTTGTTTTATGTACTGTATGTACTTTCATATGCATTGATTGTTATTTTGACACTACAAACAGACACTTCAATTTTATTTATTTGTAATAATTCAGATTTAACTAAATCTGGGTTGATTCAATATTTCTATAAATCTGCAGTTTTTTTTTTTTTTTTTTTTTTTCAGAAATTTATATATTTTTTTTATCATAAACCTATGGCACACAGGCCTATACATCATTTGTGTAAAAAGAAGAAAGTCTCAAGCTTGTCACATTATTTCATGAACCCAATATCTAAGCCAACTTTTTTTTTTTTTTTCAGGTAACAATAGTATCAGTAGAAAGCCCAAGGACACCCAGTATTCTGCCTAGGACTGGTGACATAGTGACAGCAAAGGTTACAGTAGTCAACCCAAGAATGGTCCAATGTATTATTCTGTGTGTTGGTTCTTCAGTCCTAGTAAGGCCTTATAGAGGTATCCTGAAGAAAGAAGACATTAAAGCTACAGAGAAAGATAGAGTGGACTCGTATAAATGTTACAGACCAGGAGATGTGATATTGGCAAGAGTTGTATCCTTTTTTTGAGCAAATAATACTAAGAAATGTTATTTTATTGAAATACTAGCTTTTGCCCGCGGCTTCGCCCGCGTGGAGGTCGAAAAATATATATAATTTTTACTTGAATACAACACCGTTGCGTTAGCTTCTAACCATAAGCTTAAATAGTAAATTTAGTTGTTTTTCTTCTAAAATTAAGGACTTTTCAACTTCATGCCCCTTTTTAACCCTTTGGAGGAGGAATTATCAAAAACGTTGAGACACGTATAAATTAATTTTCAATCGTTAGCCTAAACACAAAATTTGAAGATCCTAACTTCAAAACTGACGGACTTTCATATAAACTTCCATTTCCTTTTCATTCCCAAAAATCCTTTCTTAGTGGATACTTACTGTTCACAAAGAACACACCCTCCATGTTTCATGTCTCTAGGACCAGCGGTTTGGGCTGTGTGTTGATATTTCACCTAGTCAGTCAGTCAGTTTACCATTTTATATATTGAAATATTATGTTAATATAGGACTAGGTATATGTAGGACTTATACAAAGTTATTTATATCTAACTTACTACTTCTTTTCATGTTGATTGACTACTACTCTGTCCGGCCAGTTTGTCGTTCACAGCTTCACAGCTTTGTCGTTCACAGCTTCACAGCTTTGTCGTTCGCCTCATTCAA
The DNA here is from genome assembly GCA_947523025.1 of Dryobota labecula. NCBI lineage: Eukaryota > Metazoa > Arthropoda > Insecta > Lepidoptera > Noctuidae > Dryobota > Dryobota labecula. The sequence continues at coordinate 6,424,785 of OX383305.1, read as the reverse complement.
ATCCTGCAAGGCTTAAACTCAATAAGCTCCAAAACTCTATTAGTAATATTCTCCTTAACACAAAAATCAGCTCCCAATGACAGAAATCCACTGGTACCACATTTCAACAGCTGAGAATGAGCTAGGCGTTGTGATAGCTACTGCAGAAGGCTCCCCTCAAGGCATCAGTATGGTGCCTATAAGCTGGTCAGAAATGCAGTGCCCTAAGACATTGGTGAAGGAACCAAGGAAAGTGGCCAGAGTCATTCCAGAGAACATCAACCAGGCCCTTTTCCCTGTTAGAGATAACTCGACAAGTGAATTGGAAGTTAAAACAGATGATTAAATCTTCAACACTATCTTCGTCTTTTATTGTGTTATGTTTATTTTTTTTATTTTTCAGCAAAGGCGTTTATATCTACTATCTATTTCTGAACGAAAAATACTACGTCGCTTGACGTTGACAAGACTGATTGATAACAGCTGTCAATAGTGTCGTAAAATAGTAATTCCTCAATTCGTTATTTATTAATCGACTACAGTGTTTCTAATAAGAAAAAGTATTTTTTATTTTTTTTCATTAAAAAACGAATTACGTTAGTGACATTTTTACATATTTGATAGAAATAATGTTTTTTTTTTTTTAAATATTGGTTTTTTACTTGAATCACAGATCTAATACCTACAGATGAGAAAGCACGTGGCGGGCCCATCTCACTAGGCCAATTAAGTAGCAGTGACGCGCGCCGCGCCTGTATAAGAGTTACGCGATAGAAAGAGAGGCAACTTGTAGGTGAATACAACTGTAGGTAATAAGCGTTGTGCGACCTGAATTGCACTTTATTGTGTTATAGCAAGAGTCGCTTTTTATTTAAATGATTTTGTGCAGTGTCCCATCTGAATTAATCTGTGCTTGAATTATTTCAAAATCGACTAAAGTAAACCCAATCAATCGTCTACAAAAGCAAAATATATTTACTAATGGTAGCCCATCATTATTCAATTGTGTCATTCATTCATTCAGGACAGATGATCTGAAGAAACAGACCATCGTATTTTTATGGAAAAATTAAAATACAAAAAGATAAAAATTTGCTCATATCTAATACCGTATCATTCCAGTGTTTACTCTATTAAATATACTCAGTGTAATGAGGTCACCATTACCAGTTATCACTAAGTAAACTCAGTTTGTCCATGAAAAACAATTTGTGTTGGGATATTGTGAACTAGTGTTAGTGTTTAAAAGTTGTTGTAACGACAAAGTCGTGTAGTAAAGTCCTAAGATGAAGTTCGCCGAGCACTTAAGTGCACACATTACGCCAGAGTGGCGTAAACAATATATAAACTATGAGGCAAGTATTTTTGTACTCCATAAAATTGTAGCTATGGGCATCATCATTTACGTTTTGCCTGTGTACTGTTTACCCACTTTTACATATAAGTGTATATTCTTCTATGATTTCTGTATGCAGTACCGGAAAATTAAATTACAATTCAAAATTTTATATTCAGTTTTGGTATGCCAAATAATATAACTTGCAAAGATGGTTAAATAAAACTAGAACTGAGATTTTTTATTAGTATAGTGTAAAGTTAATAATGTTATGACTGAATAGAAATTAAACTCATTGCCAGAATCATAAAAAAGGGCCAAGGAAAGACATAAAAATAAATACCATGTTGTCCTTGACTAATATTAAAACTAGACAACTGCTTGTTTCAATCAAATAAAATGGTTAAAACTACTAACAGTACATCACTGAATAGTAGAGAATTTCTAGTATTCATATTGTTCAACCTGATATACCATTTAATTTGAAGAAAGTGCTATAGAAAAACAATTTTAAACAAACCTTTTCTACCTGTATTTTAATATGTAATTACTATAGTGTTCAAAGCCAGGCAATAAAATTATTTTTTGATAGCTGTAGTAACTTTAAAGGAGATGGGGCAAAACCTATCTCTAAACTGATGGTTACATTTTAAGGCAATAATAAAAAAAATCTAATAAAAAAAAAATAAGTTAAAGTCAAAACATTTATTTCAAATGAATTTAAAAATTTACATAAAAGTTTAATTGATTCTAGTTGCCCCTTCCAAAAGGTTACATTTATGGAGAAGAATAGGCAAGAAACTGCACACTTACTATTTTAAAATATTAATAATATTTTGTATACATTAATTATAAAATTATATGTGAAGATGATGAACCTAGAATAAAATTATTATACCACACTAGGTAAAAAGAATGAAAAGTGAAGTAATGACAGATAAATTAACTATGTGACAGATAAATGGGCTCACATATTTAAAAACATTGTAAAAGTAGATGATTTTCCTACAATTTTAATAATTAATAAGTCAGTGTGTGAGTTAGTAACTGCATATCTATTGCTTCATAGACCATTTCCCTCCAATTTTGCCCAATGTCATTTTAGTTCAATAACACTAATACTTTGGGAAGGTCATGCCCAAAGTAACTTGCTGTGCCTAATGCCAACAACATGCTAATCATCATGTTTAAACATAAATCATGTTACCATAGCATGCTCATCATTTTAAGAAAAGTATGCTGACATAGTATGACCAGGCTAATTTTGTAAGTTATGATTTAAAACAATATTTGGAGAGAGAATTATTTATTAATTTATGGTCCGTATACTTACAATGAAGTGTAATATACTGAATCTGCAGATTTCTGAGGAAAGACTCTGTATAATAAGTAATTAGATATCGAACAATCAATAAATCGTCAGTTTACTGCAAGAACTCATTCAAGGCCTGTGTTCACCAACAGTTATCAAACCACCGGTTAGGTATTTAAACAGTTGATTTATCTCAAATTTCCTAAGGCCTGTGTTCACCAACATTCAAACCTCCGGTTAGGTATTTAAACAGTTGGTTTATGTCAAATTTCCTACGAAATTTTGAGTAAACAACTGATTAAATATCTAAACAGTTGATTAAAATGTTGGTGAACACAGGCCTAAGTAAAGAACTGATTAAATATCTAAACAGTTGATTTAAATGTTGGTGAACACAGGCCTAAGGCCTGTGTTCACCAACAGTCAAACCACCAGTTAGGTATTTAAACAGTTGATTTATGTCAAAATTCCTAAGGCCTGTGTTCACCGACATTTAAATCAACTATTTAGATATTTAATCAGTTGTTTACTCAAAATTTCTAGAAATTTTGAGTAAACAACTGATTAAATATCTAAACAGTTGATTTAACGCATTTGCTGCCCAGTTCAAAAAGATTTTTTGGTGAACACAGGCCTTAGTGACATAAAAACATAAAACTTACACAGTAACATAAAACTTTGAAATAAGCCATAAATTAGTTTTAGTTGTATTGATTGCCCCATATCTTCATTATGCTTATGTTAAAGAAAAATTAAACACAATGAGTTTTTGCATCATATGAAATTCGCCAACTTTATGATTTGTAACCATTAATGAGTTCTTGCAGTGACACGACGAAATAGTCTTTATTTTTGAACATAGGTTACAACAGTGTGAAATATGTTACAATTCTATTGTTATATTATAGTTTCTCTATGTTTTCCATTTGGTTTACAAATATAGATTTATGGGAGGACTTGCCAAATAAGTAAATTAATTTATAATAGTTCAGTAGTAATAATATTCATTTTTATCAATTGTAATGTCAGGTAATGTCAATAATTAAATGCGATAATTTCAATTATAAATAATTATAAATTCAATGAGTTACTAATAAGAAAAATGCTTAAAATTGATATTGTCAATCTGGTAATGGGTGTAAGGACACCCAAATTCAACATGTCATAATCCTTTCTTCATATAAGCCACCTTGTACATTTTTCTGCTAAAGTGTTTTACCTAAATATCTATTTTGCCAACAGGAAATGAAGGCTATGTTATACACTGCAGTGGAGGAAGCGCCATCAGCTGAGAATGTAGAGCCAGAGGTTCTTTCCCGCCATTTCGCGAACTTCGATGAAACATTCTTCCATTACTGTGATCAGGAACTTAAGAAAATTAACACTTTTTATTCAGGTAAGAATACCCAAGGTATAACTGAAAACCTGAAAAGGGGTTGTTGTACTCATCATTATGAAAAACTCTTAGGGTCAATTCATACTAGAGCAGAGTCGAAGCGCATCGAAGCGTCAATCTGAAACTTAACATATCAAATTCACCCTTATCTAAAAAGACGCACGCATTCTAAGAAATACGCGCGTCTGCGAGCGACCAGCGCTGATTGGTGCGTTCGCGTTTCCTTGTAGAGATAAGGGTGAATTTGCTCTGTTATCTTTTAGATTAACGCTTCGCTGCGCTTCGCCTCTGCGCTAGTATGAATCCCTTACTATGGGTACAAAACCAAAATAGCAAAAAAAAAAAAACCGGCCATGTACGTGTCGGACCACGCACAATGAAGGATTCCGTAGTTGGGATGAATTGTACTTGAAAAACATGTTCTCCCTTAAACAATGTATGGGAGAACATGTTTTTCAACTGTAAATGTAAGTTGGTCGACTATTACTCGGTAACTTGTAAGGCCTACTTAGCTGTCACAGTTTTTCTTTTAACTTCGTTATATATACTACTGCTGTGAATTTGTTCATATCCAAATGCAACCATTTAACTGGCAGTAGGGGGGGACTTGACTCTAACAAAAATTTGCACTTTAAAGCTTAATATTTCGCAAACGGATCCCTGAATCGAAAAATGGTTGTGAAAAACCCTAATATTTTTGAATGGCCTATCCAACGATACCCCATGGGTTACACGAGAAAACAAAATATCTTACCCACTTTACGTTTAGGGGAGGTACCTACACTTAAAAAATAATTCAAGATTTCATTTCACCACTTTGTCGGCGTAATTAATATGTATACCCATACCAAATTACAGCTTTCTAGTACTTATAGTCTCTGAGCTAAGCCGCGGACAGACAGACAGACGGACATGGCAAAACTATAAGGATTCCTTGTTGCCTACGGAACCCTAAAAATCAGCTGAGCTGAGCGTTAAAAATCCATTAGGTAAAACGGGCAGTTTATTTTGTCCGAGTTACCCAAATTTCGCTTGCTATACTCAGAACAGTTGGCTCTATTACGAGTATCATCATTTCAAATCCATCTAGCTCCTAACTGACCTCCTTAAGTTTAATGAAGGTAATATACCTTTAACGCTACAGTTTAAACAAGCACCTACATCCCATTCCAACATTTCAGAAAAGCTCGCCGAAGCGACACGTAAATTCGCCACATTGCAAAGCGAATTGAAATCACATTTTGAAACAATCAAGCCTAAAGGAAGTGGTGATAACAAAAAAGCGATACCGAGACGAAAAGTACAAGAACTAAAACTCGCCTTTAGTGAATTTTATCTGAGTCTCATTCTCCTACAAAACTACCAGAATCTAAATTACACTGGCTTCAGAAAAATATTGAAGAAACACGATAAGGTAAGGTTCGATAAAGATTCTTATCTATTTATTTATAGTGAATAATCCTAAATATACAGTGGTCAGATGATATCAGTTAACTTCCTAATGTTTACATTTTCTATGATAAGTGTGGTTTGGTGTTAGAATATTTTATTGAGATATCAAGGCACCATAGTTATACTGATATCTTCTGAAGTACAGTCGCCAGTACATCCGGTTATACGAAACTGTCTAATTTCTTCCAAAAGATTTTAAACCTTAAAATGTTGCTGCTTAAGTTCAAAGTCGAATGAGAATATTCAGTTTGGTAACTTCATGTACTGGCGACTGTACCTAAATTGCAATATTACGGCTGTTTCCCTGATAGGGTAGACAGAAGTGTAAAGTACACCCACAATTCGCCAATTATGTAGTTAAGGCGGTATGATCCGCCATAGACCGCGCTTACTAGTTTTTTTTAATCCATGGGTAACGTAAAAACCAATGTAATAAAATTCTGAAAAAAGATATATCTTATTTAAGGATCTGGCGGATATGCAATCGCTTTTAATAACACGATAAGATTAACTTTGCTGGATAGAAAAAAAAAAATCCGAAAGTCACCCCTTTTCGTAATATTTAATCAATCTCATAGCTACAAAACAGACGTCTTTTTCTTATTTTATTATATAAATGGAAAAGGTAGTAAGATTGTTTAGCACAATTCGCTGAATTTGTGTTGATAAAATAATTACTACGTTTAAATATCTACCAAATACACGAGGAAACCATACGCAACTTCGCGAGCCTACTTCAGTCAGCTCGAGCGCCGGATTATAGCCCCTTAACTCCTTCCATGTGCTATCCAGACTCCGGGTTGCTACTGAGAATTCCTTATGGCAAAATGCAATAACACTGCCCTACCTAGATATCAAACCCAGGACCCCACGCTCACCAGTCGCGGTTGCGAAGCAATTTATATTTAATTGCCTACTTAAGTATTTTAGATTCCTATGGTATATTCAGTAAATGTCAGAATATAGAAACCAAGCATTGTTCCAATATCCAAGCATGCGTCATTTACTTACTATAGAATGGGTTTCCCCATTATTTTCCTGTATTAAATTAAAACCAGCTGTTGCCCGCCTAAATAGCTCCAACCGTTACGGAGATTCGCCGGAACAAATAGACAGAGATGTTTTATAAGTACCGTATGTAATTTCAAATGAATTTAGATAAAAAGCTGTTACTTTAACATTACACCAGACTCTTCAATTTTATTTATTTGTATAGATTAAACCATAAAATGTATAGGCACGTTTGATTTGACCTTGAACCCTTATAATATAATAATTGCCATAGTCATTTTTCTCAATAGCAAAAAAAAACACCATAATGGATTCTAAAAGTTTAATAAAAAATAATCTGCCTCATCAAGTAGTCACAAACGCGTCTACTGAACGTGTTAGGTTTGATTCCTAATTTCTCAGGTTGGAAAAAGTGTTTAGTCTATGAAGAATTTCAACTGTAGTCGTTAGTTTAAAAATTTCTTCCACAAATAATAATACATTATTTTTATTGCCATCAACGGGTTACAGAAAATCTGAGACCTTGGCTCCAGAGCTAGGTTAGAATACCTATATTTCAGGACACAAATGGCTTAAACTTGTGAAAACATTTGCCTGCATTGTTGACGTATCCTCCTAAGTATAGCCCGTCCCGTTCGTTCATGGAACTGAATCGGTACTGAATCTGACTGCCTCGTTTGTCTAGTGGTCACAAGCGCTACAGCTGACCATGAGGTGCTGGGTTTGATTCCAGGGTCGGGCAAATTGTTATTGGATGTTTCCATTTGAAATTTCACAGAAGAAGCCCGGAATCTGGATTCGTGCCCGGTTGATGGCAATATGCTCGCCTCCTATTACATAGGGCTTAAAAATACCTGGCGAAATGTGGGTCTATAGGTACAACTCTATCTAACCCTTCGGATTAGAGGCGTGATGGCGAATTTGGATGACAGTTGCTGAAATATAAGTGCATTGTCCTACCAACAGCTTCGAGAGAAAAGCGGCGTAACTAAAGTTCTTAAGGCGGTATGATCCAACACAGACCGCGCTTACTAACTAGTTTTTTGAATCCATGGGAAACGCAAAAATTTGGATATAAAATTCTGAAAAAAATAAATATCTTATTTAAGGATCCGGCGGATATGCAATTGCTTTTAGTAACACGAAAAACCTTAGCTGGATAGAAAAAAAAACGAAAGTTACCCCTTTTCGTAATGTTTAATCAATCTCATAGCAACAAATTAGACGTTATTTCTTATCCATACTAATATTATAAATGTGAAAGTAACTCTGTCTGTCTGTCTGTATGTTACGTTTTCACGCCTAAACCGCTGAACCGATCGTCATGAAATTTGGCAGAGATATAGCCTGGGATATGGAGAAGGACATAGGCTACTTTTTTACGCGATAACCGACATCCACGCGGGCGGAGCCGCGGGCAAAAGCTACTTTTTTATATAAATGATAAGGTAGTAAGATAGTTTAGCACAATTCGTTGAGTTTGTCTTCATAAAATTATTAAAACAATTACTTTGTTTAAATACCTACCAAATGCGCGAGGCAACCACTCGCGACTTCGCGAGTCTACTTCAGTCAGCTCGAGCGCGGATCATAGCGTCTTAATATAATAACTGTAAACTGTAGTTTAAGCGGGCGTACAAGGGTCCACTAGTTTTTATTTTTAAAGGAGTGCATTTAAAAAAAAAACTCGTAAATGAGAAGGAATTATAAAAACGGCTCAATTAGGAACCTCGGTAAGTGTGTCTAGAATTTTCTAATACCTTTTATAACGTTTCATATTAAGACACGAAGCAACAAAATTCGATTTAAAGAAAAGCGACCACATTCCTCTAGATCGTATTTCGTTGCTTCGTGTCTCAATATTAAACTTTATAAAAAGTATTAGAAAATTCTAGACACCCTTAGCGAGTTTCCTAATTGAGCCGTTTTTCATAATTCCTTCTCAGTCACGAGATAATATTTTTTTTGTACGTCCTCTTAATAATGTCTATTTAAAACCATACACATCGTTGATCAGCTATGTATTACGTAGACAACTGCAATATGGTGTGGTTTTCCTTAAGATGTTTCCGTCAACAACTGTAGCACCGTTAGGTTAGGTGTTCGATAAACGAGCATAGAATATAATGATGACGTTTTTGTTGGCACCCAATTATAGTGCTATCCATATCAGAACTATGATATAAGTTTATATGTATGGTATAGAATAGGTATGGTATAGAGGTGTATAGTACAACTACATTTCGCCAGTTATGTTTTAAGCTTCATAAAAATAGGGGCGAACCTAAAGCCATTAACCGGATCACCATTTTAAGTTGTGAAACTTAATTACACGCTTTTTCATAGACCTTGATAATACCGCGTTTTTATGGAGAATCCAAAGTTTCGTCTTGCTTTTTATATGCTCGAAGGTTTTGAATACATCCAAATATTAACAGCCATTACAGCACATAAGTATTATTTATTTAGGTATAGTATGTTCTTATTTGAATATGAAATATTTGTCATTATTTAGGTAAGTAAGGTACCCAGATATACGAATGTCGGAAAAGACAATGGGCAAAAGTGGTCACCAAATGTCGACCAGTCTCCATAAACTTCGACAGCAGCAATTTGACCTAAATGTTTTGCTTAAGCTCGCATTCGACAAAATAGTCCTAAATCTCAGTTTATCTTTCGGTTCGACTCAAATGTCGGTTGGACTCGGTGTCATCACATTTAAGACATTTCAACTTTTTTCTCTTGGATAGCAACGCACGAAACCTCCGGAATTTCAGATTTCCGTAGGTGGCTATTACCCCTTACCGCTAGATGAACTATTTAGCCATCAACTGCCCATTTCCCCTTAAAAACCTACCAAAAACATATAGCCAACTAACAATCAGTCTTCCGCAGTTACTAAACTTAAGCAACGGGGCACAATGGCGGGCAGAACATGTGGAAACATCACACTTCTACACCAACAAGGATATAGATAGATTAATAAGTGACACAGAAGCTACAGTCACCAACGATTTGGAAGGTGGCGACCGACAGAAGGCTATGAAGAAGTTGAGAGTACCGCCGCTAGGAGAACAACAGAGTCCATGGACCACTTTTAAAGTGGGGCTGTTCTCTGGATCTTTCATTGTGTTGTTCATCACTGTTGTTTTATCTGGTAAGTTTGGTTTTGAAATCAGTATGTCTGTCATTATAATAATTATAGGTAGGATAATAGGATTGGTCCAAAGTAGCTCCAGATATTGAGGAGTGAAAAGGAGAAAGGGCGGTATTGGCTCGCAGTATAACAATTTAGACTTAAAATTAAATTTAAATTAACTTGTGCAGTTACGCGATACTCGCACGCACAGACACACTCGTATAGAATAGAAAGAAACAGAGAGAGAGAGAGAAAGTCTCATGGGGCGTAACGCTTTTTTCCTCCGTGACGATTTCTACCAGTCAACTCCTACCGCAAGTAACGAACTTCGTTCCAATATTGATGATACCTAGTATATGCCCCACTGGAGGGCGAAAACCTTACACCGAGAGTATTGATCACTGTTTTTGCGCGATGTCAAACCTAGTCTCACAGTTAAGGAGACTTAAAAATCATGTCGTTGTTTAAGCAGTAGTCCACAGACCAAGTCGATGATTATCCATATACCAGTGTTATTCTAGTCTATCTGTGAATCCTATAAATTACTGAATAATAGGTTCGTTTCGTGAAACATGTTCTACCGCGACCACAAACTGTCCTAATCAATTGCTTTAGTCATCTATTTATGCAAATTGGAATCGATCGAAGTACATTAGCTGACATTTTTGTCAAAATTGATTTACTAAAAGCCTGACTATGTCAAGTTATATTTACTAATTACGCTACCTCAAAGTTGAGTTAAAATGAATAACAACAACCGACCATTCTTTGACAATGACATTAGATTTGATAACAAATTATGTGGAAAAGACTCTCAGAAACTGTGGGGAAGATTGCGAAAGTTTTATCCATATTCATATACACGGAACAGTTTATTAATTATTATCTTAAAGATAACACCGCACCTACCTATTCAGATGTCTTCAATAGGTACGCAGTTCGTATGTGTCATATAGTTTTATTGCAGATTATAGCAAGAATTTCTAATCAGCAAAATCTAATACGTATCAAATAGCTCTGGTGGAATAGTTTAGACAATGATTCACATCAAAACTAGCTTAGCTTCTTGGAAATATTTTCAATTATTTAGGCTCAAGGTAATTACAGTAAATTACATTAATCATCAATGTTTTGATTACTAAATATTACTTTGATAAAACTGATAAAAAATACTAATAAGAAAGACAATTGAGTGCAATTAATTAATGTATAACGCTGATTGATTGACCGCGTAATTAATTGATTGAATGATGAGGAGATACCTATAGTAGTAATAGTAATGTTTTCTCGTATAGGCACGAACAATATGGGAAAGGCCTATGCCGTAGTAAAAATGTTAAAGTTGGTAGCGGGACCGAGTGTCCAAGGTGTGCCGGGTGTAATTTCAAGTAGTCGTGGAGACTATTTAAACACATAAACTCACGCTCTTCCCATGGGGATAGGCAGAAACTATAGAACGCCACCTACTACGCTCTTTACATTCTCCTTTTGCTTCGTTTACGTTCATACATCTGGACATACACGCACGTCAGTTGCGAGTGCTACCTGACTTTTCTGAAGAACAGCATCAATTAGGTCCATGGTCAATCTACACTTCTACACTAATATTATAAAGCTAAAGAGTTTGTTTGTTTGAACGCGCTAATCTCAGAAACTACTGGTACGAATTGAAAAATCTTTTAGTGTTGGATAGCCCATTTATCGACGAAGGCTATAGGCTATATAACATCACGCTACGACCAATAGAAGGGGAGCATTAATGAAAAATGTTACAAAAACGGGGAAAATTTAATTTTGAGAGCTTTTGCGTGTGCTGTGTAAACGGTTAAAGTTAAAAACGAAGTAATAGTGCAGGCCGTCGATGCGATGCGACGGAGTGGGTCGTGGGCCGAAATTTTACGCTGACGAAGTAGCGGGCAGAAGTTAGTTAGGTATATGTCCTAGGGCATCCCGCTCCCGGCGTTTCCACTCGCATGTACCTTACCTTTTGTTAGTCGCCTTCCATTCATCCTCTCAACATTACCAAACCATTAATTAATCCAATCAATTGATGTCTTTTAACCTGTCTGCGGCAGAAAGATTGTTATGTTGTTTTATTGGGCCCCCAATGTATTTTTTTGCGTCATTCAAAGGCAACCAGAACCCCCTTTGTGTTGATTTTTACCATATCAGCAATAAATCTATAAAATCCTTACCATACCTACAATATATTACACAATATCTACGTGTAATCTTTGTTATCACAAGATACTGTAATATTTTCCTAACAGATATGCAGAAATTCTTACAAACATTGTGTAAAACAAACTTATCTTTTACTGACCACAGCATCTTATGCAAATGTAAAGATTATACTTATCGTGTCCCAACAACCTTCAGTAATAAATGTTTCGCGATTGTCTGTTTATGGATTAGTGAAATTATATCATAGAAGATTAAGTAAGGATTAAGTTCTAAAATGGAAATATCCGACCGTTTTTAGGAAGCTCTATTTATGGCGTAATTTAATTGTTTGATGGGCTCACTAAGAGACTATAAATGATCATTAATGCTAGGTAATATAAGTTGTCTACTCTTAAAACGGTGAAGAAAAACATCGTGAGGAAACTGGCATGTCCTAGAACCATAAAAATCGAAGGCATGTGACATCCACTAACCCGCACTGGGCACGGCGGGTCATGGCCCGCTTCGTCTCACAGAGAGGAGGCCTATGTCCCAGCAGTGGGATTATCTTATCCAGCAGTGGGATTATCTTATAAATTGTGTGTAGCTTAGTCGAAACTGACTCAAAAATATTAGGGATTCAATCATTTTGAACATGATTTAAATTCGTACGAAGTCTAAATTTTTTGCGTTTGTTTTTGTGGCAGATTATTGCCCTTAGTAGAAGCTTTTGAAGTTGACTGTAAATCTTGAATGTTCTAAGTTAGAAATTCATCATCATGACGTCTAAAAAAGACCCTCCTAATTAACAACAACAACGAACTGTAATTTATGTTAAAGCGCTGAATAAAATGGCGAAGTTGTCTAATTGGTAAATAATTTTAAAATGTTTTTTTTTACCAAGTTTAATCTAAAATTGTCATTGATTTTTTTCAATCAAAAATCCTTTAAGCAGTAATTATTCGTCGCCTTAAATAAGATGTGCTTAAGGCTTTGACTGCCAGACAACAGACACAATAGAAAAACTATTGTTAGCGGTCACCGGTGACCGCGGTGGCAGTCAATGTGTTAATATGGTCAATTAATACAAAATTCATCGATAATCTTACATCGCCAATTAAAGATTTTTGATGAGGGGAAGCCCGTATTTTATATTTGGTATTTGTAGGCTGCCCGGTCATTGAACATTCCGCCAAAAAATCTTCGATTCTTTTAAAGATATATCGTTCATAGTATTTATTTTACTGTGAAAGTCCGAAGCGCATTATATCTTAAGATACTCTGTTATCTGTTAACAACCACCAAGCTAGCTGGTGAATGACTGTTATTTATTATTTTCATGATGATTTAGTTCATTCTCCAGTGAATGTTATCATTCACCACAACGACTTGGTTATCTTCATTATTTTATGAGCATAATTATGATAACTATTCATGATATAGGAAAAAAAAAAGTTCTGCAGAAACAGTAGTTATGGGCCGTGCGGTGGCGGGGCGGCGCGCCTTGGATAAAAGAGAACACTCTCGCTTTTCAAAGAAATACTGGCATACTGCTAACATTATCGTAATTTGTAAATTCCTGAATCTAAAATTCAAATAATTGCCTTAGTGTACCAATGATAACAGTAATTGCTGTATGTCCGGTTCAAGTAAAATTATGAAACAATTTCTGACTAACACCATCGAAGTTGGTGATTGCCAATATACACCGGTGCATCCTAACATTAACTGATATATTCCTATTCCATTCACGGTAACATCTAAACACATAAATAAAATTGAAGTGTCTGTTTGTAATGTCAAAATAACAAGTTGTTACTAAATGCATATGAAAATATACACGGTACTTAAAACAAAAACATTTGTAAAAAATTTGTCTGTCGTCTGTCTGTTAGTTCCGGCTAATCTCTCTGCCTGCGTCTGTGTTTCCGAACGCATACAAACCTAATCTATTCAAATTGAGAGTGAACAGGCTTCTTCTGGGTAAGTTCACTCCATCGTAGACTTTCTCTGTCACCCAGACCTAGATTAGAGTCAAGAGCAAGCCCATAGTAAAATAATAATTAAAAAAACTCTGAAACGACTGGAACGATTTTAACGTGTCTTTCACTGGCAGATTGCTGATGTTATAAGCAGTAACTAAGGCTACTTCTATTTAAGAAAAAGCCACGCCGGCTAAGCCTCGGGCAGCAGCTAGTTAACCATATACATACCTACTTGAATGACAGATGACGCATAACCTAAACGACTGAAGTAAAAAAACCTTAAAGGACAATGGGCACTTGTGTATGAGTTACGTCCCGAGTTCCTAACTCGTGTAAGAAATTGCGAGTAGTACAATAATGTTATTGGTGACGGTTTAATGATTCTTAAATAATGTATTTATTATCTAGAGAAGATTCAGAGCACATTATTTTTCGTTTATTTTAAAACGTATAATTTATATTACAATGATGATAAAAATATGGCGAGAAAGGACATACTTAATGATCTGAATTCGTGATCAATGCTCGTTAATTTCTTGTCTGTAATTTCCTTTGCCTTGCAGAGGAAAAATAACATACTGCTAAGATTATGATTTGTTTTAAATTATTATATTCTTACAAAAAGTTCAAAATCAAAATATTTTATTTCACATAAACCTACATGGGCACTTATGAAACGTCAGAAGGTAGGTGCACGGTTCCAATTAGTCGTTTCCTATGGAGAAGAGCCGGCAAGAAACTCCACGGTTACTCTTTTAAAAATAATTGGCTTTACAATATTATAAAATAACAGTGTTAATAGGTATGGGAGGACAGTGTAGGCCTTTCAACAATTACCAGGTACTTAACAAAATAGAAAAGTGCCAACAAATCTACACTCTACTAGGCCTAATAAGAAAATAAAACCTATCGGCAGAGGCAACTAGCCTCTGCCGTTAGGGTTGCCAACATTTTGTACAAGAAATAAAATATATTATCAAATCAAATGCTTTAATTCAAGTTACATAGACTCATAAGAGGAATAATAGGAACACACACAATCACATTAATGAAAATGACAAACAATACAATTCAAATTTTATAAAATAAAATGAATAAAAAAACAATTAATCAACTATTTTATTAGTCGACTGCGCTAGGCTAAGTTGATTGTTTGATACACAGATGTGAATTGAATTGCTTTACGAAAGTTGTTTGGTGTTACTTGCGTAAGACGCTGGGTCAAAGTGGCAAAATTAACAGCACCCAGAAAAACATTACCCAGTTACTGGGTTGTGAAGGTCAGATAAGCAGTCGCTTAATGTATTTATTTTTATTTTTTTATTATATAATTTTGTTTTCTACTGTTATAATTGTGTGTTTAGTTTGTGATCTTCCTGTGCGAGTCACAATAAATACTTTTTTCTCAAACATGCATGGAAATATTGTCATTATTTTGAAAAAAAGAACACGCGAAGTATCGAATTTACGGACAAAGAAAATCAAATACATTGCAGAAGCGTTTTTTGAATTTGGAACATTACAACGCTCCAGCAGTGTTTTATTTCCCTGCATTCTTTTGAGAAAAGCACTATATATGCCTCGGCGGAAATGGCAAATGCCTGTCTCGTATTAGTGAAGTCCTCGCCTACGGCTTGGCCTTCATACTCGACCTGCAATTACCTATTTCCCGGCCTTTGCAATAATGTACTATTATTTTCTTTCTTTCTAAAAACTGGTATTCAACTGCATCTAGTTAGACTGACCCCAACATAGTTGGGAAAAAGCTAGGCAAACATAAACAAACAATTTATCACTCTTTATTATATTACTTTAGAAGTTTCGATTGTAAAAGAGCCTGCTCTTGAACTCAAAATAATCAATAAATATTTTGTTCCAGCACTATTCCACGAGGGTGGCACAGAAAACTTCAAGACTGCCTTCAGACTGTATAGAGGCCCATTCCTATTGGTCGAATTCATATTCCTAATCGGCATAAATGTATACGGATGGCGGTCTTCCGGGGTTAACCACGTACTGATTTTCGAGTTAGATCCCCGGAATCATCTTTCTGAACAACATTTGATGGAACTGGCGGCCATTTTTGGTGTGATATGGGCTTTAAGCATATTAAGTTTTATATACAGTGCGAGTTTGAGTATACCGCCTTTTGTGAATCCGCTCGCTTTGGTGATAATAATGCTAGCCTTTCTCATGAATCCGCTGAAGGTGTTTCGACATGAAGCGCGGTTCTGGTTTTTGAGGATATGTGTAAGTATTCTAGAATTTCTTTTATTTTTATAGCATGTCTTTTTTAGGGTTCCGTACCTCAAAAGAAAAAACGGAATCCTTATAGGATCACTCGTGGGTCTGTCTGTCTGTCCGTCTGTCACAGCGTCAATTTTCTCCGAATCCATAGGACCGATTAAGTTGCAATTTGGTAGACATATGAATTTCTGTGACCCAAACACGGACATATAACGAAAATAAATTAATTTCGCATATGGGATTCACTTTTAGGGAGCAAATTAGAAAAAAGGGTTGGCAGTCAGAAGGGCATTTAGCATCTTTAAAGTACGGCACACTGGGGATTCGGCTCTGGCTACAATTATGGATGATAGTTACGCAAACAAATTGTGCCGGTAGCTCTGACGGTGTCCGATGTATTGGTCGGGCACAAACAATCGGCAGAAAAGGCCGTGGAGCTCTGGGCAATCGATACGTCCCCGTAAGGTCACCGTGAGCTGATCAAGGCCTCTTCTCACGTCCAAAGAGTTAAGTCCAATTTCCCTAAAACGATGATGATAATATCCAGATACCACTACATTGCACTATGATGAATTTATAAATAGCAGATTGATAATTGTATGACCCCAGCAATTGGCATGCATCACTAAAACAAATCATATTGCCGTACGGTTATCACTATGTAAATTAAATTAATGGGACATCTGAAAATAAATGAAAATCCAGTTGCAGATGCTATATTATGTAGTTAAATGTCGAGCTCATAAATCGTGTTTAATATAGAATGGGCTGCAATATTCTCATCCTTCATACAATTCTACTTCCTTCTATAATAATATTATAAACTAGCTGATGCCCGCGGCTTCGCCCGCGTGGCTGTTTCTAAAATAAAAGTAAATCAAATCAAATCATTTATTTTTTGCCAACATGGGTAGGGATATAGATGCTATACATGTTTTGATAATGTTCAGGGTGCTGATGGGGCTGCGACGATTCGGTAGCGCATCAGGGATGTTTGCTGAACATAGCGTGGACTACTTTTACGCTACGATACGTAAAAGGTGCGCATCCCTGGTGCGAAGAGTACTTGGCAGCGCCAACAGCATCCTAAGCATGATCGCTAGTCGGCTGAACTGTGGTAACATCAGTAATTGCTGCGCCATTTGTCATGGAATGGCGCAGTAGTGATTGCTGAGTTTACTTTCCGGTTGAGTTTGCTTTCTTTTATATGTTTTGTTGTTTGTAGATTTAAGTATTACTAATACTAGTCTATAAGAACATTGCTACTAACAAAATGGACACCATGGTCTGAAATAAAGTATTTTATTATTATTATTGTAATGTTCTCCATGCTCTGCTGTCACTTGGGCATGCAAAATTTACAAATAAATTACAATCAAAATACCATGCTGAATAACGATAAATATTACAAAATAATTAAATTGGAAAATCATTTTAACCATTTTATTTTTCAATGTTAAGAAGTATCTGAAGTAGTCAATAATCGTAAGTAGCCTAAGTTTCCCCTTATTATAACATCAGCTATCTGCCAGTGAATATCGGTCCAGCCGTTTCGGAGAGTAGCCGGAACAGTCTGTCTGTTTGTTCCGGCTACAAATTTTATTTACAACAACAACGTGATATTTAAAAAAAGACGTTTCTAAGAAATGACACGTTGCTCTTGTAAAGAGGCGAAATGACCTGCTGCTACTGGCAAGAAAAACCACACGGATTGATAGTTTACAAATATAATGACAATACATTATGATAATTCGCCTCTTTACAAGAGCAACGTGTCATTACATAAAAACGTTTTTTTTTAATATCACGTTGTTCTTGTAAAGAGACGATGTGTGCCAAATTTGATGCAAATCTATTCAGCCGTTTTTACGTTTTTTTTTTTTATTCTACTATGAGTTTGCTCTTGACTTTAGTCTAGGTCTAGATGACAGAGACAAAGTCTACGATGGAGTGAGCTTACCCAGAAGAAGCCTGTTTACTCTCACTTTGAATAGATTAGGGTTGTATGCGTTCGGGAACACAGACGCAGGCAGAGAGTTCCACTCCTTTGCTGCGCGCATTATAAAAGACAATTACAAACATCCAAATATAAACTTCACATCTATCTATACAAATAAATAAAATCGAAGTGTCTATTTGTAACGTTAAAGTGTAATGTCAAAATAAATAAAATACAAGGAAATCTTTGCTTAAAAGGTGACTCCAAACTTAATAATGTAATTTACATAATTGTGTTGTTGAAACATATTTTTTTTTTTTTTAATATTTGTAATGTCAAAATAACAGCTTTTCACTAAATGCATATGAAAGTATATACGGTACGTATAACACTTTTTTTATATTTTTGTCTGTCTGTTTATTCCGGCTAATCTCTGAAACGGCTGGAGCGATTTTGACGGGACTTTCACTGGCAGATGTTATAAGGAGTAACTTAGGCTACTGTTAAATTTAGAAAAAGCCGTGTGGGCGAAGCTGCGGGCAACAGCTAGTCTATACAAATAAATAACTTTCTTCTTGTCTGTTTATATGTGTGTACATAAATTGTTTAATAAATAAATAAATAAAATTGAAGTGTATGTTGGTAATGTCTGAATAACAGCGAAAATAACCGCGAACAGAAACTAGTTTGAAATAAAACTGTAATTCACTAATCTCGTTCCAGTCTCCTTGCACTAATCGTTCAATGATGAACAGATGACGTCAAGACAACATGATTGACTTCTTAATAGTTCTTAATTACTTTTCTGTTTCGCTTTGCCGTAGCTAATGCGGTATGACAGGCTATGACAGGAATTTGTGCTTGTTAATCTGACTCTTATGACATTGATGTAAGGCTTAACTTAGGATAGATAATAAATTATTTCCAGCAAAGAGAAGAAAGGAGTGGAACTCTCTGCCTGCGTCTGTGTTTCCGAACGCATACAACCCTAATCTATTCAAAGTGAGAGTGAACAGGCTTCTTCTGGGTGAGCTCACTCCATCGTAGACTTTGTCTTAGTCATCCAGACCTAGACTAAAGTCAAGAGCAAACTCATAGTAGAATAAAATAAAATAAAAAAATGCAAGCGTAGTTGGGATAGAGCTTGTGAACCGGTTTTTTTTTAAATCCATCGGTCAATTACATCAGTTAAGGCGAACGCGTCAGGGTAGCCCGCGAAATTCAAATTTTCTTAAATATTTTTGCAATTTGCAGGTATCGGCCGTATCAAAGACAGACAGACAAAAATTAAAAAAATTGCCTTTGGTGTTTTAATTACCGATACTGCCTTATGTATTTAGTAAAAGCGGCCAAGTGCGAGTCGGACTCGCCCATGAAGGGTTCCGTAGCAGCAAGCGCGGTTTACGATTTATGACGTATTAAAAATAAACTACTTACTAGATCTCGTTCAAACCAATTTTCGGTGGAAGTTTACATGGTAATGTACATCATATATTTTTTTAGTTTTATCATTCTCTATTTTTGAAGTAACAGGGGAGGGGACACATTTTACCACTGTGGAAATGTCTGTCGCGCAAACTATTCAGTTTAGAAAAAAATGATACCTAAATATAATTTTTGAAGGTCCATAGATTCCCCACACGTATGGGTTTGATGAAAATATTTTTTTTTTTAATTTCAGTTCTAAGTATGTAACCACCAAAATTTATTGTTTTTTTTTTGTTTTTTTGTGTGAAAATCTTAATGCAACCAATCTTGGTCCACAGTATACATCTACTTACCAAGTTTCAACAGCACTTTTTTCCGAAACTATAGTTCTTATAGTTTCGGAAAAAAGTGGCTGTGACATACGGACTGACAGACAGACAGACATGACGAATCTAGAAGGGTTCCGTTTTTTGCCATTTGGATACGGAACCCTAAAAAAGGAGCGTTCAAGTATTACGTAACGTAATTTTTTGAGTTTTTTTTACCCCCTTCCCCCCATGTAACGCGCCGTAACGTTTTTCTGTACCCTCCCTCCCCCCAAGTAAAACGTTACGTAACCACCAAGTGACCATTTTTACCTAAAAGTCACAATTATTTATTTATTTATTTATTAAAACTTTATGCACAAGTAAAAACTGTACAAAGGCGGACTTAATGCCTTGGGCATTTTCTACCAGTCTACCTTAGGGTGATGCAGAGATAATACATAGTAGGTGCAATAACAGAAAACAAATTTAGAAGAATTTATAACTAAGATACAAGAATAAATACATATATACATACATATAAAAAAATAAAATGTTATGAGAGTTAAACAATAAAACCTACAACAACTTAATTCTGAGACGAATCTGCCAACTTCTTGTGTATGTGTTCTCGAGCTTTCGAATTATGTGGCGTAAAGTACCGGAAAGTCGCTAAAATAACTTTGTTATTGTTTTAATCGCGTTAATATAATGTACTATGTGTGAAATTTTCCATTTGAAATATTGAGAAAAAAAAAAAAAGTTTTAGAAAATGCGTTAGAGTATCTCTACGCGACCGTTCAGAAGGATTTAAAAAAAAATGTTACGTAACGCGTAGTTCAAACCTCCCCTCCCCCTCCCGCCCCTGTAACGCGTCGTAAGTTTTACAAGACCCCCTTCCCCCCAAATTCGTTACGTAATACTTGAACGCTCCTAAAGCTCTTATTTTGACATTATAAACACAACACGCTTCAATTTTATTTATTTCTACAGATTGGTACTTTGACCATATTTATTTTTTATTTTTTTTTTCAAACTGTAATATCAGCCACCACTTCAACCGTATGTCGTGTTACAGGGTCGTATCCTAGCGGCTCCCTTCATGCCGGTGCTATTCGCTGACTTCTGGCTGGCTGACCAGTGGAACTCATTTGTGGCGGCCTTCATAGACTTTCACTATCTCATAGCCTTCTACACCACGGGCAGCGACTGGTTTAATGTTAATGGTAAGTTAAAACTTTAAAGGTTTATATCGACGGTGAAGTGCCAATAACACCTAACTGACAAACTCAAAAATGTACAGAAACTGAATGAGGATGCATGCATGGAGGTAATGCCATAAAATAGGCATATTAGTTTAACTAAAAATACACTTAGAAGATTTCAGATTTCATTTAGAAGAAAAAAAAGTGAATACGAGAAAAATTTAAGTTAGGAGGTATTGGCTCTTCACCGTCGATATTGAATTTAACCGGTCGAGCTGAACTCCTTTAAAACAGACTGAACCTTAGTATGTTCATATTCGTGTTTAAAAACATAAATGTGGTAAGAGAGTAGGAATATTCCTGTCTAGCAGGGGACTAATATACTATTACTAGCTGATGCCCGCGGCTTCGCCCGCGTGGATGTCAAGTAATCATGAAATTTTGGTCCCGTTCCCGCAACCCATGGGAATCTATTCCAGGGATAAAAAGTAGCCTGTCTTATTCCAGGCTATATAATCTATCCCTGTACTAAATTTCAACCAGATCCGTCCCAGACGGCTTATTTTTTAAATCCATACTAATATTATAAATGTGAAAGTAACTCTGTCTGTCTGTCTGAATGTTACGTTTTCACGCCTAAACCGCTGAACCGATCGTCATGAAATTTGGCAGAGATATAGCCTGATATATGGAGAAGCACATAGGCTACTTTTTTACGCGATAACCGACACCTACGCGGGCGGAGCTGCGGGCAAAAGCTAGTATCATTATATTTTAGCCAATGTACACAGAAACTTGACAAATTATGTACTAAAACCTTCCTCGAGAACCACTCTATCCATTGGTGAAAACAGCATGAAAATCGGTGCAGTCGTTTTTGAGTTTATCGCGAACAGACAGACAGACGTGGCGGAGGACTTTGTTTTATAATATTTAGTGATAGTGATAATAGCTTTGCTGGAACTGGACTGAACCCTAAAAGGAGGACATACTGTTTCATATGTCCAGAATAAGTTATTGCTAAAATTACATACCTAAATAAACTCACGCCTTCTTCCCATGGGGGTAGGCAGAAACTATAGAACGCCACCTGTTACGCTCCTTACATACTCTTTTTGGTTCGTTTACATTCATACATCTGGTCATACATGCACGCCTGTTGCGAGTGCTACGCACCTGACCTTTCTGAAGTACATCACCAATTAGGTCACTCTATGTCCTCCTAGGGCGACCTCTCCCGGAGTTTCAGACGTGAGTGCTAAAGTTACTTACAGAAAAAAAACTTTATTTTATAGCGACACGACATTTTAATGCAACCAGGGCTTGTTAACGTTACCAAATAACAAAATAATAACCGTTACGTAACGTTAAGTTCCAATGTTACACTACTACCGTTACAAAAATATAACGTTAAAAATACAATAACTAACGTTAATTTAGCTACGTTGCTGTTCTGTGGGTTATAATCTGGCAGATTCAGGCAACGTTTTAATCGGCTCGAGGGCGGGATCCCGCAGCGCCGCACGCCTCGGGCCCCGCTACTTACATCTCACCCGTTTAAAATAACGATAAAATTAATAGCCGCATAAATAACGTTAAATCGATTACCGTTATTTTAATAATAACGTTAACTCTGTCAATACAAGGTAGCGTTATGAAAATTTACCGGCATTTAAAGCCCTGAATGCAACAAATATGAAGACAACACGACTATTAAATATTGATGTTAATCCAAGACATTTAATCAATGAATAGAAATTTGTTGGGACTCACAAATAAAGTCATTGCTTTAAAAAAAATTGTGTGAAGTTAAATAATAGTCTGTGACGAAATCTCGTAAATTATTAGCTTGCAATGCGACAAAATGTTTTATTTTAAACTATAATTTGCATTTTCCAGTAACATTCGAAGGAACACAATGGTTCATAATAACCCGCGCTCTCGTCAACGTAGTCCCAGCGTGGACGCGTTTCTTCCAATGTCTGCGCCGTTACCGAGACAGTCGCGAGGCTTTCCCGCATCTTGTCAACGCCGGGAAGTACTCCACCACCTTCTTTGTGGTGCTGTTTGCGACGCTCCGGACGCTGTATAGTGGTCAGTATTATTATTAGATATATACATATACCACATTTATTTAGGAGAAAAAGATCAAGGCATGCATAGGTAGCTTTTGTTTAAAATAAAACAGATACAGCTCGCTTGATATGTGGCCAAATCAGAGCATAATGTTTATTTTTATTTTTGATTGATATATTTGATTGTTTTTTCGATATGTATTTAAATAAGAAAGAAAGATAAAAAAAAAGATTCAGATAGATAGATAGATTGATTGATTGTGATAGATATTTTTTAATAAATTTCAGTAAGTAAGTTCATGGAAACACTTACGCGTCACTAATACAGGATAAGTTTTTAACCAGTGCGCAAATGTTTTTTGGTGGTCCAGTATCAGTAATAGAACACATTTCAATTATTTGTTCAATACTTTTTTTTGGTTCATTTGAAATCAGCAAAATATGGATACAATCTATTCGTAATAATATCAATGGGCGAGCGCATAGCTGATAGGTACCTACTACTGCGTTACGCTTCACTGACCGCGCCACCGGCGCGTTGCGCGACGAGTATCCATTATACCAGTTTCAAAATAAACATATATCGTTAACGATAACTTAATTTTTTTGTACTAAGATGTATCAAAATAAGAAATAGGTGTATAATAAAACACGTTTAAGTTTAATTTGTCAAAATTTGCGCATTGACTAAAAACTTTTCCTGTATTTAAAAAATACTTGATGAGGTGTATGGGGAACTAGCTGGATGAGGGATTTTTCGACATCTAGAGCGAAATAGCAAAGAAAGGAAACGAGCGCTTACTGCCATCGGCTCGTTAAGCTAATCCAAACTGCCTCTAGCCCTGTCCTAAATTCTCACTTAGATATGTTCAAACAATATTATTACTTCCAAAAAACCCTAGGGTGCAACTAGACTGCGGTCGACCGACGAAATCGTGTCATATTCTGTTAAGATCATTATCGACTGGTCTAAAAAAAATCTACATTCTATCTTCCAGGTAGCTACCCCGACTCGTACGACAACCCGTTCCTGTACGCGTGGTTCGCGTGCCAGCTGGTGTCGTCACTGTACACCTACACGTGGGACGTCAAGATGGATTGGGGGCTGTTCAGCTGCGGCCCCAATGCGGAGAACAAGTTCCTGCGAGAGGAGATCGTGTATAGTCCTGGGGTGAGTCTTACTATAGCTGTTAGCTAGCTATCGTACCTTAGTGACCGGAAACAATACACGGAAATAACAAAAATTTGCATTAAGACTAAACGTGAAATAGTACATTCCATACCAAGGGCTGTAAAAAAAAGCCCGAAATCGCAGGTATTTGTGACCCGAGCCGCAGGCGCGGGTTGTAAATATGCGATAGAGGGCTTTCTTTTTTACTGCCCGTGGTGAGTACACAATTTTAAGTCTTCACATTATGGCCAGATGTGACGTAAAGAAATATTTATCTGACTAAAGAGTTATCAGATATGGTGTACCACAGGGCAGTGTGCTGAGGTGGTAGTGGGCTGGCCATCATGCATCTAAGTTGTATACTCCGTTGTATTAGAAAAAAGAGGCTTGTAGAAGCAGGAGTGCAAAACATTTTATTTCAAAGTTAAGTTTAAACAATTAAAATAAAATTGTTTTAACATACTTAGATAAACGAAATAAGTCCTTTTTTTTAAATTATGCTTTATTTTAATAACATTAAAAAAAAAAAACTATCTTACATTTATCATTACAGGTTCACCCAATGCGATAAATGCGCCTATATAAAATAATTGTTAATTAATATTAAAAGTACACCTATAACTTATTATAAACAATGCATTTCTTGTGAATTCACTCAGAGTTCAAAAGAATAGGAAAACATCTTCATCACACATTAAAAACTTCAACAAAAAAAATGAATGAAACAACCGATTACGTCATGATGATTTAAATTTAATTAAGATTAAAGGAAATAAAAGTCATTTTTATTTTAAATATTTTATTTAAAATAACAACTTTCAACACACAATAGTCAACAAACATTACATATAATTTAGTCACTATCATCGGATGATGAAGATGAAGAAGTTTCACCGACGTTAATAATAAATCTTTCTACCATTCATCCATTATTTATTTATTTATTTATTAAAACTGTACAAAGGCGGACTTAATGCCTTGGGCATTTTCTACCAGTCTACCTTAGGGTGATGCAGAGATAATACATAGTAGGTGCAATAACAGAAAACAATTTAGAAGAATTTATAACTAAGATACAAGAATAAATACATATATACACATATATATATGGACCCTGTTATGCAGAAAAGATCCAACCAACGTTTAATGAAACGTTGCCTGGATCTTGTCTGCATAACAGGGTCCATATATAAAATAAAAAAATATGAGTGTTAAACAATAAAACCTACAACAACTTAATTCTGAGACGAATCTGCCAACAAGCCAGAAACCACCACCATCAAGTTGGCAAAACTTTTCCTCTTCTTTAATTGCATGAGCAACGCAAGACTGCCATCGTTCTGGCGTAATACTATCCAGAGCTTGTGGGAGTTTAGCCAGTCTGAAACCTGGTTGAACTAATTGGTCCCTATTTCTAGTACTATAATTCACTTCTGTCGGCAGTCATTATGACTGCCAATTTTTATTTTTAGGGTTCCGTATCTCAAAAGGAAAAAACAGAACCCTTATAGGATCACTCGTGTGTCTGTCTGTCGGTCTGTCCGTCTGTCACAGCCAATTTGCTCCGAATGTAATGGACCGATTAAGTTGAAATTTGGTATACATATCAATTTGAGTGATCCAAACACGGATGTGCACCGTAAATAAATGAATTTAGAATATTTGGGTCAGTTTTGGGGGGCAAATAAGAAAAAAAAAATTTTCAAACTGTACCGTGTGACATATCAAATGAAAAGGCTTACTGTGACGGTCTTAAATATATACTTTTTGTAATTTTAAAATAAAATTGATTTAAAGTTATAACTGAAAATAGACGAAAATTTACCATCCCCCCCCCTTATCTCCGAAAGTACTGAGCTGAAAATTTTGAAAAAAATACAGGAAATAGTTCTATAGTTATAGATTACAGGAAAATGTATATACGAAGTCTATGGTCTTAAAATCACATGGTAAATCTCTCGATATTGTGCGTACAAACTTACATTTGCAGTTGGAATGTATGGGAGACTATGTTTACCAACTACAATGTTAAGTTTGTTCTTAGGATAAATTCTTCCCAAGTACGGAACTCTTCATTGTGCGTGGTCCGATACGCACTTGGCCGGTTTTTTTTTTTCATTTTACTTGTCTAACACAACAATGCACCTAATATCAATAAGAACTACGTAATAGTACATTACCTACCAAGGGCTGTAAAAGAAAGAAAGCCCGCAATCGCAGGTATGTGTGATTTACAACCCTCGCCTGCGGCTCGGGTCACAAATACCTGCTATTTCGGGCACTCTTTCTTTTAAAGCCCTTGGTAAGTAATCTACTATTGCGCCCATCTTAATTTACTTACCGCTCCACAAGCAATATCTTGCACTTTGTTGAAGAATCCTCCCTTTACGTCCAAGCATTTATCTATCCACCTATAATAACACAAATTTTGCTTACAGTTCTACTACTTCGCGATAGTCGAAGACTTCGTGCTGCGCTTCATATGGACAATATCGTTCGTGGTGACGGAGAACAACTTCGTGAGCGCAGAGACTATGACCTCCATACTTGCGCCGCTTGAAGTGTTCCGGTAAATATATTTTATACTAGGTTTGATCCAGCCACCTGTCCTTTGCTGTCCTCCCTCCGGCGCTGCCCTAAGCCGAGGATCGTACCCCGTACAGGGGGTGCCCTTAGCGTGCAGTCGTTTAGTTTATAAGTTTTTATGCCCTGGCTAGAGGCTTTAAGTTTTTAGGAGCTTAACTCAGCCACAGTAAAGTCCGGTTAAAAATATCTACGCGCAAAGGAAGTATAGTGTAAAATCCATTTAACGCCACTCGATTTAACGACAAAGTTTCTAAAACGTCGAAATTAGTTGACTGGTTGGTTTACCTTACTTTAGCCACCTAAACCCATAATCCAATATCTTTGTATCCATATATTGCAGCAACCGAGGGTTTTACTTGGATGCACTTACATTATGCATGCAGGTATAATCGTTGGTTGGTGCCTCATTTAATTATATACGTCTTACTGGTCGCTGCGAGTTGACTTCGGCCCCTCGTACGCCTTCCAAAGGTCCTGGACTGGGGTCCAGGACCTTTGGATGTCTCGAGAAATGTCAAAGACGTACTATAATAATGGTATTTTTTCTAATCACCTTACTTTTCAAACGGTGTTTTTATTTAAAAAAAAATCAAATTGGTGCTGCTGTTCCGGAGATTACTCTCCACTTATACACAAACTCCTGTATCCGACTTAGTTGACGAATATCACCATACCTTTTCGCTTTATGTGTTCCATCTGGAATAATAGATGGGTATTGTGTCTGGTGGGCAACTGCCCGACGGTTTATGTCTGAATGTTGTATATAATTATGCTAGTTGCGCGGTAAACTCTGATTGTGCGATGCAGGATTTGTGACGTCAGGTCATTGATGCGTACCTCGCGCATGTTTTTTTTTTTGTGTATAATAAACTTCAATAATTTCACCAATCAAATATCCGAAACACTGTCTGATATTTTTTGCCCCAGTTAAATGCTTCTTCTTTTCCAGACGATTCATCTGGAACTTCTTCCGCCTGGAAAACGAACATCTCAACAACTGCGGCAAGTTCAGAGCTGTGCGAGACATATCCGTGGCCCCGCTGGACTCCTCCGACCAGGCAGACATCATACGCATGATGGACCACCCCGATGGGGTCATCAATAGGTCAGTATTGATCTGCCAAGCCTTTACCCAACTACAGTAGAATCCGTTATCCGAAGTAACTAGCTTTTGCCCGCGGCTTCGCACGAGCATAAATTAAACAAAAAAAAAAAAACTTAACACACTACTAAAGTTTCTATAAAAAGTTTCTATAATAATATAATTCAATCATGATTCGGAAGACACTTGGCGCCATCTATTATCATAATAACGTTATTGCTGTTTTCCTCGGGAACAGCACTTTTTTTTTCGGGATGAAAGGTACCCTATGTCCGTTTTTGTACACCTGACAACGTATATGCAAAATTTCAGGATGATCGGTTCAGTGGTTTAGTCGTGAAAAGGTAACAAAACAAACTTACTTTCGCATTTACAATAGTTAAGATTACACAGCGAAGTTTGGTTTTCATATAAAATTCTTTATAACTAAATCGGATATAATAACTTCGCTTATAGTGACATGTCGCTTATTGTGACCCATTTTTAATAAATTGCGTCCAGTTATAGTGACCGACATGATTCCTAACACCTTCGGCAGTGTTCGGGAGTCACGTGATACCCGACGACGTTCGGCGCGTGCATGGCTTTTTTTGTTTCGAGTCACAGTGGGTAATTGATAGTTGAAGGTCACGCATTGTTCGTTAGTGATTTGTGAAAAAAATTACATCTCATCCTTCTCGTTTATTTTCTACAAAATGCTTTGTATGACGTCCGCTTAGTATGACGTGTTTGTTATTTCCCTGTAATGTCATTATAAACGGATTCCACTGTATGTTGGTGTCAGCTTCCAGTGTAACGGGATGCAACTGATTATCATTACTATACATGAAGCGACTGTCTATCTGACCACCGCAACCCAGGTTAACTTGGTAAGACTGGTTGTCAGACATTCAGGCTTCTGTCTACCCGAAACGACTGTCTAAGATCCAAAACATCATCATTTCAGCCGAAAGACGTCCACTGCTGGACATAGGCCTTCCCCAAAGGGGGGGGGGGGGATTTGCCATAATCGCCACGCTTGGCAGGCGAGTTGGCGACCGCACTATGGTGCTAAAAAACATAGAGAACGCTGCTGCGCATTCTCTAGTAAAAGTCCCTTAGTCGCTTTTTGCGACACACACGGGAGGAAATGGGGTGGTCCCTAGTAGCATTTTTTGTTGGCATTTAGTTGGGCCACTTACAGAGGTAAGTGGCCCAACTAAATGCCAACAAAAAATGCTACTAGGGGGTGTTATTCTTTACGTCCGGCACCACACGGACAAAACAAAACATGATTTTTCCATATATATTTATTTTCTCTTTAATTATTCAATTAATTAAATAAATATAAATATACAATGATGTTTGGTTTTTTTTTAAGCTATGTAAAAAAGATTATAGATTGATTAATCCTTTAACGAATTTTTCTTCCAGATTAATGAAAAACAAGAAAAACACGAAAAAGACAAAAGAAAGTGATCGCAAGCCTTTGTTGAAGAAGGAGTCGATACAAGACATGCAACTGGAACTGGACCTGTCCTCCAAGATGCTGTAACTAACTGTGATACCTGTACTTATACTTTAGATATTATTGTTATAGTATTATACGAAATATATTTATAGCCAATTCTTATAAAGAAATACGTTTTTTTTTTTTTTACTAGTAACCCTAGGTTAGAAATTGGTTAAGGATGGCAACACTGATAGGTGGTGAAGGTTTTGACAGGTCTTTGCCCAGATCAGGCAAGGGCAAAGTGTATCATTTTTGCGATTACATTTGCATCTGGATCACTGAAATGATCCGAAACATTTATTTTTCATTTGGATCATTCGGAACATCGGCTCAAAGGATATAAAATACTGAATATTACGTATACATTTACGCATCAAAGTAAAACAATAACTTGTTAGCGCCAACATTATATGCTAAAAACGACCTTATAGTATTTAGGCTGTAGATATGTCGCTTGAAGCAAAGTGCTTCAGGAAAAATATGATAGGTATAGTAAAACGGGTCCAAACATAAAAATTAGAAACTCTCAAAAACTCAAATATACTGCATATAGACAAATAACGGCTAAATAACGATAGTTATTGTGTAATATTGTTGAAATTACTGCACTTTAGAGTTATTTTTTTAATGTAAATGGTAGATTACAATGCTTTGTATTTATCGGGAAATAACTGAGTTTATTAAACGTTTACATCGAAATAACGAAAGGGTGAGAACAGTTATTTGTCTAATGTTATAATAAATGGAGTATAGGTTAATTAAAGTACAGAGGATATCAGTCAAATAAAACCATTCATTTATAATAGTGCATTTTAATACTAATAACTGAAGTAGACATAAAAACATCTCGATAGAAGCTCAGCGCTTACTATGCAATACTCTAGCTATTAGAAAAGCTATAAAATAATAATAATTATATCACAACTGAACTTAGAAAGTTAATATAATAATGCACGCGTTGAATGTTAATTCTATGTTTGCTAGCCGACCAAATAATAAAGCCGAGATTGATAAATGTAAGCTCTCGTACTCACGGGCGATTTTTTTACGCGGCGACTTTCTGTCGCGTTCTTAAGGCGAGGTTCTTCAATTAACCTCTAGGAAATGTAATTTTAATGTCATTCAATTTAGAAACAGTAATGATTAAACACGTGCAAAAATTATATGTTGCTTTTGTGACCTTTTTGTAGGTACGTCGGGTACTCGTTACATAATTGGATAAAGTTCGCTCGATAGAAAAAAATCCAAACATACCCTTATTTTGTAGATTAAAATCATTTTATTTCAATATTATACCACATTATGTATTGAAAATTACATCAAAATAAACGTCTATGATGATGTAATGTCCGTCGGGTTTAACATTGTTAATATCGTAAAACATATAATTTTCAACCCAAAATTAACGGAATTCACGACACAATTTACTCGCGCCCAGCAGCCATCTCTAGAACAAAAATGCACGCTCGAAGAACCTCGCCTTAATTTTCAACGCACTACTCGCCGAGAGTTAAAAATCAAAGTGTATTTTTTTGCCGCGCTGGGATGCACTCTATTGGATTCTCAATGCTCGGGTCAGCACTGACCGTCTTATTACAAAACGAATTCCCGTATTTTTAAGAACGTGCAAATTCTAATCTCACTCACAATCTGTCAAAAATGTCTCTAATTAACGATATTTTGTCTCCGTCAGGATGAACGGTCACGGTAAGAGTTTTGCTTAATTTTTTTGTCAGGTACTAAAATATTGATAAACAACACTTTTGTCGATATCTTTATTGCCGTGATAGTTACAGTATTATAGTTGTAAAACATTGAGAGGAGCAAACGGGAAGTAATTAATGGCCACCGTGAATTTTAATAAATCTATTTATCAGGGACACTATGGCTCGGTGACCGACCGTCCTGACATCAGAATGAATGGTCACCCTTAAAATGTTTTTCCTCTAGAATACGATGGAAGCAATTTGTTTGAGAATAGGAAGCAAATAGAAGCAATAGGGAAGCAATTCTTGGACCATTTTTTTTTTTTTTTTAATACTTTGCCGCATACTAGGAATTTCTCCTGTATCGTGGGTGAAAAAAAAAAAATTTAAAGTCACATACACAAACAGCCAGACCCGGAACAACTATTTGTACGTCGTTCCATGCGGGAATCGAACCCGCGACACGCAGCGCAGCTTAAAAAACGTTGCCCCGCACTAGGAATTTCTCCTGTATCGTGGTAAATTCAAAGTTAAATACGCCTAGTGACCGGTCATCCTGACGGAGACGACATTTTTGACAAGTTTTTGGATTGATATAATAAGTTACACTAGATTAGTAATTACCGCGCTAAGGTGTTGCCACTGGTCATATGGCCACAGCCATATGCGTAGCTAACGTCAGTTCAGTGCTCTGTGTGACGCCAACCGTAGTGAACCTAAATATATTAATAATAATAACTTCATAATAACTTTTTAATAAGAATAAAGAATCAGTATCTTATTACTTTTAAATGTTTAGTGGTTTCAAAGCTACGTTGTCGCGTTTAAATAGTGGTAACACTTTTTTGACACATTTTAATGAGGGCCGCTTTCCGAATTGGCTATAATCGCTCACAACGCTCACATCGTCTCACATGCGTTCCGATTTAGATATTACGATTATGACAGCCGAGGGCTGTCAACAACTCGGAACGCTCGTGAACGCGCTCACGGTGCTCACGCAATGTCAAAACGATATTAGAGTATTTCTCTGTGTATACACCAAAAATTTGTTCTTCTTAGGTTAGGTAGCAACTGTAGCCAGAAGAACAATTTTGAAAATGCCACGATACGATAAGATGCGACTCAAAACAAAACAGCACACTGTCATTTTTGACAGCGCTCACGGCGATATTAGTAAAAAGCATGGTCGGCGTTATCGCAAGATGGCGAATGTCATGACGTCATCTATGACGTTTCACGGGACATCGTTATCGCGCTCACGCTAATTCGGTACGGGTTTTAGCACGCGAATATCGATATTATCCTAACTCGGAACGCAGGGGAGGTTTGCTTCTCTAGTTAATATGAGTTTTTGACAATAATTTTCTGGGGCAACTCCACTGACAGAGACATTGTTTTTAAAAGCTCAGAAGAAATGCTTGCGATCGTTTACCAAATTACAATCGGTTGATATTTGTAAACCAGTATTTAAGGAACTTAGTCTGCTTACTCTGCCGTCTATGCACATATCGTCGTATCCTACGAATAGTGCCTTAACGAACATAGGGGCTTTCTTTTTTTTATTGCATAATTCAATTCTGCTCATCATACCACATATAACCAGTTCAACAAAACAATTAAAAACGGGATTTAAAGGACAAAATGCGTATAAAATATGAAGATAATTTATTGAAAATAATCCTAGCCGAACCTTAAAATACCAATACACATTATAAGAAATCACAAATACTTATTTTTTCATATTTAATTTAATTAAAGACAAAAAAGTGTCTTCTGAAAAGTAGCTATTATGCAGTTACGCCCCTATTCGTAGGATACGACGATATATGAAATGGGAGTGTTTGTCCGCTGTAACCTGCATTTATTTGAAAACTGCGCTCTCGCCGTTATCAGAATACCATTCGTGTTACCTCTCATAAAACCGCATTTTTCGGCAAAAGTGTGCTAGGTATGGCCCCAAAAATATATAATAGTATACCAGCAGCTATTAGAAATAGTGTCTGGGAACCTTTAAGAGGTCTTTATTTAAATTCCTTTTAGATAGATGTTACTACTCCATCATGGAGTTTACTACTTATAAACAGAGGTATGACGATTCCGACTTGCTAATTAAACACTTATGATTTTATTTATTACATAATTATCTGACATATTTTTAATTGAATGATTTTTTTGTTTTTGTAATCTATTGACATGTCACCTTAATTGTAATTGCTTGTTTATGTTAATTTTGTACGCCATATCTTGGCAAAACATAGTGCACATATTTTAGACAATATATTATCTGTAACCATACCTATGTTTAACAAAATAAATGATTGATTGATTAATTGTCCCTTTGATGAGATTGCGACATGAATTTAGAACGTTTTTTAAGAGGCCTTCTGCTCTATAGCATACGCTAATGTTCATGGCTTCCGCGGTTATGAAACGCGGGAGCCAGATGACACGAGACTCTGTATAGATAGAGTTTTAACAATTCCTGTACTAAATATTTGCTGTCTCACTCGCACATGTCATGACCGCGGCTGCTACAAGTCTTGCTATTTAGTATATTAAAACATTATAATAAAATTATTATCCGTTGTAAATCTCTCGTACAGCCGTACAAACTTAATTACTTACATACATACATACATACAACAACAATTTATTTACATTGTTCTTAAGGCATTTGTCAACCCAACGGCTTGAAATAGCCTTCTCGATTCTTGTCTCCGACACATAGGCAGGTAGGTACGTATCTGAAAAAAAAAAAGGCATTTTTATAGAATTATTCGTAATTATTTTGTTTGAAGTTGATAAATGGTGAACTCTATTGCTAACAACTCAATAATGTTTTATGGATGCTTTTCCGCTGATTTTGTGTTATTTGAAGTTGTTATTTTTTTTTTTTACATACAACAGGGAAGCTCTTGGCCTTCATCTCACCTGGGGGCCAAGTCTACTAATGTACAAACGTTGCAATGGTCTCTTCATTGTGAGTTTTTGACAGATTTGCCATACAAACACTGTCAAATACTCACAATGGCGAGACCATTGCAACGTTTGTAAATTAGTAGACTTAGGCCCATGATGGTAAGTGATGATAAGGCCGAAGATGGAAGCGAGCTTCACCCGGAATCCTCAACCACAGAGGAACTGGTTATCTTACCTCTAACTGCCGAAACACAACAAATGCTGTTAACATTGTTGTTTTGGCGACAGACTTAGATAAGATGGTGGTAGCTAGCCAGGCGGACTTAGAACAAGCCCTACCACCAACCAAACCGAGCAGAAAATTTTGCCCCGCTGGGAATCGAACCTGGGACCTCTGGATCTGAGACAGGTGATTTTACCACTAGACCACAGAGGCGGTTCAAACTTTGCCCCACACTAGGAATTTCTCCTGTATCGTGGGTGCGTTTACAAACATTTAAACTCGCATACACAAACAGCCAGACCCGGAACAACTACTTGTACGTCATACAAATATTTGTTCCATGCGGGAATCGAACCCGCGACACGCAGCGCAGCAGTCAATCGCTTCACCACTGCGCTAACCGTGTCGTCATAATGACTGTGTACCAAATTTCAACTTAATCGGCCCAGTAACAGATTCCTATTAGACAGGTATTCATTAATTGTGTAGTATGTCTTACTTATCAGTAGAATATTGAGTTGCTTCTTACATAAATGGATATCTTTAATACTTAACAAAGCATTAGGTAATTTATTATAAATATGTGGTGCCATTCCTAGGAAATTTTAACAGAATACTGCTTTTAAAGAGCAAATTGACTGTGACAGACAGACACACGAGTGATCCTAGAAGGGTTCCGTTTTTTCTTTTGAGCTACGGAACCCTAAAAACAAGTCGCTCTTTAATGCTTTGCCGGCCGAGGTGACTTCATAAAAGCTATAAAATTTCCTGCATTACTGCTCTAAATCCAAATTTCAAATTCATTGATGGCTTATTCCACTAATCCCCCCTGAGAGAATCCCCCTCAGTGGAAAAAACTGAACCCTAATGTAAAAAAATCACTTGAAGGGGATCTTGGAATAAGTTATTTTTTGTTTTTTCAATTCTAGTTTTCCCCCCTTAGCGGGATTATCAGGGGTGAATTCTAGACTGTTTTCATATTCCACTTTTCCTCCTAAGGGGCATTTTCAGGGGGGATTTGGGGTATAAACAGCGCTCGTGGATGAGCGAGTCCTATTACTGGCTGGACGTACGACGCGTTGCGTGAGCTCAGTACAGAACACGCAAGCTAACCACTCAAGGTCGCTGGCATATATCTGGACCTTAAGTGTAAAACATGCAAAATACGACGAACAATTGAATCTGTTTTTTATAATTTCAATGTTGTAATAATTATGATTGCATCCTACCTACACATGACTCATATGACCATAATTAATTTATTAACCTCATGATCTTTTAATTAGATCAAGAATTTCTTAATTACCGTCTTATTAAGAAATAGCGCACATTGATAATAATTAATTATAATTAGGTAAGTTATCTTAAAGTACAGCTTATGTAAAATGTACATACTATTACACTATGTACATCTCGGTAGATAATAATTATTGTCAACCAATTATTATTATTTTTGATCAACTATCAAAGTTTTTTTTTTTTAAAACCTTGTGTCACTCTAGGAATTTCTCCTGTCTTGTGGGTGCGTTTACATACATTTAAACACACACAGAAACAGCCAGACCCAGAACAGCTACTTGCAGGTCCTATAAAAATTTGTTCCGTGCGGGAATCGAACCCGCGACACGCAGCGCAGCAGTCAATCGCTTAACACGTTGACGGACAGTATTCCCTCACTGGTTGAACATGTTAGGTCACTACAAAATTTCATACATTGCCTAGAGCAACTTTGCAGAATGTCCACTTTTGTAGAATGTTTTTTTAACGTCACGATATGACAGTAAAAGGTTAAAATTATATCTGTGGTGTCACTACAGAATGCCCTTCCTTGTATTAGTATACAAAATAAAAAGCCACAAGGCGTACTGATTTAAAAAAAACATTTTTTTACTTTGATCTTTCTGTCTGAAGTGTACAAAGCGCGGGGTAAACGAAATAACTTATTTCAATTTATTTATGACAAGTGAGCCCAATGGGTGTACCCATCGGCAAAAATGACGAACTTCCATACAAACTATCAACCCCTTTTGGGGGTGAATTTTCAAAAATTCTTCTTAATTGCTCACCTTCGTTACAGGAGGAACTCTTGTGCAAAATTTCCTGTTTCTAGACTGGTTTGGGCTGTGCGTTGTCTGTCAGTGAATGAGATGATGATCTTATACTGTACAACACTATTCAGAAGAAGGTAGGCACCTACCTGTGAGTAAAACCTCTATTAGACTAAGACCTAAGCGCCTCTAGCCGAGACGCCATCTCATCCAGTTCACTCTCCGTGGGCTCGGGAACATCTTCCTCTTCCTTGCTGGTGGAGGGCGCGGCCACGGCTGTTGGAGGGGCCGGCGCTTCGCCCAGCTTGCCTTGTGTTAGCTCCCATAATACCTGGCCAGGTGAGAACAAGGTTATTGTAACTTGGAAATCTATGATGTCATATTTAAAAATATTTCTCTCCTTAAGAGCGCTGTCACCGGTCCACTAACGCCACTCTATAAAAACACATATACACTATTAAAAAATTCTATACCCAGTCTCTAATTCAGATAATTTATGTAAACAAAGTAATGTCAACAAATGTCACTGTCAAAATGACAGGACAGTGGTGCAAAACATTATATCATATTTTTTTTTTGTAAATAATCATCTATGAAATTAAAGTGAATTAATTATAAGAACTATGCAAACAAAATACCGTTGTCAAACAATGTTTTATGTAGTGTGTCGGAGATGCGGCCTATGATCGTCATAATCAGCCCTTTTAAATCCACTGCTAGATGTAGGCCTCCCAAAATCGATTTCCACTAGAAACAGTTTACAGCTTTTTTCATCCAAAATGTGACTAGATATGCTACATACCATATGAATCTATGAATGAGAGTTGTATTATAAGTGTTGTTGAAGATGTAAAATATATGAAAATGTTTGGATCTCCTGCATTGTTACCAGTATCATAAAATATTTTATACCAGAAAATCTCCTTTTTTTAATAACTTTGTTTTAAACCGAAAATTTATAAAAATAATTACGGTATGACTATTTTTTAATTATTATTTCTTAAATTCAGTACTTAAAAGAAAATGGAACCTCTTTTTTCGCCATTTTATGTGAATTACCATCACGAAGATATTTTTTTGATATGTTATCCACTTTGTTTACATAAATTATCTGAATTTGAGACTTTGGGTAAAGACACACTTACCGAGGTAGCTGATTGAGCCGTTTTTCAGAATTCCTTCTCAGTCACGAGATAATATGCTTTTAAAGGAGTGGCGCTAGTGGACCGGTGACAGTGCTCTTAAAGGTCATAGCACACATATCAACTCGGAAACGGATCGTAAACATATCAACTCAAGCCGTTTAGTATTCTTTGCATGAAACTCCCTACTGAAAAGCACAATAATCGGAATCGTAACGAAAACGATTCGCCTAGGAACAAGCTCACGAACCGCGGTGTGGCGCGTGGTCAACCAGCGGTCCCCGTGCTTACGGCTTGTCGTCCCCGCGCTTACGCCTCTCCGTCGCCGCGATTGCGTCTCTTCGTCCACCCTTGTCCTTCTCACCCCGCCTGCGTTCGGATTCAAACAGATCTGGTGGAAGCCAGGTCAACCAGCAGCGGTCAGCGAGCCGTAAGCGCGGCGTTGCCTAGCTGTAGCCGAGTCGACGTATCGGAGATGCTGGTCCGCTTTGGTTACGTGCTTACGTTAGGTTGACGCCTGTTTGACGACGAGGCGAAAGGCGATACGGTGACGATCCCTTTCCGAGTTGATATGTGTGCTAGGACCTTAAGTGTTGATCGGAATTGTAAGTTTCCATTCAAAAGCAGTATTTTTATGGTTGCTGCGGGGTAATTGCGAACTGGAATTTCGACGCCCAGCTTAGCGGGGACAGTTGAAAATCGAACAGTGTGTTTTTTTGACGCGCTGGGATGTGCTCTGCTAATCTTAATGCTGGGCTCGATACAGAGAGTTGTAAATCCAGTGCGCTCTAAAAAATCATCCTTGCGATCCTGTGGGATAATCGTGTAACACACAGCAATTGGTTTCATTTTGACAATTCAACATTCATTGCGTTATTTACGTTGTTGAGCAGACAAATTTTTCGAACATATGAAGCAATGGATTAGCAATATCCTTCAAAATCATTCAGATTGAGATTGATAGTGTCTTACGAAATTATGGTGCGGTACCAACTCTTGTGGAAAAATATGAACACTAAATGCAGTCATAAAATCTTAGTCAATTTGTTTATAGGTTGACCGATACTGCTGTACCACGCCTTAGGAATGCGCGGCGAGGCAGGGGGCGGGACGCCCTCCAATGGTAATTCGTCTTCAAATTTCTAATTCGCACCTACTCTTATTAGTACAAAAAAACAAATATATATAATTTTATTTTTGTTAAGTGCGTTTTCTTTGTGCAGAATAAACAATTTTTCTTTCTTTCTTTCTATTAGAGCCAGATACTAATCAACCATTATAACTTATAAATACTAGACAATTTTTTACCTTATCAACCTCACTCTGCGCCGCTTCCTCCATTTCCTCCTCATCCTCCATACTGGACATGGTCTCATCCAGCATCTCCTCGATGATACCGGCTCTCATCATCTCTTTGCTTAGCTCCTGCATTGTTGCTGCAACTTCTGGAAGACGGACCAGCGCCTGCATTGCTTGCATCACCTGTCAAAGGCACTTTTGAAAGTCAAAATCTACAAGAAAATACATTTGAATCTAGGTGCCCTTTCCAAGAGGTAGTTTCGTATGGAGAAGAACGGGCAAGTTCTACATAGTTACCTGGCAAGAGAACCCATAGAGCACAAAATTATGGTAAATGGAGATGGGAAACTTAATTCGCTTGAAACACTGGTTTGAAGGAGCAGTACACTTTTTGCAAAGTTTTTTTATCATCATCATCATCATTTCAGCCGAAAGACGTCCACTGCTGGACATATGCCTCCTCAATTTTGTTTGCCATAATCGCAACGCTTGGCAGGCGGGTTGGCGATCGCAGTATGGTGTTGAAAATGCATAGAGAACGCTCCTGCCCATTCTCTAGTAAGTCCTTTAGTCGCCTTTTACGACACCCACGGGAGGAAATGAATTAGCATATTTTATTTTATTTTTATATATCATCATCATCATCCTTTCAGCCGAAAGACTTCCACTGCTGGACATAGGCCTCCCCCAAGCACCGCCGCTGGGGCCAAAACATAAAAACATTGTTGTGCAAACTAAGCCTTCAAAAAAGTAGTCATTTATATTTATTTGCCGTCTTTTCCCAATTATGTTGGGGTCGGCTTCCAATCTAACCGAATGCAGATGAAAACCAGTATTTTACATAGAGTGACTGCCTGTCTGACCTCCACAACCCAGTTACTGGGTAACACGATACCCCTTGGTAAAACTGGTAGTCAGACTTTCGAGCTTCTGACAACTCGTAACGACTGTCAAAGATCCACGAATGACCAATGTGCTAATGTACTTTCCGAGACATGGAGGGGACTTGGTATGTAAAGATGGTCACCCATCCACGGATCAACCGCGGCAAGCGTAGCTTAACCTGATTGATCGACCCGTTCGGCCGTTATTACGTAGCCACAAGCCCCCAAAAGTAGTTAATAAAGTAATTTTTCGAAATAATAGTACATTACTAGGCTAGGTAGGCTGTAAAAGAAAGCCCGAAATCGCAGGTATTTGTGACCCGAGCCGCAGGCGAGGGTTGTAAATATGCGATAGAGGGCTTTCTTTTTTACTGCCCGTGGTGAGTACACAATTTTACATTTTCAACTGGCCATAATGCGAGTTTTACTGTACGCGTAGCGTGCGGTAAAACTCACATTATGGCGCAGGTGTGACGTAAACATATTTATTTACATATTTGGAAACAAAATTGTGAACACAGTGTGCCATCATCATCATGTCAGCCGAAAGACGTCCACTGCTGGATATAGGCCTCCCCCAATTGGGGGATTTGCCATAATCGCCACGCTTGGCAGGCGGGTTGGCGATCGCAGTATGGTGTTAAAAATGCATAGAGAATGCTGCTGCCCGTTCTTTAGTAAGTCCCTTAGTCGCCTTTTACGACACCCCCAATAATAATAACATCAGTGGTTACTCAATTTGGCTTTGGAGAAAGCAACCCATGCAGGGATTTCCATTTTTAATATTATAGGCAACAACATACCTCAGTTGACTTCTGCAATGATCCCGCAACTCGTAATGTAGCTGTGAATACACAATTACATTTAAAAAATAACTATTTCCATAAATTACATAAAACAATGTGTAAAGATAAACCAGTTAAAGGGTATCAATCATAACCAGAGATCGGAATAAGTGAGTTAATTTACCTAAACTTCGAGGAAGAATGTAACATAGAGTGGAAAATCCCGAGATTTAAAAACCACGAATTATTTATTGGACTAAATAATCCGTACTTTTTAAATCCCGGGTTTGGGAGGTGTTTGAAAATACCAAAACGTTTGTCAAAACTTCTTTAGGAGTGTTGAGATTTTTGGTAGGGAAAAAACTTATGGGTAAATGCTAATGTTAACAGTTTTTCTGTAGCTATAAGGTTGACCTCTGGTATTTCAAAGCTTAAGTTTTCATTTGCCACCCAAACATCCTGGCAAAACACTTCATAGGTAAAAAAGATCTTATCAGACAAACTTAGCTTTATGCTTTAAAATTCATAGGACTAATCATAGGATGCATACCAAGCAAGACATTTAACACGTCATACAAATTACTTAATGTCCTAATAGATAGTGACAGATTATATGCAAAAAGAAAAAAAGTTTTAATTTCTGTGGTCAGTCCCCAATTTGGATAAATTAGAGTTTTTCACATACATTGTAATAGTAAAATAAAATCTGGATATTATGTCCTGCAGGGAGACAATATTAATATTTTTAGACTTTGGGTACAACATTTTCGACGTATGAATAACATTCTATCAGTCAGTAAACTTGCTGGAGTGTCCTAAGTGGCCGTTCACCTGTACCTCAGATGAATTCCACTGATGCCGCAATCAACATGGCCACCTACTGGGCTCAAACAATATAAAAACAACGAAGACGAGTACTGTTGGGAATCGAACCCAACACAACACACTTGCCAGCACTGGACCCTACCGCGACGGACCTCCTCTAAACTAAATATTAAGTGTTTAAGTTTTTAAACTGTCATGGTCACTAACATTACTATTAACACTTGAAACGGGATATTTACCATGTTTACTTTTTGTTTCGAGTTCCCGATATTTCGGCGCTGTTGCAAGCACGGATCACGGATAAACTGAAGTCATTGCAGGTGGGTGTTTATGAGCAGACAAAACGGTCTACCCTCTTTCTTGTTCGTTTTTTGCGCTCAGTACTGCTACCACTGTCACTCGCAACTCGATTCTGTTCTGTGTTCTCGATTGTGTAAAGTTAACATGGTAAATATCCCGTTTCAAGTGTCAATAGTAATTAACTGTTTGTCCAGGAAATTTGTAAATTGATGGCAATAGACCATTGCTTGTTTTAATACAGTCCACTCTTTTATTTGCTCCACGCGCTAACATTGGTCATCCGGCTCGAAGGACCAATGTTAGCGCGTGGAGCCTCCCTTTCCTTTCTCCACTCAACTCGATCCTGAGCCAATATAGACCAATCCTTCCTATAAGCTCCTCCAATTTCATCCCGCCTACTACGCCTGGGTCTTACACGATGCCGTTGGATTTTTTCAGGAACCCATGCTGCGGTCTTAGCCCACAACGCATCCGACGTGCGCAATTGTGACAGGCTCCGTCCCATTTGACCGTAGTGGCCAAATGGGACTGGGCCTGTACACCACAATAAAAAAAGAAGGCATTAAATGATGTTTACCTAGCTGATTCTTCATCTGCATCTGTACAGAGTTGAGGTGTGCTTTGCTTGTGTATATTTTACTGATTGTCTTCCGAGACCTGATGATCTCCTTAGCCAGTATTGTGCACACTTGTTTGTCACTCTTTGCCGCAGCTTCCTTTAAGGACCGCTTTATTTTATCCTCTTCTCGTTGTATGGCTGAAGAAGTGTAATAAGTAAGAATAATAGAAATGTGTTAAGTTAGAAAAAAACACTTTTTTGTTTATTGTAAGTCATGTAAACTTTTTGAAGTTAACTTTCCAATTGTGACGCATAGCATTTTCTACATTCTAGATTTTTTTTTTGTATAGAGAAATATAAAAAATTGAATTTGTTTATCAATAAACAATACCTTACTCTTAAAGTTGTTATTGAATTATATTTCAATTTATATGGTATAATAAAACAAATAGAAACATTTTTTAAATTTCTTGTCTTTTTGTTCTGTCTAATCTCCGAACAGCTGGACCGATTTTGACAGGACTTTCACTGGCAGATAGCTGATGTTGTAAGGAGTAACTTTGCCTACTTTTATTTTAGAAAAAACCACGCGGGCGAAACCGGAGGCAGCAGCTAATTTTAATTATAAATCTAGTTGTACCTTCTTACATTACAAATTCAAAGGCATGAAAGCATCTAACTTTAGGACATGAAATAATGAATATTAATAATATCCATGAAAACTGGAAAGAGGCTTGTAAAAGATGGAGAGATGGATGAGATGGCCTAGAGCCAAGGTTACAAAAAAAAAATTGTGCTCTGCTTCTTCTTTTCGTGTGGTCAGTGACTAATCTGGTACTGTTCTGCTAAGAATTTACACTTTGCTGACCAAGATTTATTTATTTAAGGATTATCAACTATTAATTGTAATATGAGATATATTACAATTATCTTTTACAATAATAAAAACTAGTTCAATTAGCATTGCTTATAAAAGGCACCCTGACCCTTTCTGGATTAATTTGTGAGGCTTAATTAAAACTAATTAAGCCTCACAAAGTAATCAAGGAAGGGGAATTAATAATTATAGCTGTTCTCCCTATCAACCGATAGGGAGAACAGCTATGTTTATTAATTTGGATAACATCATCAAAAAACTTTTCAGGAAATCAGGAATTCTATAGATGTGTTAAACAAATAAACTTCATGACAAAGACACTTGACCTTGGCTCGACTGACTCTTTAAACAAGTTTTTGGCATTACTATCATGGTGTGATGGGTGGTGTTTTAGGTACACTTATAAACTAAAGTGTTTAGCTTCTAAATATTACAGCAGATGTATGACATACCTCTTATTTGTCTATCTAAGTTATAACCTTCTTTCCGTATTTTATGGGACCACTCGTTTACCTAAAAAAGAGCGAGGTTTTAGAAAATTCCTATTGCTATTTAACTTTCTTAATAGGTCATAGTTTGGACATTAGACGTACCATTTCTTTTGGATTTCTCTCGGGAGATTTCCCAAATAGCCCCATTTTGTACAAATAAAACCGATTTTATTTTATATTTTGGAAATGAAATGAATTTGTTTTGACGTATATTATGACAAATTTTGACAGGCGATGACTTCATCACTCAATCAAACGTTCCGTTATTGTAATTGTGCTTAAAATATAAAGCGGATGTCTTATTGAAAATTGTATTTTTTTATAATGAAAAATTTATAAGCTTTTCATTGTTTTTAGGCTTTACCGATATTTTACTGTTTATGTTTTTTTGTTAATCATCGATTTTATTAAATAACTTGCCTACGTAGAATGGAGTGTAGAAAGACTATTTTCTAATTTACGCATAAAATCAGTCGGACTTTAAAACGGAAATAAAGTTCGGAGTTGAGATTTCAATCAAAGTCCTATTAGAAACTTAAAATGCTTACATTTATATCTACTGAAGACTTAAATCGCCCAATCAATAAGGCAAATTTTGTTTTATTTTTACTTAAGTAAGCCAGAAAATCTTCGTCAAATGGAGTGGATAAGAATGGTAGATGGTTGTATTTTGTTTTGACAAGGTTTTGACTTTAAAGTAATGTTGCCAAAACAAATTAAAAACTGTTATTTATGTGGAGAATACACCAGTCTACGATATTATCGGAGAACATTTGCCTTAAAAACACTTGAAAACTTAAGCTACATTTTACAAAACGCGTATTTTATTTACGACGAAAAATGTGCATTTAAGTTTTTCGTATTTTTTTTTTAAATATTTTTTTCAAGTCAGTGGAATTTTCGGTAAACCTTGCAATACTGTATATTTTCAGTTACACAAATATTTTGTTGTCGGTGCGAAATTTGAAACGAATTTCTTTCTTTCATACATATTAAAACTAGGTGACTTCATGTTAGTTATTTTCAAATAAAGCAAGTGGTGTAGTGTATTTGTCGGCCTAATAAAAAACAAGGTAAGTTCATTTTCTATCACAAACAACCCGGTAGTTTGCATGTCTTTTTTTAGACGTTCTATATTTATGATAATCTTTCGGATGCAACGAATGCTGACCTTAGCCAGTATATTTTAGTTTCTTTAACATTGTTGCGTTAGAAATCGGTAATAAATAAAGTTATTGTAAATTTTGAGGTTACTTAAATAATGTATTCGTATTCGCAGCCGTGCCAATCAAAGCATGGTGAAGGGTACTC
Organism: Dryobota labecula; assembly: GCA_947523025.1. NCBI lineage: Eukaryota > Metazoa > Arthropoda > Insecta > Lepidoptera > Noctuidae > Dryobota > Dryobota labecula. The sequence goes on along the minus strand of OX383305.1, from coordinate 6,380,090 downwards.
TCGACTCTCCGGTAATAATTTACCAGTCAATAAATTTCCTTATGACTCATAAAATGCCGCAAAATGCTTTTTTACATATTATTCTGTGTTAGTCATTAAATGTGTTGTTGTAAGCGAAAAACAACAACAATAGCATTCAATCTTACACAAGTGTCGTCCAGTGTTGCTTTAGTTGCTTGACAAATCGACAATTTATTGAGTTACCTACCTTTATTAACAAATATCCTGCTACAACTTTGGCCTGTTACAATCTTACAACAATTTGTTGTAGTGTGCACATGTAATAATTTATTGTGTACAATACAGGGTTTTATTTAAACATATAGATAGAGAAAAACAATACGTTAAAGTTTAGAAACGCGCCGCCTCGATTGGAGTTAGGGTTAAGGTGGGGAGGGTAAGTAAACCCACTCCCCCCGCCAGAGATACATAATTTTTTTATATTTTTTTTTTTATATTATGACATAATTATATTAATCTGATAGAAAATGTCGCTAAATTAAATGTAGAGGGAGGTGGAAGGCAGGAGAAAGGAAGAGGGCTTTTTTGGCTTTTCTAAAAACCCAAACAATAAGCAGCAAATGACTTCTCATCTCTTATCACTGTTATTAAAACATATGTCTCTCTCCAAAGAGAATTGAGACCATTAAGGCACCACAAAAGAAGAATATAAATACCTACTTGTCACAGTTGTATTCCCAAAAGCCTGGTGTATTGTGATACATTTTACATCACACAACATTTTAAAAAAGGGGAAGCATAAAATCACCCTTTAATGTTCCCACTGCGGGAATCCATTATAAAGTACTAGCTTTAGCCTGCGGATCTGGCCGCATAGATGCCGGTTATCATATAAGAAAGAAGCCTATGTCCTTCTCCATATCCCAGGCTATATCTCTGCCAAACATGACAATCAGTTCAGCAGTTTAGGCATGAAAATGTAACATACAGACAGACCGCAGAGTTACTTTCACATTTATAATATTAGTATGGATACCAGGTTAATGGCTGACAGTACTGAGACTTAGAAGTATAAAAGAAAATGTGTTATTAAACCATACTGAAATAATTCAGTATGTAATCATCATTATCACGCCCTTATCCCAGTTTATTTGGGGATTCACTTATGCATGATATCCTGAATATCCCAATTTCCAAACAACTGAAGGAATTGGGTATGCTTTGCATATGAACATATCTTAGAAATGGGATTCACTTTTTAATGTAAGCTTGATTAAATGAGACTTCCTTCATATAGTTGCTTGCATTTCACCTCCTAGTCTTCTCCTTTTCGTGTGGTTAGTGATTAACCTGGTGTCAGAGTTTTTATGCTGTCCATGGGCATCTGACTTGGCTACACATGCTGTCTAGAAATACCTCTCAGGCATGCTGGTTTCCTCATGATGTTTTCCTTCACCGTTTTATAAGCAAGTGATAATTGTACTATAGGCACATGAATCTGAAAAGTCAGAGGTACGTGCCTTGGTTTCTAACTCCTCCTAGTGTTAAGCTGAGAATAAATGTAATAGCACCATCCTATTTCCTCCCATGGGTGTCGTAAAAGGCGAGTAAGGGACTTACTAGAGAATGGGCAACAGCATTCTCTATGCGTTTTTAACACCATACTGCGATCGCCAACCCGCCTGCCAAGCGTGGCGATTATGGCAAACCCCCCCAATTGAGGGAGGCTTATGTTCAAGTTATTTATTTCATAACAAAAATACATTTGTGTCGAAATATTTGCAGTAGGTACACAAAAAGAAGCAACATAAACAATTTTAATACAAGTCACCTCGTCCCTCGCCTAAAACTACTAACTTTACAAACATTGATCAATACAGAACTAAGTCCCTAGCAAAATGCTTCAAAAAGACATTTAAAGTCAAATTATTAACATTAAAATCATCACATGCATATATAAAAAAGTCAAATAGCAATGGGTACACATATTTAAGTTTAATTTAACACTAGATTTTAGATTTTTGTCATTAAAAAATTCGTCAATGCTGTAATATGCTTTGTTTATTAACAAAGCCTTGAGTTTATTTATTATGTCCAGCAGTGGACGCCTTTCGGCTGAAATGATGATGATGATGATGAAATGCAGCAGAACTTCACTCAACATTTCAGCCTGTCTGTCATTTAAATCCCCTGAAAATTCCGAGAAACAACTTTAATTACATTAAGATGAGCGTAGGAAGTATTTGGTGTAACTGGTAATGCCGACGGTAATTGAAGATCACGCGATCTCGATTGTCTGTCATCAGTCATCTCGTGGACTTGACAACTTGTCGGTAATTTTGATGATATGTAATTAGGACTTTATTAAGACGTGCCTATGGCGAACTTGTATACCTATTTGCTGTATAGGTCCTATTGATTATTCTACTCAAGTTGATACAATACATAGATTGTTAGTGGTTATAAAAACGACAAATCAAGATTTGCGAAATTTGCGGTACTGAACACTTTATACCCACTAATTCCTTGCTTACTGGTGCCGATTCTCTTGTACACCGAACTAAACTAACTAAACTATCACTAAAATTCCTTACTTTTGGCTATGAGAATCTTAAAGCTATTCTGCAAACAAAATTCTCTAAATTTAAAAATAAGTTTGACACAACTAAATCGAATTTGACAATCGTGACTCCACGTGGTATTTTTTTTTTTTTTGTCTTCGCAACGTTGTACTTGTTTGCCTATGATTTATTTTAGAGCCGGAGGCGCACATGGGGGGCAGCCGCGACGTGTTTTTTTTATGGAATTTTTCACTTTTTGTGTGGAAAATAAAAAAAAAGATTACCTACATATAGCGTAATAGTGGTTTAAGGGTTTCTAAAAGGGGGTCGAAATTTTCATTAGTTTTGCGATAGGACGCACCATTTTAGAGATATAAGCAAAAGAAAAGAAAAAAATATATAGGGATAAACACGAAATATTTTAAGTGATACACCTATAAGTGGTAAAGAAGCCATGGAAATGATTTTCTTTTTTATTCCGAGAATATTATTAAAAAAATTCAATAATTTAAAATTACTTGATATGATGATTAATTATCAAAATTCACCGCGCTCGTGCCGCCACCCCACCGCACCGTTCGGCGTCACCGCGTCGAGGCGGGTCATTCATAGAATATGTAAATAAAGGTTTTTTTCGCTTTTTTACGACATAAAGATGTTTCTCTTAAAATATTTCGTGTATGAATAGATACACCTTATATACAGTACTGGTTTTGCACCAGAAGTCGAGGTGATTGGTATGAATTTTAGTTCATGAAAACTAATTTTATTCCACACCTTTTTAATCGCGATTAAAAATAGCCAGATTTAGTTAGAAAATCTAAATTTTAGTTTAAAAACGTCAAATTCAGAATAGCAAAATTTCCATTTTCACTAAATTTAAAAACTCAGTACTATCTTAGAGCTGTCAAACTAAAATATAGTTAAGTTGTGTCACTTTAGTCAATTTCAGAATAGGAAATGGTCGTTTGACAGGAATAAACTAAATTTTGGTGATTTTTAGTCTAGTTTAGAGAATTTTGTGACAAGAGAATCGGCACCAATGGCTAATATTTAATCAACAAGCTAAAACAAACTTTAACCTGACTATTTACCGAGAAATCACGCTATAAAAAGTAAGTGAAACAAGAAAATATTCTCCTCACCTGAAATTGTTATGTACAAACTATTCAATATTTATTATCGTCTATTAAATAAACAACTTACACGTAATATATTTTAATGTATTTAATACATATTCATAGTGATATTCAGAGGATAGCCGTGGTCGTATGCCACTTTGCCCTAAAGCTTATGATTGCTTACTACTGTTAGAATGTATTGTTTTGTTAGGGTAGGTAAGCTTATGTCATTATTATTACATACGTTTTGTTTTTTTTTTTGTATAGTCGACATTGAATTAACGTATTTATTACATAATATGTATTTTGGGTAGGTTTGGAGAGAAAATATGTTTGGCTGAAATCTGAGGCATGATGTTATAGAAATTATTCTTAATTATCGGGTGCATGCAAGCAAAGCCGTGAGCAACACCTGACAATATATATATTTTTGAATGTGCTAATTAAGTTCTTGTACGCCATATACAATGTAATGTGTCGTCACATAGCCTATAACCAGAGGACAATCAAGGCGCTTCCAACGATACCTCATTTGTCAATTTATAACAAGCAGTTTAGAAGTTATGAGGGAACAGATGAACATACATACATACATACCGGTCAAAATCATAACCCTCCTTTTTGCTTCGCCGTAGTCGGGTAAAAAGGACCATGTAACTCTCCCATTGAAAGTCGAAACGTCAGCCATACGGACATCGCACAGTGGAACGAATGTATGGGAGCGGTTGGACGTAGACATGTCCGAAAAATAAGAGTAAAATTATGACAAACTAATGATGCCATCTTATTCGATTACTTAATGCCTTCATAAATTGTGGTGATGAATTTCTTCATAACTCCCATATTTCGGGAGTAATTTGAGAAAATGTGAAATTTTACTATGAAAATGAGTGTATCGAGCTCTCTCCCTCCTGATTCCGGGCTTGTTTCAAGTAGCGGTCTCTAATATCGTAATGCTATTACTAAGAGCTATATTTAATACTAAGACACATAGTGCGCCAAATGTGCACTTTCTGGGATAAAAGGAAAAGAAAATTTAAAAAAAAAAACGTTTTTTCCCCATTTGTATTTACTTTAAACCGCAGACAGACTTATTAAGAGGTCTATAAATATATTATATATATACAGAAATATATATTAACAAAAATATTCACAAGAACTGATGAGAGTATGACTTTTAAGTAAGTTGATAATAAATTACCTAGTTTCATTAAAAGTACAATAAATAATTAAGATGTAAGCTCTAATTTACTAAGTTACACATTTTAAAACAATAACATCATTTAATTATCTTCGTCATCATCATCATCATCAATTAATTCAAATTCAGAATCGATGTCCGCTAAATCATTTATGTTAACAAATTCGATATCACTTTTCTCAGAATCCGTAAGCTCATAAAATTCCTTAAAAGAAGATTTTTTTACAAACTTATTTCCTTTTGGACGGATACTTGTAACAAGTGGATCAGAAGACAGTAAAAGATTGTGCATAATATCTTCATTGCATGAGATACTGCTATGCTTTCGAGAATGCCCCTCTCTATATTTTCTAAAATCTTTATTTCTAGCCTCAGATGCCTCTTCGGATAGAAAACCAATGGGCACAATTGACATGTTCTGAACTATGTCTGGCCCATGCATTAAAATTTTATGAAGTGAAGAAGGCATATAATACCATGGGTATAACTCCACGTAAAGCTTAGCAGTATCAAAGCAGAACTCTCGGAATTTAGTTACGTTGATCTTCTCTCCTGATGAAATACACTGCAAGATCACACAGATTTTTCTTAAAAGCATAGCATCTATTCCGGTCAGTTCAGCAGATTTAGTGTAGTTTTCAAAAAATCTCCTTGCCGAGTTGCCATTGTTGGTGGATCCACTGCCTTGTTTCACAACATCGAGAAGTAAGCCCGTTTCTCTTCTTACAGCCTCTTGAACTCTTTTCTTCCTGTCATCAACTTGCCTTTTTGCTATATCACCCCTTACTTGCCATGATTTTATGTCTAATTTGTAGGAAATGTGTAATAAGCATTCCATTGAGCGAATCCAAGCGTGAAGGGTGCTTAAGCTATATTTATACATGTCCTCGTTTGCGTGTTTATCTTTGATTAACTCTAAATTATTCATTTCTTTAGGACAAGCCTTGCATATGTCACACACTGAAGCTGCTGTATTGGATATAATGGAATGAATTTTACCATCAATCATTGTCAACAGCGGTTGGTGTTTGACACTAATTCCATCAGTGATGGTGGATGGAGTTAAGGCTTCAATCTCTGCTTCGATTTCAGCCATCTCTCTCTGCACATTTTCTTTGGTTTCCTTTATAAACTTAAACAATATTGGCCGGCAAAATGAAGTGGAAGATGGTCGCTCGTTTTCCCAAATTGTTACACCTTTTGAGACGAGCCGCAGTGGTACAAGACTAATCATAAAATTACTAGCAAGATCGATTTGCTCATCTTCACTCGTCCTTTGATGATAAATGCTTTGGCTAGATGATCCGTCAAAACCCCATTTGCTGGTCAATACGAGCTGTTGATTGGGATCAACAGGGGTTTCTAACGACCTAATAAGTCTTCTTGAGGTTAAATCCATCAAGGCTTGTAATTTGATTTTTGCAGAGCTCTCTGTAACTGTGAGATCTTCTTTGGCCGGATAGCACTTAATTTTTTCTTTAACCAACATGTAGTAACTCGGGTATTGAAGAGCTCCTTCTTGAGTGTTGAAATCCCGAAGAGTGTTATAGCGCCATTTCGATAAGTTCATCGATACATAAAGAGCCAATGCCTTCAAAGGGGATATTTCCCGTACCTGAATTGATTTACCTTCAATGAAGGCTTTGATTTTTGAGGCCTCTTCTGGATTCTCCGTCAAGTATTTCATAACATAAGCTGTATCGCTTTGTCCTGCCTTTTGAAGCGCCCTTTCGGCCGAAAACATAATTTCAGCGCTGCTACTGCTGCATGAAAGACTATCTTCAGTGCGTCTTCTTTTTTGCCGGTTACTAAGGTCCTCAAAAGATTTACGAGGACTAGGATGTGTACAAGTTGAAGCATCAGATTTAGCAGGAGAAATTATGGGCTCGATGACGTCACTTATATTTTCTGTAGAAGGTTCCATATTTTCATTCTGTAATTCCGGCCATTGAATTGCAGCCTGTAGCCAAATCTCATGTTTCTTCCGAAACTTATCTGTGCTTCTTCCAGACTGTGTCCATTTTGCATAAATGCGGTAGCAAAATCGACGACACCAGTCTTTTAAACTTGTTTCAGCACTTTCACATAACTGAACACAACTGTTATCTTTTAAAACACTGAACAAATAGTTAAAGTCGCGTAAATCTTTATGTGCGCGTGCGCATAAAGCAACGTGAATATCAAGATTTGTATTAAAATTTGGAAAATACATTGCGAGATTAGCTTGGATACAACGAGGTGTAAATCAACACTGATTTTAAAGTTACTAATAGTGACCTATTTATATAAAATCCAGGTATCCCAGGTATCCTTTGTTAAATATTGCAAGGTAATTAGTTATTGTGATAATTAGTAAATGATGCATGCTAAATTAGTGTATTAAGAGCCATTTAGTAATTAAATAATAGCAATGTTCTTATCAGTAATCATTAGTGCATCAGTTTTATATGTAAACCTTAAGTCCCTAATTATATATCCTAATTAGCTTATATCTTCTCTAATTGGCTGCTCAGAAATGTTATTGTAATAAGGTAAACCTTTAGAAAAACGGTTTTAATCAACAAAATAAACAAAAAATAAAAAAATTGTGTTATAAAATAAACATCACTCTTTATCCCAGAAAGTGCACATTTGGCGCACTATGTGTCTTAGTATTAAATATAGCTCTTAGTATTAGCATTATGATATTAGAGACCGCTACTTGAAACAAGCCCGGAATCAGGAGGGAGAGAGCTCGATACACTCATTTTCATAGTAAAATTTCACATTTTCTCAAATTACTCCCGAAATATGGGAGTTATGAAGAAATTCATCACCACAAGTTATGAAGGCATTAAGTAATCGAATAAGATGGCATCATTAGTTTGGCATAATTTTACTCTTTTTTTTCGGACATGTCTACGTCCAACCGCTCCCATACATTCGTTCCACTGTGCATCGTCGGCAATGGCGATCGTCCTCGCGAACTCGCGATCACTATTTTAAAGCACGATTTACAAGCAAATAATGTAAATAAGCTAATGTGATGGAGCTATGGAACTATGCTGAAGTGTCTTGACGCTGCGTGTGCGTGATCCATCGCCGCCCGCTCGATGTCCACCCCGCTCAGGATGGATGTAAAGCAGCATAATATATGTCTTAAGAAGTAATTTTTTGTTTCGTTCGTTCGTTCGTAATTGCTGTTGTTCCAGTGGAGGGATAAATAAATAAATGTAGTAAGTTTAACTCAATCAAAACAATACAATCATAAATTGTTACAATATTTATTGAACGTTGAACTCTAAGGTACTTATTTGTTTTACAACATGCTCTGTGCGTAGGTCCTTTATCTTGGGTCAAGCATGCTTACTGCTCGTGTCAGAATATTCCTCCGTAATATGACGCAAATATTATCTAACTAGAGATCTGCACTTACTATGACGACATTGTGTAGTCCTACTTATTTCTATTTTAATTAGAGCACTGTTTGTTTGGCCTATTTTGTCATTTTTGCGCGTTATTTGATAACAATGTGTATAAATATTATTTTGCAATCAGGTGACTTCTTCAGTTTGTTTTCTTAAGTTGAAGCGTAAACGTGCGTAAATTCTCTTATGGCAGTTTTGTTGCTCTCAGATTACTCGACGACCTTTTTTCCTTTTGACGTGACAACGTCTAATAAATCGATGAACGCCGGCTGCATGCACAAAAAAAGGATGACTAATTGTCCCGTTACGCTCATTGTACGCTTGCGCCGCATCAATGTTTTGTTATGACGTTGTCACGTTAAACTATCGTCTGTAAATAAGGTTGCCAGATGTCCAGGATTTCCGGGATTGTCCCGGAATTTTACGTCTTGTCCCGTGTCCAGTAATTCCATCTATTGTCCCGGATTCCAAAAATTTAATATTAAAATATAATAACAATAAATGACACGTCTAGGCGGCAGGCAGCGAGCGGGTTTGCTTGTTTTTTTTATTTTTAAGTCTGGTTTTATTTAGTTTATAAGAAAATAATGTACTTGTTGATGATTGCCTACTATAAAATCAAAGACCTCAATTTTTATATGGTGATTTTCTACCAAACTTCTTTAATTTTTTTTTTCTTCGTTCTTCTTACTTTTTTTTTTTTTTTCTTCTTTTAGGTAGAGTGAACAGGCTTCTTCTGGGTAAGCTCACTCCATCGTCGACTTTGTCTCTGTCACCTCTAACCTAGACTAAAGTCGAGAGCAAACCCAACGTAAAAAAAAAACTGGTCTAATAAAGTACAAATTTGAAAAATTAAATCTTATTTTCCTTTAAAAATAAATACAAATATAAAATTAGATATCCCGTAAATTATATTTATATATTCATAGCTATAGCTAAGGCCCGACAGGGAATCGTCCCGGACTCGGCAAGTTCCGATCTGGCAACCCTATCTGTAAACCAACTTTACAGACAACCAATTTTTTTATCATCGTCATTGACATCCTCTGCCTTGTTTCATCTACTGCTGAGTATATGCTTCTTCCTCACTTCTTCTGTGCCGTACTTCTCTGGTCTGTGCATCTAAGTCTAATCCATCCAGGTCTCACCCGCAGTCTTTTGTTCTCTTACGTTAGTATCCATTTAATGGTAAAATTGTGTTATGAGAAAATTATTTAGAATATGCTGTCCCTCTATCAGTGAGACGTTATTAACTTCTGGAAGGAGGTGGACTGGTTGGAATAACCATCGACGGCTGCTATGGCTCACGTAAATGGCCGTCTGAAGGACTAAGGCCTGTGTTCACCAACGTTCAAACCACCGGTTAGGTATTTAAACAGTTGGTTTATGTCAAATTTCCTATGAAATTTTGAGTAAACAACTGATTAAATATCTAAACAGTTGATTTAAATGTTGGTGAACACAGGCCTAAGTGCGGAAACCAAACCCTCTAACATGGAACCATGAACCTTCTATCGGTAAAGAAGTCGATTCTTTCAAGTCTCACTCACCCCACATCGAAAAAGGAATCATGATTTTCTGATGTGTTTAGCTGAGGGCGATTAATCATACTTAACTGTAGTCGTAGTTATGTAAATGCAAACTATTAAGTTGTATAATGTAGTATGTACTCGTACCACACCAAAGTACAGTTGCAACCTACACATATCTAAACTCACGCCTTCTTCCAATGGGGGTAGGTAGAAACTACAGAACGCCACCTGCAGCTACGATCCTTACAGTGTGTACGATCCTCACTAAGTGTAGGTTGCAGCTATACTCCTTTCTGAAAACTACTTATCGCTTTTTGGCATGCATAAGTTTGCAGAGGTTTTTGTTGCAAAAATCCATAGTTTGATAGTTACAATCATAATGAACTTTGTTCCACCTATTATATGTAGGGATCTTTTCCGTTTCTATCAAACTCTTGTCGTCATCCTACTAGGCCTACCCAACGTTTTGATAAAAAACTATCGTATTTATGACATGCATTGTCAAAGTGACCTATAAGCTAGTTGGAATCCGTTCAAGAATTCAAGATTGTGTAAGATTGATGTATGTCTTAATGCACTTTGATGGATATAAAAATGCATTAAGACATACTTTTAATCCCACATTGTTAGCAGGTTGATTATCTGGGTAACGGACTGATAACCTTCCAATGTGGTTCGATTGGACAATGACCGAACTTTAAAGTCATTTAAAATACGTCTGGATTTAGGGATTTCCTGTACGAATTACTACTGACGTCTGATGAAATATTGGGTTGATCAATCAGCCAAAGCTTTATGCATCTAGGCTAAGCCAGGTTCGAGCCATAACGCACACGAGATATATTTGTATTCAAGAATTTAGAAAGACCTTCTCAGGGTAATCTACCTTCTTATCAATGTTTGTTTTAGGAGATAACGGAGCAGGTAAATTAATCTGTAAACTCGTTTTGCTAAAACTTCTGGATTTGGAAGAGCAATCCTTCCAAATCTAGACCTACCCTTATCGTACTGATCCTCCTAAATTGGGATAAATTGGTTACTCATCTGCACAAACAGCATTATATTAAGTATGTCCGTTTGTCGAATACTCTTAATTAATTTTAATTTAAGAAGCTCGAATTTTCAATGAGGAATCGAGTGTTTTGAATGCCCATCTTCTAACGTAAATGATTAATATGGGTCGTTATTTTAGAAGAACAGCTGTGGTAGCAACATCTTTCTCTAATCTAAGTTTTATTTAAATAACATGGGTACTTACTATCATACTAACAAAGGTCTAAGGCATTCTGATTACGTCTAAGAACCTATTGTTATTTAATTTCAATATTATAAAATTTATAAACCATGCTTCACCGTCTAAGAGCACCAGTTCTGCGCTACATCGGCCCACAGTTTGTCGTATGCAGCAGATAAGACCTGCCCAGTGCCCAGTCCCATTTAAGTTGGGGCAGCCTTTTGAGCCACGTCTGCTGTTTTTGTTTAGGGGTCGCGGCAGGCCACGTAGAAGATGGCTGGTTGTACTAGATAGGTTCCGTAAAATCTGAAACGAGGATGCGCAGGCTTGCGAAAGATGTAAGGAAGGAGGCCTTTGCCTAAGAGCGGAAAAGAGCGGGCTAGTAAAAAAAACAGATGGAAAAAATTGGAATGGGAACGGATTTGAATGACATTTGGTAACCGGGTAGACTATGACCTCGATTAACATGGCTTTTGCACATGCACTTTTTAACCAGGTGCATGTATGTACCTAATAGTTTTTCTAGGATGCGATTATAACCGCAAGCAACATCTAGTTATCACTAAGTGTGAGGTACATTTCCTACTGTTTTGTCAACTAACATTATTCATACCCATTGCTTATGAATTTACACAATCTGCATAACAATGGATAGGGTTATGCTGATGGATTTTTAACTTAAAAATCGAAATAAACGAAGAACGTTGATGATATTTAAAATTCATCCTTTGTTGCATCAGGTGACACCTAGCTGGAATATCTTTGTTGCTCATTATTAAAACAGTACCTAAGTATTGTATTAGTTTGATGCTGAAAACTGTCTCTTTCCAGGTTGTAATGTCAATCCAGATATTTGTACTGTAATGTTGCTCAAACCATGTCATTATTATTATAAGCCTGTGTTGCCGTTCCCTCCTTCGACTTTTCCTGGTCTACTGCCAATCTTTTAAGGAGTTCAGCTCATCCCTCCATCTCTTTCCAGAATTATTTCCGGTAAAATGTTGCTGTTCTTATATTGGTGTTCTTACCCCTTCGTCTTTCCTTTCCTACTTTGAAAGCTTAAATATTTTCATAAGTTTTGACGACCTTTAAGACTCGCCTCTATTGTTCTGGTCAATCAGCAGGCATCCCTCAGGCACTACGCCATACAAATCGCGCGACATGTGAGCAGTACGTTTCGCAATACGCCGGCGCAGGGCGGAAGATTGCGGCGTACGCGCACCGCGATCATTTGCGAAACACTCGCTAATGTTGCACCGTAATGTGTCTTGCGTGACACTATCATTTTGTTACCATCATCGTGAGTCATACGTGTCTTCCTGGGTTTTTGTAAAAGGTCGAATTACAATATCAGAACTGCTGGTTCGATATTTTCGACTGATGCTTGATCTATGCAAGCTAATGCAATATGATTATCTGGTGGATCAATGTCGGTTATTCATTGTTATTATACCCTATGACTGCTTCGTTATTTGCAAACACGACTGCTAAGCTTAAGGCCCAAAGGTCGGGCAAAGTCGGGCAGCCTGGAATCTGGATAAGTGCTCCGATGATGGATATAGACTCGCCCTCTACTCTACCTAACCTATCGTGAAACTGCATTCTACGCGTGATTTAACAGTTGGTATAGTTTAATTTACAAGAAAAGCTGAACATTGTTGAGTTATACCAACTTTTAGGACCTCAGCTGACCATCGATCAAATTGTACACATCCTCCTATTTTTCCTTTAACCTTCACATTACTCGACATAAAAATGTTTTGGTTGTTTACTTTTCCGCCCTATTTCAATTCCAAAGACACATGAACCAAACGAATCAAACAAAGGCGTGGTAATAATATTATCTATGTCACCTAAATAGCACCTTGTAGCCCATTCGTCTTACTCAATTTCAAAACAATGGTCTATTGACTATGTATGAAAATGAAGTCTTAATTACTGATGTAATACTCAACTTGAATAAGTAATTAAACTACTTAAGCCGAAGTTCCAGAAATACCAATGTCATTCTTGCACTTGGCGAAATCCTGATCATAGATACCTGAGTTCATCTAGGAACTGGGGACGTAGAAAAGGTGGAAAAAACATAATGGAAATTTTAATTATATTTTTATTGTCGGCTTGATGCGACTCCTGCTGTCTGCATTGTTACTTGAAATAGCAAAAACGACATCGAAATCGGATTGCTTGGTCGCTTTCTGTGTATGCTTTTTAACCCTCGAGTTTACCAAAGCGTTTGACCGATGGAATTTCCCATCGGCAAAAATTACGAACTTCCATACAATCTTTCGTCCCCACCGAATCCCCTTAGAGAATTAATTTCCATAAATCCTTCCTCTTCGTTATCTATGGGACTCTTGTGCAAAATTTCATGCTTCTAAGACCCAGCGGTTAAGGCTGTGCGTTGTCTATCAGTAAATTTTAGATTTTTTTTTAGTAAGGACGCAAGCAGTTCTTTTCTCTGCCATTTTCCTTTTGGACGACTTCAAAAGATTCGTGAATTCATGCATGACTGCGTTGAGTGCGCGCGCACTGGATGTAAACACAGCTGTTTACTTGTGTGATACATTTTTACGTAGACACTCATCGATAGTGTTGTTGTTATGTGCTACACTCGTATGTGTGGGTGCAATATCAGGTGATTTTACATTGACGCTTAGAATTTTTGTTTGTTTACCGATTTCTTGTGGCGTACGATTTATTTGGCCACCATTTGAAATAGCTCGTCGGTATAATTGTGTACTATTTAACAAAATACAAAGACAGCACTTTGGCAGTCTAATAATTTTCTAAAAGTAGGTACTACTGGAAGAAATTCATACATTTAGGGAACATATTACATCGTTTCTGTTGTAATGGGCATATTCCATAATAAGTAGAGATCGGAATAGGTAGAGTTTATTTACCTAAACTTCGAGGAAGGAAGTAACATAGAGTGGATAATACCTCCTCTAAAATCCCGGGATTTAAAAACCACGATTTATTTATTGGACTTTATAAATTATTCATTTGAAGAATTATATATTATGTAAACATTTTTTAGTGTTACGTACCTACTAAAATTATGTCAAATTCAAGTTTTTTTTTATGTTATTAAAATAAAATTAAGTTGGCTGGTTTATTAAAACATGTGCTTCGAATACATACCTACATACATTTTGTTGTACAGATATTTGGATAATCGTGCCCAAGAAAAGGTAGCGGTGGCGGTTTCTATTGTTTCAAAATATCATTTGTCACATAATTAAATATGATAAATAATTTACTATCTCTTTCACATGCTGTAGGAGTGGCTATTTGTTATCTCTTTCACACAATGCAAACGCTGTGTGAAAGTCATACTGATGACTGATGAAGTGATGATGCACCTCACCAGTTGCGTGTTATTCAAGTTCAGACATAATTATCTAATATACGCAGTGCACATTTACACTAAAAATATGATGTTCTAACAAAATTCCGGAGAAAAAAGTTAAAAATATCGTTTAGACGTCATTGCTCATAGACATTACGAAATAACTTTAGTAGACACTTTATTTTTAAATTGTTCGCAGACTAGCTTTTAACTGCTGAGACTGTTCTGTTTATTTCTTCGTTTGAATATTATTGGTCCATATTGGCTCAGGATCAAAAGGGAAAAGGAGAAAGGCAAGCCTTTGACCTCATCATCATTTCAGCCGAAATACGTCCACTGGACATAGGACTCCCCCAATAGCTATGGCCTATGCCGTGCAGTGGGACAATACAGGTTGATTAGTGAGTGGGATCCCAAATAGCTCCCGGAGGCGGCACGCCGTCCTCACCTACCGCCTGACGCAGGTCCTCTCCGGACACAGATGTTTCGGGAGGTTCCTGCACATTATCAGGCGGGAGGAAACGCTCGGGTGTCACCACTGCCATGATCGCCCCGAGGACACGGTGGAGCATACAGTGGCGGTGTGCCCTGCTTAAGCGGAGCACCGTCGTGTCCTCGTAGAGGCGATCGGCAGCGGCGGCGACCTCTCGCGCCCGGCCCTGGTTCAAGACATGGTCCGGGGCGAGAGGGAATGGGAGGCAGTCAACTCCTTCTGCGAAGCAGTCATGCTAGCGAAGGAGGTGGCGGGATGGGAGAGGGAGAGAGCGGAGAGAGCTTCCCGTCCCAGCCGCCGCGGTAGACGCTCCGGGCGTCGGGAGCCGCGTGGCGACTCCCGGCCACCGTAGGCGCGGGCCTGCGGGCGGTGAGTAATGGGTAGTTCACCGTCCGATCAGGACCAGGCCCGTGCCGGACAGCGCGTACGTGTTCCACGCGCGCCTCAAAGAGATGTCAGTAACAACGAGGGGGCCCATTAGGGCCCAAGCCTGCCGGGTCAGCGGGATTGTCCGAAAGGGGTACCGCTGCCCCGGAACATAAAGGGCCAAGGAAGGAACACGGGTGGGTTTTAGTCAGTAAGAGTCTGACACTCCCTTCTGCTCCAACCAGAGCGGGAGGGGTCATTTGATGATATCCCATCAGCAAAAAAAAAAAAAAGTGGCACTGGTGACTGAAAACTTGTGTGGAAATCGGTTGTCATGATATGGACATTTGATGCAGGGGAATGAGAAAAATTTCGTGAGGAAAGTTTTAAGTATGAATGTGAATAGCTATATGAGTAGTTGAAGACCAAAGAAACGATGAATGGACTATGTGAAGATAATATGGCTAGAAAAGGGATGACGATTAAAGCCGGATTTACAATACGGGATAACGCCAAGAGAATGTGGATTCTTTATCCCAATTTATTTGGGGTCTGCACCCCCCATGTTTTTCTTTTATGCCTACATCTCCAATAGCCATTATATCAAAAAGTTCACTTCGTTAAGACGCAGATATATGCCAGTGATCTTGAGTGGTTAGACATTATTGTTCTGTAGGTATTATGAATGGTAAATAATACAATGTCATATTTAAATTCGTTTTACCTACATTATTGCATGCGGCCTTTGAACCCAACCTTTGTAAAAAGGAAAATTTAAAAACAAGTTTTGTTTATTAAAATTATTATTTACACCATGTGTGTGAAAACATTTTAGCAAAAAAAAAAACAACCTACTCAAAAAAAAAAAACAAGTAAAAAGTGAAAAATAAGTTGAATTTCGGAAGTTGGTGTCCTTGGTTCTGTATTTTCGTTTTTTGCCGCCGACTTCCGAAATTAAAGTTTTTAGTGTTTTTTTTTTTTCATTTGTTAGATATGGTACCTACCCTACGACAATTAGATTATCACTACTTGCCAAACAACAGTGACACAAGATATACGAAGTGGATTAAATACGTATTATCGAAGCTAACTCAAAAACTATCCAAGCAAAGTTAATAAAATTCGGCTAAAAACCATTTATAGCTCGAATGCATCGCTTGACAATTCAAATAAGCCCAAACACTGCGAGGATACATTGTTTTATTACGGAGTTCTGGTACATACCTTCCGGCTTCATCTTCAGATCAGTTCGATGGTACCATTTTCATCAGAATTATTTATTTAAATTTGCTTCATAGTCGCTTAACTATCTTAATCGAGATATCTTATCGCCACCCGTGAAGTACTTATCATCGAGGAGTTCCGGTGGCCATCTGTGGACTTCTTCATCAGTTCCACTTCATCAAATGATACTTTCTGAATGCAAATGCTTGAGTTGTTGATGAAAATACAAAAATCGTTATATGTCTGCTTATAATATTTGAGGAGTTCCCTCAATTCCTCATGGATCCCATAATTAGAACTTGATTCTGATAAAAATGGGACCAATGGACGTATATCCTTATAAAAAAATATATTTAAAAACGACGGAGTTCTGAGGTAAGAAATATAAAAAAAAAGTAAGCAGTTTAGAGTGCGCCGGAAGTTAAGGCGAGGTTCTTCGAGCGTGCATCTTGTTTTTGAGGTGGCAGCTGGGCGCGAGTAAATTGTGCGGTGAATTTCGTTAATTTTGGGTTGAAAATTATATGTTTTACGATATTAACAATTTTAAACCCGGCGGACATTACATCATCATAGACGTTTATTTTGATGTGATTTTCAATACATAATGTGGTATAATATTGAAATAAAATGATTTTAATCTACAAAATAAGGGTATGTTTGGATTTTTTTTCTAACGAGCAAACTTTGTCCAATTATGTAACGAGTACCCGACGTACCTACAGAAAGGTCTCAAAAGCAACATATAATTTTTTCACGTGTTTAATCATTACCGTTTCTAAATAAAATTACATTTCCTAGAGGTTAACTTGAAGAACCTCGCCTTAATTTACGTACTCATGGAGGCTACGAGTATTTCAATGCACTAAACACAACACTAAATCTATACATACATACATACAAATAAATAAAATTGAAATGTGTGTTTTTAATGTCAAAATAACAGCTTTTTACTAAATGCATATGAAAAAAAAAAACACAAAATAACTTTTTTTATTGTCGGTCTGTCCGTCTGTCTGTTTGTCCCGGCTAATCTCCGAAACGGCTGGACCGATTTTAACGGGACGTTCACTGTCAGATAGCTGATGTTATAAGGAGTAACTTAGGCTACTTTTATTTTAGACTAGCTGCTACCCGCGGCTTCACCCGCGTGGCTTTTTCTAAAATAAAAGACAAGCCACGCGAGCAAAGCCTAGGGCAGCAGCTAGTAAAATGGTTATTATCAAATCTTGCTTTTCCAAGCAGTGCAGTTGCAGCCGTGACCTCCAAAGATAAACCAAGTACCCTGTAAACATTGAGTCTGATGAAACATTACTGCCAATGTATTAAGTAGATAAATATCGCTATTTATCTCACAATATCTAAACAGATTTGGTCAGATGATAAATTATCTTTCAGCATGAATATGTTTTGATTGTTTGTTATCTTTAAATATATAAAAATAACGTGTCACGTTGTTTGTCCGCGATGGTCTCCTAAACTTCTGAACCGATTTTAAATTTGATTTGCACACCGTGTGCAATTTGATCCAACTTAAAAGATAGAATAGCTTACGTCTCAATTTACAGTCGCATTTTTATTTTATTGCAAAATTATTTGTCTATTATTTGACAGTCACAATTATCTGTCAACAGATATCGCTATCTGTTGACTGGATTGAGTAAGTATTCAATAGATGGCGCTATGTTAAAAATACAAACGTTTCATATAAGCGAGGCTAAGTTATAACCTAAAAATTTATTTCACTGTTGGGAAGCTACACTATCTCCGGGTGACATAGGCTATATTATATTATGCTTTGCTACCCGGGCGAAGCCGGAGCGTTTCGCTAGTTATTTTATTATGCAGATGCTGTTGCGCCAAATTGGACTTAAAAGTTACAACTAGTAAAAATAAGAAAATTGGAAATTGATGGACTGTATGACAGTAATGAAAGAGTGCCATGAAAACGCACAAAAAAAAATACACGATAAGGCTTCATCACTTAAAGAGAGCAAAAAAGAGATAAAAGTATTTTCTGCAAAAATGTTAACTATACAGACCTAGCATATAGTTCTAGTAACTGCGTTCATAAATGGCGATTACCAAAAAGTAATATTTTTAATCTTGTAGCACTTTAGATTAGAACTAATATTGCACGTAATATTTATGGCCCAACTAGCTGACCCGACAGACTTCGTTCTGTCAAAAGCTATAGTATAAACTCCACTACTCTACCCTACCTACCCTACCTACCCTACCTACCTACCTACCTACCTACCTACCTACCTACCTACCTACCTACCTACCCTATCTACCTACCTACCTACCCTACCTACCTACCTACCCTACCTACCTACCTACCTACCTACCTACCTACCTACCTACCTACCTACCTACCTACCTACCTACCTAACTACCTAACTACCTACCCTACCTACCTACCCTACCCTACCTACCTACCCTACCCTACCCTACCCTACCCTCTACCCTACCTACCTACTTACCTACCTACCCTACCCTACCCTACCCTACCCTACCCTACCTACCTACCCTACCTACCCTACCCTACCTACCTACCTACCTACCCTACCCTAATTTTTCGTAAAAACCATTAAAAAAAAAAAGAAAAAAAAAAAACGTTGCTATAAACCTCACGGAGCTCGAGACCTTTCCAAAGAATGCAAAACCGTGGAAATCGGTTCGTGCGTTCTGGAGTTATAGCGTCAGGAAGGAAAACCCGACTTATTTTTATATAGTAGATGTAGGTGTGTGGGATTGCGCCGTTGGCCGATACTATTATGTTACTTTGAAAACTATAGCAATATTAATGTAATGTCTAAACTTCATAGAAGATGCGCGAAAAAGAACAGCGTTAAACCTTTCTGGGCCCTAATTCTTTATGACTACTTAATGATTCCTTACTTCCAAATATCGGCAATTCCTTAGCTAATCACGACATCTACTAATAACGTATTCTCTATGACACAATGAACGTAACGCGAAGTTGGCGTGGTTTGAACTGTCAAAATACCAAGCTTGAGAACCGTAAGGAATCCTTATAGTTTAATGAATTATTCATGTTCAAAATGGAGTATTCGGAATGACTAGTTTTAGGATCAAATAGGTATTGTCGAACAAGAATTCAAAACGCATGCATAATTTCGTAATGTGCCATATACTATTTGTCTTGGAGCATACAGATTATGACATTTCGATTCCTTGCCGTTACATGGGTTTCTAAAAGACACGATATTGACATGGTTTGTACGTGGTAAGATATAAACGGGGAATAATAATTGCCATACAGAATTGGGACTCTTATCAGCATTTTTTACCCCATAAGTTCATGTCATTTTAGCTGACTGACGTGACACTAGAGAGAGATAGGTATAGTTGCAATATGTACCAAACTATTCCTGTTTACACACATCCACTTCATTATTTCCCAATATTTCCTTCCTTTTCTATACATTTACTCCAATACCAATGGAGAGGGCTATGCTTGGAGTTTCCCTACGTGATCGAATCAGAAATGAAGAGATCCGCAGGAGAACCAAGGTAACCGACATAGCTCGTAGAATTGCCAAACTTAAGTGGCAATGGGCAGGGCACATTGCGCTCAGAACAGATGGCCGTTGGGGCCGAAAGGTTCTGGAGTCGCGACCGCGTACCGGAAGACGTAGCGTTGGAAGGCCTCCCACAAGGTGGACCGATGACCTTATGAAAGCTGCAGGAATCCGCTGGATGCGGGAAGCACAGAACCGGTCGAAGTGGCGGTGCTTGGGGGAGACCTATGTCCAGCAGTGGACGTCTTTCGGCTGAAATGATGACTCCAATACCAGTCTGTATTTTTTTCAATGCAGGGCAGAAAGGAAAAGAACTGATAAATTAAATAATCAAGCTTGTTTAGTGCGCGTTGGCCATTCCATTTTTCTCCGCGTCTTGCTTCACTTGTCTGTGATCAACTGACATCATCATCATTATTCTCCTGCCCTTATCCCGATTTATTTGGGGTCGGTACAGAAAAAGAAAATACGATAAACTTGACCCAAAAACAGAATACAAACACAAATTCGGGGAATATATGCGTCACATCCACGTGAAACGACCATCGCTCAGCATAATACTCTGCGACCCTATGCGAGACAGCTCCAGAGCTGGTACAGCATGCCTTCTTTCCTTCATCGCTATCAGCCGTCAGTATTCACCCTCTTTCTGACTATATCATTTTTCATGTAGTATCCATAGATAGATTCTTTCATATTCTCCTTGTTGCCGTCCCCATTCAAACAAAAATTTTCCAATTTTCCAGCCCGTCATTATCAAAATCAAAAGGCATTTATTCAAATTAGGCTGAGAATCAGCACTTTTCGAACGTCAAAATTACTTAAGACAGTCCCCCAAAACGCCCGCCCTTCGCCACTTCCTATTGCTTTAGCTGGGAAGAAGTGGCGTACCAGACTCCCTAGCAGCACATCTGTCTGTTCAATAAGACAAAACCGACTCTATACAATTGTAGGTATGCAAAATATTTTACATTACGAGACACAGAACAGTAAATTAAATTATTTGCCATATGTCAGCTAGCACACGCCAATATACCAGCAAATATAGTGAAAAACTATACTCAAGCAAAACAAAAAAAAAAATACGAATTACCTAAATAAAAGTCTCCTGGCATAAAGGGCGTTTCATTGGTTGTTTACCCAAGAAACGGCAGAGATTAGCCTATATTCTAATGTTATCCCGACGTTAATTTGTCACAAGATGTCTACCGGCTACCTACTGAGACGGTTAATACTAGTGTTAGTACTTACAGTTAATTAGTACGCTGAGTGCGAACACTCATACTATTTTGGAAGTTCGGAATGTTCGACCGGTCTTGTGTGTTAGTTCGGTCGACTCAATGTACCAATCGGGTCCAAAGTCCGTTCAATTATCAAGTCCAAATGAAAGTTTTATTAATTGTTATTTTCTGTTGCTCCAAAATTAACAAACCGAAAAATATTTCGTTGATTTTGCTCTTTAACAGTTTTGTTGGAGCAGTGGCGTATAGTTAGATTACGAAATACTTACTTCAGTCTTTCACTTCAGTAGTTACAGTCTTAAAATTCGTCCAAAAATAGAGGAAGCCTAAGGCTCTGATAGTAAGAATAAATCAATTATTTTCTTCATCATTTTTATTTGTTTCCCATTGATTACACGTCCGCCGTTAGGTATATCGACATCGAGAGACATATTTACCTTTAATTAACCTTTGGAGCAGCCGGGAATAACCCGTTACAAGATAATGTCCAATGACCGGTATTAACACTTTCCCTATCTTAATATCCAGTAATCTTATCAAAACTTTTACCCTTTTATATCCAGGGTAGGTAGGTACTTACAAAGAAAACTAAGTCTCGTGCAAATCCGCACGTTGACCGTTGTGTGTCCAAACAAGCACGATTGACGTCAACTAATCTATCTTTATCTAGAAATTGTTTATGTTATTAATAAAATTATTCCTATTTATCACATGTCAGTCTTTCATAATTCCGTTAATCGTACTTGATCCCCTAGAGACAGGATAATAGCCTAGCAGGCTCAAGATAGAAATAAATTAATCATTGCTATATTTTGAGTTGGACTTTCAAACTGGACATTTCAAAGTCCACATGATAATTTACCTAAGATTAAAACTCATAAAAGACCCCCGCAGGGTCTCTCATGCGCTGCTATACGGCTTGAAAACTTACAGATGGCATCAGATGAGGTCTTTATAATGAGGATTTCTTGGGAACCCTGTATTTTATCGAGATCTAGGAATGATCTAACGTAATTAAGGAGTTACGTACGCCATATCCTCACTAGATTTCCCTGAATGCTTGGTAATGAACTGTATCAGACTAATCGGATTATGTAAAACAGGTTCTTTTCTTTCTGCGGCACAATTTCATTCAAGTATAAAGTGACGTTAATTAGTTTTATCCTCATCGTTTGCAATTTTTCAAAATGTTATCTCAACGCCCTAGACTCGTTTTGTTTAGCACCTGCCTTTAATATCCGTCCTTGTCTGAAAAAGACCGACAGTGGCTGGATACATATCGTGCGATAAGTCTTCGGCGTTTTTCCGATGAGGGAGATAGATAGTAGAATATTATATCTGTTCTGACTATTGCTAATTAGATTATTTATGCTGTTTACGCTAGGTATCTAATAAGTTTGTACCTGGTCACTAATTAAAGACCGCTCAGGTGCTAATCCGGTTAACTCACTTATGATAAGCGAAACTTTTATACGTAAATATTATTTTGCAACGACGGTGATGTACGGTGGCCAGCACATCAACTTACCACAAACTGTCATTTTCTCGTTCGATTTTGAACTTAATCATAAAAATTTTTAAGTTTAAAATCATTTGGAGAAATTTGACAGTTTCGTGTAGCTTGGTGTGCTGGCCACTGTACTATCGCAGGCTCGGACATGAGACCACCGTAAGGACGATTCTTGCTTGCAGCGCTCGGCCGCTATAGTAACGCTTACCTACGCTCATCAACCAATAGCATTGCAGCATCAGATTTTAGCTGAGCCCCTAGCTAGGGTTTGTAAATGAAAAAATAAGACCGAAAAAAAAACCTGCCGAGGTGGTCAGACATCTGTGATCATTGTAATAGAGCTTTTTTTTTTTTCTTCATATTGTTGAACTCAAACCTGTAATTTTCGAGAGCACCCCAATTTTATTATTAAAACAAACGAACTCCGTGGGGTTTGTTTTTACTATACCCAAATAGTCCACCATGGCCATTATAATATCAGAGAGGGTTCATATCTTAGTTTCCAACTCCAAGGGCATAATTATCTGCCATCTACCGGGCTCCCAGGAGTAATGGCCGCAATAATAGCGTACTGTATAAACCTGTCCCCTTTAGATTTACAGGCTTTATTTATCATCCACCTGTGGTTTATATTCTCACGTTTTATATTAACAAAGATATTTTTGTACTTCCATTCGTAAGGTTCTGAGGTTATTTTTTATTTTAGTCGTTCCTAAATTTATTTCTATCGTCTGATAGCTCTAGACTCTCGTTCTACTCCAATGATTATGATAATTTCAGCAGTATTGTGATCTGTCTCTATCTATGTATAATTGTTTTTATAATTCCTTTATGATGCTACTGGAATATCTCGAGCTTATTTTTCCTTTCATCTGTAACTTAAATTGACTACGAACCGATAGCATGACAATTCTTATGTTATGAATACAAGGGTTGTTTTATATTACAATTACAAGTGATGATATCCAAAGATTTATTCCACTTGGCCAGAATTGAGTAAAATCCATCACCATTCCCTAAAATCTTAAAGTCAAGAAGGATATTAATTGAATCTAGAAGGGCTGTAGGTATAAGAAATAAATCTCTGGAGTACGAATAAAAAATAATAGCCCAAGTTTCACTCCTTTTCCAGGGATCGCTAAAAGTCTGAAGGTGCCAATTTGACATCATTAGATACAGTGGCTCTGTTACACCACATGCTAGCAATTATTCTGTTTCGCAAAAACCGCACACACCATTCTAGTCCTTAAATCACAGTTATTAAAGACGATGACGCCGTGAAAGTACCGTGACTCCGGTGGTGAAGAAATTACAGTCTCGTTAACCGTTTATTTTCTTTTAGTAATACGTGGGAAAATAGACAAGGTGCAAGTCAAACAAGGGATTGATATCTTTGTCTGTCTGACCATATCGGTATGTCTAGACAGGCCGTGCAAATTAATTGAATTAAGTGTTTCATCATCTTCAGTTTCAATTATGTGCATCCAATTTTCCTATCGAACGGTTGACTTAGCTACAAGCTCCATTTTTATCAAGTCTTCATTGTATGATAGTGAATATATGTACTTAATTAATATATGCGCTTTTGCGTCATCACTGCATTTCTTTATCTTAAGCTATATGATACTCATTTGATTAAGTATTAATTACTTTATTTGTAAGCTGATGCCTGATTGGCTATCTACAAAGACTAGAGCGTTCTTGTGTTGCTACAACTATTGTTCTTCAAATTCTGTTCGCATAAACCAATAGAAAGTAAAGTAAAGCTCCCAGTCGCCATAATTTTTTCCGACATATTCAACGATCATCGTCATATTTCACCCAATTTACACAAAAACTTAATGAATTATACACCTAAACCTTACTCATGAATCATTCCGTCCATTAGTGAAAACCGTATGAAAATCCGTTCGATAGTTTTTAAGTTTATCGCATTCAGGCAGACAGACGCGGCGGGGGACTTTGTTTTATATAATTTGTGGTGACGAGCGAGCATCCACCCTTTTTCTACTATTATTAAATTTTCGCTTCAGAAAAGCTTGGTAACTTAAGAGTCCTAAGCCCTATAATAATAATTTTCTCGAAACACTTTTTGGCGTATGTACATCATTGTCGTATGAGACTAGTAGCAATGAGGCTCTCGTGAATACAACTATCCTCCCGCTCCCATAATAATCCATACCAATCATCCAACATTATCCCACAATGTATAATGTGTTTAATATCGGTCAGGCCTCAATGTTGCATGACAGGAACGGTCGAGACCACCAATTACACCAGTGTGCGGCAATTGCTTGGCCATTGGTAGCCGAGATGACAATTGTACGCCGTTTATGGCCACTTGCACGGCATCCCTGGAAGTTGAAAAGATTATGCTTTACGATGTTGCTAATACTGAGCCTGTAGAAATTGGTCGTTTTGGAGAAGTAGGCGTTGTGAATTTGTTGGTAAGCTAGATACTGTACTACTACCGTGTTCTTTACGACTCTATGATACAACATTCGTCCAGTTAAATCCTACCATTAAAGAAATAAAGAATAACGTTTATTTTGTTACAGTTCGTGAAACAAAATATAAATAAAAAAATAAAAAGTGATAATAATATTTTAACAACAATAGTGTGTGCCTCACGGCTGCGCCAAAAAGCCTCATTGCAGCATTAATGCCAAACAGATGCTGTGTGACGCTGGTTTTCTATGAGGACAAGTGACGGGGAGTAGGTACAAACAGTTTCAACATACCTAATACATAATTAATATTCCCAACAAAACCTGTTCTTAGCGATTAGCTAGATTAACGAAATCTACTCAAACAGAAAGATATACCGAAATCGACTCGCTTAACATTAGCAATATGCTAATGTTAAGCGAGTCGATTTCGGTGTATCTTTCTTTATGTTCTCTATACTCCATTTATTATAATATTAGACAAATAACTGTTATCACTCTTTCGTTATTTCGATGTAAACGTTTAATAAACTCCGTTATTTCACGATAAATAGAAAGCACTGTAATCTATTTACCATTTACATTAAAAAAATAATTCTAAAGTGCAGTAATTTCAACAATATTACACAATAATTGTCGTTATTTAGCCTCTATTTGTCTAATGCTATAGTAAATGGAGTACCTATAGTTCATCTAAATATTACACTCTTGGAAACCTCCGGTTGTTCCTTGCGCCAAAATATTAAAAAAAAATATTGTTGGTTATATATATGTTTGTATGTAATCCAACCATTACTTAAATATATAAATTGGAAATATTCCACCACTTGTCCGTCAGGTGGAATCGTGATCATACGGGACACAAAGTCCACTGATAAAGGTGGACGATTGAGTTCATTTGTGTTTAGTTTTGTCTGTATATTGTATCTTTATTAGCACACGGACACTACTGATTAATTAATTTCAATATTGAAGTTTGTATCAAGAGGTTCTAAGTGGCCTGGATTAGATCAAAGAGACTGTCCTCCAAAGATAATCCTTAAAGTTGTTTATTTTAAAGTTATAGATTGTTTGATTTCATAGAAGCTGGAAATAACATTACACAAAGAGATTAGAAAATCCTAAGATATGAAATATAAATATTTTTTGGAAACTATCCCTGAACTAATCAAAAGAGAGGTTGAAGTTGGTTTGCAAACGAATTCATGTACAACAGCTAAAGATAACTATATAAAACGCGCATACAATCATTCAACAATTAAAACATAAATTAAGCCGTAAGCACAGCCATAAGTGAGGTGTTTAATAATATGATAACCTTGTGAGAACCATCTGACACGAATCGTTTGTATGGTCCGATGCCAGTAGAAGAGGTTAATATTGTAAGCAAATACCGGCTTACATAACAGCAAGTTCAAATACCTTGAATTACGAGGTACAAGCAGCTATCGTACTAAGTATGTATCTAGATATCGTCGAGCGATGCGGAGATGTAGCGACGATATTGTTAAAATCGCATGTTGGACCTAATGACACAGGATCAAGGCGCATGATATAGTCTAACGAGCCTCAGCAGTGTTATATTAAAGAGTAGAATTTTATTGTTGATGGACAAATTAACACCTTGGTAGACGACAATTTCAGAAATTAATGTAATAAGAAGTTCTTTATTTGTCTTTTATTTATAAATTGTTTCCGGCTAGTTGAACTGCCATTAAATTAACAAGAAAATCAATCTGACTCAAAAACGACACGCCTGTAGCAAAAGATAGATTGGACAAAGTAAATTCGTAGTCTTCCATGTAGTCCCAAAAATAGATCACCATAATTTATAATGGACATTACCGATCTGGATCAACCGGAAGGGACGACGGTAGTTGAAGTTCGTAATTCTATCTCATTGACCCATTGTGGCCGTGCCAACAAGGATATTATTTCGTTTATTTGAGCAGTAGTGCGCTACGTGTGGTTTCAATCAATCAACAAGTATGACAAGATATTTGAACGAAGATGAAGCAAAAGGATGTAAGGATCGGAGCACGTAGTGTAAGTAGTGTTCTATAGTTTCTGCCAAATCCCACACAAAAAGTTGCGGTTTATGTGTACCTCTTTGAGCGGCTGCGTAAACTCAGTACCCCGTCAGTGCCATTGCCGCTCTCACAAAAAGAGGGTGTACATTAAGCAATTGTTTAATGAATACAATGTTTTCTGTTCTTTTTGGTCAACCAATTTCATCTACTAATATTTGCCAGCGGTTTTCCTTATCAGTGCCTTTATCAGCCTTTCAGAAACGTGTTAATTTCTTGATGTAACTATCCTCATCCGTTACATGAGCTATTTTAGTTTGTCGCGTCTTGGTTGTGTTACACATTCACTTTTCACGCTTGTTCTCATTTATTGTACATACTTATTTCGTAAAGTTTATTACCGTAAACTATTACACGGACTGATAATAAAATTAATATTATGGACTTCGTCATCGTAGAAGCTTTCTCGGTCATCGCCAATGACAAGATTTTCTTATAAATAAATATGTTATACAGATTTTTTTGACAGGGCCGTAAGGGTAGGTACCTTATCCGTTGTAGTTACAGAACTACGGTTTCAGGAGACTGTCCATAATTTGTTGAGAAATTTTGATCCCCATTCACATATTTTGAAAAAAATGTACTTTGGCCAGAACATCGAGTTGCCATAAACTGTCAAATTTTCTCGTTCGATTTTGAACTTAATTTTCAACGTTTTAAAATTTATAATCGTTTGGAGAAAATTTACAGTTTTGTAGCTTGATGTGCTGGCCACTGTACAGTTAACAAGAAAATGGGCCATTTTCACATAAGCTTTGTTGATGCCAATCGATCCTGTTTCATATAAGAAACAAAAACTATAGGACTAACTGAGGTTTGAGTACTAGTAAAGTCAGAAATCGCAAAAAACTTTTCCCCTTCTCTCTCCGTCTTTCGTAGGAAATAAGACTCCCAACTTACTTTTTATGATGGATAGACTGGCCGCTACAATAATGCTGACTATACCTTTTTCAAAATCTGTGAACGTGGAACAAAAAAAATATCTTTTACTTCAGATAACCAAATCCATACAGTCCGATTTAAATTAAAACTAAATCTTAAAATATAATAAAATAAAATACGGGGAAGAGATCCTATCTGCTACAGTCTTCAGAATTCCATTGCAGCTGCCACGCATTCTGCAGATTAGGGATACAGTTTTCTTACTGATGACGGCATGAAAGCCATCAGTGCGATATAGCACAAACATCCCCGATGCACTACAGAAGCGAGGCAGCCCCAACATCATCCTGAATATGTTATTATACTGGACGCGCAGGACATCCAGCGATCTTTTGGAGTGACTCACCCACAGATTTCCCGTATAAAAGCTTTGACATTACGCCTTAAATAACGTTATCTTGACTTGTTTAGAGCAGCGGAAGAATCTGCAGGCCAGCATGTTACCTCTGACCGCTAAAGCCCTGCGCTGCCTCTCAATATCCTGGTCGTCTTCAAGACTTTCGGTAATTAAATGCCCCAGGTATTTAAATTTCGTGACACGACAAGCCGTTTAGGGTAATATTATGTGAATACTTGGGACATCCACCGGTGGCCCTAAAGACCATATATTCAGTTTTTTGGACATTGTATACAAGGTCGAGTGCACAGCATAGGCCTCACACACTATCTGTAGGCATGGGTTTCATTTTGACAGATTCATTGCGTTATTTACGTTAGTAAATGAATGAATGAAATGAACCGACCCCAGCGTGGTTTGAGGAGGCCCTGTGTCGTAGCGTAGCAGTGGGAACTTTATAAGCTGATTATGATACAAATCTTGTTTCTTTCTTCATGTATCTTTATTGTCCTTACAAATAACATGTGTCAAACGATGATAAGAATTGTTATTGTCTTTTTGTCGAAATTGTTTACTCTTTATTTATTATTTTTATGCTAATCAGTTATAAATTGTTTTATAACCGTGCCAACTTTAAATATGGATTTACATCATAACCAGCTAATCCGATAGATAAAATGCTTACAGATATCTTATAATGACCGGAATGTCATAGAGTGGAATAATAAATAACCTATTCTATCGCTCTCTCTATCTATCTATCTATCTATTTATCTCTATTTCAGTTACCACAAGTTTAACTAAGTAATCACAAACTGCGCAGTGTTTTCCAGTTTAGAACAGATAATAAAATTAATAAATAGCTTATCTATTTTAATTGCGTCTAACATTAAAGTGAACGACCGATTTTAATAAACTCTTTTTGATATGGCTATACCCAAAGTCTCAAATTCAGATAATTTAAGTAAACAAAGGGGATAACATAACAAAAAAAAATTCTTCGTAATGGTAATTCACATAAAATAGCGAAAAAAAAGGTTACATTTTCTTTTAAGTACTGATTTTAAGAAATAATAATTAACAAATAATCATACCGTAATAATTTTTATAAATTTCCGGTTTTAAACAAAGTTATTAAAAAAGGAGATTTTCTGGTATAAAATATTTTATGATACTGGTAATAAAGCAGGAGATACAAACATTTTCAAATCTTCAACAACACTAATATTACAACTCTCTTTCATAGATTCATATTGTAAGTAGCAGCATATCTAGCCACATTTTGGATGAAAACGGCTGTAAACTGTTTCGATTGGAAATCGATTTTGGGAGGCCTACGTCTAGCACTGGACTTAAAAGGGCTGATTATGACGATCATATGCCGTGTCTCCGACATAATACATTGTTTGGCAACGGTATTTTGTTTGTATAGTTCTTAGAATTAATTCACTTTAATTTTAGCGATGACTATTTACAAAAAAGAATACGATAAAATGTTTTGCACCACTGTCCTGTCATTTTTACAATGACATTTCTTGACATTACTTTCTTTACATAAATTATCTGAATTAGAAAGTATTGTATTAGTTTGATGCTGAAAACTGTCTTTCCAGGTTGTAATGTCCTGTAATTTCAATACAGATATTTGTACTGTTGCTCAGACCATGTCATTATCATTATAAGCCTGTGTTGCGGTTCCCTACTTCGACTTTTCCTGGTCTACTGCCAATCTTTTAAGGAGTTCAGCTCATCCCTCGTTCGACTTTTCCTGGTCTACTGCCAATCATAAGTGATCATAATAAATGATCTGAATTGGAGACTTTGGGTATAAGTAATAACAGCCGCATGGGTCGATCGATCAGGTTAAGCTACTTAGTTTTCCATGGATGGGACCATCTTAACATACCAAGACCCCTCCGTGTCTCGGAAAGCACGTTAAAGCCGTTGGTCCCGGCTGTCATTCGTTTATCTGTGACAGTCTTTACGGGTCGTCAGCAGCCCGAAAGTCTTGACAACCAGTCTTACCAAGGGGTATCGTATTACCCAGTAATTGGGTTGTGGAGGTCATGTCGCTCCATGTAAAATACTGGTATTCAGCTGCATACGGTGAGACTGGAAGCCGACCCCAACGTAGTTGGGAAAAGGTAAGGCAGGTAATGATGATATCTTTGACTCAATAAGCTTTACAGTGTTTTCAAACAGGCATCGCAATTTCACGTTTCGGAATTTTTATTTATGTTATGATCGATCTTGATAATGGGATGATCGATGTTTTGACCTTAGCAATCAGAAGATTCTGGTCCTTTTAAAACTTAGCCTTGCAATTGCACCTGTAGATTCTATATTCTTTTGGCATGTATTTAATCGAACCTGTAAAAAATCCTATTTTGCGCTCCAAAAAATATTATTGAACACTCTTATCTAATGATTGCGCCTCTTTTTAACCGACTTCCCAAAACGGAGGAGGTTCTCAATTCATTTTATTTTTATTTTTATATTTGTTACCTCAGAACTCCGTCGTTTATGAACCGATTTGGAAATAGATTTTTTTGTTTGAAAGTTCTCATTTTTATCAAAATCCAGTTCTGATGATGGGATCCATGAGGAATTGAGGGAACTCCTCAAATTTTATAGATATATAGCTGTTGTTTGTGTGATGTAGCAAGTAGTGGTATACGAATTGGTGTGAGGTAGGTACCATACCAAAAAGGGAAAAATAAAAAACTTTTTAACAAATACACAACCGACTTTAAAAAAAATACGAAAAAGTGAAAAATAAAAAAATATTTTTGAGAACATCAAATAACTCCTATTGTGGGGTCCTAAAATACTAAATAGCCAAGTAATTGCATCCAACTTGGATCTAATGGCGGTTGGTTACAGTTCTAACCAAACCCATTTGGTCAGGCCTAGCTTCTTTACTGCGACCAATTCGGTTCGCGCGTGGTTGGTCACAGTTCCAACCTAACCATATCCGTTTGGTCGAGGTACTTACTGTGACCAGCTGTGAGAAAACGCCAGAAAGTTAAAAAGAGGCTCAATTATTCAAAAAGTGTCCCTCATTAAAATATCAATAAGTTTCAGAGGATCAGTTAAATATTCCCTATTCTTTTATTCCCGATCTACTACTATCTATTTACTTTTAAGAAAACTACAGCAGACTGAAATGCTTCCGTTTGAATAACTAGACCGGTGTTATCGTTCCTATTATTGTCCACGCAGATGTTTTCTAAACCCAGTTTAAACATTCAACTCTTCACACATTTTGCTCCGTTTATTGCAGTACTTCACGCTATATTTAAAACTGGATGAATGAGAATAGTTACTAAAATACTGAATTTATTAGACTAATTCGTTGAATTCTACTTTACTGTATCTTCTTTTCTAGTATCGGCACGAGAATAGCTCATGCTGTGGTAAAAATATTCACCAATAAGAAAGGAAACACCCTTCTCCCCGTCACTTGTCCCTAAAGGTTCATTAGAAAACCAGCGTCAGACAGCATCTGTCAGGCGTTAATGCTGAACGGCACACACTATTCTTGTAAAACATTATTTTCATTTTTTATTTTGTAATTTGTTACATTATTCTTTCTTTCATCTTCTTTTTTAAAATATTCACCAATATTTTCACCAGGGCTAGGGCATCAGGTTATCTTAATTCTGTATCTAAATCTTCCATCAAATCCTGTAGAAGATTACCAAAAATCCATACACTGTTTCATGAATTCAACTCTTGAAATGGTTTCGCTGCTGGACGCAGAATTCCTTGCTACAACACCTATTTTCATAGACTATACGATGATTCTACCCAGATTCTCTTGAATCTAAGGGATAGCTGCTAATATTTGAAGCAAAAGTGACTAGAAATGCTGTGAATTGAAATGCTTTTGACTATATTATTAGCATTAAACCGAACTATGTATATCTATAGTCTGGATTTGGGCTCGGTTGATGGCAATACGCTCACCCCCTATTACGTGCGACTGAAACATAACTGTCGAAATGTGGGTATACACTGTAATTACACCTCTGCCCTTCGGGGATTGCAAGCGCTATGTTATATCTACTAAGGTGATTTCTACATTAATATAGTCGTTTCCTAGTGAATTCAGTTACACATGCACGTGATAAAACTCCTTGAACACCTCCATTAGTGTAACGGTGATACGGCTATCATCATTCGATTACTTATCATCAATCACAAGATAATTCGGTAACTGTTCACGAATCATACGATGTTCTGTTTTGACTATGTCAAGAAATAGTCTTTTGTGTCAAA
Source organism: Dryobota labecula (assembly GCA_947523025.1). Classification (NCBI taxonomy): domain Eukaryota; kingdom Metazoa; phylum Arthropoda; class Insecta; order Lepidoptera; family Noctuidae; genus Dryobota; species Dryobota labecula. The sequence goes on along the minus strand of OX383305.1, from coordinate 6,347,245 downwards.
GTTCACATTGTACCAGTTTTTTTTTCTCTATATAACAAGTCCACTGTCTGGGTTTTTTTGATGCCAGTGTATACATTTTTATAATAAACTTCCTAGCCACATTCAAGAACTAAGCCTTAATACATTCAAATGTTTTATAAAGCGGAAACTGTGCCAGAAAGCCTTTTATACTTCTAATGCGGACAAAAGGGCTTGGGATTGAGCTGCTCCAATAAGTTTACACTGAATGTTGTTTTAATATTTTTTTGCTAACTATAATGTATATTTTTCTTTTTCTATATAAGTACCATTTTACATACACAGTGACTTGAATATTTACTTGTAAAGTATTATATTATTTAAATTATTGTGAACTAGCTGACCCGACAGACTTCGTTCTGTCAAAAGCTATTTGACTGTGGCAGTTTGTCTACGCGCAAAGGAAACCTACCTACCCTACCCTACCTTACCCTATCCTACCCTACCCTACCTACCTATCTACCCTACCCTACCCTACCTACCTACCCTACCCTATTCTACCCTACCCTACCCTACCCACCTACCTACCCTACCCTACCCTACCAACCCTACCTACCCTACCCTACCTAACTTTTTTTTTTTTTTTCATAAAATCTATTCTCAGACCTACCAAATGATGACTGACACGTTATGTCAAACGCCATAAAGTTACATTAGAAGATAGAGTTACCTACTTATTATTACAATAAAAATGTAAATATGGTCGTTTTCTTACAATTTTTTTTTTTAACTTTCTTACATTTTTCTTACATAAGAACCTTCTCCTGACAATAACAAACACAACAAAAAAATAATTTGCGAAATCGGTCCAGCCGTTCACGCGTGATGCCGTGACCAAGGGAAATAGGGATTCATTTTTATATATATAGATGTGAGGACTATATGGGTCATTGTTTTTTTTTTTTTCTCTCTCTAGGTTTTAATGATGGTCTGGCAGTTTGAGCACTTTATGCGGCCTACCCAAATGTCCCTTCTTTGGTATTGTTCGTCTAATCGTTGAGCTCCTTAAGTATTGAGTTGAGCTGCACGATTACTGATAAATGCTTACACTGACTGGACAGGTCCACTCAATCTGTATGGTTCTTTCATCAAAAGACCATTTCAGACACCAATCTACATGGTTTTCACATGATCTAACGAAGATTATGTCTGGATTTTAAATTTCTGCCTACGTTTTCACGACTTGTTGTGCTTGTGTATATGATAAATTGTCACAATGGATATTATTTCATCAATACATTCCGCCATGACTGGGTTCTTGTCAAAGGTCTCTTCCATCAAAAAATCTTTTACTTTCAGATATAATTTTGACGTGGCTACTTGAGATTGATTCATTTGTTAAACGTTTGAGTCGCAAGAAATGAGTTGTGAATGTCGATAAAAAAGAAACAGGCCAAAGAAAGAAGTATGGATTGTGTGAAAGATGGTATTATTTATGGCAAGGATGACGAAGGAAATGAACACTAAGATGTGGGCTGATATATTTGGGAAAAAAGTACTGCGTCGACCATACTTATTTATTTAAGGATTAACTCAGGAGGATGAGGGTATGTAATAGTTTTAATGACATACCATGGCCTCCACCATGAATAACAGGGAGGGTCAAGCCAAATGTTTGGCTCCCATTTCTTTTACGCAGGTTAACTCTATCACTGTTACTACTGTAATAGAATGGGTGCGCGTCCGTGACGTGCGCACGCGGCGTCTTGCTCGGCAATGCTCGGCCTCAGTATTGCGTCGGCCGTGCGCGTGACCATACGTATCGCGTCCACGAACCCTTTAATGTTCGATTACGACTGTGTTACATAAAAATTCGCATTCTTTCGCCTTTTGTTACAAGTCGCATCAAAGTGCTCCAAAATTATAAAATTGTTACCAAAATCTTCTTACACTCCAAAGCGTAACGTAATATTTTTGAGGAAAAATATTCGGTAAAGTATCCAAAAGTAATGTTTGCATAGAAAACAACCTATGCAGTTTTTCACAACACCAGTATTCGCGAGCATTCATGCTTGCATGTCGATTTCACTTTCTGTGCCAACGTCGGAGCTGTTATTTGGAATTGTTAAATGACACCCCTTCAGTCAGCTAGTTGGTATTGTAAACGATATTGTTATCTGGCTACTTGTCCAATGTTTGCTGGAAATGGTTATTTGAGAACTGAATGATAAAGTAACCAGACCGCATGATACCCATACATTAGTTTCGACCTGATTGCTTCGTTTTACCTCATTCATAAAGATGCACAGAATTCGAGCGGTTATATCGTCCATACGCTTTGTTTACTGAAGTGTGAAATGATTACAATTTCTTCTATTATCAATATACTTACGCTCCTTTCTCTTATGGGGAAGCTAGACCAAATAGTGTAAATTAAAGTGTATAATGTTACCAGCAAATTTTGTGCTCTCATTTTATTTAAAGATGGTAGTAACATTAGCCAACGGTCATATACCCTTTCATCTGAAAACATTTTAGTTATTCAAACCGTAGTTGACCAACTGCTGGTTCAGATATCATTAGGCAAAGAAAACATTTCCATTTACGTGAAAACCTCATGGCATTTCATCTATTCTTTTCATTCCAATTACTGTGACCGCTTCCGTAGAATTTTCGCTTTCTTGATCAACAATTATTTATGCATTCATTACATGACCGCAGCGTTGGTGCGGTGTGTGAAATTTTAACGATACAACATACTAATACAGTACGGCTTGATAAAACATTTCATCAAACTTCTAATGTTGAATGATGATGAAGAAAAAAAGATTGATGAACACGAGGGTATAAAAGAAATTGTAACATTATTAAGTGATGCAAATGTGTCAACTGTTCATAATTCTGAACAAGTTGTGTGAGTGTCTTCAAAGAATAATGGCTTATTAATGTGCGAGCAGACAGAAAAATATAAACCGCATTGTTGAATAAAGTTAAAAGATGTCTTTATAGCCAACAAAACATGCGAAGCCTGTAAAAGGTTGCAGTGCCATTCTTCATGCTTGTGCAATTTTGGCTCCTACTGATCTTAAAAGAGGAGATACTTGACAAACACACAGCATATTTATCAGTGTTTTCAAGATTATACCTCATTTGCCCTTGCGGTGATCCTCATTCAAGTCATGTATTTTTAAGCAAGAATTCTTTGTCTCTGACGATTTGCATTAAACATTGGAACTTGGAACCGCAAATAGCTCGCCATGTGCGTATTTCTTTGAATTGTCAGATAACTTCTTGAGAAGATTTTTTATTCATTATAATTAATTTGATACCATAGTTGATAAAAAATAAACTAGTCTCGGATCTCGACCTTGTTAGATAATTATAGTTAAGTATTTTAGACTCATCCATCACTCATACTCCGTTCCGATTCGATGATTCTTTTTGACAATTTGAAGTGTTTCGCAAAATGCGAATAAACATTTTCAGTGATTTTCCTCATACATTACAAAAGAGATATTTTTTTTTTGTTTTTTTTTTTTTTTCATTTACCAAATAAACCAAATGATTTGTTGATGGATCCATAGAGGAAATTCAATTTGACCCATAAAACATGATTGCATCAAATCTGACGGCGATCTGTACAAATTGTAATTTGCTTACAATGGCTGATTCATTCTATTGTGGTAACACTAAGTGAGGAGCTAATGTAATGCTTTCGTTTACTATTTCAATTTACACCTACGATAGTCGGTAAACCGTCACGTTTCAGTGTGTAACATACAATTCGCTTCTTAGGACCAAATTATCGAGAAAAAAACTGGCCAGATACAGATTCATGTCTCTTTAAAGATTTCTACAATGGGTGTTTATGATATTTATGATGAAATAATAAATGGTTTTCTATATTATTAGCTTATGTACGTCAACGCTGATCAGCACGAAAAGGGTAAAAGCCAAAGATATCAAAGGGCGTGTCGCATACCAAGTCACATGCAACAATAGCGTGCTAGGTTAGGTTAGATAAACTTCATCACAGTAATGAAGCTTATCGCTAAAGAGTTCATAGACGATGCTAGCGATGTCCGAAAGATGGTTAGATGAAAAACAGATATTATTATTAAGATCAAAATTGGTAGAATACTCCAATTATAATGCCAGATTGCATCAGTATAGTACCAAATACTGCGATAACAAACTCATGATATGGAAATTCGTCACGTGTTTCATATTGTAAATACTCTTCCAAATTTAATTATTAACAAAGCTGTTTGCACCTAATTTTCGAGCAAGTGACGATCCTGAATAGTCAATTTCTGAAATATTCACTAAAATAATTTCAAATCCAAGTTTAGATTCAAAACGAATTAAATAAAATAAATAAGTAGTTCGACTAATAGTCTAGTACGGATCTAAGTGAAATTAATACATTAAACCACAGAAAAATCGTCGTTAAGTATGTAAAACGAATTATTTCACAATTGGAATGTATACATATCGATGCCTAACAGCCAAAAAGGGATAAGCGACATTATTTTGCGAAATCGACAAACAATAGACGCAGAAAAAAAAGCTGTTTCTAACCATAAAACAAAAGTCGATTTCGCAAAAAAAAAAAAATGTCGCTTATCCCTTTTTGGCTGTTAGGCATCGATATGATTAAATTGATGGAGTTCGGTAAAGCCTACCAGATTGTTGCTCATCATAAAAGTTATTTGTTTTTGTATTGACTATTTGACACTTGATTAAACATTATCACGCATCACACGATGACCATTCGATGAACGTTATCTTCCACGCCCGAATCCACGTTTTCTTATGAAGAAATATTTGTTACACCTGAACTTATTACTCGTGTTCTCGACCTTCCATCTCATCGCACCGACCGGTTTGTTATGTCAGGCTCAGAACACACCTCCTCACGTCTTAGAATTGATGTGCAAAAACTATACATTCCTCGGTAGAAGGGCTTGACTCCTGATTACTTTCATTAGTTTCTTTATCGATTTTGTCATTAGTATCTGCATGTTGTTCTCGAATCATTTTTTTAATTTTTATAACATGCAATCTATTATTTCCACTCGTAATATTTATCTAGCACTAAAGTGTGTTGTATCACGGTTTTATTTGTTCACTTCCCACATCATTTGTCCCCCTTCATTGTCCTTTAAGTACTTGCTCCCTACTGGTTGCCAGCGCGAAAGTCATCCATATCAATCATGATCTCCTTCACGCGCTTACTTTGCCCGTTCACAGTTCATTAGTTTATCACCAAGCAATTAGGTCGTTATTAATTACTGTTTTCATATCAATATCGCATGGCAAGCTATTGCCGTCGATATCTATCACGTTAGTGCAAACGCTTCGGGCAAATCAACGGACGTAGGTCAGCGGAGTGCACATTGTGACATCTGTACAGCAACACTGTCAATACAATTCCGACTTTCGAGGAGGTAACACGTATTACCACCGTTCGCAAAGAAATTGAAATCGATAATTTGATATCTTTTTAGAACTCGATAAAGATAAGTTGCGTAAATCTCCGAGGTTTGTAGTGAAATCTATAAATTGAGAAATATAATTAGTGAAGATTTCGTCCAAGATAGTGGAAGTAAGTGCGTTGTGGAACTGGACGGCTGGTGATGTAGTGTCGGTGCACAACAGCAGCGAGATGGATACGATGATAAGCGTGTGGACGATGGTGGAGCATGTGCGGGTGGCCAGCGGGGCCGCCGAGCTCGCCATCTTCACGGCTATTCTCTACTGGTTCTTCACATCCAGGTGTGTACTCCTCATCAATAGCTTCTGATTTTCGGGAACAACTTCCTAAAATGTCTGAAAATCCTGAAGAATGAATTGTTTTTTTTTTTTTGTATTTTCTCTTTAAATCTACAGCCTGTAGTTTTTAATAAGCTGCTTCTGAAATTTATTACTAATTAAGAATTACATTAACACAAAATTTATATACGTAATTGTAGAATAAACAACAATTTAAAAAGGAGAACTAGGTATTATTACACCAACTGATGTAATTTTAGAAGCTGTAAATAAATACAAAATTGAAACAGTAGTCTAAAGGACATTTTGTAATTTAAGTAATTAAAACAATTTAATACTTAGTTACAAACGCACGCAAGCGGAACCTTTATTTGGTGTATTTTGTGTGACGACTTTAAAGGACATTGAAACAATGAAAGCGAGTTCCCACTCGTTAATGCAGTAATTATTATAATACACAGTTGTTTTCTATCAAGTAGACAAGTAGCCAGTGGAAACATTAAAACTTATTTGGATATCTGAAAATCAGAGACGTGTTGAGTGAAGCATAGAAACCAAAGGTTTAATAAATAAACCATAACTCAAATAATTCGTAATAAAGGAATTAAACCAGACTTGCGGTCTTAAAAAAAATATTTTCGCAAAGAAACGTAATGCCGGGGTTCTTATGAAAATAATGGAATTTGGTCAGTTGGTCTCTACACCAAAATAAATTGCTGTTATAAATAAAAGAATCAACGAAAACCGTATTTTAATTACACTTAATTTCAATTTTGCAACTAAACAATCTTTTCATCCTACTTCTCCACTTAATTGTACACAATGTTTAGTAACTAGCTAAACCACTGCATGGACACATTGTAATACATGTCTTTCTATATACTTAAGTCCAGACTTCTAATAATTGAGATTTAATTGAAAGTTGGTCTACTCTCTCTTGCAGCCTACCCACGATCGTTCAAAGCGATTGGCGTCTTTACTGCTATTCAATGTATTTAATTAAAAACTAGATAAATTGCCTGTTTACACTGATACAGTCTTACTGCGGTTACACTAATTGGTTTATCTAAAGGTCAATCGTGTTCAAACAGTTATAATTCCGCATGAATCCATGTCATTGATAGTTTTCATGAGATTTCCTAGTTTTCCTAGAAAATTCCACGTTATATTTCTACTATTTTTAGAGGCTTCAAACTATCTTTGTGTTTAATTTGACCATGTCCAGCCATTGATGGATGCTAGCCTTCTTCCTTATCTTTTTTAGTGTCATCAACTCATCATCAATGTCCAACTTATGTGCTGTTAGAAATCGATTCCATATGCCGTCCACACGTAAAAATTGATTATCTGTCATGCGTTGAATTGCAAAAAGTTTATTGTTAACAAGTCACTTAAGTTAATTAATTAAAACAAGATTAACAACATATTATGATATCTTTGTTAAAGAAAAACGATAGAAAAACAATCTAGACAGTGAAAACAAATGTGAGCTAACTGTGGAGCTAACTAACATTCACACAGAAACTCACATACAAATTAAAATACTTGGTTGATGTTAATGACTTAAATTCTGCCTCAAACTTTATTTATAAACATTTTCTGTTTTGTGATATGAAAACAAAGAAACGCATGATTAACAAAACTGCGTAAAGTACATAAAAAATCGGGGCCCGTCAACTACTCATTATTATTGCTTGTAAACAAATTAATTTAGACCCGCTTCGTTGTTTAGGTCTTTCGATGTCCCTTTTGTAGATAATTAAAAAGCTTTACTTTAAGATAAATACCGGTGCGCCACGAATATAAATTGTTGCTTATTTAGTTATATTTTGAGTTGAATATTTTGCTGTGCAATCAGTAATTTGGAATTCGGATTATTTTTGGATACAAAAAGTATTTTTTTTATTTGCGTTTAAATACTACAGTTTAAGATACTGTGTACAGGTAAGAGAAGGAAATCGATCGCCGCATCGAAAATGCCTGGAAAAGCTACTGGTCCATGAAGAAGCTAATGAAGGGCGATCTATCGATTTCTCTGAAGCGAAAACTCATCGATATGTGTATCCTGCCCGTCCTAACTTACGGTACTCATACCTGGTCGCTCACTGAGTCGCATAAGTTCCGCCTTGGGGTTTGCCAAAGAGCAATTGAGCGCAGCATCTTGGGCGTTAACGGGGATCCTAGACGTAGGCAAAAAAGCTGCCAAGCTGAAATGGGGTTGGACGGGTCACGTCAGCTGCATGCACAGTGACCGCTGGGCAACAGTCTCCACACGGTGGGTGCCTGAGGCGCTGCCAAGGACGGCCCAGGAAGAGGTAGCAAAGACGAAGACGACCTCGACACGTACCGCAAGGGCTGGACCGAGGTGGCTCTACAAAAAAAAATAGATATTGTTGCGGTTATTCGCGATTTTCCATAAATAGTCTGTCTTATGAAATATTCGACATACTTGACTAATACATCTGTTTCATGGAAATCAACGAATTTTGCATGTGGTAGGACATTCGGAAATTCTTAATTACTGTCTCTTTCTCCTGTTTGACTTCTTTTTCATCCCATTTTAATCCACTATGTAGAAGAATACTCTGTAAGATTCCATATGTCGCGATCTACAGCCGTTCCCATCTATGAATTTTCTATATGACCATGTTTCCATTCAGTGACTGAATAAATTCCTAGTCTGATTTCGCTCCATTCTGAAGCCTATACCTAGCCTTATGTGCGAACACTACACTAATTTATTCGTTAAGCATCAATAAATGTACTATTATCATAAGCTATTACAGTTCAAGAGTTATTGGAATGTTCCGTATTATTGATCGTGTCATATACATATTATAACTGTTTGTCACAGTCTACCTATGTATATTGTATTGTATATCTTGAGGGAGGTTCATTAACTTTAATTTATTCACTGAAAGGAATAACAAAGGTTCTTGTAATGTAAATATGGTAGACTATGCATTATTCGCATATAGTTTCTGTAAAACTCTCTGTTATTGCGTCCCTGCTATATGGGATGGTATGAAACTATTCGAATTCCTTTGAACTATCATCATCTTCCTGCCCTTGCCCCTTGGCTTCCTTACTTGGGGTCGGCGCAACACGTTTTCTTTTTCCATTCTCCCCTGTCAACCGTCACTCTTCCATTCACTCCCTTCTCTTTCACATCATTCTTCACACAATCCATCCATCTTTTTTCTTGGCCTTCCTCTCCCTCTCCATCCATCCACATTTATATTTATCACTCTCCTCGTCACATGCTAATTTCTTTGAACCAAACAGCATTAGATGCACCGACGTATGTTTTACAAACAGTGCTTTTGCCATCTCCACCAATGCCCTCGATTGGTTTATATACAAGACCAACGCAGCCTGACTGATAAATATTGTAATATCTCTCGTCAACATTACAAGAGAGTAATCATGAACTTTCTTGCCGGACCGAACCTAAATCCGGATTTTGAAGATCCCAACTCAATTATTTTTATGGACTATAAGAAAGAAAAACTTGTGGTTAATCTTGAATATAGCATTTCTGCTGCGCCACAGACAAAACCGTAAAAACCGATGTGCTACTACTATTATTTAAATAGCGCTTTGTATTTCCATTTCCTTTATAGTTCTTTTGATGTTGTATGCCATTTTATATTTTACGATCTGAAAATGAATGAAGTAAAGTAAATGTATATTATGGCATCTGATTATTTTCTTAATGTATATATATGACATTTACAACCACAAGATGGTTGTAAATGTCTTTTTGGATTTCTGTGATACCTGTGTTAATTGCGGTTGCATCCGAAATGAGATCAAAGTTGTTTTAATTGTAACAGAATATTTTAAAAAATATGACGAGGATGTCCGGATTAGCCGTCTTATGAATATTGTCGACTTGAATGTTCATTTTGTTTTTATTTTCGTTTAGGTCGTGCTTATTATTCTGACATACTACACATCCATAGGTACTTTTATCAATAGCCAGTGTCAACACTCAGTCAAATAAATGTTTTGTATCAATCTATTGCTTCTTTGTGAACGTTAGTATTTTGATTATGAATGTGCACTTGATATTATGCCTGTTAATACAAATGTCCCCCGTATGAACTTAAAACATAATAATATAATTAAGATCTCTACGCTCATTTCCTCATACGGATTATTTAGAAGTTAATCAGATTTTTAGTTGATATTTTATAGCTATTGCTTGTCATAGTTGTATAAGGTAGTAGTATCAGATGAAAATATGAAGAAATAAAAATTCGGTTTATCCTAAGGCACATACAATGCATCATTATAGCCTTTGGGTCCTTATTCTTTAGATTGTGAAGAAAGCATGCTTGAACAATGTTTCACGACAACAAAAGGATGACGAAGCCTAACGTATATGGAAATACAGGTTGCTAGCCTACCCACATACTCTTGCTAACTTCAGTACAAATATTAATATAAAGAGAATCATCAAAAATCCCATTTAGCATTCCAATAATAATAGATTTAAAACTGCTGATAAAATATTCGGAAGCTATTCTATATTATTATTAATCAGCACGTGTCTGAAATCATTTTCTTATTTTCGCAAAATGATAAGTTAACTAGCGGTTGCGTCATTAAAGATAAGGGTTATTGACTTCTCAAGTTTAGAAAAGTGGACCGGTTGACCCAGGGGCCAGGCCAACTGGTATGCGATCCGCGTTTTTCTTAAACTAGAAATCAAGTAAATAACATTATTTTTAAGCAGGTACTGACTAACTGTTGATGCATAAAAATTAAACATGGGGCTTAAAAGACCAAAAGGACTGGCACCCCAAATGCGAAACACACTTTCTATCAAATTCATAAACCACAGATAATTTGATTATTCAAAAATTCGTCTGTTCAACAACGTAAATAATACAATGAATATTGTTGATTAGTCAAAATTAATGGCATTGGGATTTTAACGGTGTTTTACACAATTAACCCGCACAAAATCATCAAAAGTATTAAATCCATACTTCTATTGTATATGTGAAAGTAACTCTGTATATCTGTCGTTACGTTTCCACGCCTAAACCGCAGAACCGATCGTCATGAAATCTGGCAGAGATATAGCCTGGGATATAGAGACGGACATATGCTACTTTTTACCCGATAACCGACATCCACGCGGGCGGAGCCGCGGGCAAAAGCTAGTATTATATATAAATAGCACTTCGCTCGCGACTTCGTCCGCTTGGATTTCTAATTTTCTCTTAAAAAATATAACACCCTCTCCACCCTTTTTAACTGTTAGTTTTGTAAAATTAATGAATAAGATCCTTTTAACCGCTGAACCGATCGTCATGAAATTTGACAGAGCTATAGCCTGGGATATGGAGACGGACATAGGCTACTTTTTTTACGAGATAACCTACATCCACCGGGGATCAAGGTGGAGCCGTGGACAATACAGACAATACAGGAGAAATTCCAAGTGTGGGGCAACGTTTAAAAAAAAAGCTAGTAAACAAATAATCATAATCGATACAAAGAGTACTTTACTTACCCTCGCAAGTTTCTATGAAAAATAATGTTGGTATCAAATCGTTCATCCAAGAATTTTGAGTACCGTAACATATGGAAGGCTCGACCGTAATGCTGTGGGTGTGGCATAAGTTGTGGAGTCAAATGACTCAACCTAGATGCAAAAAGCCACATTTCTATGACTCAACGTAGAAGTAAAAAACCGTTGCCCGAAAGGACCATTTTTCATAACTTCATCTTTTTTGTCCACAGCCGCGTAGCCGACATGCTGGAGGTGGTTGGCGAACGCGTTGGAGGATGGTGTGGCAGAGACACAAGCAGTTCACTGCGACAAGCGGTGCGCGCACGCAAAAGACAGTCCGAAACTTATGCCAAGTTTGAAAGTGAAATCATTGTGAGTTTTTTTTTACCTTCATAATATCGTTTAGTGCAGAGGTGGCCCAATAAGCTATTGTGGCCCTGTAAAAACGGCTGCGACTTAAGAGTCATTTCGAACCCAGATAGACTCCTTACTTTGTGTAAACTATGTGATCACCACTGCTCTCAAAACGGTTAACGAAAACATCGTGAGGAAACGGGCATGTCCTGGTCCTGAAACCAAAAATTGTAAAAATTTTACGTCCACCAATAACGGTCACCTAGGGATCTCACAGAGAGAAAGCCTGTGTACCGCTGATTAAGCTATATCGTCATCATCATCTACTACTACCGTTCTTTATATTGTTTTAACCTATATGGATGTTGCTTATCCGATTATTTTTACTTTTTATATGACATTTTCGCCTCTTGTGCACTAATATCATTCAAGAAGTTGTATTGTCTGTCAAGGATATTAACAGTATCATTATTTAACCCTATCACTATGGCTTCAAATCATACCAGCTAGGTTCCCTTTTGTATGGTTAAATCTATGAGCAATCAGCGATTAGGTATTTGCTGCTCGTATGGGGTTTGCCTTGACTTATTAGTTCCACTTACGAGATTAAAATTCTACAACTGATTTAGTTTCTGTTACTAGTAACTTGGATTCGAAAAATACTTTAAATAATGTTACCATTGAAGATGTTTGACTAACTGCTTCCGTTGAAGCAACCATACGAGCCGTTAGGGTATTAGTATTCATTCCATAATTTCCGCTTTCCTTTGTAGTCATGATATACTTAAAACTCGTTTTTGTACATTTATAATGATATCTGAAACAAAATTGTATTAATCCTCTAAGGCATTAGTGGTGTGATCGTGTCATATTACAACTCAAGTAAGCATCAATTCCAACTACGTAAGACATCTTATTATGATTATTTTCTTATTCTCTATGAAGGATTTTGTTTGATTCTAAAACGTCTGGTTCCTTCCCATCATTATCATCATTTACCATGTATCTGTTATCCAATGTTTATCATATTAATATCTCATGCTTTGCATCAACTATTTAGCAATTCCTTTCCACGACTGTTTTTGATTATCGTCATTTGTAATTTATTCTATGTGATGCAAGTCCTAATTCTTGACATCGCAACTTATATCTCGATCAACAAAATCTTGCAATGCCTTTTTGCATGTTTAGTCCCAGTTTCTGCCACAGTGAGTGTGGCAATCGTCAACAGTAATCATAAACGACTTTTGTCATTGAGTGCACATAGTATCTATTACGTTAACCGCTAGTTACGAATGAAGTAACATCGTTATATTAGTAATCATTGTTATACCGACTCCTATCATCACGAAACGTTTTAACACCAACAATTTGGGCACTATATTGCGAACTAATACAGCAATAATCTTCTAAATCACACTTATATTTTTAACCTACATTCTACACGTGGAGTTTAGCGTTGTTTATTTTTGGCATCTTTAACCTGAGCCGGAAAACATATCATTTGCGACGTTCTCGTGTTTACGTTTCTGTAAAAATAGAAGTGATTTCTTCAGACAGAATCATTTTGACGATAAACAAATGATGAGTAAGTTGATTTGCATATTAGTTAGTCATACAGTTTATTAGGTTTTCACATGTCACGTTTTTCCCACTGGTTCTTTGATAAATTTTGTGTGTACGCTGTGCTTTGATAAAAATAAACAGTAAAGACTCGTTTTCTTTCGTGATGATGTTTGTTAAAGTTGGGAAAATGAGAAAATATGCTAATTGATGCTTTCTATTACTGGTACGGAATGGTTGTCCCTTTTTGGGACTTTTTCTAAAATAAGAGTAACATAAGTTACTCCCTATAACATCAGCTATCTGCCAGTGAAAGTCCCGTCAAAATTAGTCCAGCCGTTTCGGAGATTAGCCGAAACAAACAAACAGACAGACAATAATTTAAAAAAAAAATTTTTTTTTTGTTGGAAGTACCGTGTATACTTTCATATGCATTTAGTAAAAAGCTCTTTTGTATTTGCTTATATGAATAGCTGTTCCACTCTTTTTCAATTTAATCTGCAGCGTATTTTTGTGTTATAATTTTAATCTAGTACGCTGCCTGTTAGCTACAATCAGTTAATGGCAGGAAAATGCTTGCATCCTCTTGATACAATTTAATTATTCGGCTTCAACGGCGCTACCTTATTTAGATAATCTACTGATGGATTTGTTATACCGAACAACTGCACCCTAATTGCGTAACACACAATCAATCGCAATCTGAATTAATTTGGAGCAAACTGCTAATCCATTGCTTCTTATGTTCAAAAAATTTATTTGCTCGACAACGTAAATAAGGCAATGAATGTTGTTGAACTATAGTCGTTGTCAAATTTTTGACGGACGACACGCAACCGTTTTCTCGACGACAAAAACGGTTGCAAAAAACGGTCGTCGTTGCAAATGGTTTGAAGACGGACGATGGACGACGGACGACGAAACTTATCCAACATGAAATAGAATTGCGTTTTCGTCGAGTGAAATAGTTGCAGTTTCATACAACTATCAACGGGTTTGATCGTCGCATCACGAACGACAGCATTGACAACTGGTAGATTATCGACTGTATTTCATCGACATAAAGTTCAACTTCTATTGTAAGGACTGTTTTGTAAACGAACGCGGAACGACGACGCGACGGACGAGATAGTTGATTCATTGCATTCTCGACTATATTTTCATAGACGTAAAATAAAAAATCGCACTAAATAATTCGAAGACTGGTTTGTGCAACGAAGACTGGTTTATGCAACGAAGACTGTTTGAACCCAGGACGTAAAACGGTTTCATCGTCGCAGAACACAAAACGGTCTTTGAAAACGATTCGTCTTCGCAACGCCCACTCCTATTGAACTGTCAAAATGAAACCCATTCCTACTGATAGTATGTTACGCAATTACCCCACTGCTTTTAGGGCTCGCTTGTACTTGGGCTCGCCATAAATGTTTAGCGCTAAACATATTTAAAAGAACTGCCTCTTTGGTCTAGTGGTCTCAAGCGCTACTGCTCAGCACGAGGTCCTGGGCTCGATTCCTGGGTCGGGCAAAGTGTTATTGGGTTTTTCCATCAGGAATTTCTCAGTAGCAGCCCGGACTCTGGATCTGAGCCCGGTTGATGACAATAGGCTTGCCCCCTATTACATGGGACTATTAACTGGCGAAATGTGGGTGTACTAATGGTACACCTCTGCCTTAAGTTTTTGGGAATACTGGCGTGATGTTATGTATATATGTATATTTAAAACATGATTCTGTCTTATCTTCAAACGATTCACAGAAACAGAACCAGAAATCCTTTAATATGTGTAGCGGTAAACCTATTTAAGCAAGCGGAACTTAGTGCCACTTTAATACTAAATTAAACAATTCCTTCAACAGTGTCGCAGATCCTCACTCTTCAGAATAAAGGAAGGACCAGTAGTGCCAGCTCCTGAACCACAGACGAGACCGCCAGCGGGCCTGGCTTGTGGAAGATGTGCACCTGTTTCCAGGGTAAGTTCATTAGATTTACATGGTTTAAAGAGATCCTAGATCCATGTCTAGCTAAGACCTTAGTCAACGACTTCTGAAAACTATTTTTTCTGTATGTTGGTTTATGTAAAACACTTTTACACGTCAATAAGTAATATTTTTAAAACTAGATGAGGACGGTGTTATCTATTCGATTACTCTGAGATGAAACACCAAAAGTCTCTTTTAAAGCCCAGACATAATCTTGATCAGATCATGTTAGGACTATTTTGGTAAGACGGCTAAAAGATATTCTAAATTAAATATTATATTTGTTTTAATTATTGTGAATGTAAGGACTATGTGGGTTATAGTTTATTTTTTGTTTTGTGTTTTTCAAAGTTATTTTTTATCATGGTCTGGCCTGGGCATCGTCGTCACATATAATTAATGTATACAAAATATTGTTAACATTTTAAAAGAGTATGTATGGAGTTTATTGCCCATTCTTCTCTTGTGGAAAGGGCAACAGAATCAATTAATTATTTTTGTAATTTTTGACTACCCAAATGTCTTTTCGTTGGTATTGATGCCGAATCGTTGAGCTCCTTTAGTTCTGAGTTGATCTGCTTGATTACTGACAAATGCGTGCTCTGACTGGACAGGTCCACACAATCTATTTGGTTCTTTCATCAAAAGACCCATTTTAGACACCAATCTGTCATTGTCTGGACTTTAAAAGGGACTGTGACCTCCGAGTTTGTTTCGGCCTTCCTCCTCTGAGTAATCAGATAGGAAACGCCGACCTCATCTAGTTTTTAAAACATGATTGACGTATAAAAGTGTTTGTACAAACCTACTTACAGAAATAAAATCATTTAAATACTTTGAAACCTTAAGATCCTCTAAATGCTATGCGAAATACTGTCATAATATTAATTTAGTAGAGCAAATAAGTTACACACAATTAAATGTAAGTACTTGTGTATGTATTTACTTTAATATGTACCTACCTTTATTTACCTTTTGTTCAAGCCTTGACCTGAATATAATATTTTAAATAAAAACTGTTTATTTTGTAATACTGAAACATCTAAAAATTTTCTACAGTTTTAATGAATTTTTCAGACAATTTAAATTATGCAAAAGTTTATTAATTACTAACTTACTTACTCGTTTTTTTTTTAACAACTTACAAGTTAACATTGTATTATTTTTTATTTTTTTACTTTTATATTGTTATTTTCCGTGTTTAACACTAAATGATAATATCGGACACTGAAAAAAGTGTAATTTAGTATTGTTAACATTACATTACCACAGAATTACAGTATACGTGCTATCATAACAACAGTGCAATGAAGGTTATTTTAGCATTTGAATTATAATTTAAAAACTAAACTTGCGCCTCTTGGTCCTTTAAGCCGGATATTTTTTTTACTTAATCCTCTTGGTCCTTTAAGCCGGATAATTTTTTTTTTTTAACTTAGTCTGCGTGGTCCTTTGAACCGGATCTTTTCCAGGATTTTAACATATTACTAATTGGACCGCGTTGCCTTGTTTCGCAAATCATCTTGGTGTACTACTTTCAAAAGCCTCTGTTTATTCGTTGGTTTTAAAGAAGGCACATACGAAGGTATACTGTAAATAAAATAAAACAATACTGTAAAATAACACATTTTAAACAAAGACTTCCATTTGGGCTGATTAATAAAATACGCAGTGCAAAGTGTAAAGTTCGTTATCATTATCACGGCGCCGGCGTAAAGAGCAATGTCTTCCGCACTTGGTTTTTTTTGTTCAATCGTCCATTTTTAAAACACGAACTGCGCATTAATAGTACTTATAAATAGTAGGTTGAGTTGATACTGGTATCTTTTGTGCTACTAACACATTTATTATGTATAATGTAGATGATAGACCCAGATGTGTGGGTAAATATTTGTGGCAAACTATGAAAATTTTAGTAAGTGTTTCATACATTACCTACTGTTCTGAAGACACAGAAGGGTTTAACAAAACTGCAGCTAGCAGTTGATTTTTGAATACTTTAATAATTGGGAAAACACGCAACAAATCTGTTTATTTGTTGTCTGTTTTTTGGTAGCGTCATCTGACCACTTAGGAGACTTATTAGAGAAGACTTGGGATGTACGCCACCCTGCAATGAACCCGCATTTCGACTTGAGATTAACAAACAGCTCACTCACTCTCACAGAGAGAAGGCCTTGATTCCCACCAGTGAGACGGAAGTGTGACAGTATAGGCTGTTTAATTGGTTATGTCGTTTTTTGACTTGCAAATCTTTATCAAACTAGCCTCCTGCATCACAAAACCGGAAAGAGCGATGGTATGAATGAATCAACTACAATGTAATCAATGCATGTCCGAGTAAGGACGCATTGACACATACCATACATTACGAAGGACTTTTCCTTTGACAAGTCATTTTGAAACCTTAGACCATGTCGTTCAGTAACTGTTACTATTGAGGGCCATATCGCTGATGGTATTTTCTCAATAACTTGTAAAAGAAAATTAAATACACAATGGTGCCGATTCCCTTGTTCACAAACTAAACTAAATTTAAGTTCAGTGCATCTTTTTCTTTCTATTTCATTAAGAAAAGGACAAAAGATAAATTTTAGTTTAGTCCTGTCAAATTAATCAGCGCTTGACGTAAATTGGCGTAATTTTAGTCGGCAAGTTTTTAATCACGTCTAAACTTGTATGGAGTAGTGACAGGCGCTGATTAATTTGACAGGACTAAACTAAAGTTTATCTTCTGTCTTTTTCTTAATGAAATAGAAAGAAAAAGATGCATTGAACTTAAATTTAGTTTAGTTTGTGAACAAGGGAATCGGCACCATTAACACATTATATATTCCATGAAAAGAAAACAAAATGCTAATGTGTGAATTAATGATCTTATAAAGGCGATAAAAGATGACGGCAGCATCTTTCTGGGTGTTCGAAGATGCAATCTAGTAGTATACTGCCATTGTATCTCCTCTCCCAAATATTTTGTTAAAGATTGCTGGTTTTAATTTGAAGCTGCTAATGTATTTAGCTGCATCGGATTCCAACTAGAATTTCTTAGTAAGATCATCTTAGATGTCTCAACGCCAACTACTTAAGTCGTAGGCTTGGATAAGGCTAGAATGATGACGTATATTCAAATGAGTAGATTTTTTTATCATAAAAAGTCCTAGCACGTACCATAGTGACACATCTCACATAATTTGACGAATCTCTCATACAAAATGTGCGACATATTTTTTGTCACAGTAGCCTGACTCGCCTGTTTGTAATTGTATACAATGATGATCATTAAGATGCCAATTGTCTTGTAATGACACGAGGTTAATAAAGGGAACGCTATCGTCCCTGTGTTCGGCCGGAACAAATACTCGCTGTGAATCTATTTTAGTTAAAGGTTATCCGACTTCTTGACCTAGAATTTGTTTTATGTGTGCCGTGTGACGCTGAATTTAAATGACACTTGGGTACATGAATTTTAATGATACACCTGAACTACTTATGTGTGAAACAGTCATTTCATTGATATTACATTTGTTTTGATTGGAAGAGAAAGTCGTGGGCGATAAAACACTTACTGAAAGGTTACGTCATCTCATAAAAGGACTCGACACTTGATGGCAAAATAAATGCATTTCGATAACTGCCCAGTGTTCATATACGACCAGTGATGAAATCACGGGCACCCTTTATAGATCCCTGTAACGAATTTGGAATAATGTGTCATTGCCCAATGAATTACCTTACTTAAGTGGTACCTAGTGGGTACATTGCTCGCAGAACAGATGGCCGAAAGGGCCCGAAAGGTTCTGGAGTGGCGACCGCGTACCGCAAGTAAGACGTAGCGATAACCATGTGAAGGGCGCAGGAATCCGCTGGATGCGAGAAGCGCAGAATCGGTCGAAGCGGCGGTGCTTGGGGGAGGCCTATGTCCAGCAGTGGACGACTTTCGGCTGAATGATGATGATGTATGTGTCATCGTGTAACTTACGCTGTTTTAGTATCTTGAGCAAGAAATTGCTACTCTATGATGGTAACATAACTTATCTCTTACGTAACTTTTCGCCAGAGATTATATTCATATTGTAATTCTAGTGCTTCCTGTCTTAAATGAAATAATTTCCTATATTAAACGTAGGTAATTTTTTGCATAAACCAATCATAAAAACATGGATCTGTACTTCGACTTGGCTCAAAATAAACAACGTCGTGTAACTGAAGGTTAATTACGGAAATAAGTTTAAGCAATAAATTGTTTATCCGCGTATTGCCATGCGTAGTGTGGAACGCCCCCCAGCTAGATGGACCTCAAAAAGGTGTCTGAGACAGACTGGATGCGGAAGGCTGAGGACAGGGTGTTGTGGCATTTGTGGCACAGTCTGGGAGAGCCCTATGTCAATGGACTGCGATAGTCTGAGTTAATTGATTAAATTATTTTGGATATTGCAGTAAGAACAAAAGAAACTAAAATTTATATGACGACGTCGCTGTCGATACAAAAAGTATATCTGTGTGATAAATTTGATGTCTTATAAACATTAATAATTAGTAGAAGCCTTGCGTTCACTGTTTTTGTCGACATTTATACTGCTGTACCTCGAAAAGCTTTTAAACCAATGATGTCAAACAATTATTAACTCGATCCTTACAGCTTGCGATGAGTCGTATAATTGACTGACGTATACACTTGTCTTTGAAATCTGGGTGATATAGTATCCACTGCTGGAGAAAGGCATTGCTTAAAGATCGGTTTTGGGTCATTTACATCTAATAGCTACCCATAATCTTCA
The DNA here is from genome assembly GCA_947523025.1 of Dryobota labecula. Lineage (NCBI taxonomy): Eukaryota > Metazoa > Arthropoda > Insecta > Lepidoptera > Noctuidae > Dryobota > Dryobota labecula. The sequence goes on along the minus strand of OX383305.1, from coordinate 6,327,308 downwards.
GGCTTTTGTCCATTCGGTCTGAAACCGTGTAAAACGCTTTTCGGATGGTCATGTTCGTCATTCTAGAATATTTTCCTTCATTTTAACCGCATTTGGTTTGCTTCTTCTACCTCTACTTACACTACCAATTTGGATCACCTTCCTTTCTGATATTAAGTAGTTGATGCTTGTATGCCTTACTTATTTCTTCTTTTTCCTTTATTTCAACAAGTTCAAATACATTAATGTCCCTTTCTCAGATTTTTCAGTAAACTTTTTTTTTGATGCTGTCAGCTATTTATGTTTATGGACATTATTTATCTTTCTTCCGTTTTCCTTCATCAATAGAGTCTATATGGAAGCTAATATCAAGTAGTAGACTTTCGTAAACTAAAACTTTTTCTTACACACACCCGTTAATATTTCTATGTTATGATATCTTTGTTTTAATAGCGGAGGCGATTGTTTCATGACCGCTTTGTGAAGTATATCTGGCCTCTAGTGCAAACGGATGTATCAGTTCTTTATCAAAAGAACTTTGTACAACCGATAGTGTTGCTTTGTTCCCAATATTGCACGTGTTTTGTTATTGTATTGTATCGGTTTCCTTGAGATAAACTGATTTTTGATTGGAAGATTTTCAAATGTATTTGCTTGATAAGAAATTATTTTCGTACTTGCATACTGTATGTCACATCTGAAAGCCCTCTGTATTCATGGAGAAGAAAATGACGATAGAGTGAATTTCAGATATCAATAATTTCATGTTTCCAATACTTTATATGTGAAGATTAAAGTGCATGGGGCATTTCGTTGCTGGTGAACAAGTGATTATTTCGAAATCATAACCACATTCATTGCGTTATTTAAGTTGTTGAGCAGAAATTTTTGGAACATATGAAGCAATGGATTAGCAATATGCTTCAAAATCATCCAGATTGCGATTGATAGTGTGTTACGCAATGAATGTGCTGATTTAAGAGCATTTATTTTCTACATAATCTTGTTACCAGCTTTTCACAATTTATGCAGTCAGGTTTTTTAAATAAATTATGGAATAATCCTAACTAATATTATAAATGGTGCCATGTGGTGTCGGACGTAAAGAATAGCACCACCCTATTTCCTCCCGTAGGTGTCGTAAAAGGCGACTAAGGGACTTACTAGAGAATTGGCAGCAACGTTATCTATACATTTTTGACACCATACTGCGATCGCCAACCCGCCTGCCAATCGTGACGATTATATTAAAGCCTATTATATATTAAGATTATATATTAAGGCCTATGTCCAGCAGTGAGCGTCTTTTGGCTGAAATGCTGAAAATTATGAATATTATAAATGTGAAAGTAAGTTTGTTTGTTACCTTTTCACGCCTAAACCACTGAATTGATCCTCCTGAAATTTTGCATATACGTTGTCAGGTGTACAGAAACGGAAGGTACTTTCATCCCGAAAAAAAAGTACTGTTCCCGAGGCCGCGAGGAAAGCAACAATAACGTTTTTATGATAATAGATGGCGCCACGTGCCTTTCGTATCATGGTTGAATTATTATAGAAACTTTAGTTAGTGTAGGTAACTTAAGTTATTTTTATTTTAGAAAATTCAACGCGGGCAGCAGCTAGTACATAATAAATCTACGTTCTATCACAGACTAATACAGATGGGACACTCCGCAGTTTAGGTATGAAGCTATAAGCACGCGGCGGGCCCATCTCACTAGGCCAATTCAGTAGGAGTGACGCGCGCCGCCGGCATAAGAGTTACGCGATAGAGGCAACTTGTAGGTAAATATAACTGTAGGTAATATTGTGCGACCTCCATTGCACTTTATTGTTGTAGCTCATAGCAAGAGTCGCTTTTTAGGGTTCCGTAGCCAAATGGCAAAAAACGGAACCCTTATGGATTCGTCATGTCTGTCTGTCCGTCCGTATGCCACAGCCACTTTTTTCCGAAACTATAAGAACTATACTGTTGAAACTTGGTAAGTAGATGTATTCTGTGAACCGCATTAAGTCCCGTATTACAGAACGTTACTCAATACTCAAGCATTACATAAAACTAGTTTCAACCAATCAAATGGCTTGAATCTAGTCTTAAGTAACGCTTGAGTATTGAGTGACGTTCTATAATACGGGCCTAAGAGTTTCACACAAAAATAGAAAAAAAAAAACAGTAAATTTTGGGGGTTCCTCATAGTTAGAATTGAAACTCAAAAAAAAAAATTTCATCAAACCCATACGTGAGGGGTATCTATGGATAGGTCTTCAAAAATGATATTGAGGTTTCAAATATAATTTTTTTCTAAACTGAATAGTTTGCGCGAGAGACACTTCCAAAGTGGTAAAATGATTCCCCCTGTAACTTCTAAGATAAGAGAATGATAAAACTAAAATAAATGTATGATTATACATTACCGTGTAAACTTCCACCGAAAATTAGTTTGAACGAGATCTAGTAAGTAGTTTTTTTTTTTTTAATACGTCTTAAATCGTAAACCGCAATTTACCTTTCATTCAATCAACTCAAAAATAAAAATATAAAAAAAAACCGGCCCAGTGTGTGTCAGACCACGCACAATGAAGGGTTCCGTAGTTGGGATGAATTTATCCCAAGAATAAACTTAAATAACTAAGGTTTCTGATACGGAACCCTTCGTGCGCGAGTCCGACTCGCACTTGGCCGGTTTTTTATTTAAATGATTTTGCCGAGTTCCATCTGTATTAATTAATCTGTGGATCTATCACTTATGTTTGCCGAATACTTCCTTAGTTGGCTTGTCTACGATCCGCCGAATGATTGGCTGCGGTGTAGGTCAGTGACTCTAGTTTATAGTCATACACCGCTGGATAGTTTTTCTATACATACGTGACATAATTACATAGGAATGACTATTTGATCAAATTACTTTGGCCATTATGAGGTTTGAAAAATTTTTATGTGTTCTTAATTGTATGTGATTATGAAATTAAATTGGGTATTACCTTCACTCGTTAAGGCTCCTACAAGCAGGCGCGACACGCGACGCGACACAGAGACTGCTCGTCGCGCGGCACGCGGTGTCTTTGGGTCGCGTCGCGTGTCGCGCCTGTTTGAAGGAGCCTTCATAGAGCTTTATAAATCCTTAGTAGGGTATATTGTTTTTATTTTGAGGTCAGTCTTTTTGTGCGAAAAAAAATATACTTTTACGTCACACCTAGCCATAATGTGAGCTTTACTGCACGCTACGCGTACAGTAAAACTCACTTTGTGTTGTGGCCAGGTGAAGACCTAAAATTGTGTACTCACCACGGGCAGTAAAAAAGAAAGCCCTCAATCGCATATTTACTACCCTCGCCTGCGGCTCGGGTCACAAATGCCTGCGATTTCGGGCTTTCTTTCTTTAACAGCCCTTAGTAAGTAGGTAATGTACTATTACATACCTACATGTTTTACTTTACAGGATGTGATCTGACAATGTAATTACCTACGTATAATGATGATTTCTTTGAAAACACGATAGGAAAGATAGTAAAAGTTTTAAATACAAGATAAAATGTTTAAAAGAAAGCAGCATCGTTCTAGAACGTACGGGTCCCGTACGTAACCTACAGACCCGTAAGTATTTACGACTTAACATCATTCTAGTATAGGTACCTATTCTAGAATGATAGTCATTAATTGATTTTATCGAGAGTCATGACAGCTTCGTCCTGAAATCCTAATCTTAGTTCCTGTTCATATCAGTCATTATAATTTTAAAATTAATACCTACATTTCTCCTAGTGATAACCTCAAGATAAAAACAATTACTTTCGATACAAAGGTAACTTACTTATTAAAATATGTAAATAGCGTGCCGTATCTAGGTAGCAACATAATAGGATGTAATAATTATTTTATCTAAGGGATTAATGTTTTTAATCTAGATTAATAGGTGGGTGGGTGCCAGTAATAATTAAATAGATCGTTGATAAAATGTGGTGAAATTATTAGATTATGAGTTCCTACACGCGTTTTGGGGCAGAAATATTTTTCTATATCTTAATATGCAGATATATGCCAGTGACCTTGCGTCTGTACTGAGCTCACGCAACGCGTCGTACGTCCAGCCTGTAATAGCACTCGCCCATCCAGGACCACTGTCCCAAATAAGACGCATTATTAATTTATTATACATAAAACAAAAGGTATTTTAATAAAACACGTATACTAAAAGATTAATAATTAAATTATCTTTCAAAAGGTGAAGGTTTCAGAAATATACGCTTGATAGATTTTGCGTGATTCTGAGTTTTTTATCCGCGTTACACATAACTTTACAAATTAATATCACTATGTAATATAAACATAATCTAAAATATTCATATATTAAGTAATTAAGAAAAATTTCATATATATTTTTTCCAAATCATTAACACTAAGTACTCGTTTAGACGTGATCTTCAGTATAAAATCATTAAAAGTCTGTTATCGTCGCCTTAAGACATGTTAGACTTCTAAAAATAATCTAAAATATTTAAAATAATACATATATAATAGAAAAGCGATATTTCTTTTATTTTATTATGTTAGTATCTTATTCGCGTTCTCCTGACTTTGATTGTAAGTAAGTTAAAACTTGTTCCCATACCGAAAACAGGGCTTCCTCTCTCCTACCCTTTTGCGGTGCCCTCAGGATCTATAATGATCTAAATTATATAGTTACCACCTAATACACATTATAATAAAGATATTGAGTATTGAGTAAAAGCTAACAAGCATAGGTACTCCAAAAATACCTATTAATTGTTTCATAATATTAATATATAATTAAAAATTAAATTAGGTCATACATTAATTACATTATAATAAAAGTTAAGATCAAACACTTAGTCGAATAACCCGCCCCTAACTGTTCCCAGCGCAAAAGTGCAATTAAAGGTCGTAGCACATTTATCAAATCGGAAAGGGATCATAACCGTATCGCCTTTCGCGTCGCCGTCAAACAGTCGTCAACCTTACGTAAGCACGTAACCAAAGCGGATCAGAAGCTCCGATACGTCGACTCGGCTACGGCTAGGCGACGCCGCGCTTACGGCTCGCCGACCGCTGGTTGACGGCTAGTCTTGTATGGGGACGATCCACTGTGCGCGGGAGGGGCGTGGACGAAGAGACGTAAGCTAGGGTACGGAGAGCCGTAAGCTAGGCTACGGAGAACCGTAAGCGCGGGAACTGTAAGTCGACCACGCACCGCACCGCGGTTGTGAAGTTGTCCCGAGGCGAGGCGACTACGTTACGATTCCGATTAGTGTGCGTTGCAGTAGGGAGTTTCATACAAATAATACAGAATGGCTCGAGTTGATACGGTGACGATCCCTTTCCGATTTGATACGTGTGCTACGACCTTATATTTCGAGAAAAGGTAGCACACACTTTTGCATCGAATACTACTATCCTATATCATTGGTGAGAGAGCAGTAATGAGCCAGTGGTAAAGGCCGCGACTTACAAGTTGTGGGTCGTAGGTACGAACCCTGACAGGCGCTTTATTTTGTGTAAATTATTTCATCGTTTGTTGGAATAACTGACAGTCTGGCGCAACACGTCACGAGCATGTCGCATTTCGGTGACATGACCCCATAAATTTTCTCCTACCAAAAATCACTCGACGCGGCTAAAGAAGTTTTCACTACAAAAAATCTCGACGAAAAACTACAAAAACACAGAGAGCCAGTTCTCATTACAAATCATCTGTTTTCACCGTTCCTAATGTGAACCTGTCTGGGCAACGTCCTCTCGTACCTCCGTATGTATAAAATAATCATAGCCCGAAGTAATTGGCGTAACCATAACCACGCTCACAAGGTCTACTGCCGACTGTACTTTGTAGGCAATCATAATTATTGAGGTTATAAAATGTTATCAGCTCTGCAGCAGAAACTCCCGCAACGGTTTCCTAGACAGGTACACAAAATAAAATTTGAGTAAAAACCTTTAAAAAACAAGCTTTTAATGAACTAAAAAATTGGTTGTCTGTAAAGTCGGTTTACGGACGATAATTTTACGTGATAACGTCATAAAAAAAAAAACATTGCGTCACAAGCCGAACGCTTAGGCCGATCGTGCCTCTCTATCGCTTGTTCCGCGCTCTCGCTTGCACACTCGGCTCAGGCGGAACGTGACAATGAGTCATGCTTTTTCGTGCGTGCAGCCGGCGGTCATCGATTTATAAGACTCACGTCAAAAGTTCTAGAGCCAATCCTAGGTGCAGCAGCCAGGTCATGGTGGACTTTAGAACGGACTATCATTATTAAGTGCGTATATTCAATTTCGTGTCTATAGTGTTGACCGTAGTGATATCAACTCGGGATGGATGAAATGGCGACAGGTCACAGAAACAACTTGCGACCCACGGATGCCCCTTAAGTTAAAACGGAAAATCTACAAGTCTGTGATAAGGCCTGTCGTATTATATGGATCGGAATGCTGGGCCGTAAAGAGGACGGATGAAAAAAGATTGCATGTAGCGAAGATGAGAATGTTGAGATGGATGTGTGGAGTGACGAGAATGGATAAAGTCAGAAATAAGTACATAAGGGGAAGTTTGAAAATGGCGCCGGTGACAGAAAAGTTGAAAGAACGTCGTTTGGCATGGTATGGGCATGTGATGAGGAGGGAGGAAACGCATGTGACGACGAGAGTGATGAAGATAAATGTGGATGGATGGAGAGGGAGAGGAAGGCCCAAAAAAATATGGATGGATTGTGTGAAGAATGATATGAGGGAGAAGGGAGTGAATGATAGAGTGACGGTTGACAAGGGGGGAATGGAAAAAGAAAACGTGTTGCGCCGACCCCAAGTAACATGGGACAAGGGCGGGAAGATGATGAGTGTTGACTGTAGTGGAGTGCTTTCGTCTGGAGCCAATCCTGGGTGTAGAATCAGGTCACGCATCATATTTACATACATTGTCTTAGAAACTGAACCAACATGTAAAATTTCAACTCCGTAGGATAAGAGGAAGTGGCTTTAATTCAGCTTGCAAGATTTGTCACATATATACTAACTACCTAACAAGGCAAGTTAAATAAAAGCTTGAATTGCTAACAGCGGACTTAGGCCAAAATTCTAGGTGTCGTGTCGTGCCCGTCTGCGGGAGCCTTTTGGCCTAAGTAGTATAATAAAAATTCTCATTGAGATATCATGCAAATGAATGTCTATTCCAACTTACCTACTAGATTAGAACAAAAGATAATAATATAGCACTTAGATCGTTAATTAAGACGAAGCTAAATTAAATTACTGACTGCCGATCTATAGTGTAAAAATCTCACCGTGAAAACTCACGTGAAGTGAGTTGTCAATAGTGTCAATGCCTAGTATCAGATGGAATGACAGCTCACTTCTTTTAAGTTTTCTAGGTGAGATTTTTACAGCATAGACCGGAGTATATTATTGTAGGTTCGAAGTGAATATTTGTAGGTATTTCTCACTTTGTAGGACTCGGATTTCGAGGTCCTTATACGCAGAAGACCGCATAACTTCGCAATGTATCGCATGGAATAAAAATGTGCAGAAGCTTCACGATAACAACACTTTCGTACAGCGATGTAGTTACGTAACACACAGTAGCAATGGGTTTCTTTTCGACAGTTCAGCAATATAAATATAGTTGCGTTATTTTCGTTGGTTGTGGGGACTAAATTTCGAACATAATTATGAAGCAATAGATGCAGGTCCGTTAGTGATGATGCGGACGATACAAAACCCTAATCAAATTACACCGCAAACATCGCTGCACGACGTAATCAATTGTAACACCGGCAGTATATACATAGTTTTTAAGATTGTCCGTTCTTCTTCTTTTCGTATCGACGGTATATCTTAACTCATCAGCATCTCTGCCTAGCCTTTTCCCAACTTTGTTGGGGTTTGCCTCCTGTCTAACCGGATATATATATGTCGCATGAAATACAGTGTTGCTGACTGAAGTACTTTCAGTCGGTGCGCTATGACGGAGTCTAAGGACCTACGGGCGAGGGCGCGGGAAACAACAGGAGCGCCAGTCACCCTTCAGCCCTAGGAACTGTCACACGTTCATGAGACGCGTGCGCACATTAATCTTCCAAAGTTTTTATTATTTTATTTCTCGAATTATTATTATTGGACAATATTAATTAGGACATTCGTTATTAAATGTGATTTGTGTTACCATAGAAACTAAGTGTTCATAAACTAAGTGTAAAAAGCTGTTATCATCTTTAATTGCCTGAGATCCACAAAGTGCCCACAACAATGTCAGAGGACGGAACCATGACCCCTCCTCGCTGTCCTGAACCGACATCAGAAGTGGGATCACCTCGGGCAACTAGAAATATGAGAGGTGTCACTGATGAAGATACGAAATGGAGATTACTATTTGAAATGCAGAACAAGCAAATGGAAAGTCTGATTCAAATACTGAAGAGCCCAAATGTGAGTAATAATTTAGCCTTGCCTGAATTTAACCCCGAAAAACAAGATTCGGATGCTTTATCTTGGTGTTCAACTACGGAATTATGTTTTGGTGATAACCCAGTAGAAGGCAGTCAACTTATTGTTGTGATCAGTAAGGCCTTGAAGGGATCCGCATCTACCTGGCTATCACAAATATCCTACCCAGGAATAACATGGACCGAATTTAAAGAACTATTTAAAGCGAGATATGTGAGTACCGAGACTATAGCGGCCACACTCATAAATCTAAAAAACAACAAACCGAGCGATAACGAAAGCTTAGCCGCATACTCGAGCCGTTTGGTGACGTCATTAATGAATAGTTGGAAGAATGCAACTTTAGAACAAGTGGCTTTGTCGACTGTACTTACACACGTATCGCAATTTGATACTCGAGTACAAAGGCTTGCTTTTACAACCGAAATCACATCACGACAGAAATTACAACAAGAGTTGCAAGCGTTATCGTATTTGAAACGAAAAGTGAACAGAGAGCAAGATTCAAACAATGTACCTGAAAAACGTCATAGGACACAGCCAAGTTTAATGAAATGTTTTCACTGCGGAAAATCCGGACATAAACAATCAGAATGCCGTGCAAAAAGAGAAATGAACAAAAGAAGCAACCTAAAATCAACAAACACTGCATCAACAAAGTTGGACCAGAAACATCCACCATCCAGCTCCATAGTCTGCTACAAATGTGGCGAGTCAGGTCACATTTCCACCCGGTGCCCCAGCGCCAGCAGCAGCAACAGTGGCGGCGCAGGTGCCCGCGGCGGCAGTGGTGCGAATCAGAGCGAGCGGCGAGTCAACGTGTGTGTAGTCGAACCGCCTACGGGAATACTGAAGCATAATGGTAAGGGTTTTATGTTTCACTATGATTCAGGTGCTGAATGTTCGTTGATTAAAGAAAGCATTGCTAGAAAGTTCAGTGGTAAACGAATAAACGAAGTTGTTTATTTAAAAGGCATTGGGCCAGAGAGAGCAGTCAGCACCCTACAAATTCTATGTAAAATTGAAATAAATGACCACGTAATGGAAATTTTGTTACATGTTTTGCCTGACGTTAATATGCGAAGTAATATCATGATAGGTCGTGAGATTTTAAGTAACGGTTTCTGTGTGACCATGAGTGCTACGGAGTTTGTTTTATCGAAAGATATTGTTGTAAATACATGTAGTGTACATGAAGTTAAGGTACCTAATCGTGATTTTAATTGCATTAACACCGACATTTTACCGGGCAGTAAACCCGATCTTGTGAACATTTTAGATAGTTATTCTGATTATTTCATCGATGGTTTTCCCGTCACCCGTGTCAATACAGGCGAATTAGAAATAAGATTGATCGATCCGAGTCGTACAGTGCAGCGACGACCGTATAGGTTATCTCAGGACCAACGAAAAATCATGCGTGAGCGGGTTGATGAACTATTGCATGCAGGAATAATCAGGTCCAGTAATTCGCCGTTTGCTAGTCCTGCGCTTTTAGTGAAGAAACATGACGGGTCTGATCGCATGTGTATAGACTATAGAGAGTTAAATAATAATACTATTGCGGATCGCTACCCGTTGCCATTAATATCTGACCAGGTTTCTAGGCTTCATGGAGCTAATTATTTCACAAAGTTAGATTGCGCAAGTGGCTTTCATTTAATTCCAGTTCAGAAAGAGTCAATCGAGCGTACTGCATTTATAACGCCAGATGGGCAGTACGAGTATCTTACTATGCCATTCGGTTTACGTAATGCCATCTCTGTTTTTCAACGAGCGATTATTAATGCTCTAGGCAACCTCGCACATACGTATGCAGTAGTATACGTTGATGACATTTTAATCCTATCGGAAACCGTAGAACAAGGGCTAGAGAGGCTCCGTACTGTTCTAGACGTACTGACAAAAGCAGGATTTTCACTGAATCTGAAGAAGTGTTCCTTTCTTAAAACACAAATCGAGTTCCTAGGCTATGAAGTAAAAGCTGGTCAAATTCAACCCAACCGACGTAAAATTGAAGCTTTAACTACTTTACCTCCACCACACACAACAACGAAACTGAGACAGTTTATAGGCCTGGCATCATACTTTCGCCAGTTTATACCTGGATTTTCGCGACTAATGGCACCCCTGCATAAAATGACATCGCAAAAATGCACACTTATCTGGAAAACGTATCACGAAGAAATTCGTCAAAAAATTATTTCTATACTGACTAAAGAGCCTGTCCTCATGATATTCGATCCTCAGTACCCAGTCGAGTTACATACCGATGCGAGTGCTGAAGGTTATGGCGGGATTCTTTTTCATATTGTAGATGGCAAACCATGCGTCATTGCATACTATAGCAAGCGAACATCGCCAGCTGAATCACGATACCACTCATACGAGTTAGAAACACTTGCCGTCGTCAACGCAGTTAAGCATTTCCGTCAATACCTACACGGTAAAAAGTTTACCGTAGTAACCGACTGTAATTCTCTTAAGTGCTCTCTTAAAAAGGTTGATTTAACGCCAAGGGTGCACAGATGGTGGGCTTATCTTCAATCATTTGACTTCGACGTAAAATACAACAGTGGTAAGTGTATGGCTCATGCCGATTTCTTTTCACGAAACCCACTTAGAAATACACTTGACTCAGTCCCACGTCAATCAGAAATTAGAGTAGAGCAAAAACGTGTAGACTTAGCAGAGCTTTCAAATAACTGGCTTTACGCAGAACAGCAACGTGATTCAGAAATTTTAAAAATCATATCTGATTTAAATAATTCTCAGTTGGATGAAAATTTAACTAGTTCATACGAAGTCCGATCTAAAATTTTACACCGTAAAATTCAGAGAAAGGGCCGGACAAAATGTCTTCCAATTGTACCTAGGTCTTTAAAATGGTCAGTAGTAAATAATATTCACGAATCTTTAATTCACCTTGGATATGATAAAACTTTAGAAAAATTGTACGATTATTACTGGTTCGATGGAATGGCTCGTTTTGTGAAAAAATTCATTGAAAATTGCATAACATGCAAAGTTGCAAAACCTCATTCGGGTAAAGTTCAAGCGGAACTTCGTCCCATTCCAAAAGTGCCTATTCCCTGGCATACCATTCACATAGACGCAACAGGAAAGCTAAGCGGAAAGAATGACAAGAAAGAGTACGTTTTTGTTTTAATAGACGCATTTACAAAGTTCGTCCTTTTGTTCCATACTACCAATATTGACAGTAAAAGTAGTATCAGAGCGGTTAAAAACAGCGTAGCCCTTTTTGGTTCTCCAACGCGAATTATAGCGGACCAAGGACGTTGTTTCGCGAGTAAAGATTTTAAAGAGTTTTGTGAAAGTAAAAACATCGAACTTCATCTTATCGCTACGGGATCATCGCGTGCAAACGGACAAGTAGAGCGTGTGATGGGTGTGTTAAAACCTATGCTGACAGCAATAGAGACTAACAAAGATCGGTCATGGCAAGACGCTCTAGGAGAAATTCAGCTTGCAATTAACTGTACAGTCAATCGAACTACTAAATCTAGTCCCTTAGAACTTATGGTCGGCAAAGTAACGCGTCCATTGTCCCTGATGGCAGATGATCAGGAGACTGCGGTTGATATTTCCGAGGTTAGGAATGAGGCAGTGAATAGAATAAAACGCGCTGCTGAATATGAAAAGCAAAGATTTGATTCTACTAAGGCAAAACTTAACAAATTTTCTTTAGGTGATTTTGTTTTGATTGAAAATGAGGAACGTAATCAGACTAAGCTAGACTCAAAGTTTAAAGGTCCTTTTAAAATAATTGAAACTCTACCAGGAGACCGTTATAAATTAATGGCATTAGATTCAAATCGTACATACAAGTATGCTCATGACAGAGTTAGAAAAATGCCGGATAACCAAAGTGTCATTGAAGAGATGAATGAAGATAACGCGGATACCGAGCGAGAGTCCGGGACCTCCGGGGTCCGTCCAGAGTTCACGACCGAATTGGCCACGGCAGAGGTCACGCAGTAACCGTAGTCTGTTAGAAGTCGGCATGTCCCACTGTGTGGGTACACCGTGGATACGCGGTACGCTGGTGGCTCTGGCTGGGGGCCGGGTCATGTTTATGACCGTAGAGTCATGTGACGACTCGGTGTTCCTGTGCGCAGGTTCACGTAAGCAATGGTTATTGCTGGGCTATGTGTAGCCGTCAGGAAGTGAACTGGTTATTGTTACGTTTGGACCCGCTGCGGATTGTTTTAATAGTTTGTTTAAACGGTTTGTTTAAATTGTTTGATAATGCAACTTGAAATCGTTGTATTATGTTATCGAATTCTGTGACGCTATGGTGATTCCTAAAGTGGAAATGTTGAACTTGAGTTTGAGTCTGAATAAGTATCTCATTTGTGGCAGGATTGCCGAGCGTGAAAGAGATGTACTGTGCTCTGTGCAATATTGTTTCAGAATGAACACACGAGGTCGTGTGTCGCACAGGATGGCCGTGTCGCATGAAATACAGTGTTGCTGACTGAAGTACTTTCAGTCGGTGCGCTATGACGGAGTCTAAGGACCTACGGGCGAGGGCGCGGGAAACAACAGGAGCGCCAGTCACCCTTCAGCCCTAGGAACTGTCACACGTTCATGAGACGCGTGCGCACATTAATCTTCCAAAGTTTTTATTATTTTATTTCTCGAATTATTATTATTGGACAATATTAATTAGGACATTCGTTATTAAATGTGATTTGTGTTACCATAGAAACTAAGTGTTCATAAACTAAGTGTAAAAAGCTGTTATCATCTTTAATTGCCTGAGATCCACAAAGTGCCCACAACAATGTCAGAGGACGGAACCATGACCCCTCCTCGCTGTCCTGAACCGACATATATTTAACTACATTACCTATATTGTTTGTGTCCGTTTAAAATTGTGTTGTCAGAGGCGTTGTTCAGATCATCAAGGATGAACGGATACAATTTTCGGCTTGTCCGTATCCGCAGCTTCTGTGCATGCTAGTTGATTTCCACAATGTTGTACAAAGTGGTCCTTCCATACCGTTTATCTTTGTATTACTCAGTAGTTTACAAATGTTATACCGACCTTACGGTACTCCCTGCGGCGGTGCGTGGTGTGAATGCTAGAGAAGCGACCTGCTTCGTCTTCACACCAAAGACAAGGCTTCAAAGTACAGCTCTACTATTGGTTTGCTAACTTTCTAGTATTAACTTTATTGGGATCAAAGGACCTAATGATATGGTAAACGCTATAGAAAAGATTGCGAAAATTCAAACACTTCTGACGAATCCTGTACCTCAGCAACGTCATTTTTGGTCATTTGATTTTGAAAATGTAGGATTTTATTTTCTTAATGAGTCAAGAAATTATGATCAAAACACTATGGCAGTATAGATGATATCATCCAATATACTACCTACTTAACATAATAATTAAAATGGTGTTTTATTGCAGCTAACTGTCTAATTTGATTATCTCGTGACCTCGTTTTCGCTTATCATATGTAATTAAGTAAAGATTAATTTATTATATAACATTAGGTGCTAGGCAACACACATTCAAAAAGGTCATGTAGCTACTTCTAATAACTCTTATATTATGATGAGTTTGTAGCTCTTGCAACCGCATACAATATAATACCGAGTCCAAGTACATTTAGCACAATGTTAGATCATGCATTAGTTTCAAAACTTATCATGAATCATGCAATTTTATTAGGCAAGAGAATGCCATTGCATTCTTTATTACTAAGAGGATCTATTAGTAAAATGGAAGATGAACTATCATTATGATTTTCAGTTTCTTCTTCAATGGATTGTGCAATGTTTTTGTTTTACTACTGTTGAGTGCTAGTCCTTGGTTAATCTTCTGTTGCTTTTACGTCTCGACTTTCACTACTTTTTCCTCAGACGATCCTTGCTTATCTTCTTCCTTAGTATATATTTTTTTTACTATGTGTTTGCTCTTGACTCTAGTCTAGGTCTGGGTGACAGAGACAAAGTCTACGATGGAGTGAGCTTACCCAGAAGAAGCCTGTTCACTCTTACTTTGAATAGATTAGGGTTGTATGCGTTCGGAAAAACAGACGCAGGCAGAGAGTTCCACTCCTTTGCTGTGCGCATTATAAAAGACGTTTGAAGACGCTTAGTGCGAGTTGGTGGAATATCAACTAGATAGGGGTGGTAACTTGCAGTGCGTCTAGATGTACGTTGGTAGAAGGGGGCCGGTGGAATGAGGTCGTGGAGTTCATGAGCACACTCGCCGAAGTACAATCTGTAAAAGACCGACAAGCAGGCAACCTTGCGGCGATGAGCCAAGCTGTGAAACTTGGCATCCACCAGTTTTACGACGCCAATGAGCCTCTTAGCGTTGCGTTCCACCGAGTCAAGCGCAGCAAATTGGTAATTCTTTTTCTTCTTCAACCATTCAATGTGAAGTCTAAGCCATCTTTCTCCACACCATAGTCCTCGGTTATAAACGTTATTTCCCTTTATATATTCCAGCTACTTTTTCAATTACCAGTAATTTTGAAAAAGTCTCACAAAGCATTTTTCGATTCAACAGGTTTCAATAAACGCTCAAGATAATGCTTATTTATATTTATTAGCTAGATCTAGAGAGCATCTATGAATAATTCGATAACCGTTACGCACAGACACGCCCACTTTGCCGGCGTTTTCGTACATTGACCTCACATGAGCACATGCTTTGAAGAATGAAGGGATATTTGCACAATTTATTTGTTTACGAGTACAAAGACTTTTGGCTTTAGTATTTACGCCTAAAGGCGCTTTAAGGCGTAATAAACTTCTTTGTAGGCCAACAATCTAGTTTACACAAATGCTTCCTTTCCAAATACCTACATGTACAAAATTTTCGTTTAAATTCATTAATGCATAACCCAATAAAAAGTATTAAGTTTTTAAACGTCATGGTCACTAACATTATTATTAACACAAACGGGATATCTACCATGTTTACTATTTGATTTGAGTTCCCGATATTTCGGCGCTGTTGCAAGCACCATGATCACGGATAAACTGAAGTCATTGCGGGTGGGTGTTTATGAGCAGACAAAACGGTCTACCCTCTTTCTTGTTCGTTTTTTGCGCTCAGCACCGCTACCACTGTCACTCGCAACTCGATTCTGTTCCCGACACACGAAACTCTATGTGTCCGCTCGCGAACTTTTTTCGGCACTTCTTCGGTTTTTACACAGCTGAACCACTGGATTCCAGGCTCTCGACAGTTGAAACCCATCATCCCGGTTGAAGTTCCTATATTTGGTAATCTCAAATAAGTAATAGTAAACATGGTAAATATCCCGTTTGTGTTACCAATAAAAAGTAGTACGGAAAACAACGCCCCTGACACTCGGGATATCAGAATGATTGAACGGATCAAATGACAACACCGTGTGTCAAAATCAGTCCAGTAGTTTATGTATGAGCTATGAGGGGACGTCCGGAAGCACACTGATACACACATATAGAAAATGATTCCTCTTCTACGACCTTCGAACATTGAGTTAACCACCGAAATTACGTGGTAATGGCAGTTAAGTACTTTGTGCCCTCCGCAGCTGTAATTATAAACACCGTTCTCACGACAATTTATATCTACGCAGCCAAAATGAATAATTCCTCAGAAAAAATAATGATTACTTATAAAACTCGCACAGTATTTTATAACACCTGTTAATTATTGTGCCCATATGAGGACATTTTTGGATGTTCTCGCCGTCCTTAATAAGTAACATCCCATGACCCGAAGATGTAATGTTGTAATCACTTACCACCCATACTGACAAGGTTGCTCACACATCACCCATACAAATCGGATGCAGCTGAATACCAGTATTTTACATGGAGCGACTGCCTGTCTGACCTCCACAACCCAGTAACTGGGCAATACGATGATACCTCTTGGTAAGACTGGTTGTCAGACTATCGGGCTTCCGACGACCCGTAACGACTATCAAAGATCCACGAATGAAAGCCGGGACCAACGGCTTAACGTGCTTTCCGAGGCATCGGTATGCAAAGATAGTCACCCATCCACGGACCGCCCGCGACAAGCGTGACTTAGCCTAATCGATCGCCTCGTGCGGCCGTTATTGCTTAGCCACGAGCCCATGACTTTCTGAACTTTGACGGCATTCATATTGACAAGTTTACTATGAATGTCGTCAGAATACATGAGAGACTTCGAGAACAATCGGGTAAATGCCTCGATTGAGTCCAATTACTGTGAACTTGAGTTTTGTTGTGTGACAAAGAATTTGTCGATTGCGTCAACATTTGTGTTACTTTACACGGTTTTAAATACTGTGAAAGAAAACATTCCCACTTGTCTCCATATTTGTTAAATACGTTCGCAGCCCTATATACGATAAGTTTAAAAGGAGTGCGGAATCATAAAGGTTAAATTACATAAAACTAGACAAAATTTCCGAAAGGCCGAAAGGTTCTGGAGTGGCGACCGCGTACCGGAAGACGTTGAAAGGCCTCCCACAAGGTGGACCGATAACCTTGTGAAGGCCGCAGCAATCCGCTGGATGCGGGAAGCACAGAACTGGTCGAAGTGGCGGTGCTTGGGGGAGGCATATGTCCAGCAGTGGACGTCTTTCGGCTGAAATGATGATGAGACAAAATTATATGAAATTACACAAAATTGAACAAAATTCCCAAATCAGGCACACGACTTGAAAGAAAAATAATTATGTAATATTGATACAGTATTGGAAAACAAACAAAACGAACGTGTGAATCACAAAGGATGTGTTTCCGTGTAAAACAAAGATATAAATTAAACAATTATGTTTCCTTTACAAAATGCTTTGTTACTTACATTTGTTTACGTTGTTCTTTTAGTCCTTCACACGTAACTGTGTACGATAAAATATAATATTATTTAAAAAAACCTACTATTTTTAGGGATCCGTACGTCCCAGTAAAAAAACAGAACCCATATAAGATCACTCGTGTGTTTGTCTTCCGTTCGTCAGTCACAGCCAATTCACTCCGAATCTAATGGACCGTTTACGTTGAAATTTGGTATACATTTATGAATTTCTGTGACATAACACGGACGTGTAACGTAAATAAATGAATATGGGAAAAAAAAGTTTTACCAACTGTACCCTGTGACACATTAAATGAAATGGCTTACTTTCGCGTTCACTTTCGATTTAAAAAAAATATTTAAATAGTTTTAAAGTTATTTAAGAAAAATAAATTTGTAAATTGACCAGTCTCCCCCTTATGACACTAACTGACACAAAATTTTATATAAAAAAAAATACATTAAATAGTTCTCCAAAAAAAAAAAACTGGTTTAGGCCTCGTACAGGCATCATACTTTGTAATACCTATATTATTTCTAAGATTTATACTGTATTAATAACAAAATAAAATAAATTATTATTATTATACTTATAGATTACAGGAAAACCTATAAAAAATCCATGGTTTTAAAATAACATGGTATATCTCTCAATATTGTGCGTACAAACATACATTTGCAGTTGGAATGTATGGGAAAACGTGGGATAAATTTATTCCTACTACGGAATCTTTCATTGTGCGTGGTCCGACACAATGTCTGTCGCTTCGTTTGGTCTTTGGATCCGAAATAAGCTCAAAAGGCCATCAACCGGGCACAAATCCAGACTACGGGCTGCTACTGAGAAATTACTGATGGAAATACCCAATAACACCTGAACTGACCCGGGAATCGCACGCAGGACCTCATGCTCAACAGTAGTACTTGCGATTATCGAGGCAATCCGACTCTTTTAGGGTTCCGTACTTCAAAAGGCAAAAGGAATCCTTATAGGATTTCTTTCTTGTCCGTCTGTCCGTCAGTCTGTCTGCCGTTTTTCTCAGGAACGCGGAGAGGTAACAAGTTGAAATTAAAAAAAAAATACTCGGGTCTACGGTCTCTTTTAGCTGTGAAAAAAATCAAACTTGTAAGTCAACGCGATAAAAAGATATGACCGTTTATGTCGCATATTTTGCGATTTCACAAGGGAATCAAAACCTATAGGGTACTTTCCGCTGACCTAGTTAATTTAAAAAAAATCGGTTATAACTAAGTACACTAAAGATCACAAGCAAAGACTTATTGCTCATCAAATGCAACATACCTATGTTATGTAAAAGTTACAAAAAAGTATACATAAGTGTACCGATTGCATAATGCACTAGTTGTTTACTCTACAGTAGCAAATGCAGTAGGTAATACGCATTGAGGATTTCGTTTTATTTTCAAGGATTAATAAAATTTCGCCATTGAAATGTTAAAATGTTCCTAGTAGAATATGCTGTGAAAACATTCAAAACTTATATATGATTTAAAACAATTAGGTACAGCACTTTTGAACTGTCAAGAATATGAAGCGTATAGTAGGTTTCAATGGAGGCTGGCGGAATGTGGAGCTACCGCGTGATCAGCGTCCGGTTCCCGAAGAATTCCGAGGCACAAAGGATTGAGCTCCGTCAGGTCTTAGTGGTTGAATGGAGGGAGCGACTCGCACAACTCATGGGGGGCTCGTCTCAATAAAGGCGGTAAGGCCTGTCAATGGAGGAATGTCTGAAGAGGCAGCATGGCGCCCTCGAATTTCCGGCTGATGCAGGTGCTCACTGGACACGGATGTTTCGGGAAGTACCTGCGTCGCCGCATAGGTCGGGAGCGGACGCCCATTGCCATCACTGTGTGCACTGCCCCGAGGACACGGCGCAACATATTGAGCCCAACAGCGCTGTGCCCTCGTCGCAACACTTGGTGCAGGTGATCTCTCGCTTCCGACCTTGGTTCACTTCACGGTCGGAAGCAAAAACGCGTGGGATGCTGTCGCCTCTTTTTTCGAGGAGGTGATGCATGCAAAGGAGGCGACGGAGAGGGAGAGAGAGCATACCTCATTTCACCCGCACCAGAAAAGCTGCCAGGTGTCGAAGGGCGCTTTACGATCTCCGGCCACTATAAGGAGGAGCCTGCGGGCAGCGAAATTGGGGCTGTGTCGTCGCTTGAGCAGTCGGGCTCAGAAAGGTGGCAGTGTTGCATGCGTGCCTTGATGGGAGCACGTGCGGTTGTGGGATTGGTGATTGGGCACCCTAGGCATAGCGGCCTGATACCAGTCGGGGGTGCGGCGAATGTACAAGTATCTCCCGGGCTCCCGACTCATGGTATTGGAAGGAACAGTGGGGTTTTGTTAGGTAGGAGTCCGATATAAACCTCCTTTCTTCCCAGACGGAGGGTGGGTATCCATGAGGATTTCCCTACTGAAAAAAAAAAGGTTCTAATGGAGAAAAAGGGGCAAGAAACTCCATGGACACTCTTTTAAATCAAAATGTTGTTACAAAATATTGGTTACATCATTCATGTTGAAATTATACTCGTACATATGAGAACGATGTAGAAAGACGTGCACATTAAAAGCGTCCTTATGAAATAATTCAATAATTAAAATATGCCGTGGCAACTAAAACCCCTATTACACTATCCGATATTTAGGTGATGTTTTTTTTTAAAGGGAGGGTCCCTTTAAAAAAAAACACCCTCCCTTCCTCTTAATACACCAACCCGATTTAGGGAAAGGGTCCCTGAATATCGCTTAGTGTAAATAAGGCTTTAAGAGATGGCCAATCCCTACTGACGGCGTCCGTTCACGAATATTACTCTGTGGGCAGAGCTTCTAATGTTTGTATATGACCAAAATATAATAATGATTATCGGAATAATATGATTAACTAAGGCTAGATATCACAGTATCAGTGATGACCCGTCAAGTTATTTTCCCGCTTCTTAGGACAGCTAAACGTGAACCTAACTCACGTTTCTAAATGACGTCGTTAAGATAATGAACACATGTAGGGTGAAAACAAACTTATCGGAATTTCAGCAGCCATTGCTTTAAGCTGGGATTATTTTGATTAAGTACGATTATTAAATTTGTGGATTATAGGATTCAGTTAGCTATTCGGTTAGTAACTAACGCAAGGTTACCGAGACGATTTGTACATCAATGAATGTAGTAGACTAGTCATCAGTTCTGCCGAAAGACCGATTCTGTAGTTACCGCATCCAGCGGATTCCTGCGGCCTTCACAAGGTCATCGATCCACCTTGTGGGAGGCTATCCAACGCTACGTCTTCCGGGTTCGCGATCGCCACTCCTGAACCTTTCAGCCCCATCGGCCATTTGTTCTGCGAGCACTTTGCCCTGCCAACTGCCAATTAAATTTGGCAAGGCTGGAAGACTAGTAAATCCACTAAACAATAAAAAATTGAGCCACTTGCTACCTTATAAAGAAAGAAAGAAAATACGTTTATTTGTGGCAAACATGACGCAGAGAAAGAACAAAAACACGAAAATAACAAATTGGGGGAAAATATGCGCCACATCCACGCAAAACGGCCATCGCTCAGCATAATGCTGCGACCCTATGTGAGACAGAGCCCCAGCGCTGACGTGATGACGTTACCCGGTGCAGCATATAATGAGACAAAAATAACCTTGTAGCGTTTGCCCTCCTTGGTCTTTCTAATGCAATGCTGGATATTCTATACAATATATCTAATAATCATCATTTCAGCCGAAAGACGTCCACTGCTGGACATGGGATAAATAAACGATTATTATTATTATGACGTTTATTTATTTTTTATCCATATCAAATACATTTTTAAATATTTCTTAAAATATATATAAAAAACATTTAAAAATATAAAAAATAGTGGTCCGCCGGTGTCGGGAGCAGGGTTATTATTATTATTTTATATATGTTTATATATCTCGGGACCCTGGGGTCCCGGACCTTTGGAAGGCGTACGAGGGGCCGAAGCCAACTCGCAGAGGCCCCTTACAAAATTTTAAATGGAATGAGGCACCAACCGACGATTATCCCTGTACGCACTATGCAAGTGCACCCAAGGACAACCCCCGGTTGGTGTAGGACTATTGTAGGATATGGAAACAAAGATATTGGACTATGGGTTTGGGTGGTTAAAATGGACTGGTTACCTAAAACTATGGAAGGGCTATGGCCCCTGCCTGATCAATGTTTTATTGTACACGGATAAAATGGCAGGGGGTGACTTGCACACTCATTAATGGGCCCCCGAAAACGGTCGCTAGCACATAGTGACGTAGCGACAAGGGGGCAACATATCCTGAGGTGCTTGAGGAGTGGAGAGGTATTCCACGGCTCTCAGAACCATCCCAGAGCCCGGAAGATGGTCAAGATCCCTACAAGCACTTACTGGAATACTTCCTTCCTCCGAGCACGTTTGCTCTTGCGAATCTCCACTCAAGCCAGCCAATAAAGGCAAGAATGAGGTGGGAGCTCAGTTCCTCGTCAGTGTTCACTCCAGCCGGCCAATAAAGGCAAGCCAGAGATGAGGAACATGACTTCTCCCGGGAGATAGGGTCCGTGGGGTCGCAACTGCCCAACAGCTCGCCACATGCTGCCCTGCGGGTTTCTGTATCTCTCTTGGTCTGGCTCCTCACCCTAGACATGTTCCGGTAAAGTAAACTACCGACACAGACCCAGAGTTCGGAGCGCGCAAGCCCCACCACGACGTCAACGTAGAGATACGGCGGTGGAGTTATTATTATTATTATTATAGGCTTCCCACAAGCATCGACTTTTCGACATTCTATTAACTGATAAATTGAAGTCTCTTCGTGTCTTGTCTGTGTGACCGCGTTGTTCTTCTAAACTACGCAACGGATTTTGATGCGGTTTTCACCATTATTTAGAAAATTTATTCTAGAAGATTTATGTGTAAATCAACTCAGCCTATCGCAGTCCACTGCGACATCCACTGCACTGGACATAGTCCTCTCCCAGGCCGCGCCACAACACCCTGTACTCCGCCCCTCCGCATCCAGTCTGACCCAGCCACTTTCTTAAGAGCATTGTCACCGGTCCACTAGCGACACTCCTTTAAAAACATTATCTCGTGACTGAGAAGCAATTATGAAAAACGGCTCAATCAACTATATCGATACCAGTATTTAAAGAATTTATTCCGGAAGATTTATGTGTAAATCAACTCGGCCTATCGCAGTCCACTACGACATCCACTGCGCTGGACGTAGCCCTCTCCCAGGCCGCTCCATAACACCCTGTACTCCGCCCTCCGCATCCAGTCTGACCCAGCCACTTTCTTAATAGCGTTGTCACCGGTTCACTAGCGACAAAAAAAAAAACATCTCGTGACGGAGAAGCAATTATGAAAAACGGCGCAATCAACTTTATCGATAAGTGTGTCTAGAGTTTTCTAATACCTTTTATAAAGTTTCATATTGAGACACGAAGCACACATAATTCCTTCTCAGTCACGAGATAATAGCAGTGGCGCTAGTGGATCGGTGACAACCCTCTAAAGGTCGTCGGGTCCATCTATCTGGGAAACGTCCCACACTACGCTACGTTTATATAATACGTTAATATTAAACCACAGATTAAACTTACATATAATAAAGAAATCTCGATGTTTTGTCAACCGTGCGAAGTAGGGGTGGGTCGCAAATTTTTAAATAAATAAATTCGGTGCACGGTACATCTGTTAAGGCTCGTACAGACTCGCGCGATATCGCGGGCGCGACAGGCACCGACAAAGAAATTGTGCTACTAGTGTCGCGTCGCACATATCGCACTAGTCTGTACGAGCCTTTATTATCGCCAGGTGCATCATGCACTAAAAATTACATCAGCTGTAAGTTATTATGAAATCCGTATCAAAACCCCAGTAGATTTTTGAACTGTTATCTTTCATGCAGATTTAAGTCAATAACATGCAATAAACATAAAATAAAACTGATAATCACGTAATTCACACGTTTCTCATCCAGTTCAAAGTGGAAATAAACACATTCTAAATATAATAACAGCAGCGCAGTATAATCTCTATTTGTATTAATACGCAGGTGTAAGTTCAAAAGTTATCGACGTTAAATCACGTAACTGGCGGACAAGGTCGGGTCACGGTCGTATCCTTATCAGTGCTCCCAGGTCCATTCGGGAGTTGGGCTTAACTCCACCCCAAAAAAGCGCTAGATTCCACAAGACAAGTGTGATTTTAAAAGCGCTATATATTATGCCATTTTTAAAATAAGGACTTAGAAACACAATTTATTACAAAAAAGCAAGCCCATAAGCGTGGCGATTATGGCACAACTCCCCAATTGGTGGAGGCCTATAGATAGATAGATAGATAGATAGAATACTCTACTACATAGTATACACCATAAAAATTACAGATATAAATGTAGAACTGTTACATGCATAGGGTGTCATAATGGGCGGTTTTGTCACTAAAAGCGATCTTTTACAGACAACCATTGGATGGATCAAAAGTAGAAGGAGAGACAATACTGCAGGTAATCAATGGTTACCATTTACATATACAATAAATACACACACACATAAAGCATAGATAATATGCATACAATAATAAACATGATACAAGAGCAAGGAACTTTAAGTAATGATGATGTTTAAGGAGAAATGAAGTGATGTTTAACCAGAATTTTAAAAGTGGACAAAGATACACGCCTTATATAAGAGCCTCGATAAGAGCACGCCTTATCGAGACGGGCAAGGCATTCCATAACCGTACTGCTTGAACTGTAAAAGACTTGTCATAAAAGCTAAATAATAATGCATTGGCATCTCTCGTCTCAAGTTTTCCGATGACCTCGGATATATATTATGTGTGTCATGAAGGAACTTGAAACGTTCTTTAAGATAAGAGGGGGTTGTAGGATTGGATTGGCCGATGTCCAGCAGTGGACCTTTTTACGGCTGAAATGATGATGTGATGATGATGATGACATAGAAACAGCTTATGTCAATCGTACGTTTGTTACCGACTCACAGGACTGGAACTACGACCCCAAATAGATTGGGATAAGGGCGAGGATGATGATGATGTTCGTCACCCCTGAGAATCATGTCTACTGAAATTAACCAAGAGGGAGGAGACTTTATGTAGCGTACTCTTTCTAACTCATACTATGTTTCTTAAGGTAAAAAGAGACATGAATATGGCAGTGTTTATCATTTTTATCACTCTCTATGTTAGTTTTTCTTCTGAGGTCGTAACTAGTCAGTATGCCTCACAAGTCACATCAAGGCTTGAAAACTGGAAACTATTGTTCTTAATTTTTCCTCTTCACGTTTCCTCTGTCTATCATTTACTTCGAGGTTAGTCTTAGATAATGAGTATGTTTTCTATTGAAGAAGGATATTGTTTTGAGGTTTTCATGATCGGAAATACAATGAGGAAATAATAATGCTTAATGAATACGGAAATGATTACAAATTCCAAATAGTCGCTAACACATTTAAAAAGGATCTAGGATTAATAAAAATAAAAAAACAATGCCTTTTCCTATGTTGTGGTCGGCTTCCAGACTAACCGGTGCAGTTGAATAGGTAGGTACCAGTATTTTACATGGAGCGACTGCTTATCCGACATCCACAACCCAGTTACTGGGTAACACGATACCCCTTGGTAAATCGGCATGTTCTCACTAGTTCGACGATCGAACTAAAGAATCGAACTAGTGAGAACAAACTGGTAAATCTGGTTGTCAGATTTTTAATTCAGGCTTCTGACTTTCCGTAAGGACTGTCAAAGATCTACGAATGACAACCGGGATCTGGATTATCTACCTGATTAGGATATATTACCATATTTACCATGAGTGAGGGAAATTTTCAATGCAGCCAACCGTAATGCGTTACTGCTGGCTGACTGGCTTCATGGAAATACTAAGCATAGATTTTTAAGAAGGATACTAACACTTTTTATTTTAGTATATTTTTAATATATCTCACTAATGTGATTATTATGTGTGCTGTGATTATATTAATTTATAGAGAGCTCTTTTCTAAAAGATTTTTTCTATCATAGCTCGTATTTCTGAACAAACCTTACGGCCTTAAAACGTGACTTTATTGACCTTGTTAATCTGGTCTTGTATTATAAAGGAAATAGTTACTTATTAATAGATGATATCAATCGTGTTTGTCATCATATTTTATAAATAACACATCGTTTTTATTTAATACAAATTATCATGAAGATTGCAATAAATAAATTGATATCGACGGTGAAGTGCCAATAACTCCTAACTGACAAAGTCAAAAATGTACACAAACTGACTGAGGATGCATGCATGGCGGTAATGCCATAAAATAGGCACGTTGGTTTAGTTGGAGGTATTTCCACATATAGTTTAGCAACAAAAAATACACTTAAGAGATTTCACAAAAACCTGCGAATAACCCCTTTAAATTCAAAATGATAAACAAGTGAATTGTAGAAAAATGTAAGTTAGGAGGTATTGGCACTTCACCGTCGATATACATATTTATAATCTTTATACAATCTGAATTAAGAAAACAGATGCGGGCCCAGTTGCTATGTTAGTTTTTATAATTCAATACCTGCTTGCGTTAGCGAATTTCCATTTGTATATTTTTACCTTGCCAAGTAGGGAAAACATCCGGAAGAGTGCTAAAAAGAGTTTCTTGTCCCTTTCGTGAACCCACTTATTTTAAGCAAACGTCCTAATAGAAATATTTCTGGGTTTATACGATTTTTGGCGTTTTCCTTATAACCCGAAAATTTCTAGGGTTGAGCTTTTAAAATCAAACAAACTCTTAGCTTAGAAACACATGCTTTAAAACGCGGAGTTATAGGATTCCAAATGCTTTCATTTGTAAGTAATTTAATTCCGCAGTGCAATACAGCATTTACAGCTATTGGCTTCCTTATATTCGTATTAAAAGACAGATGACTCATAGCTGTGCGAGATACCAAACCAGCTGATAACCTTTTCAATATTCTTCCACTAACAGATGACCGAATACCTGATATAAAAAAGCTGATAACAAAAGTATGGCAACAAGTCGACAAGTAGCTTCAATGTTGACAATGTTCATTCATTCATCGTTGATCAACTGGCTCTTTAAAATGGCTGCTTTATATTCCAAATTTAAACACAAAGCGGGCGGACGCGGTGGCGTGACTCTGCCGCGGCCAACCGGCGCACGGCGCCCGCGCGGCTAGTGCGTCGACCTCTCCCCTGCGATACGATTAAACAATCGATCCATTATCGATGCTCTATGAAGACGCTTTGTATTCGATTATTCGAAATTCCGGGCTTTTGAACACCTTATCTGTTTAACCGATATAATATAAATGACATATTTGCCTCTTGACGTTGACAATGGAATATCTTTCCGCTTAGTGCAGATACACTTGATGAATAAAGCTGTATTGGTATTTTAATCAAGTTCATTTTCTACGCCCATGTTCATTTTAAACTACAGTTACTGTCTATATATGTAGTTTTTAAATTGTAATTAATTGGGTCCCTAGGACAAGGGCCCAGGATACTCCTCACAAAATTCTTTCAATTAAAAATGATCAAAGCCGCGTAGGTACGTCTGTTGTTTGACATTAATTAAGCCATTACTACATTACCCTTTTAAAACTAAAGTCATTTCGTCATATATACTAACTACATACGGTCTTCATTATAATACCTATTGTTAAATAAAACGTATGTAATTGTTCTTAAACTCTTAACCACCCCGTATACACATGCGTCCTTATCTGGCTCACACGATTCACACGTGTACATTAAACTTGTCTTCCACTCCGTTTATTTATACTCGCGATAAACAATTTTGTTGCCCGACCACCTGATCTTTCATTATTATAAAAATATTTTTTCCTATTTCTTGCGTGTTATATCTCTCATGGTAGATACGATGTTTTTGCTAAACCAATGTTTGCAGTTACGACACTATTTGTCGTCCGTCTCGTGTTACTTTTTTGTCCGTGACTTTGAGCTCTGTATGATGTAATCAAGACTATATAGTTTCGTCTAAATTGTTTTAATTTCTTCGCAACTATATTTATGTTTTTTTATTTTTTATTAATAAAAAACATTTATTGAGTGTATCTCTTCTAACTTTGCATACCTCACACATTTTTTCAAAACCGCAGCAAAACGTGTTGATTCGACAATTTGCAATTATTACTCAGTCTCCACATATAAAGTCAAGGACAGGTCGATTACCCATAGCGTATGGCAATAGTGACACGTTTATCTTCGTTATTTTTAGTTCTCGTATGGTTTAATAACATACTTACATACGTCGTTTGTCCCTTGTTGTGCAAGATCAGCGAAAATCAATATACGATTACTTTTACACGGGAAGATTTAAATCCTATCTCAAGTTATCACTGCTTTTACACGGTGATATCTTATCATAATAATTATAGTAACATAACATTTTGCACGAACGATAGCATTGTGGTGTGATTTTGAATAAAACTTGTTTCGTCATATCGTCGCTAATCTAACTGACGTATCTGACATTTTGGACTGAACCGACCTAACTATAGTAATTTGATACATTTTCCAAGTCAAATCGATCTGTCTAATCGGCGTATCTATCTGTATGCCTTACCGTTCCCATGATAATACAAAAATCGAGACCGATCAGTTTACCCTCAATCATAGTTAACCCTCAACTGCAAATAGCTTGTCCTGTAAAATATGCTTCGATTCAGTTACGTAACTTAGGTAGTTAGATTAGTGACGATATATCAGATTATCAATCTGTGTCATTGTCAGAACATTTTACTTTATTATCAAAACGTGGGTTATGCGAAAACTATGGTAATACCTGACGTTTCGACCTTTGAAAGTCGTGCTCTTGTTTGATCAACTGGTTAGCATACACGAAATAATTTAGTCACTAGCACATTAAATGAGTACGTCCACTGTTAAATGATAAATGATAAATGATTTTATTTCTGTAAGTAGGTTTTTACAAACACTTTTACACGTCAATCATATTTTAAAACTATATGAGGTCGGCGTTTCGTATCTGACTACTCTGAGAAGAAAGACCGAAACAAACTCAGAGATCACAGTCTCTTTTAAAGTCCAGACATAATCTTGGTCAAATCATGTGAAGACCATGTAGATTGGTGTCTGAAATGGTCTTTTGAAGAAAGAACCACACAGATTGAGTGGACCTATCCATTCAGTGCACGCATTTGTCAGTAATCGTGCAGCTCAACTCAGAACATAAGGAGCTCAACGATTCGACGAACAATACCAAAGAAAGGACATTTGGGCAGGCCGCATAAATTACTCAAACTGCCATACCATGATCAGAGAAAAAAATAAAAATAAAGACCCACATAGTCTTCACATTCACAATAATTAAAATAATAATATTATACTTCACAAGTAAATATTCATGTCAATGTGTATAAAGCAATCACAATTAAAAAAGTTTCAATATGTAAAATTTGGAGCAGCTCAATCCCAAGCCTTTTTGTCCTCAATATAATCTTTAATGGTATAAAAGGCTTTCTGGCACAACTTACGTTTAATGAATGATTTGAATTTATTAATGCTTAGATCTTGAACGTGGCTTGGAAGTTTATTATAAAAGCGTATACATTGACATCTGAACGAACCACCTATTTTCTTGAGCCGAGTTTTAGGTACAACATACATGTGTTTGTTCCTAGTATTTATATTATGGATATCACTGTATTGTTTAAACAATTTTATGTTTTTATGGGCATATAAAAGATTTTCAAAAATATACTGAGAAGGCACAGTCATAACATTAATTTCCTTAAATTTCTCTCTGAGAGAGTGTCTCGAACTTAATTTATAAATTGATCGAACAGCTCTTTTCTGCAAAACAAAGATAGACTGAATGTCGGCGGCATTTCCCCACAACAGACACAATATTTAAGCTGTGAATTAATTTAAATACGCGATCCAAAAGAAATATACTTGTAATTTCATCATAACTCATGCTCATGGCCTCCACCCGCGTAGATGTCGGTTATCGCGTAAAAAAGTAGCCCAGCCATATCCCAGGCTACGATCGTCGATCGGTTCAGCGGTTTAAGCGTGAAAACGTAACAGACAGACAGAGGTACTTTTACATTTTTATTATTAGTATGGATTATTAGAGTCTTGATTTACATATTTCCATACAGTCTCGGCTATGACGATTGTTAACGAATAATATTAGATATTGTTTAAAATATCACCCGTCTCGTCTGTCCACTATTCCATTGCCTACTCTAGAATGAATATCCGGTACGGCTCTTATAATCCTTCCATATCCTATGGGCACGTCTTCCCTACCGTTATCGCGCCCCGCAGTCTACTCCTTGATATGCAATGGTCTCTGTAGCCCCATGAAACATGAGGCTCCAGGGGCTAGTGTGAATTTTTGGGTTCATTCGAGAAATCGAGTCTGGTTAAACCACGCTGAGGTCGGTGCATTGTCATTTCCAAAAAATACATTAGTAATTAAGCCAAACGTTACCATGGTATCTCCTTGTTCTGTCAATACATTAACAGAACCAGATATCATTAAGGTATATCAATTTTTCAATGGGTTACCATTTCCCAAACTTTAGCATCAAGCGATTCGAGACATAACCGACCTCTTTACAACGCACACGAACTTAACTTAAAGTTCCTACTTCCACAAAAAGATTTAAAATTTGAATTTCGCTGGCTAACCTGGCGCATTCGCCTTAACTAGAAATCTGATCGATTAGCCATATCTAAGACCGCCCATGTAAGTATCCTAGGTATGTTACTCTTATAAGAGTGTACTTATTTGTAATTTACCTATTAGTATTTATTATACACTATGAATGGCGAACCATTCAGACTTAAAATTCAAACGTAGCAGTATAATACAAGCGTACAGTGATTAGTTTACCTAGGTAATTAAATGTTGTTCTCATTTAAGTGAAATATAAATTTCATTTTGAGAAGTAAGTTCTCTTTAACCAGAATATGTTACGGTATACAAAAAGAGTATTCCAGGAGTACTCTATATAGTTAAGGGCCTATACTACCTCAAATGGCTTAGCATGATCCTCCGTTATGTCGAAAATACTGCAGCATTAATTTTGAAATAAATATATGGTAAAGTTGAGGATTAATGTTAAGTACTATGTTAGCCGAAAACACAATTCCATAAAATTTTCTCGATAGAAAAAAAATTCCAAAGGTACCTCCAAACCGAACAATAAACCGCTGGTATTCAAAAAATTCTTCAAATTAGATAATGAAACTTTGCATATTAACTGAACTAACTATAAAGCAGGTCTTATGTTATTTACTTTTTTTAAATGACCATTTTTTTAACTGTAAAAAGAAATTACCTAAACTATCGGCGACTTGGAGTTGGAGCCTTCTCCCTGCCGCCCTGTCTCGCTTGCTCGCGTGATCGGTAGCAATGTGTGCGAGCGAGAAACGGAGTGAGGTGGCGCTGAGGTAGTATAGACTCTTAAGATTAAAATAACAGCCGAAATAGCAAGAATAGCGAAGAAGTCTATTGTAGAGAATTCATAACAGAACTACAAACGTGTTTTCTCATAAATCAGATACTTAATAGGCACATTTGGCATCTAAACTGCAATGTTATTGGCAATGCTGCATTTGTGTAACGCTAACAGTCTAGTAATGTTAGGTAAGTGCTTAGTCGAGTGGAAGAACTTAGCTATTTTACAGCTACAGCTGATTTTCAAGACTCAAACATCAACAATGAAAACGCTTATCTAATTGGTTCAGACTATCTGGCGTAATGAGGAAATTTTACAATAATTTTGGTCAATTTTCGGTTTTGTTTTACTGTTTTGCAAAGGAATTATGTGTAGAAATATCCTAGAAAACTATTCAACTTGTATTTCTATATTTATGTTCTAAGAAAAATTACAATCAATTCACTTCTTTTCTAGCAGGAACTGTGGTTTAATAATCAAAGAGTAATTCTACATCAACAAAACATTCATAGATGAATGTTCTGATAAACAACTCCAGTCGTTGTAAAGTGTATGTTGATGAGATGATTCACCCAGATATTCTATTTGATTATTATAACTCTAAACTGAGTTATTTTGGCGCGCAAATGCATACGAGATGAGCCAACTTTACAAAATTAAAAATGACTACTAAAGTGTTGCCAGTGTATGTCAGTTTACTCCTCCAAAATCAGAATGAAAAATAATAAAGTCAAAATTACATAAGACAGTCCCCCAAAATGCCCGCACTTCACTTTCTAGTGCTTTAGCTGAGAAGAAGTGTCGCAACAAACTCCCAAGCAGCACAGCTGTCTGTTCAGTTAGAAGAACTGGGTTCTATACAATCGTATGGAAAGTAATTAACATTACGAAACACAAAACAACATAAATTAATATAATCTATCATTTAATTCTATCAGTAAACTTGCCCGGTTAGTGGGAATAGACTCGCCCCCTATAACATGGGATTTTAAATAACTATCATTTGAGTGTACTATAAATACACTTCTATCTGCCTAAGCGCCTACCCTTAGGGGAATACAGGCGCGATGTTGTGTTACAGTTTATTCTAATTTTCATGAGTATACCTACACCTCTGCTTAACCCCTTCGGTTATACGCGCGTGATGTTATGTCTTTAAACTAAGTAACTAACGTACCTCTCCTTTGTTCCAGGAATCATGGCAGGAACCCAAAGCGAAAGACACGGGCGCAGTGATCAACATCCTGGATATTGGTCGCCAGAACTTCGCGAACGGAGGCGTGGTCTCCAGATACCTGTGTGACCTAGCACAGTGCTGTAACTTGTTCAATTATGACTATAAAGATGTAGTTCCTAATGTGAGTTCTTTTGCTTTATTCTTTTATAAAGATCTTATTTGAATCTGAATTATTATCGATTACGCATTTGCATCGGAGCAACTTAAAGATCTTGTAGAATCCACCAAACGAAAAAACCAAGAATGTACCGCCAAAGATTCTAGGGAATCTATAAATGGGGGTAAGGGGGCTCAACTCATGGTAGCAGGAGGAAACGAAGGATTATAGTCGGTAGGAGTCCGACATAACCTCCCATTGTCAACAGACTGAGGGTATCCATGAGGATTTTTCCAGAGCAAAAAAACGAACCTGAATGATTAAAATTGAACTGAATTCATTCACTGAATGATTCGGATACTTTCGTGTCGAAATAATGGTCATACTGCAAGACAGAAGCCATTTTTCACATAGAAAACACACCAATGACTAAAAGAGAATCTAAAACATGACGCGGAATAAACGCACACCACCAAACACCCTAAATAGAATATTAATCATAATACTTACATACACTGAAATTTTACTTTTATGTATAACACATTGCTTAGATTACTGATTTTGTGAGAAAATTGTGGCCAATGTACAAATATACGAATCGCACACATATAAGAGTCTATACCCAAAGTCTCAAATTCAGATAATTTATGTAAACAAAGAGGATAACATATCAAAAAGATATCTTCGTAATGGTAATTCACATAAAATGGCGAAAAAAAAGTTTACATTTTCTTTTAAGTACTGAATTTAAGAAATATTAATTAAAAAATAATCATACCGTAATTATTTTTATAAATTTTCGGTTTTAAACAAAGTTATTAAAAAAAGGAGATTTTCTGGTATAAAATATTTTATGATACTGGTAACAATACAGGAGGTCCAAACATTTTCAAATTTTTTACATCTTCAACAACACTAATATTACAACTCTCATTCATAGATTCATATTGTATGTATCATATCTAGCCACATTTTGGATGAAAACGGCTGTAAACTGTTTCTAGTGGAAATTGATTTTGGGAGGCCTACGTCTAGCAGTGGACTTAAAAGGGCTGATTATGACGATCATAGGCCGTGTCTCCGACACACTACATACATCATTGTTTGGTAACGTTATTTTGTTTGCATAGTTCTTATAATTAATTCACCTTAATTTCATAGATGATTATTTACACAAAAAAATTATGATAAAATGTTTTGTACCACTGTCCTGTCATTTTGACAGTGACATTGGCATTACTTTGTTTACATAAATTATCTGAATTAGAGACTTTGGGTTTAGCGTAGGAGGTACTTGGTAGTGAATGTAATTTACGTAGTAATAATTATTTTTGGGATATAAAATTAACGATTCTGAACAAACTACTTTCATAAGGTACGGTACAAACTGTAAAATTTTCTCGTTCGATTTTGAACTTAATCATCAAAATTTTAAAGTTTAAAATCGTTTGTAGAAATTTTAAATTTCGTGTAGCTTGATGTGCTGGCCACTGTACATTAATGATTTTATCAGTTATCCTAAAATGATTGGCCACAAATAATAATTGTACTTAATCTTGTTTCCAGGTGGTAAAAGACGACAGCGTCCAACTCGCCATTGAAGAAGCCACGCAAGAAGAACTAAGGAAAGCCAAAGAGAACGGTCAGGCGGGTGCTCAGTACGCGACTATAAGGGAAAGGGTGGAAGCACGCGCTTTGAAGGTGGTCCAAGATATCAGCTCGGCCATGTCTAATAATGTGCTCAAGTAAGTTAAGCACACATACATTTTTAGAGAGCAGTTGTGACCCAGTGTTACCTACTTCTCCGACTTACTCGGAGATATAGGTCGTGGATTGAAACCCAGGCATGAACTTAACATGCAATTTATTTCATCACCAATGCTGTCAAAGTGGTAAAGAAAAAAATTGATATATGCGCTGAAGAAGCGTGCTTCGCAGATTTTCACGCGGCACTATGACGCGGCGATGGCACTGTATACGGAGGCACGTGCCAACGTATGTTGGGCCACGTTTTTTTTGAGTGGTTTTCGTTTGTAAAAGTTTACTAATATAAGTAGTTTTTAACTGACTTCAAAAAAGGAGGAGGATCTATGTTCGACTGTATATCGCACCCTTACAGGTAAAACCGATTATCTGTTAGGTTAGTTTCATAACAGGTAATCGGTTTTCACTGTAAGGGGCGATATATTTTTTTATGTATGTTCACCGATTTCTCCGTCAATTGTGGACCGATTTTGAAAATTCCTTTTTTGTTTGAAAGGGTATGCTTTCGAGGTGGTGGTCCCATTGTCACTAAGTCAGAATCTGATAAGGGGATCCCATAGAAATCGAGGGAAATTTTCTATTTTTATAGTAATTTCACCGATTTCTCCGTCAATTTTGTACCTTTTGAAATTCTTCTTTCCTTTGATAGAAGGAAGAACCTTGCGCGTTGGTCCGATATAAATTTTATAAACTTTGAATAGACAGCTTTTGAGTTACCTTCGATAATACGTATTTATTCCACTTTGTCTATCTTGATGATCTTATAATACTTCCTGTCACTGTTGTTTACATAGCTTAGTGGAAGATGAATTGTGTGGGGTAGGTATAATAACTAAAAAATGAAAAATAAAAACTTTTTCACAAAAACAAGTAAACCGACTTAAAAAAAAAAACACTACAAAGTGAAAAATGTGATTGTTACTAATTTGTAGTCCGAAATAAATAATAATATATGATACTAGTTTCTGCCCGTGACTTCATCCGCGTAAAATTTCGGCCCAGAACCCACCACGTCGCATCGCATCGCCCGCCCGCGCTCTTTCTAACTTTTTGTCGTTTTGATTAGCTCCTAAGGGTCTTAGCGTGATGTTAAATAGACTATAAACTTCCTAAAGAATTGGGCTATCCAACATTTAAATGATTTTTTAATTCGAACCAGTAGTTCCTGAGATTAGCGCGTTCAACCAACCAACCAAACAAACAAGCAAACTGATTACCATAAAAAAAGGTTATAGTGAGTCAATCTTAAAAGATAGACATATGCTGTCGTGGACCTTTTTTAGAACTTTTAAAGAGGAACAATTCCATCATACATGATATTTGCGTAACTTAAACCGTTTACACAGCGCACGCAACGGAAGCTCTCATTTTTCATTTATGCTCCGCTCCTATTGGTCGTAGCGTGATTATATAACCTATAACCTTCCTCGATAACTGGACTAGCCAACAAAAAAAATATTTTTCAATTCCAACCAGTAGTTCCTGAGATTAGCGCGTTCAAACAAACAAACAAACTCTTCAGCTTTATAATAATAATAATAATATTAGTATAGATTAGTATAGATAAACATTCACCAACACGCGCTGGGCCCGTGTGGTGAATTAGGACGGTGAGAAATTAGTCGATGACACTGGTCGAAACTAGTCAAAAGTTTTTTTTTCATTCATTTTGGCTGCACTGCTTATAAAAGAACTAGGTAATTGCTTTTTTTTTTTTATCGCATCGGTTTGTGCTTCACTTCTTCTACTCCGATATAAGTATGTTCAAAATGAGCCTGTGTGATGGAAAGAGTCAGAATTGTAAATCTTTATTTATCTTTACTCCAGATTCGTGGCCTGGGTGTGTCACAAAGCGGTCCGGCGAGTAGCAGGCGGCGGCTGCGGTACGCGCGTGGCGGGCGTGGAGCGCCTGCGCAAGGCCAACGCGGCCGGCCTGCCGCTCGTGTTCGTGCCGCTGCACCGCTCGCACTTCGACTACATCCTCATGACCTTCACGCTGTACCTGACGGGGCTGCGCCCGCCTCTAGTGGCCGCCGGCGATAATATGAGGATACCTTTCTTTGGGTGAGTGTTTTTACATCATTATTGCACTAAAAAAGCAGATCACTGAACATAGGTTTCCAAGAAGTACTCAATTTTGCATTCAGACCACTACAGCTGTCTTCCATCTATTTTGCAAGGTATGTGTCCTACAACTTGGTTTGCCAACCGTCCCGCGATAGCCGGGACGTCCCGTTTCTAGAGCTCGAGAGGATGCGTCCCGCGAAAGACGTGTGCGGGACGCCAATTGCCCCGTTTTATCGTACCTACGGCTAAAGCTTCGGGCAGAAGTAATAGTAAAAAAAAAAAAAATGTATATATATATATATATATATTTTAAATATATATTTTTTTTAACGTTGCCCCACACTAGGAATTTCTCCTGTATCGTGGGTGCGTTTACAAACATTTAAACTCACATGCACAAACAGCCAGACCCGGAACAACTACTTGTAGGTCATACAAATATTTGTTCTGTGCGGGAATCGAACCCGCGACACGCAGCGCACCAGTCTATCGCTTAACCACTGCGCCAACCGTGTCGTCGTAATTACTATTATGTTTTATTAGATATCCATATTGTTTCAACTTTTGTTATGTTGTATGCCAAAGTAAAACATTCAATAAAACCATTTAAATTTATTTCTAATTGTATTTTTCGCCTCCCTATACCTTGACAGCTGAGTCCCGCACTTTGATTGCCAAAATCCTGATAAATTCATGCATTAAGGTTGGCAAGCCTATATATAACACCAGTTTCATCATTATTAATTGTTGGTTTATATGACTACAGTTAAAACCATCCTTTCTGTAAGTTTTCTATATTATCATCTTCATAGCATTTCCCCAACTATGTTGGGCTCGGCTTCCAGTCTAACCACATGCAGCTGAATGCCAGTATTTTACTTGGAGCGACTGTCTTATCTGACCTCCACAACCCAGTTACTGGGTAACGCGATATCCCATGGCAAGACTGGTTGTCAGAATTTCAGGCTTCTGACTTCTGTAACGACTGCCGAAGATCTAAAAATGCTAGCTGGTTTTATGTAGTTGGGTATAATCCTTTAAGAATATCTCAGTAGCAGCTCGGAGTGACCGGATTTGTGCTAAATGAATACAACACTAATCTATTCAAAATTATAGTGAACAGGCTTCTTCTGGGTAAGCTCACTCCATCGTCGACTTTGTCTCTGTCAACCAGACCTAGACTAGAGTCAAGAGCAAACCAATAGTAAAAAAATTAATGAATGGCAATAATCTCGTTACCTATTATATGTGACTTACCGTTATGAGCCATTACCTAATCGTAAGCTTATATTGTTTCAGTTGGTTCTTGCGGGGCTGTGGTGCGTTCTACATTAGGCGAAGAGTGGAGGGCTCGGAAT
The DNA here is from genome assembly GCA_947523025.1 of Dryobota labecula. NCBI lineage: Eukaryota > Metazoa > Arthropoda > Insecta > Lepidoptera > Noctuidae > Dryobota > Dryobota labecula. The sequence goes on along the minus strand of OX383305.1, from coordinate 6,289,998 downwards.
ACCACGGCGATCCTACTTATAAGTCAGCTCTTAGGTAAGCAAAGTATGCTACAGATGTTGTCATTTGTCAATATCAATCATTCCAATGTATACCTTACAACTTTACAAGTGACCCGTCCCTGCGCACAGGTGTAGTGGCAACAAGCCAAAAAATTCAATAAAACCAATTACAAGTACTTTTGAAATGTCAAGGAGTCGCTCAGTCACAAAAATGAAGCTAGTTGCCCATTCCAAAGCGTAGTAGGTTCCTATGGACACAAACGTCAAGAAACACCACGGACCCTCTTTAAAAAAAAAAAATTGTTACATCAGTTTCTTTGGTCTTCCCCTACTCTTATAGCTTTGCATGAAATATTCCTATTTAGCTGTATAGTGTCTCAATATGTATTTTTTGCATTCCAGGGCATACATCCTGAACAGCTTATCAGCCGGTAACAATTTAGAGTTCTTCATCGAAGGAGGACGTACTAGGACAGGGAAACCACAGACGCCTAAAGGTAATAATATTTTCTTTTAGTCTGGAAATTTTAATGTAATATGGGTTTTACCTGAATTTAATGGGTTTTTTTTTATGATAATGCGATTTTGATTGTCTTAACTAAAATAATTACAGTATTTTAATTAATGTATTTGAATGTTCTTGCGTACTTGGATCAATTATATGCAGATGTAACGGGTATGTTTCTACACGAAAACCAATTTTAGTGTGATGATGTGATCTGTTTCTCATACTATGCTAGTTTTAGTGAACACATTTCCAGGGCGTTTTTTTTACAGCTATGGAAATCGCACAGTAACCAAAAGTAAAAATGGCACCTCCAGTTTTGAAAAGGAGTTCGACTCATGACGTCATCTCTGACCCTCATACTTGTCTGACAGTCTATTTCTTCAGTCTCTTTTCGATGTGTCATTTGAGGCGTGCAACAGATTTGTTCGTGCCGAAGCATGTGTGTAGCACCCCCTTCGGCTGGGCCCTGTACTATAGTTCGACCGATACCGTGCCTTAGGTATGTGTGCGGCTCACGGGTGGCAGTGCGCCGCTCACTCGTCAACGCTCACGGCGTCCCGCCCTTCGTAAGCCGCGCTTTCCTAAGGAGCGGTACAGCGGTATCGGTCCAACTATAGAACTAATTGAAAAAAAAAAATATATACATTATGTGGACGGACTCGCAATTTTAATTAAGACAACACTAAATAACTAGTTCACACCAATTTAAACCTTTTAAAAACGATCATAACGATTTTCTTTCTCCAGCAGGCATCGTCTCAGTAATAATGCACGCATCACGGGCATGCAATCTTAGTTTAGACAACCTCTGACTAGTTTACACCATTTTAAACCTTATTAAAACTAGCATAACGATCCGTTTTCTCCAGCGGGCATCCTCTCGGTAATGTACGCATCATGGGCTTTCAATCTTAGTTTAGGCAACCTCTAACTAGTTTACACCATTTTGAACCTTATTAAAACTAGCATAACGATTTTCTTTCTCCAGCGGGCATCCTCTCAGTAATAATGCACGCATCACGGGCATGCAATCTTAGTTTAGACACACTCTAACTAGTTTACACCACTTTAAACCTTATTAAAATTAGCATAACGATTTGTTTTCTCCAGCGGGCATCCTCTCAGTAATAATGCACGCATCACGGGCATGCAATCTTAGTTTAGACACACTCTAACTAGTTTACACCACTTTAAACCTTATTAAAACTAGCATAACGATTTGTTTTCTCCAGCGGGCATCCTCTCAGTAATAATGCACGCATCACGGGCATGCAATCTTAGTTTAGACACACTCTAACTAGTTTACACCACTTTAAACCTTATTAAAACTAGCATAACGATTTGTTTTCTCCAGCGGACATCCTCTCAGTAATAATGCACGCATCACGGGCATGCAATCTTAGTTTACACTCTAACTAGTTTACACCACTTTAAACCTTATTTAAACTAGCATAACGATTTGTTTTCTCCAGCGGGCATCCTCTCAGTAATAATGTACCCATCATGGGTTTTCAATCTTAGTTTAGGCAACCTCTAACTAGTTTACACCATTTTAAACCTTATTAAAACTAAAATAACGCTGTTTTCTCCAGCGGTAATCCTCTCAGTAATAATCAAAGACAAAGTCAAATCATTTATTTCAAATAGGCACGAAGATGCACTTTTGAACGTCAAAAATTACATGAATAGTTAATAGATTCTAGTTGCGCCTTCCAAAAGGTAGTTATGTATGGAGAAGAATGGGCAAGAAACTCCATACTTACTCTTTTAAAATGTTAACAATAGTTTGTATACATTAAATAATAATTATAGGTGAAGACGATGTACCTAGAATAAAAATAAAAATTACTTACCACAATTGGTAAAAAGAATGAAAAGTGAAGTAATGACAGAAAAAATTATAAATGCGATAGGTACATGGTGCTCACATATTTACAAACATTGTATATGATTTTCCAAAAAAATAATTAAACATATAATAAGTGTGTGAGTTAAATTTATATTAATCACAGAAAATAAAAATTAATATCATAAAAATTCATTTATTATTATTTTTTATTTATGTATTATAAATTATACAGTTAAATTAGCAACCAGTTTGATTTTGTCTAGACTCTAAATTGTCCTATGGAGCAGGACCAGCATGTTTCCAAGCATTCTTATCTTGGATATAATCCTCTAATTTGTAATATGCTTGTTTACAAAGTGTGCTTTTTATATGAGTTTTAAATTTTCTTTCATTTAATTGTAATATATCAGAAGGTATTTTATTGTAACATTTAACACAGTACCCCATAAAAGATGTACGTACTTTAGATAATCTGAAAAATGGTTGATCTATTTTATCTTTATTTCTAGTATTAAAATTATGCCTATCACTGATTTTATTAAAAAGATGTAGATTTTTTCTTACATACATAATATTTTCATAAATGAATTGGCAAGGTACCGTCATAATATTAATCGTTTTAAATAGTTCTCTAAGAGATTCGCGGCGATGTAGATTATAAATGGATCTGACAGCTCGCTTTTGTAAAATAAAAATGGATTCAATGTCGGCAGCCCGACCCCACAGTAAAATGCCATACGACATAATGCTATGGAAGTAGCTAAAATAAATCAAACGCGCGGTTTCTATATCTGTTAACTGTCTTATCTTTCGAACAGCATACGCGGCCGAGCTTAGCCGCCCCGCAAGAGATGTTATATGAGGCCCCCACTGTAATTTCTCATCTAGCGTGATTCCTAGGAAAACCGTTTGATTTATATATTCCAGTTTTTCTCCATTCAATATGATGTCACATTCGCTACTTCTAACATTAGGTAACTTAAATCGAATGCATTTGGTTTTTTTTTTATTTAGTACCAAATTATTTACGGTAAACCAATTTTGGACCTGAAGAATAGAGTTATTCACGACGTCAAGTTTTTGTGACCGTCGATCTATTTTAAAAATCAATGATGTGTCATCTGCAAATAACACCATCTTCGGTTGATTTTGAAGTAATTGGGGTAAATCGTTAATGTAAACTAAAAAGAGGAATGGACCCAATATCGAACCTTGAGGAACGCCCATTTTCATTTCAGACCCTAATGAGTTTACGCCGTTTACCTGAACATTAACCTTCCTATCCGTCAGGTATGATCTTAGTAAATCAAGAGCGGTATTCTTAATTCCGTAGTGCTCCAGTTTCAGCAGAAGTGTCTCATGGTTTACGCAAAACGCCTTAGAGAGGTCACAAAAGATTCCAATGGCATCTTGTGCTTCTTCCCAAGCGTTAAAAATGTTCTTTATTAGGGTGACACCGGCGTCAGTTGTACAACGCCCCTTGGTGAAACCATACTGTTGTTCATGAAAGATGGAGTTTTTATTAAAGTGACGTAACATTTGATTGAGCATCAACTTTTCAAACACCTTACTGAGAACTGGAAGAATTGACACAGGCCTATAATTGTTAGGTTCCTTACTATCACCGGATTTGAACAATGGAACTACTTTACTGTGTTTCATGATATCTGGAAAGACTCCTTGGTCTACACTGGTGTTAAATATGAAAGCTAAATAGGGCGCAATGGTTTCGATAATAGACCTACAGACTTTTACAGACATTCCCCAAAGATCTTCTGTTGATTTAATTTTAAGATCTTTAAAAGCTTTTATAACAGCCTGGGAGTTTGTATGTTGAAACCTGAACTCCAAAGGGCATGCCTTTACATTCTTTCTAAGTAAAGCAGCAGAAAGCGCGGGTGAGGAATTTAAAGTTTCTGTAGTTTTAAGGGGAATATTACCAAAAAAGTTTTCAAATTCCTGAGCTATTTCTACATCGGAGTTGATGGGGCCATGTGCAGTCTCTAAATTAAATTCAGTATTTCGCTGTTTTTTCCTACCTGTTTCATTATTTATTATTTGCCAAGTAGTTTTTATTTTATCATCAGCTGATTTTATTTTATTGCTAATATAAAGAGCTTTAGCTATTTTGCATACATTTTTAAATGTTTTTAATATTTTGCAACATACTTATGAAAGATAGTATTATTCATATGTTGCTTTAGGCCATAAAGTTCAAATAGTTTTTCCCTGCTTTTACGAATACCTGGAGTTGCCCAATCACTAAATAAGAACTTTGTATAAATACTTTTAGTCTTTAGTGGAAATGTGTCATTAAATTGCGTATTTAATAGTGAAAAGAACTCGGCGTAGAACTCATTTGGGTCACATACATTATTAAAACTCTGAAGACATAATTTACTGGCCAAAGAATTGTTTAATTTTTCTAAATTTTTACATGTAATTGGCCTAAACCTTATTTGAATTTTTTGTAAAGGCATGTAAGAGCAAAATGTTATTGTTTGTCCACTGTGATCAGATGGCAACTTATTTACGATTTGTTTGTGTAAGTAATCACAATTACAAAATATATTATCTATACAAGTGGCAGAAGAAGCTGTAATGGACGCATCACCGGCTCGCATTCTTAGTTTAGGCAACCTCTAACTACTTAACACCAATTTAAACCTTATAAAAGCTAACATAACAATTTTTTTTCTCCAGCGGGCATACTATCCGTCATAATGGACGCATACCTAGACGGTACCATCGACGATGCCCTCCTAGTGCCCGCGACCCTAAACTACGACAAGCTGGTGGACGGCAACTTCGTGCGAGAACAGCTCGGCATGCCCAAACAGATGGAAACCTTCTGGTCGGCGCTCAGAGGCATCTGGAGGACCCTCAACACCAACCACGGCAGCATCAGAGTCGACTTCAACCAGCCCATCTCACTCAAGGTGGGTGTAGTCTAATCATAATTTAGTTCTTAAAACGGTGAAGAAAAAGATCGTGAGGAAACTGATACTGAAGTAAAGGGGGGCATAATTTTTTTTTCTCTCTCTTAAGAGCGCTATTTCGGGTCCTATAGCGCCACTCCTTTCAAAAACTATTATCCGTGACTAAGAAGGAATTATGAAAAACGGCTCAATCAGCTGCCTCGGTAAGTGTGTCTAGAATTTTCTAATACATTTTATAAAGTTTCATATTGAGACACGAAGCAACAAAATTCGATGTAAAGAAAAACGGCCACATTCCTCTAGATCAAATTTTGTTGCTTCGTGTCTCTATATGAAACTTTATAAAATGTATTAGAGAATTCTAGACACACTTGCCGAGGCAGCTGATTGAGCCGTTTTTCATAATTCATAGTTTAATCAACATACAACCTGCACATTGCATTTTTAATTAAACTTAAATAAGTGCAAATTAATTTGTATCAGAAATATTTGTATCATTATATTATTACTATAGCAAATCATATGTCACGGTTTAGCTTGTAGGAGGGAGGCGCCGGTGTCTGTCACACAGTTTATACTAGCACAGACATCGTCGTTAACTATCCTTAAAACATTCAAAACTCTGTACATTGTGTTTTTGTTTGGGATAGATGAGTTGTACCCACATTTGTTAATAAAAATTATTATTATTATTATTGCAACAAACGTAAGAAAATTTGAATTTCGCGGGCTATGTTAGCGAATCCCCCTTAACACGTTCGACTCCAACCACTTTTCACGGAGCCTTGCCACCAAACATATTGAAAGTGGACCCTCCGCGATAGCTCCCGGCATCCCATTTGTAACTAGACTGAACCCTCCAGGAGAGCTCCCGGACTTATTCTTATTTCACTAATCTCTTCCACAGGAACTAGTAACATCATTCCAGAAGTACCAACACTACAAGTCACCAATAGAAACTCCCCTTTCCCCACCAAACAACAACCTGGCCGTGAACTTGGACCGGCAGATCCTGTACAACCACAGCCACTCCAGCCTGTACGGAGCAGACGTCAGCACGGACCACAAGATGATGGTGGAGGCTATCGGTAGACATCTGGTGTACGGTGAGTTCTAGCAAGATAGAGCATAGAGACTCACCATAGATAATATAAAACCAGAACGCAGAACAAACCAGAAGGCACGAACGCGTATAGAACTGAGGCCAATAAAGTGAATTAATTACACATTCATCAGATTTAGAAGGTTTTAACTTTATATCTCAACACTATCCATGTTCTATGTTTGAGGGTTTGGTTGGTGGGCCATGGCGGCCGTCGGTGGTTATTCCAACCAGCCCACCTCCCTCCAGAAGTTGATCACGTCGCAGTGGTCTACTTAGAACATCTGTGAAAGATCTGGCTGCCCCGAGGGTTTCTAAGTAATGCCTGTGCATTCAAAGAGCTCAGTTTCCTCAGCCTCCATGCAAGCCCTGCACAGAGTATTGTCCGATATGCTTATTGTGTGGAAGTGTTTGTTTAGCGAGCAGTGTCCCATGATGGTCCCCGTCACCAGGCGCTGGCCGGTCCTGTCCAGGAGTAATAACCGCCTGGTTAGCCTACCATCTAAGAATGGCATAGCCTACCTGGACTGTATGCAACCCGCTGTCGAGGTCCACCAGCTCTCCGCCTATGGGTGGGTGAGCTCCTGTAACCACCTGTATAGCTGGTTGAAGGGAATGGTTACGATAGGTTCAGTTCCACAGATTGACGTGCTGGATGCTCTCCTAGCTAGTTCGTCAGCTGCGTCGTTACCTAGTGACCCGCTGTGCCCTTTTATCCATGGCTGTGTTACTGTGATACTGGTTCTAGTAGTATATCTCAACACCATTTGCAACTTGGTGTAGTATTCAAATAATCAAATCAAAACATTAAATTTGTAAGTGCCTCTACAAATTGGCAGTCACTGGTTTTTTTTTTTTGATTCATTTGTTTACATTTTGATCGGATACTTTATTTTTTTTTAAGATTAAATTTTTATTTTTACCCCCCCCCCCCTCCCCCCCTGGGGTCTGTCTTAGCATGCCATGGTCTGGAATTGACTCAACGCGCTATTGACAAATTGAGGTAAAATGGAGTTGTAGATGATGGTGTCGGATAGTGGTGGTGTTTGACCTTGTGTTTTGCGCTTTTTTTTTGTGTTTTTAGAACTGCCCAATCTCTTTAATAGTGTAGTTTGACATTTGTCTGACGATAGGATGGAGATTCCCGCCCCCCCTCCCAATGGTAAAATGTTTCCAAGTTGGTCAAAATACGCGAGTGAAAAAAAAAAAAACTTGAAGGATTTTCGTTGTTTTTATGAACACAGTGCGCTGCGTGGAATTACGATCGTAGTTTCGCGATTCGAGTTTGTTCTTAACTCGTAAAATATAACAAAATGGTTTCGTTTTCCTTCAAAAGCTCTGAACCCGATAAATAAAATTATTATTACATATTCATATTTGTATCTCCTTGTTCTCACACACTATTGTCTACATTTCTCCTTTCGCAGGTCTGCTGGAAGAAATTTCTTAAGAAATAAGCAGTATCTGTGTACTCAAATTATTATTGTCGTATCTCTATATATTTTACTGTGTGTACCTTAAAAATAAAAATTACCTTTAACAAAACCTCTTTCATCAACAGATGCAGCACAAGCCACAGCTCTAATGTGCACGAACGTCATCTCATACGTGCTTCTAACGGAGGCCAGACGTGGGGCCAGCCTGGCCACACTCACGGCCAGCGTGGCCGCCAGGCAGACGGCTTTAGCCACTGAAGGAAGGGATCTGGGATACACCGGGGAAGCAAGGCAGGCTGTTAAACATGCTGTAAGTAAAGAAGGAAAGAAAAAAATAATATTAATTTGCTCTAAATAATTAAATAATTTAAAAAAAGTACACAAACACCAAAAGAACAACTTGAGGGAAAATATGCGTCAGATCCACGCAACACGGCCACCGCTCGCAGACTTATCGCCAGCATCGCCAATGTTGGCGATAAGTCTGCGAGGCAAACCAGTCTAATTAATAAAAATAATAATTTCATTCACTGACAGACAACGCACAGCCTAAACCACTAACTCTTGAAGTATTAAATGTTGAAAATGATTTTTGAAAATTCATCTCCTACATAGAGGATGAGTTTGTATGGAAGGTTATAATTTTTGCCGAAGGGAAATCCCATAGGGCACTGACTTCCTAATAAAAATTGTTTTTTTCTTTCCCAGCTGGACATGCTAGGTCGCGGTCTCATCCGTCGCGAAGGCAGCGGCGAACGACTAATGGTGCGACCACACACGTCTATCGCCGCGTCGTTGGAGCTCGCGTACTACGCCAACGCCGTCGTAGCGCACTACGCCGCGCCTGCTATTGTCGGTTAGTATTCAACTTATAGGTACTAACTATGGATTTAAAATATGAATAGGATGGATGAGGTCAAATTAAATTATTTGGTGAAACTTCACAGGTATTGAAAATTAAGATGATAAAACTAAAGAACATTAAAAAAAGTGTGCGGTCGGGGGACCCCCGTCAGGAACGAAGATCCGTAAGGATCATTTTTAAAAATTACAACGTAGTTTAGTATTGAGGCTATACAACCTGTGATGGCATAAACAACGCCACATGCGAACTACGCATCAAAGACCTGACGTCACAAATCCTGCATCGCGCAATCAAAGTTTGAACCGTTGGGCAATTGCCCACCAGACACAACACCCGTCTGGTCGGAGGGTCCTCGCTTTCCTATAGAATATGAGTGAACTTTACACCCTGTTCCTCATACCTCTATAAACCCACCGCGCACAATGCTCGTCTGCTCAAATCTCGATACTCGCACTCACACACACACACACTTTTACAATAGAAAGAGACAGAGAGAAAGTCGGGGTATAACGCTTTTTCCTTACGTGACGATTTCTACTAGTCAACTTCTGCCGCTAGCCGCGTTAAGGAACTTCGTTCCAAAAAATCACACATAAACCGTGAAGCTAAGTAGAAACTTCAGAACTTTAACTGCATATACACGCTCATTTAGCATCGTCCAATTTTTTTTTCCTAAATTCATAATGTTAAGGGGGCAGCGCTAAGGTAGCCCGTGAAATTCAAAATGTCTTACGTTTTTGCAATTTGCAGCTCATTGTCTGGGTGTATGTTGATTAAAATATGATTCGCGTCCGTAACAAATATATATTTGCATAATTATAATCATTAGAATCAGTAATATAATAAAATAAATAAATAATACAACTCTTTAAGAAATAAAGAAAATATTATCTCGTGACTGAGAAGGAATTATGAAAAACGGCTCAATAAGATACCTCGGTAAGTATGTCTAGAATTTTCTAATACCTTTTATAAAGTTTCATATTGAGACACGAAGCAACAAAATACGATCTAGAAGAATGTGGCCGCTTTTCTTTAGATCGAATTTTGTTGTTTCGTGTCTCAATATGAAACGTTATAAAAGGTATTAGAAAATTCTAGACATACTTACCGAAGTATCTTATTGAGCCGTTTTTCATAATTCCTAATTTCGCGCCATAACCCGCTGGTAGTAAAGTTACATTGTGGAATAAACCTTATACTTAACAATTATTTTTCTCGTTTTCCAGCAACCGCATTAGAAAGCCTCGTATGCTCTTAACAATTATTTTTCTCGTTTTCCAGCAACCGCATTAGAAAGCCTCGTATGCTCTTCATCATCAACGGAGGTCCGTCAATCAGATCTACTGTCCGCGTCCCTGCAGCTGTGCGAAGTGTTGAGCCACGAGTTCATAGTGTGCGCGCCCTGCCAGCGGATACAGGACCGCATGCTGGACGCTATCGACGCGCTGGAGGCGCATCAAGTTTTACTTAGAGAAAAGGTAACACACAATTTTCAATCGAAAATACTACTACAGGGAACAAAAGTTGTTGTTTATGGGGTTAGTAAGTCCGGAGAGGATGTTAGTGTTTCACCAATCATTATTATATTTATGTATGTTATTCTTCTGTACAAGTGTGCGACTGAATTCCTCCTAAACGGCTGTACCGATTTGTATGAATTTTTTTGTGTATATTTGAGTGGGTTCCTAGATGGTTTAGATTCACAATTGGAACCGGTAGGTGGTGCTGCGATCGAGTTCTAGGAAACAAGACAACGTCCAACCGGTCAGCTAGTAACCCTATAGTTCGACCGATACCGCTGTACCGCTCCTTAGGAATGCGCGGCTCACGGGGGGCGGGGGGCCGTGAGTGTTGACGAGTGAGCGGCGTATTGCCGCCGCCGAAAATGTGTGCGTGTTAGGTGTGAGCTGCGCACATACCTAAGGCACGTTACAGCGGTATCGGTCAAACTATAACTTAAAGCAGTGGTGGCCAAGTGGTATCGGCCGTGACTTATTAGTTGTAGATTCAAACCGTTACGGGCGCTTTACTTTGTGTAAATTGTTTCAACTCCAATGCTCTCAAAACAGTGAAGGAAAACATCGTGAGGAAACCAGCATGTACTAGAACAAAAAATACGAAGACATGTGGCTTCTACCAACCCGCACTGGAACCGCGTGGTAGATTACAGACCACTCCCTCTCATAGAGAGGAGGCCTGTGTCCCAGCTGTGGGAACATTATAAACTATATTTTAAAACATAGAACATGCTAAATAAACTTAGCCATGCTTTGTTTTTGCTCAATGACCTACGTTCTACTTTTGCTTCGTAATCCTACCTATCCTAACTAATATTCTAAATGCGAAAGTAAGTGTGTTTTTACCTTTTCACGCCAAAACCCCTGAACCAATCTTCCTGAAATTTTGCATATACGTTGTCAGGTGTTCAGAAACGGACATAGTGTACCTTTCATCCCGACAAAAGTACTGTTCCCGAGGAAGACAACAATAACGTTTTTATGATAATAGATGGCGCCACGTGTCTTTCGAAGCATGATTGAATTAGTACAAGCAGAGTACAACCCGAATTAATTGTCAAATTCTAAATGAACGCGAGCGAAGTCGCGGGCAAAAGCTAGTAATATTATAAGAAATTTCTTAAGAAATAAGCAGTACCTTTGTACTGAAATTATAATTATGTCGTATCTCTATGTATTTAACTGTGTGTACATAAATCTATAATATAAAAATGAATCGCAAAATGTGTTGGTAAGCGCATAACTCAACAACGCCTGGACCAATTTTACCAATTTATTTTTTTTAATGTTCGTTGAAGTCCAAGGATTGTTTTTACAGCAAGAAAATCTTATTACCATCGCCGTAGAGGTAAGACTCGCACTATAGCTTCATGTGCTCTTGACTGTACCTTCAAACTTTTTCCATCCTCTATATCAGTGGTTCTTAACCTTTTAGTGATGAGGGACCATTTGACAAAATTTCCGTCTTACTATGGACCACCAACTGTCTGAGGTAATAAACAATTATATGTAACTTAAAGGGTTGTTTTATCTACAAAAAAAAAGCTGTTGGCTTACAACAATTATTATATATTAATGCGATTTTTGTGACTGCATACTCTTTACTAACTTCTGAATCCTTGATTCAGTGTTACTCAAAGCGAAACGCATGTAGACACTAGCATCCAAACTATTTCGGTGCTTGTTTTTAATTATCAGAACCGCCGAGAGCCCCATAGATTTGACGATAAAAATAAAGTTAGGTAACTTATAGCAATTTCGCGAATCTTTGTCAATAAAAAAATATACATTTCAGGTAACATTTGACGAGTCCCGGCTGGCCACACTGAATTGACTGGCTCCCACTCACTCGTAGCGCACTCTCGCCGCGTGTCATTGTGTCTGTGACTTGTCACTTATTTAATATTTTTCGGATGGCTTCGCGGACCATTTCGGGAGCTTCCAGGGACCACCAGTGGTCCGCGGACCACCGGTTAAGAACCACTGCTCTATATGTATATCAACTTGCCTCCTTCTGGGCCATCGGCTGACCCTTGGGCGTAGCCGCAACCGGAAGCTAGTTATGTCAAACTTATGATATCTTTTGGTTCACAGACATCGGTCGAACTAGAAGAAGAACAATGGTCGCGTCGCATGGCGCGTCGCCTCGAGGACGACGACGCCGAGCGCCCCGACCCCGCGCAACGCATCACCTACACGTTGTCCGACCTGCCCGAAGCCCTCGCCGAGAGGTACACACTACATAATCACCATCATCTGTCTAGCCTTATTCCAAATCCATGTTGCGACCGGCTTCCAGACTTACCAGTACTTTATACAGGATGAAATTGAAATCATGCGACAAACCGAAATGGGAGATTGTACCATTATGAACAACTTTTACTAAGAGACCAAAGCTGAAATCGCGAAAAATAAATCAGCTGTTCCCTAACACAACAAACTCCTAGCATAACTCGTCAAAATGTAGGGAACAGGTAATTTTTTTTTTTTTTTTTCGCTATTGCAGCTTTGGTCCCTTCGGCTGGTTTTATTGTTATGAGATGTGATTGTGTTTGGAGATGTATGGGAAAGTAGTTGCGTTTCAAAGTCGCGCGCTTGAGCAGCGCCGTTCAGGAAACGCGCGCTGTTCGCCGACGCTTCTGAAGCGCGCTTCTACGGCCAGTATGCGTTTTAGTGTGACGCCGTTGAGACGCGCCGTAAGATATGTTACGTGTTCGCCTCTCAGTCTCCTGCCGTTTTACTGTAATTATAACATTTAAGGTACCTACCCTTAATGCCCCGTCTCAAAAATCCACCCTGGGGCCTTACTCCCGAAAACGATTCGATTTCGTTTCTGATCCGAACTCGATTTAAAACTTAAAACTGACCGAAGTTAGTTTCGCTTCGAACCACCGCACGATCGTGCGCTAGTGTTGGATTCAAGAGTATGGATCGGCATTTAATTCGTACCCAATTCGATTGATTCAGAAATCGATGCTGTCGGGAGTAAGGCCCTAGAAGCGAGTTCGAATCGGAATCAAAATCAAACTCGAATGGTTTTCGGGAGTAAGGCCCCTGTATACTTAGCTAAATCGAGACTCAAGCAGAGAGATATGTATTGTCTATGCATCAGCCATAATTCTCTATTAATTTTATCATTTCTGTAGTACCCCCTTTCTAGCCATATTATCTTTCTCGTGATCCATCCATCTTTTATTTGGTCTTCCCTACTCTTATAGCCATATTTACATTAATAAATAAACATTTTGTTTTCCAGACGAAGACTACTGCTAACTCTGCGCCCAGTACTAGAAGCGTACGCGGCCACCTGTCGGCATGTGGCGCCCGGCTCCATGAAGGACGTCGTCAAGAACACCCTCGACTCGCTCACAGAAGACTTCACACACAACAAGATGGTTTACGGTAAGATCTACTACATTATTTACGGTTCCCCACCCAAAGACGAACGGACAAACAGCCAGAAGATCGCGAGTAAAGGGGCGTCCATTAATTACGTGAGGCGTTTTTGGCGATTTTTCGACCCACTCCTTGGTGAGATGTCGTAAGATGCGTATTTTAAGTGTGAATACGTTAATCTGTGCTTGGTTGCGTTGGATTAATTTAAATAAACATAATTTGATTAATTATTTTCATAATTCTTAAAAAAAAAAAAAAAATTGCTTTTATTTGCGGCCAGTTTATCTATAGTAAAAAAAGTAAGTTGAGAGTCTCGTTTCCTACGAAATGTATGGGAAAAACTTTTTGCGATTTCTGACTTTTCTAGTACTCAAACCTCAGTTGGTCCGATAGAGTTTTTTGATCCTTATAAGAAACAGGATCGATAGGCATCAAAAAAGTTTTTCCCATTTTCTTGCTCACTTGAAATTTCTCAAAAAAATAAGGACAATCTCCTAAGACCGTTTTCCTGTAGTTACAAAGGTTAATGTACCTGCCCTTACTGCCCCGTCAAAAAAATCCACCCTGTATACTTTCATAAGCATTTAGTAAAAAACTGTTATTTTGACATTACAAACAGACACTTCAATTTTATTTATTTGTATAGATAAACAATTTCATTTAATATCCCATTTGGTCTCTACAAAGCCAAACGATTTCTGATCGACGTGCTATATTAGCGGCTGCATACTATAAAAAAGAAAAGTATTGAAGCCAAAGACACACATAATACTAAACTAGACTAGTGACTAAATAACTCTCAAATGATAGTCTAGTCATAGTAATTATTATTAGGTGGTATTTGTTAAAATATCTATTAGTTTATTTTATTTGTATATGTGTATTAGTATCAATAAAACTATATAAATTCTCTTAATCAAGAAGTTAGTATTTTTGTCATTATTTTTGTACCCTACCACTGTTTTTATATTTAACCCAAAGGTTGACTGGTAGAGAATGCCTTGTGGCATTAAGTCCGCCTATGTACCACTATTGTACATGAAGTTTAAATAAATAAATAGTAGATTGTTTTATAAGGGGCTAAAATGACCCATTTTTACGAGGGAGTAAATAGAAACCGAGTTGGATAGTAACACTACGATTGCGAGAAAATAACATAATCCAATACAATATTTATAGTAATTTGCAAAAAAGAAAAATTCTAAAGAATTCACGCCAATGTCTTTTTTTTAATTTCTTCTGCAGCCGCAACGCATTCCATGCAGTCTACCAAAGAGATCGCCGATTTTAGTTCCATTTTCAAAAATAAAATGTTCTTTTTTTATGAAACAGTAATTAGTCGAGTCTTTATTCATGATTAATCTACTTATGACTAAAGACTTTTTCGTTTTTGTAAGCTCATTGTCACTTGACAGACAAAAAAAAAAAATCTTCGCTCTGGTACGCCACAATGACGGTCTTTTTGGGCAAGAGGAGTGAAAAGATTGTTTTCTAATTTCAGGCGAAGCTGTATCCACAGACGCGATCAACAACTGTTTGCGGCTCCTGCGCCAGTGGGGCGTCATCGACATGTTCACCGAGAGCCGCACGCGCAGCTTGCGCCTCCCCGCGCCCTACGACTCGCCGCAAGCATTGCTCACGGTGTGCCAAAACGTCTACAAATTCAACATGGACACACCTTTACTAAACAACAAATGAAATCAGTGACTGTGAAATAATAGGCCAATGACTGAAACAAGTGCTTATAAAGTGAATGTGTGAGTTGGCGAAGTAGAGTTGACTATACTTTTTGTGTGAAGGCAGCATTTCAGTGAAGCAACTTGTTATGTATACAGCTTTAGGCTACCAGGTGTGTCTATGATCGCATTTTCATATGAAAAAATTTAGTTCATTATTGAATGATGTCTTAAGCATTCTTTTTGTAGGTATACTTGTCAAAAAGTTGTTCATTCAAAAATGTTACTGATGAAATGATTATCCAGTGACTTGAATGCTCTCATTAGAACAATTTCCAGGAACATAAACAGAACTATTGCTTCATGTATGGGTAATTCTTCTGGAATAAGTACAGCGTAATGAATGTTGTTGGTTTGTCAGAATATTGTTGAGCCTCGTTGACGTTTACCCAAGGAAAGTTTATCGACCATCGATAAACAAGCCTTCATTATGACAGTGTTAAGCAAACGTCACTTCGCTTAAAACTTTTTATACCTGACCAAAGATATACTTTGTAGTTTAAGCCCTCGTGGTCCGGTTTTGAACAAACATTTCAGCAAAAATATTAGGTTTCAATTTGAAGGGAGTACAATATTTATTGGAGTATGATTT
This sequence comes from Dryobota labecula, assembly GCA_947523025.1. NCBI lineage: Eukaryota > Metazoa > Arthropoda > Insecta > Lepidoptera > Noctuidae > Dryobota > Dryobota labecula. The sequence continues at coordinate 6,274,055 of OX383305.1, read as the reverse complement.
CATTGTAAAAAAATGTTGTAGTTATGACACCCTGGGTGTGTTAGTGCTCGGGTTTAGTTGGTGACGTCACTTGTTGCTATCAAGGATTCCTAGATAAGTTATCGGGAAGAACTGTACTTCACTACGTTTGCCTATAAAATCCTTAACGGTATCCCCGCTGAGGTAGCCCGCAAAATCCTAATTTTCTTACGTTTTTTTGCAATTTGCTGGTCAGTGACTTTTTTTTTTATTTAGGGCCAAAAAACCATAAAAACCATATTGTTTAAGGTCGAAAATCATATTCAGATCAACATTATAACCTGATACTGACCTGCCCGCGATTTCGCGCCTACCCTAACACTTTCTCCCTAAAAAGGAAGCGCGCAATATCCGCTGTCTTTTTTGTTTTTTAACACTTCAATAAATTCCGTTTTTTTTTTTTTTTTTTGTTGAATTTTTTTTATTTGCCTAGGACATATTGATAGTGACAAGTGAACGTTCCATTATAGTATAATAGTATAAGGTTTAATGTTGCCAGGGTAACAACGACATACGTTATTTCAACGTATAATATTGTTATTTATACCATTTGTCTAAGCAATATTGTTACATTTTCACGAGTTTTCAACACATTGTGATTTAGTATCTTAACCGTTTTGTATGGTAATGGAAGCTGCTCAAAGATTAGAGCCAAAAAAACTCGTAATTTTTGTATTTAGGTGTATTATTTAGGGATGGCACACTTAAGCTTGGTTGTAGCACAAATCATTAACGAGGGCATACTACGGTCAACAAGCACTAGCCAAAAATTACTAGGCAGTTGCACCCCCCTGACTGCCGAACTGAAACGACGTTAGACGATGCACGGCCTTCAAGCCACACCTCCGTGCCCTTCGGAGTGGGGAGCGTGAGGTTTTTTCGTTACGGAATTTCTGGATTCGGTCCCCGCGCTCAAGGCCCGCGATAGAAGCTATGCAATAGCTTAAAAAATATTATCTCGTGACTGAGAAGGAATTATGAAAAACGGCTCAATAAGCGACCTCGGTGTGTCTAGAATTTTCTAATACCTTTTATAACGTTTCATATTGAGACACGTCCCTCCTAGTGGACCGTAGTATGCGCTCTTAAATACATTTAGCTTACAGAATTGAATACATCGGTAGTTCTATTTCTGTCAATCATTAGTTATTGGCACTGACAGAATCATGTCTTCAATATCACCGTCAACCTGCAGCAGTCTACTGCTGGACATAGGCCTCTCCAATTGCACGCCATTCAGCTCGTTTCTCGGCAACTTAAGTCCAGCTGCTTCCACCCACCCTGCGAAGATCGTCACTTTACCTAACCTGAGGGCGTCCTACTTTATACTCTACTAGGTGCTGCCCGAGTGGCTTTTTCTAAAATTAAAGTAGTCGCGTAAGTTACTACCTTATAACATCAGCTACCTGCCAGTAAAAGTCCTGTCAAAATCGGTCCAGCCGTTTCGGAGATTAGCCGGAACAAACAGACAGACGAAAAATTAAAAAAAGGTTTTTTTGTTATTAGTACCGTATATACTTTTATAACATTTGGGATAAAGCTGTTATTTTGACAGTACAAATAGACACTTCAATTTTATTTATTTGTATAGATGTCTAATTATGTTTAGCGCTAAAGGCTTTATCACACTAGCGAGTTGCGAGCGAGTGCAAAGCGGGGCGAGTTCGCATCGTGTGCGCGGCGAACACACCGCGAAGAGGCCGCGGGTGCGTAGCGAGCTCGCGGCGGATGGCGCTGTCGACACCATTTTATGAATGGCACTGAATGTACAAAACGCGGATCGTACACTGCGAACTCGCTGCCCACCCGCGGCGAGCTCGCTGAGCACTCGCCCCGCTTTCCACTCGCTCACAACTCGCTAGTGTGATAAAGCCCTAAATATCTTAAGTGATTAGCAGTCCAAGCAGGCTTATAGATTAAAGTGAGACAGTGATATATGAAGGCTAAGTGCCAGACAGAGAAACCAATATTTTTTAAAGAAATTTTGTTAGATCAGCTGCATGTGTGCCATCAATAAATAATGTACCAAGAACCATGCTTATTGATCTGTGATGTGACAGCGATTAAAAACGAGTGTTTTTGTATATATTGTGACTTTTAAATTATCATATTTTACGAGGTTGTCTTGAATGTTTGTGCGTTGTGATCTCATGATTGCAATATGAATGCTTGCATGCGCACTTTTTACTTTACGAAGAATGTTAGTAAGCAATAGTTGGTATTTTATGTCACTAAAGTTATTTGTGTTGAGAATTGAAACAAATACAGCGTCAAATTAAATTAGCTAGCTAAACTCTGTAGATTTTTTAAACTTAACTTTCTGCTCGTTTGGTTGGTGGTAAGGCTTGTTCTAAGTCTGGCTAGCTACCACCATTTTATCTGTCTGTCGCCATAACAACAATGTTAACAGCATTGTTTTGTTTCGGCAGTTAGAGGTAAGACAGCCAGTTCCTCTCTGATCATCACTTAGCATCAGGGTAGATGAAGGCCAAAGGCTTCTCCGTGGTGGAAAAAAAAAACAAAAATCTGATATGAACTATCAGATATTTTTTTTTAAGTAACCTGCTTTCGTGACCCCAAATAAAAAAACATCAAAATAATGTCTGTTTTGTTAGATATCGCTACCATCACGTCTGTGGAGTTTTGCTAGCTAATTCAATTTGACCCGGTATACACAGACAACATGTAACGCGTAAAAAGTGCGTGTACAAGTTTTTCACTACATAGCATTTGTTTGTATCTGAAGTGAAAATAAGTGTGGCTGGCCATCACCTGACTCTGCCGAGTCGCAGATCGAGATAAATAGACATATTACTTAGTACCTGCTTTGCCTGAGACATGTTCCCGTCTCTATCTTGCACTTGCAGTTTCAAAACTGTGCAACAGTAACAGGGATACTTAGCCAAAGCATGCGCTAAGTAGTCTATTTATGTCGGCCTAAAGTTATTCCTTTTTGTACTGCGTTAAACTTAAGTTGACAAATAGTATGTAGTCATTATTTACTTTGTTACCCATATAATGATAAAAGGGGGCAAAGCTAAGATTGATTAAAACAATCTTGAAATACTTTTGTTTTTTTTTTTTACATAGGTACCTTTCAGAATAAGTTCTCTATGATAGTGAAAAAAAAAATACCTACAAAAGTGCCTTTTATACGCAGTCAAGTCAAATAATTTAATTCATCAAAGAAGGCCCCTTGAAATAAATTATTGGACTTTACTTTGAGTAATAAAAGGCACTTTTGTGCGTTTTAATTTATTTCTTCCATTCTTAAGACTGTGTTTGATGGGAAACTACCGTTTCGTATGGTGAAGAATTGGGTAGGGAATTCCTAGTTACCTCTTTCAAAATGTTTTACAATACTTTGTATACATTAATAATAATTGATATGATTGATGTGATGTGAAGACGTTCTGTAGTAACGATAATAGGTAAATCGGGCTGGTGTCCGCAAGCCCACGTCGATGCGCGTATTTTGCGTACGGATGGGAATATCGATTATTCGATCCATCCCAGCTCCTCAAGGAAGGGCAGCAACACCTTGGTGTTACTGACAATCTCACGTAGGGTACCTGGGTTACCGAAGTACTTGGCCCTGTAATTGGCGACCACCAGGCAGTTTAGTAGCACATAAGCTGCTGTTCGTTTTAGTGGAGCGCACGCTATGGAAGCAAATATTCCTCAGAATATTGTTATTTAGGTACATGAAGTTTAAGAAAAAGAGGTCGTTTTAAAAGAATATTGGGTCCATTCCTTAGAATGGATATTTTCATGCGAAGCATGCTCAGTTAAAACAATACTCAAAAAGATTTTTCAAATAATACATATAAGTAAAGAAAGAAAGAAAAAACGTTTATTTGCGGTAAACATGACGCAATAAAGACAAAAAATAATCATTTGAGAACTATGGGGAAAAAATGCGTCACATCCACGCAAAACGGCTATCGCTCAGCATTATGCTGCAACCCTATGCAAGACAGAGCCCCAGCGCTGGTTTTCAGCGACAGCTGGCGTTGACGTAATGACGTCGTCCGGTGCAGCAAACAATTATTAAGACGCTGTACCAGCACAGCGTACTTAAAGAAAATAAGTATAATTTAATTTAATTTAAAATTTGATTGAATAAAAAAAGAAAAAAAGAAAAAATAATTGTACATGCTATGAGAATATCATCCTCAACAAAACGTGTTCCGCTTTATATTTAATATTATATCTGTGCGCATACGTTCTGACGTCACTCTCGAGCGCTCAACGCAACGCGGACTAAGGCCGTGTTGTCCCACTGCAGGGCTCTTTAATTTATCCATATAATATTAGTCAGCGAAATAAAACAAATCAGCGTAAAAAAATAAACTATTTATTAATGTTTTAAAATTGAGCGAAACTTAATAAGTAATACTATGTAAATTAAACGTATAATTAAATGTCACAGATTACAGGATTAAGTTCTTAGTATAGCAATTGAAAGATAAAAATGATTAGACAAAAATTTATAAAAAAAAATAAAGTTAACCGCTAACTCCCCAGCGTACGTCCCCATAGTAGTCAAACTATAATTGTAATAATTATTATAGGGTAGGTTGCCAGACTACAATATTAAATTGTAATACTATAATAGTAGTAGAGAATAATAATGAAGACTTAAAACTTTTTCAACAATCAACTATTTGGTCTTACAATAATGATTATAAAAAATTATCGTTCTATCCTATTTCAATCAAGTTCGAAGTAACGTACGTAACTACTAAAAACCTTTAATTAAACATACCAAAAAACCTCATCATGGCCATAGCTTGCATGTCTTTTTGCATCTTGAACCGCTGTAAGTTAGGGTAATGAAACTTCATTCGATTTTCGCCTTCGGATCTGTTATCCCGGTGGTCAGAACACTCAAGATGCAGTTTCATGTCAGCCCAGCCCGCGACGACGAGGTGACAGTATCCACAGTGGTACAACCCGGGACGCACCTGTAACATTACAAACACATTATAACAGAAAAAAAGGAAGATAAAAATATCGAGAACTAAAACAAAAGAAAAAAAAAATACTATGAGGCCAGAAAAGGCTCCTATACCAGCATACCTAATGCATTTTAAAGAGAAAATATTACACTGCGTTTCCCGAAGAGGCAGTTGGTGTAACAGGTACGTACACCCACATTTCGCCAGATATGGACATATAAGTTCTAATGTAATAGGGTCCAGCATATTCCCAGTAATCTGGTACAAATTCATACTAGCACAATCTGATAGCCTGGGGATAAAGTGCACTTTCCGTCTACCGATAACATCATTCCTAATATAAAAGCTAGACAGACTACATAAATGTTATTTTTACCTCTCTGATAAATTCTTTTTTCTCGGATATAATGATAGGCGCTCCAAGCCATTTAATGGCGTGCTGTCTTTTCTTAACATGGTCCTCAACATCCGAGTATGGCGGCAAGTTCACCTCGCATACAATGCACCTCATTCTTGAACTATTCTCGGTTATTAAATAAAAACTATTCCGAAGAATACAAAACTTCTCGTTAATGATACTGGCGGTATAAAAGACTCCTTGTACATCGTAAGCCGAATCAACAAATTCTCTCGTTGACTGCTTTTCCTGCATTCTCAGAGTTCTCGGTTGGGTTATAGACGAGGCTGCCAGTCTTTTGTGATTCGCTCCTTCTACATGCTCTTTCAATGACCTAAAAGAAGCTGGTACATGCACTTCACAAATGCGGCAAAAAGATTGGTTAATGTCTCCGTTGTAAGTTATTTTATTTGCTTTTGCAAAGTCTCGTGCCTCATCTTGGGTACATTTGTTGAAATTTTCTATCGATTCGTCATCCGACGATGACAAACCGGTATCATTGTCTTCTACATGTGAGGCAGCATTTTGGACATTATCTTGTAAAGCTTTTATGATATGTACAACCTCAGTATTTTGTTTATCATCAAACGATTGTGTAGTTTTGTCATTTATATCGACTCTATTCAAATTTTGATCCAGGTTTGATGGATACAGTAAATCAGAATCGACAGCTTTAGCTGAAGTATGATTTTCAATGTGGTTCTCTATCTCCATGAAATCGAATGTTACAATTTTGGAACATTTTTTACAGAAAGCTGTTTCGGATTCCAAATTAATGTTGATTCCTTTACTTTGGTACCTGGCAATGGATTCAAGGATTTTAGATTTGCCTTTTGTCGGCAATTTTTCGTTACTATTCTTATTAACATCGTTGTCAATCTTCGGTTTCTTTATTTCGCCATCATTTTCTATGATTGAAGTCAAGTTGATTGCTTTTTCTTGACAGTTTCCTTTAGCTTCGCTTCCCTGGCAGTTTTCTTTAGTATCGATTTCTTCACAATCTCCATTAGTTTCGATGCGACTTTTCGCGTAAAGTTCGTGATGCTCTGTATCGTCAAAATGTTTGCTCATCCTGCCGGGCGCTAGCAACTTGTTGCATGTTAGGCATTGGACAGCTGTGTCGTCTAACTGAAATCACAGAAATAATAACCACGTAATTTTACTGTGAAATTGGATTTAAGGATTTTTTATATAAATTTACATGTTTGAAGTCTGCATAGTTTTGAGTATTCTGAATAGTCTGACTGTTAGCGCTGGGAGCAAATGAAATAATACCAAACATTCATAATACTAAATTACTAATATGAGGTAACTAGTAACTAGGTAGTCATGTACTAGTTACATGTCATGTAAGTTTAGGCTGATCTCATACCTATTGTATCGGATTTCCGTACATTGAGAGGTTAGCTTACACTGGAAATTTATGGCTGGATTTGTAGCCGTGCGTACCTAGTAGAATGACGCTTTCGATGCGTTCATAGTAGTTGACATTCTATACAAAGTAGTTTATACTTACATGTCGAAAGATGGCATCATCCGCTCCAAACTGAATAGGTTTCAGAACTAAATTTAAAGAGTGGCTTGCATCAGTTTTATGATCAGTCTCATCTTCGAACTCCGCATTACAGAGCGAGCAGACTCCATCAATCAGGCCATGCCAAGCCTTTTCTTTAATAAGTATGTTATTGAAAGCAACAACATCTCCACCCATCGGTTTTAGGAGAAGAATTCCCTTGTTATGCTTGTGTTCATCTTCAGTAATATGTAAATTAACTTTGGAAGCAATTGGCATCAGTACATTGCAGAACTCACAGTAGTAGCCACCTTTGAACTGGAAAAACAAGTAACACCTAGTTGAATACCTAGTTTAAATACAATCTGCAGCATGAATTATAAAGAGGTTGCTCTGTAACTTCTTATAAACTATTTGACACTAAATTAATTCATAATTTGTGAACCATTTTACGAATCGCCATACAAGACTGTCAGACAAATGATATTATGTAAAATATAAATATTGACAAATAAAATAAAAAATGTAATATTGTCAAATTTTGATCATTTTGTGTTAGACAGAATTCAGATTAATTTAATATTGTCAAATTTTAATCATTTTCTGTTGGACGGAATTCAGATACCCAATTATACATGGTGTAGGTACAGTGGCCAGTACATCAAGCTATGCGAAACTGACAAATTTCTCCAAAACGATTTTAAACTTTAAAACGTTAGCGATTAAGTTCAAAATCGAACGAGAAAATTTGACCAGTTTGTGGTAAATTGATGTGCTGGCCACCGTACTTAACGATCGTTAGGCGAATGGGGTAGTCCCCGGACTTAAATAAATCCGCGCAGCGAATGCGAGTACAGAGCCACAAACGTCACTGCTCATTAAGTGCAGAATAGGTAGGTACACACGGCCACAAATCAAGCTATACATTTTCAGTTTAGGCTGAACTCGCATTGTTTAGGAGTTCCGTACAATGAGAGGTCAGCTTATACTGGAAATGTATAGCTTGATGTGTGGCCATGTGTACATAACACTTCACATATGTTGCGCTAACACAACCAACTTGAGATTGCAAATTCGGGCAATTTGTACATAATCTTGGTATTTGCAGCATATTGCTTGGTGTTCCCGAAACTTCATAATTACAATTGCCAAGAATAATGCACAAGTTATTGGCCGTGTAACCGAATCTTTAGTTGATTTAAACCTGTGAGCTCAAACACTATGTATGTAAGTTAGGAAGCTTTTCCACTAGTGAAGATGAGCAGAGTGGAGACATGTAGGAATCGACCTATCACATTGGCTGAACATGTAGTATACTTGGTTGATTCCAATGTTTCCCCAGCTCTGCATTTTGTGGAAACTCATCCTAATATCACTACGAAATAAAAACTCACCTTTTTAATATGTTCATCTTGAAATTTGTCGGAGTAATGCACTGCATCCAACTTCTTTTTATGCTCCGATGTTACAATATGGTCAGTAGCTTCCTGATGGGACTTTAAGAAGATGTGGCATGCCAGACAGAAGGAATTCAAGGAGCCAGTGATGACCCCGTTCATATGCAGCTTGTATGTCATGGTGACCTGAACAAATTTATTTGTATAATAGAACAATAGATCACGCCTCTAAGTACTTGAGCGTGACGGTCACGTGAGTTCAGTGCTTTTTCTCCATCCCAAAAAGTGCCCAGCGTGCCTAAAGAAATTTATTTCACTTCAAAAAAATTCAAAATGAGATGGGCCGCAATAGGGCCATTATTAATTTCATAAAAGCTGATTGGTATTTTGTTACTCTAATTTAGAGTGAAATCAAATTATTGGTTACTAGCTTTTTCACACGGGTTCACCTGCGTGGCTTTTACTAGAATAAAAGTAGCATAAGTTACTCCATATAACGTCAGCTTTATTCAAGATAAAGTTCCGTCAAAATTGGGCCAGCCAGCAGAGATTAGCCAGAACAAACAGACCGACACAGACAAGGTTTTTTTAATTTTTGTCCAAAGTACCGTTTATTATTTCATAAGCATTTAGTAAAGAGCTGTTATTTTTACATTACAAACAGACACTTCAATTTTTTTTATTTGTTTGTTTAGATATATGAATAAATAATAAAAGTTGTCAAATCTAGTGGCGACTAATACAGAAGTGTGGAAGAAAAAGACATGTTGCAGTGGAGCCGACCTCAAATAAGTTGGGATAATGGTGGTTAATAATGTTGAGAAATGGATTTTGTGAAAAGGTTTACCAGACGGACAGCCAACAAGAGGGCAAATGGCCTGATCCGGGAATCAAATACTTACTTATATTATATACTTTGTCGAAGAAGCCATACCAAAACATAAAAAAATACCAGTCTCAATCATTGTTGATACCAATTTGCCAATTTTTATACTGCAATCAACTGAGTCATAGTAAGTACAAATGTGTGTGCAATGTGTAATGTGATCAACTTGGATGAATTATTATTAATTATTATTTGACCTTATTGTAAGCAGACTTACTTCAAATACACCGGGTTCAGAGCAATGTAGAATGTACCAAAAAGTTATGCCTATCCTACTTCAGTACTAAAGCTAGAACTAAAGAAGATTATAAACCTCTAAGAAATCAAAATAGGTAAGCACTTCTGATAAGTTTGACTAACGCCTGATTAGAAACGGAACGAGTCCAAAAACACTTGATAAAAAAACCTCTAAAACTACAAAATCTACAACTTAGAACGCAAAGAGAAAATATCTAAAAATAGATTTAGAACAGCTTTTATGATTAAAACTATGTAATTATTCGGTTCAAGCGCACTGAACAAGATAGGTAGAAGGTTTACGAGTATTGTTATTACATCTGGGGTGCGTTAACTGTCCCGCAGTGTTAAAAATGTTCATTAATTTGTACTTACCTACAGTAGTATTTTGTCGCTTGGAAACAATGGAAACTGTTCTTGCATTGGACGACTGTTCAGCAATGCTGCACTGTTGCGACTTGCGTTTGACAAGAGACAAGAGTGCATATTTTTAATGGCGGCTGGCGCTCAGGCCGTCAGTTCCGGAAAGCCCCGACCATAGAGCACAATTCTGTAGTAGTGGATCGTTGTCGAATTTTTGACGGACGACACGAAACCGTTTTCTCGACGACAAAAACGGTTGCAAAAAACGGTCGTCGTTGCAACTGGTTTGAAGACGGACGATGGACGACGGACGACGGACGACGAAACTTATCCAACATGAAATAGAATTCCGTTTTCGTCGAGTCAAATAGTTGCAGTTTCATACAACTATCAACAGGTTTGATTGTCGCATCACGAACGACAGTTTCATTATCGACTGTATTTCATTGACATAAAGTTCACTTTTTATTGTAAGGACTGTTTTGAAAACGAACGGAACGAGACGCATTGACAACTGGTAATACATTATCGACTGTATATCATTGACCTAAAGTTCACTTTCTATTGCAAAGACTGTTTTTTGGACGACGGTGCGACGGACGAGATAGTTGACTCATTGCGTTCTAGACTGTATTTTCATAGACGTAAAATATAAAATCGCACTAAATAATTCGAAGACTGGTTTGTGCGACGAAGACTGTTTGAACCCAGGACGTATAACGGTTTCATCGTCGCAGAACACAAAACGGTCTTTGAAAACGGTTCGACGTCGCAACGCCCACTCGTACAATTCTGTACTACGATGAAAGTTTGTTTTGTCTATCGACATCAGCTGAGTTACGAAAAAGAATCCATACTTAATGTCGTTCAAGATGGCTGGAGTGAATGATAGAGTGACGGTTGACAGGGGGGAATGAAAAAACAAAACGCGTTGCGCCGACCCCAAGTAACATGGGACAAGGGCAGGAAGATGATGATGTTCAAGATGGCTGGACAAATCTTCAAAATGGCTCGCATTTACCTAGGTCAATAGGGCACTTTATGTGACGGCTAAACACCCTTATTTCAGAATTTGTGACGCTACAGAATCTTAGATAACACTGGAAAACAGCATGTCTGTTGCATGAGATTTTTTACATGAATCTGAATAGTTTTTCCACGCTTATTTCAAAAATATATGCCGTTTTTATGTAGCAGCTTTAGTTTTGGAGTTATGAAGTGACAGGGTTTTTCATTGAAAATGCACATAGTTGAATTAAAAAAAAAATATTTAATATATTTATTCTGAATAAAATTTCCTTTTTTTGGATATTCTAGAATGAGATGTATTATGAGTACTATTTTGAATGCTCCAACAATAATCAGCCATCATATGTTCATTCCAGTACCCCTGATACCTGTCCTCCATAGTGCGAATATCCTGGTGAAAGCGCTCTCCTTGTTCCTCGCTTAGGTCACCGAGATTTTCAGGAAAATAGTCTAGATGGCTGTGAAGGTAGTGAAGCTTAATACTCATGTTGCATCCAAGCCGCTGGAAGTGTATCAGTAACTGTTCAATGTGCTGAATGTAGCCGTCAGACTTCCTATTGCCCAAAAAATTCCTTACTACCCAAACAAACTCTTCCCATGCACATTTCTCGACAGCTGTCATATGGTTGATGAAATTTTTATCGTCTATCAACTTCCTGATTTGTGGGCCATCGAAAATACCGCCTTTGATTTTCTCACTACTCAATTTTGGAAACACTTTTACAATGTATTTGAAACATTGGCTATCTTTGTTAAGAGCTTTTACGAACTGTTTTATCAATCCCAGTTTTATATGCAAAGGAGGCAATATAATTCGGTCTCTGGATACTAGTGGAGCATTAATTACATTTTGCTTACCGGGAATCAAAGCCTCCCTAGAAGGCCAGTCTCTTTTTGTCCAGTGCTCAGTTTTAGCTCGACTGTCCCATAAGCATAGGAAACGGATATTTTGTGTAGCCACTTTGTTGACCCAGGAGAAAATTAACCATTTTTAAATCAACACATACAACCCAGTTATGTTCCTTGTACTTGATTTTGTCGAGAACTAAAGATATTGTAGGATATTCTTCTTTAACCTTTGTAGAATGAGCAATAGGTAAGGAACCGAGTTTGTTACCATTATGTAAAAGTACACATTTCAAACTTCGTTTTGACGAATCAATGAACAACCGCCACTGGTTTGGATTATACTCTTTTAACCCCATTGCAGTCATTAGGCCCGGAATATCAGTACAAAACACAAAATTATCTTTTTGAGTAAAGAAAGGAAGTAAATCTTTTTCCCTGTTACGGTAGTACGATATCTTCGTTTCTCTGGTCAACAAATGTCTTTCTTTCAATCGGGAAGCTAAAATTTCTGATGCTGTTTTAGATAGTCCAAGGTCCCTGATCAAGTCATTTAGATCATCTTGATTTAGTGGTCTGGGACTACCGTAGCAATCAAAGTTACTGTCACTACCACTGTCGTCGTTTCCGCTTTGTCCGCTGCACTGGTCTGGATTTTCCGAAGATGTACATGGCTGCTGTGGTGTTGATGTGTCACTAATACTCAAGACTGGTCTTATGGCAGATTTTAAGTTCGGATATATCCACTTAGAGCAATTTTTACGATTTATTCCTATGATTTTCGTTACACAGAAATAACAGTCGTCATGATGGTTGGATGGTTCACGCCATATCATAGGAGTTTTGTACTTAAAAGTGGGTCTTTTTTTGTTTGCCCACAGTCGCAAAGATTCAACACAACTTTTACATACCAAACTTGGTATCCAAGGTTTAGCGTCTGATGGCAACGGAAACCCAAAGTAGTCGAAGTACGCCTTTTTCACAAAGTCCGACCCATTTAAACGACATTTTTCGAACATATATTCTCCGCAAATAGCACAAAAACAATCAGATTTATTTAAACACGTCCTTCTTGAGGAAGACATAATGAAATTTATAAAGGGACTAGTTAAGTTACACCGCTATTGATAGAAACTATTGACAACTTATGTAAATTCAAGACGGTACCTGTATCTCACTAATTAGAGCTGCTACAAAAAATCTGAGGGTAGATTTAAAATCAGCACACCGAAATTAGTAAACAACAGTAGAAAAACTTCATGCAACAAAAAAAAAGTTTGATTTTGTTTTCCAGTGTAATCGATCGAAAACGTGTCCAGCCAGCTTGAAAAACCACTTTTCGCGGGTCTCTCAATCTCGGTAACGGAAGTGATTTTGACGACTTTTTGCATATCAGCGGGCGTCACATACATTTGTGACAGGCATCGAGCTAAAAGTTTTGTGATACGTACAGCGGTTTAGTAGAAAAATGCAAAAATCTGTGTCCAGCCATCGTGAATTTACGTATAAAACTTTTGTCTGGCACTTCCGAATCTCAATAACGGGAGCGTTTTCGAATATGGTTCCTTTAATAACATTTAGTGACGCAATTTATGACAGTAATAACGTTTGATTTATGGAGTCACATGTAAGGGTTTACGAGAAATCAATAAAAACTTAATGTCCAGCCAACCTGAATTCTAGTTGGCTGGACACGTGTATCTCTGCTGCCTGATGATCTACGGCCTTCGAAATGGGTTCAAAATTTTGTGACGGGGACGATAATGATAACCTAAATTTGTGACGGAGAAACTTTGAGTAGTTTCAAAGATATTGATCATTTAAGTTTTCCCATAAAAACACTGTAGTAGGGTTACCCCATAGTGTAGGTTTTATGTAGGACAAAGTATATTTTAAGGTGTTTTCTTTAATGGACGAAAATCCGTGTATTGGTGATACTAATACGAATAACTGTAGGTATTTAAATCGATAGAAGACAAAAGTGTAGAAGTGAGGAAGGGTCTTTTTTTAATGTTATTGATTATTTACGTGCAGATACCTACTCTTTTTAGTAGGTAGGTATTGGTGTTTTTCATGGTAAGTACATACGTAGATATTGTGTCAGGATATTAACTAATGCTCGAAGTTATTTAAATGAAAAAATAATTTTTACTGTAAATAAAATCATAATATGTAAATAAATATGTATAAGTACAAATAAATAAAATCACATTTATTTATTTGTACTTATACAGCGATTTAAATGACGAAAATGACGACGATCAACTCCATTTGCGCTTCAGTTACCCCCGCCTTGTACCACAACGTTGTTTTTACCGCCGCCCTGAAGTCCTGAAATAGGTGTTGCCATTTCGTTATAATTCCACGTCAATATTTATGGCCACATAAAGAAATATTGGCAGTACCTATTCTTAACAAATTTCTGAACGTGCACATGCGCTGCCGCAGACAGAACGCGACGGTTCAATAGCTGGCATGGAAGTATAACTACCGTAGCAGTGTTGCTAGATATACAAAAATCTCGTAACATTACGAGATTTAGCGGTCTCTGTACGAGATACGAGAAAAAAAAATCTCGAGTACTTTTTTATGAGATTTTAACTACGTTTTTTTTTCCAATTTTCAACGACCGGCGATGGCTGGTACACATAAACATATCCCTTTAAACAAGTTAGGATTGTCTAACTTTCCCCTGACAGCACCATGTATCCAAACCAAAATATTATAAAAAAGTTTATAATAAACATCGTATTATACGATCGACTCACTCAGCACATCACTAGATTCATTACCTCATCTCTGTAGTCTTTGGCCGGGGAATTCCCGCTCGATGTATTTATTTATTGTTGTCCTTGTTGCACTCGTGTAAACATCGTATTCTTATCTCCCTTGCTCTAACCGAAACACGTAGGAAAATATCGTCGTTGCGACTTTAAGACCTCGTTTTTTAGTATGTATTTTTTTTATAAGAAGCTAATGTTTAATTTAACCGACTATACTGTCTGGCCCTGTGGCGCAACGGATAACGCGTCTCACTACGGATCAGAAGATTCCAGGTTCGAATCCCGGCAGAGTCGCGAAAAACCTTTTTAAATATTTTTTTTTTCCTTTAATACTTATTTACTAATAGCCATATTTTGGATGAAAACGGCTGTAAACTGTTTCGAGTGGAAATCGATTTTGGGAGGCCTAGCTACGTCTAGCAATGGACTTAAAAGGGCTGATTATGACGATCATAGGCCGTGTCTCCGACACAATACATAAAACATTGTTTGGCAACGGTATTTTGTTTGCATAGTTCTTATAAATAATTCGCTTTAATTTTATAGACGATTATGTAGAAAAAAAAAATGTTTAGCACCACTGTCCTGTCATTTTGACGGTGACATTTCTTGACATTAATTTGTTTACATAAATTATCTGAATTAGAGACTTTGGGTATAAGTTCCAGTGCATTTTGATGTGTCTTCCGAATTATTCAGTGATTAATTTAAAATAATGAGTAGTAACAGGGAATCTCCATCCACTCCACCTAAAAAAAACTACCTTACAAAACTTAAACTAAAAACTACTTTAATAGAATTCATTCTATTATCTACTTATTTAAAATGTGAATCACAGTTGTAATTTGTTTCATTTTACAGCCTAATGCAAACCAGGGCCTCAAGTCTGCTATAACAATAGTGTCAGAATGGTCTCGCCATTGTGAGTATTTGACAGTGTTTGTATGGCAAATCCGTCAAAAACTCACAATGAAGAGACCATTCTGACACTATTGTAATAGCAGACTTGAGGCCCAGATGGAAGTAAATACATTGTGTAAATTATGGATTTTATGTCATTTTTAATTTTTTGACTTATATGAGATTATGTTCTGTTTATTTCTAATAATTGTTAATGCTACTTGTATGGAATTAATTAAAGCTTATTCATTCATGTTGTGAAATTACGAGATATTTGGCAATCCTGGTATGAGGAAAAACATCCAACATCTGGCAAACCTAGTAGTACTTACAGACAATTCAATTTTTTTTATTTTTTTTATCTAGGGCATCTTAGATTGTAACCACTAAGGTTCTGACTCTTTAACCGGACTTTCCTGTGGCTGCCTTAAGCTCCTAACAAAACTTAATGCCTCCAGCCAGGGCCAGCCAGGGCGTAAAAACTATAAACTAAACGACTGCTGCTCGCTAAGGGCACCCCCTGTGGGGTATGAACCTCGGCTTAGGGCAGCTGAGTCGGAGAGAGGGTGACAAGGGACCGACGGAGGCTGGATAAAATCAGTGTTTTGATTATTATCGTGGGGAGTTTGGATTACATGATGCTCAGCTAAAATGCGTGCTGGTGCTTCACTTACAGTCAAGGGTCGGGGAGGACTATTCGTTAGTCGGGGATTTCGCGCGTGGCCTCGGCGGCGAGGTCGGAATGACGATCGTGTATTGTGTGCTCTTATTTTGCGAACTGTACTAATTTCCCTACGACTCTCCTGGAGGAGAGTAGTGGGGTCGTCTGGGTCGGTCAGTGACAGCCCATTCAAGGTAACGATTTCCTATATATACTTATCATACTCTATGGTAAAGACTAACGGAGGACAAAATAACTGACCAGAATGTAATACTTCCATGATAGCTGATTTTGGTGTCGCCATCTATTGCTTAAAGTTGGTATTACTAGGACAACTGGTCGAATCTTAACTCACATAAGTTGTCTTACCACAGATTAATTAATAGTTGTCTTACTCTGATTAGTGATTACACTTCGAAAAGTACAGACGCCAGCAGGTCAAGCTACCCGAAACTGTCAAATTTTCGCAATCAACCTTGAACCTTATACTGTAGAGATAAAGTTGAAAATCTATTAAAGAAATTTGACAGATTGTAGTAGCTTGATGTGCTGGCGTCTGTACATACAATGCCGACTGTCGAGTTTAGTTCTCATTTTTAGTTACCTAAGATAATTAACTAAACGCGAAATACAAGTGGGCTCTCTTTTGCAGCCCTGGTAGTCAATTATTATTTTGAATTAAATTAACACATACGCTTTTTACTGCGGGAAAACCTTTTATTCCCACGGGAAAATCAAATACAAAGCAGGCGTGGCTGCTACCGGCCGATTAGTCGATTAAAAAGAAATCCTTTATTTATGTAAAAATTATGGTCACCTCACAATATTAATGGATGTTTGTATGGGAAAACTTAAATGATCAATATCTTTGAAACTACTCAAAGTTTCTCCGTCACAAATTTAGGTTATCATTATCGTCCCCGTCACAAAAATTTGAACCCATTTCGAAGGCCGTAGATCATCAGGCAGCAGAGATACACGTGTCCAGCCAACTAGAATTCAGGTTGGCTGGACATTAAGTTTTTATTGATTTCTCGTAAACTCTTACAAATGACGCCATAAATCAAACGTTATTACTGTCACAAATTGCGTCACTAAATGTTAGTAAAGGAACTATATTCGAAAACGCTCCCGTTATTGAGATTCGGAAGTGCCAGACAAAAGTTTTATACGTAAATTTAAGATGGCTGGACACAGATTTTTTCTACTAAACGGCTGTACGTATCACAAAACTTTTAGCTCGATGCCTGTCACAAATGTATGTGGCGCCCGTTGATATGCAAAAAGTCGTCAAAATCACTTCCGTTACCGAGATTGAGAGACCAGCGAAAAGTGGTTTTTCAAGCTGGCTGGACACGTTTTCGATCGATTATCTAAGATTCTGTAGCGTCAAAAATTCTGAAATAAGGGTGTTTAGCCGTCACATAAAGTGCCCTATTGACATAGTTAAATGCGAGCCATTTTGAAGATTTGTCCAGCCATCTTGAACGACATAATACTTACTATACTTACTATTATAAATGTGAAAGTAACTCTGTCTGTTACGTTTTCACGCCTAAACCGCTGAACCGATCGTCATGTTTGGCAGAGATATAGCCTAGCTCAAATTATAGAATTATCTATAATCTGAGAATTTATACCTAATTATGATGCTGTGGTGTGCTGCAACTTTTCCAGTTGCCAGAGCGCTCATTTCATTTATCCTTTGTCACCGAAATAAAGCAAAACAACGTAGGTAAACAATTACCATTTATTAATGAATAAAATAATAAAAAAAATGAGCTAAACTTAATGCGAAACATAATAAAAGTTAATCAAAAGCAGGTCCTTACCTACTTATTTCTAATTATAATTAAGAGAAAATACAGGATACACAATAAAGCAATTGAATGATAATATAGATCAGACTTATAACAGTTATAACAGATTATAACTTTTTTCCGACTATGTCGTATTTGTAAGTTTAATACTTCTTGTGTGTTTACTTCTTCTATTGGAAAGGGTATTTAATGAACCCTATATAGTAGCGTTTTTTGTCGGCATTTAGTTGGGCCACTGACCTCTGTAAGTGGCCCAACTAAATGCCAACAAAAATGCTACTAGGGAAGTATCACTTAATTAATATTACGAGTATAATTATTATCTTTTTACAAACTTACACCTAGAATTTTTTTTTTAAACAAATGTCAGTAATATTTTTTTTTAAACTTGTATGTCTTGTCAGAAACTTATTTTAGTACAGTGTTTGATTCTACTGCCACGATTTTTACAAATATGTTGAAGTATTAAATAAGCTTACTAAACGTACCAATATTTTAATGTAAGTATCAGATTTACGTAGAAAAAAAAAAACTAATAAAATTAAATGTAAAACTTAAATGTAACAGTTGAAGACAATAATTATACCTAATAAAGGGGTAGACTAGCAAATAGTAATAGAGTAGATAATAAAAGGTTAGGTTAAGCTAGAAAATAGTAATAAGAGAATAATAAATGGAGAATTTAAAATGTTTCAATAATCAACTTCCAACAATTTGTTCACAAAAATAATTTTATAGCACGCATACAAAATAACGTCCTATCCTATTTTAATCAAGTTCAAAGTGCGGTCAATTAACATCAATTAAACATATTGAAGAAACGCATCATGGCCATGGCTTCCAGATCTTTTTGCATCTTGTACCGCTGTAATGCAGGCATATGGTGCCTCATTCGACTTTCCCCGACGGATCTGTTTTCCCGGTGGTCAGAACACTCCAGGTGCCGTGTCATGTCGGCCCAACCAGAGACTACAAGATTGCAGTATCCGCAGTGATACATCCCGGGACGAACCTGTAACATATGAGATTTAGCACATTATAATATGACAAAGAACCTGCCACGTTTGTGTAGCGCAACAGGGATGTTTGCAGCAGCGCGTACAGATGACTTTTTTGCGATCATGCGTAAAAATTCCGCATCAAGGCTCCTACACAAACAAAGATACCGCGTGCCGAGCGACGAGCGGTCTCTTTGTGTCGCGTCGCGTGCCGCGCCTGTTTGTAGGAGCCTTCACTACTGCGTCTGATGTGAGATAGCGACAGCAGTATAGCGGTCTGTGGACAGCAGTCTCCTGAGCAGTGGCGTAGCTAGGGGGGGCGTCGGGGGCGGTCCGCATCGGGTGCCACCTGTGTGGAAGTGATACCCGAACGTGAAAATTTTTTTACACAAAATATCACGTTTTTCAACGATAAATAACTTAGGCTTGAAGCCATTTTAACCAGGTTATCCAAACTAAATAATTTAATTTATCGATTGTGATAAATTATAAATGCACGTATTAAATGAAATAATTAATAATGTTAAGAGCGCTGTCTCGGGTCCACTAGCGCCACTCTTTTAAAAACATAATAACTCGTGACTGAGAAGGAATTATGAAAAACGGCTCAATCAACTATATCGGTAAGTGTGTCTAGAATTTTCTAATTCCTTTTATAAAGTTTCATATTGAGACACGAAGCAACAAAAGACGATCTAGAGGAATGTGGCCGTTTTTATTTAGATCGAATTTTGTTTGAAGTAGCTATTTTTTACCTAAGACTGAAAGCCACCTGATACCCACCTGACCGGGGCACGTGTGCGCATTGCATGTATTGTTGCCAGGTGTCTCCAGAAGATGGCATAATCATAGGCGTATATGGGGGGGTGGGGGGCAGGATGTTTGGTTACCTATTCGGAATTCTAGGCTGGACACTTAAATAACTTCACATTGGGCATAGACTCGGCTCGCATCTCAGGGACCAGCACCCCCCGAAAAAAAGGCGCTAGATACGCCAATGGGCATTATAGATATAGTATTTCTTAAGTAGTGTTGTGTAGTTAATTATACTAACATATTTTAAGTAATACTAACAAAATTATGGGTAATATGTAACTAAATTAAAGATGAATAAATAAGGAAGAGATCATCCTAGTAGCATTTTTGTTGGCATTTAGTTGGGCCACTTACAGAGGTAAGTGGCCCAACTATAAGCCAACAAAAAATGCTACTAGGGCACGGTCAAGTATGAACAGCTCGGCAATAATATCTAATTGCATGATTTATCCATTAATATATGACGGCAAATATATGTGATAATTTGTGGAAGGCACATACAAGTGGCAGCACAAATATGTGGCATTGAAGGAAAACCAACAAGAGACAAGCGACGCCAACATTATATAGGATGCTGCATCGGCTTCAAAAATATGTGTCAGTGCAATATTAATGGACATATCTTGCGTTATAAATATCTGTGTTCTCAGTTAAATTCAGAAAAAGGTGATACCTTGCACATGGTATTTGTTGACCTCGAAAAAGCATACGACCGAGTGCCTCGTGAGGTTTTGTGGTGGGCCCTTAAGGAGAAATGTGTGACAGGGAAGTATGTGCAGTTGATTCGAGCAATGTACAGTCGATGCAGTACCCAAGTCCGGTCTACAGCAGGCACTCCTGGCAACTTTAACGTGGCTGTCGGCTTGCACCAGGGATCGGCACTCAGCCCTTATCTCTTTGTGGTGGTTATAGATGCTCTTACGTCGGATATCCAAGAAGAGGCTCCCTGGTGTATGCTATTCGCCGATGACATTGTGCTGGTTGCCGAGAGCGGCTTAGAGGTCCAGAGCAGATTGGAGGTGTGGTGGGAAAGACTGGAGGCCGTTGGCCTGAGATTGAATCGGACCAAAACAGAGTACATGTTTTGTGATTTTGGTGATCTGTCCAGTTCTGTGCCCATGTCTCTCGCCGGAACGCCCTTACCGATCTACTCCGACTTTCGGTACCTCGGGTCGCTTGTCCAAGGGGATGGTGAAGTAGACCGCGACGTAACGCACCGGATCAACTCGGGATGGATGAAATGGCGACAGGTCACAGGAACAACTTGCGACCCACGACGAATGCCCCTTAAGTTAAAAGGGAAAATCTACAAGTCTGTGATAAGGCCTGTCGTATTGTATGGATCGGAATGCTGGGCCGTGAAGAGGACGGATGAAAAAAGATTGCATGTAGCGGAGATGAGAATGGAGATGGATGTGTGGAGTGACGAGAATGGATAAAGTCAGAAATGAGTATATAAGGGGAAGTTTGAAAGTGGCGCCGGTGACAGAAAAGTTGAAAGGACGTCGTTTGGCATGGTAATGGGCATGTGATGAGGAGGGAGGAAACGCATGTGACGAGGAGAGTGATGAAGATAAATGTGGATGGATGGAAAGGGAGAGGAAGGCCTAAAAAAATATGGATGGATTGTGTGAGGAATGATATGAAAGAGAAGGGAGTGAATGATAGAGTGACGGTTGACAGGGGGGAATGGAAAAAGAAAACGTGTTGCGCCGACCCCAAGTAACATGGGATAAGGGCAGGAAGAAGAAGAAGTGATACCTCGTTGTGATCGAAAATATCTGACATCACTTATAGGGCTTCCATTACGTAATTACGTAATTACGCAATTACGTAATTACGGACAGATTTTAGAAATCTCACAAATACGTAACTGAAGAGCTGCAGTCCGTAATTACGTAACTATAGGATAATATTAATTAATTTAGGTACCCATTTATTTAGTTCTATAGTTTCTGCCTACTCCATGGGAAAAAGGCATGGGTTTATCTGTGTATTTACAATTTACCTTAATTTAGTTAACCTACGACTTACATTATGACAACACCAAAACCCTTTCTGTGGGTATCCCCCGAATTCCCGGGGTTTATTTTATAACTTCCAATTTGAGTCCGCAAGATTTAATTTCTTAGTCGTACAGAATAGAGTTCATTGTTGACCAATCGGGAAACGAAGGGAATCCCCGTTGGTTGTGGATAGTTCGGTACGTAACACAATCAAAGTTTATAAGTGTTTCGCAAGTATTTGATCTACCTCGTAGATAATAAAGTTTAATATTGTGGATTGAGCAAGCTAAGGGAACTCCCTACATTTTTCTTTACTTTCGTGAATTTAGAAACAATCTCAATACTCGGTACTCAGTCGTCTTACGTACACCTGCGAGATACTGTCCTGCCTGGTCTAAGCTTATTTTATTGACTTTTGTGATTTTGTGTATGTGCCGCAAAGTTTGACGCTTGGTTTTCAGAAGCTTTTCATTACAAGTTTCTAAGTAGATATCACCATACACGAGTAGAGATACTTCAACGAAAATGTAAGTACCTATTTTAACATTACTTTACTTGTCTACTTACTTTGTTTCTAGGGTATTGTGTGAGAGTTTATACATATAATTTAGTAGTTGATTTTATATTGTTGACGGCACGGTTGGCGCAGTAGTTGAGTGATTGGCTGCTGCGCTGCGGGTCACGGGTTCGATTCCCGTACGGAACAAATATTTGTATGACCTACAGATAGGTGTTCCGGGTCTGGGTGTCCTGTGTATGTTAGTTTACATGATTGTGAGTGCACCCACGATACAGCAGTAATTCCTAGTGTGGTGCGACGTTTAAAAAAAAAAAAAAAATATGTGCGATTTTATTTTATTGTTGCTTGTTAGATGTCTGTGCAAATAGACATTGATTATGAGTTCACGGTACGTATGTAAATGTATCCCGTTTTAAGTGTAGTGCCTAACTATAGATGCTATTTATATGTATTACCTAACTATTAAATTATGAAATATTTATATATTGTTTTAGGTCTGCAGTAAAGAAGACTATTTATAAGGAGTTTTTGAACAAACGCACACAATCAGCTATATGGGAACACTTTTTGAGGGCTGAAAATGGGCAAAGTGTCCAATGTAAACATTGTCAAAAAATTTTGAAGACTCCTGGTGGTGCTACTGGAGCACTACATACACATATGCGTGCTAAACATATTGGCGAGATGTCACAAGAGCAAGATGCGCAAAGGGCAAGTACTTCATCGTGCTTTCAAGCAAGAAAAAGTTTAGAACCTCCATCGAAGAAAACTAAACTAACGGATTACTTTTCCACTGAGTATTCCTTGGACGTTATAGTGACTAGAATGGCAGCATTGGATGGCATCCCATTAAGCAAATTTTGTACTTCTGAAGATCTAAGGTATGTTTTCAAAAAATCTGGCTATGATCTACCGAAATCTCCTTCAACTATTACCAAAATTGTCCTGGAACAGAGTTGTGCCATAAAAAAACAAATAATAAATCAGTTTAAAGATATGAAGTCCCAAAAAAAACGGTTTACTATAACGTTTGATGAATGGACCTCTACCCGGAACCGGAGGTATATGAATATAAATATTCATAATAAAGACCTAGAACCAGCTAAATATAAAAATTTAGGACTAGTAAGGATAAAGGGTTCAATGCCAGCTCACGTTGGAACTGTACTGTTAGAAAATCATCTAAATGACTTTTATTTGAAACTTGAAGATATAATTGCATTCACAACGGACGGAGCCAGTGTTATGGTTAAAATGGGCAAAAATTTTGATGGTCACCATCAGTTGTGTTTTGCTCACGGAATACAACTTGCAGTGCTGGACGTATTATATAAGACACGGAAAAGTACAACTACTGAACCAGAACTAGAAGATGAAGCTTCAGATACTGACACTGAAGAAATTGAAGAAAACGATGGCGGACTTTTCATAGAAGTACCTAGAGTTCTAGAACCAGAGTTTCTGTACAAAGATATTATAGTAAAAGTAAGAAAACTTGTTAAATCATTCAAAAAATCACCACTGAAGACCGATTTGTTGCAAAAATATTCTTTACAAGAGCATGGTAAAAGCCTCGATCTTATACTAGACTGCAAAACGCGATGGAACAGCTTATCAGATATGGTTGGACGATTTCTGAAATTGAAATCAAGTTTATTTAAGGCTTTATTAGACTTAAAATCAAATATAAGTTTCACAGACACAGAAATACAAGATCTACATAACATTCATCATAGTTTAGATATAATAAAAACTACAGTGATGGCATTGTGTCGCCGTGACTCGAATTTGTTAGCAGCAGATGCTGCGCTTCAGTTTATGTTAAATAAGCTTGATGCTCAGTCCAATGGGCTCAGTGACAAGCTTGCTGTATCCCTTAGAAAAAGAATAAAAGAAAGGCGAACAAATGTGTCTGGTGTCTTGCAGTATTTGCATAATAATGAAGAATATTATAAAACCGAAGAAACAGAAACTTTTACAAAACCGACGTCGGATTATATTAGAACATATGTTGCAAACTTATTAGAAAGGCTCAAATTTACACCGCCTACAAGTACACAAATGAGTTTAGATTCCGAAGCAGATGAAAATGATGCTAATGACGGTTGTGGCGACGAGTTGACTGTTGCACAGCAACTAGAAAAAGAAATACAGAAAACTATGTCTACAGTAAACAAATCTGGAGTAAACACAGATCTTGAATCCATCATCAGAGTTGAAATGTGTATCTACGATAGCACTGGCGGCGGTCGTGAAGTTTTCCTAACAGCAGCTTATAATTATTTACTATGTATAATGCCTACTAGTGTTGAAGCAGAACGGGCATTTTCTTCTGCCGGCTATCTTTGTTCTAAACTAAGAAGTTCCCTTGGTGACAGAACATTGCATTCGTTATCATTTATGAGATCATATTATCAAGAACAAAGATTGGAAAAATAACCATATTTTATATTGTTTCTTACTTTTAAACCATTTGTGCGTGGTACATGTTTTGTTTGAATTGTTGATTGAGTTTAGTCAAAATCAAAATCGTCAATCAAATCAAAATATTACATTTTGATTTGATTGACGATTTTGATTTTGAGTTTAATTTTAAAATTATCATTTTAATCTGTAATTTACTTTTAATTCCTTAAAATTATATTTTTTTTCATTTGAAGTTGTTTGATTTTTTACTTCTAAAATACGTAATAAGCCCAGAATTTATCGTGCTTTAAAAAATCAAAACAGTTAAGTACGTAATTACGTAGTTACGTAATTGAAGCATCAAAATGCGTAACTAGTTACGTAATTAGCAAATCCGTAATTTTGGAAGCACTAATCACTTATGCAACATGTAAACCTATTTAGATATTCATGCAATCAGGGGGCCAAGTCTACTAATGTACAAACGTTGCAATGGTCTCTTCATTGTGAGTTTTTGACAGATTTGCCATACAAACACTGTCAAATACTCACAATCGCGAGACCATTGCAACGTTTGTAAATTAGTAGACTTAGGCCCCTGATATTATTGCCGAGCTATTCATTATGATAGTAATATATTTATGCTCGTGGCACAAACAAGAAGAAAAAAAAGTAAATGAATGGCTTAATATTACCTCTCTGATGAATTCCCTTCTCTCCGATGTAATAACAGGGACTCCTTGCCATTTTAGGAGGTGCTGTTTTGTTAAATGATGGTCCATAATATCCAAGTATGGAGGCAAGGTAACTTCGCAAACTAAGCACCTAATTCTTAAATTATTCTGCGATATCAATAACATACTATTCTGAAGTATAAAAAACTCCTCGTTAATGATCCTGGCGGTATAAAAGAAGCCGTCTACATCGTAAGACGAATCAACAAATTCTCTCGTTGATTGCTTCACCTGCTTTCCCGGAATTTCCGCTTGGATTATAGAGGAGGCTACCAGTCTTTTGTGATTCGATCCTTCTACGTGCTCTTTAATTGACCTTAAAGAAGCAGGCAGATGTACTTTACAAATACGGCAAAAAGATTGGTTATTGTCTCCGTTGTAAGTTATTTTATTTGCTTTTGCAAAGTGTTTTGCCTCTTCTTGGCTACATTTTTTCAAAGTTTCTTTCGATTTGTCGTCTGACGATACCGACTCGTCATCAATATCTCCATGTGACGCAAAATTTCGGACATTATCTTGTAAAGCTTTTATGACGTCATTAACAACCTCAGTACTTTGATTATCGTCAGACGGTTGTGTAGTTTTGTTATTTATATCGACTCGATTCAAATTTTGGTCCAGGTTTGATGGATATAATAAATCAGAATCAACGTGTTTAGCTGATGAATGATTTTCAATGTGGTTCTCTATCTCCATGAAATTAAATGTTACAACTTCGGAACATTTTTTACAGAAAGCTGTTTCAGTTTCCAAATTAATGTTGATTCCTTTACTTTGGTACCTGGCAATGGATTCAAGGATTTTAGATTTGTCTTTTGTCGGTGATTTTTCGTTACTATTCGTATTAACATCATTGTCAATCTTCGGTTTCTTTATTTCGCCATTATGTTCTACGACTGGAGTCATGCTGGTTGCTTTTTCTTGACAGTTTCCTTTAACTTCTTCTTGACAGTTTTCTTTAGCATTTTCTTTAGTATCGATTCCTTGATATACCCCATTAGTTTCGGTGCGACGTTTCGCGTAAAGTTCGTGATGCTCTGTATCGTTAAAATGTTTGGTCATCCTACCGGGGGCTAGCAACTTGTTGCATGTTAGGCATTGGTCAGCTGTGTCGTCTAACTGAAATCACAGAATTGATAACCACGTAATTTTATTTTTGTAAATTGGATTTGATTGAATAAACACATTTATTTGAAGTTTTGAGCGTTCTGAGGAGCTAAGACTGCCTAATACCAATAATATCCTGTTTGAAGAGGTAGGTTAGGTTTACGTGATACTTAAATTAATAAGAGAAAATAAATAAAATTGAAGTATCTGTTTGTTATTTCAAAATATCAGCGTTTTACTAAATGCATATGAAATTATATGTATACGGTTCCTACTTATAACAAAAAAAAAAAACAATTTTGAAAATGTTTGTCTGTCTGTTTGTTCCGGTTAATCTCCGAAACGGCTGGACTGATTTTGATGGGACTTTCACTGGCAGATAGCTGATTTTATAAGGAATAACTTAGGCTACTTTTATTTTAGGTTAAAAACACGCGGGTGAAGCCGCGAGAAGCTGCTAGTTACTAATTACTAATAAGAGATAATGAGGGAATAGGTATTGGTAGTATAATTCATACTAATATTATAAATGTGAAAGTAACTCTGTCTGTCTGTATGTTACGTTTTCACGCCTAAACCGCTGAACCGATCGTCATGAAATTTGGCAGAGATATAGCCTGGGATATATGGAGAAGGACATAGGCAACTTTTTACGCGATAACCAACATCCACGCGGGCTGAGCCGCGGGCAAAAGCTAGTATAATATATATACCTTACTTTTAAGACTAGGCATGTACCTACCCAGTTGTAAGACAATTTCGATACATTCATAAACTAGTTGACATTCTATATCAAAGTAGTACTTACATGACGAAAGATGGCACCATCCGCTCCAAACTGAATAGGTTTCAGAACCAAATTCAAAGAGTGGCTTGCATCAGTTTTATGATCAGTCTCATCTTCGAACTCCGCGTTACAGAGCGAGCAGACTCTATCGATCAGGCCGTGCCAAGCCTTTTCTTCAATAAGAATGTTATTGAAAGCAAAAACATCTGCACCCATCGGCTTTAGGAGAAGAAGTCCCTTGTTATGCTTGTGTTTATATTCAGCAATATGTAAATTAACTTTAGAAGCAATTGGCATCAGTACATTGCAGAACTCGCAGTAGTAGCCGCCTTTGAACTGAAAAAAATAAATACTAGACTAGTAAGATTGAAGTGAATCATTGGTATTCATTATGATGGACAGCATTACTAAATGACTTCAGATATAAAAATACTGATAAAAAACCTAATGCATCGTGTAATGATACGAGGCTCATAGGCTAGTCCCCGGACATAAATAAATCCCTGCAGTGACCACAGAGCGGCAACATACATTAATTCAGATCTCACCTACACGAGCAACTTATTATTACAAATTCCGGTAATTTCTACACAATCTTGGTAGGTACATACATATTTGACGCAAATTGCTCGGTGTTCCCATAATTGCAATTGCTAAGAACAGCACAATTATTAAAACTGTGAGCCCAAACAATTTGTATGTAGGAAGCGTTTGCACTGAAGTGAAGATGAGCGGAGTGGAGCGTAGCTGAGCTGGTCGGAGAAGTGCAGGAATCGACAAATCATGAAATCACAATGGTTAAACTCATCTGTGATTGGTCGATTCCGTTTCTGTGGAAACGCACCCTAATGCACAAATAAAAATAAACTTACCTTTTTAATATGTTCATCTTGATATTTATCGGAGTACTGCACCTTATCCGATTTCTTCTTATGCTCAGATGTTACGATATGGTCAGTAGCTTCCTGATGGGACTTTAAGAAGATGTCGCATGCCAGACAGAAGGAATTCAAGGAGCCGGTGATGACCCCGTTCATATGCAGCTTGTATGTCATGGTGACCTGAACAAATATCACCATCACTACATATTGTAAAACAAAGTCCTCCGCCGCGTCTGTCTGTCTGTTCGCGATGAACTCAAAAACTACTAAACCGATTTTCATGCTGTTTTCATCAATGGATAGCGTGGTTCTCGAGGAAGGTTTTAGTATATAATTTGTTAAGTTACATTTTTGTATAAATTAACGATATTTGTTTGAGGTGTCGGAAAAAAATAAGCCGTCTGGGAGCTTTCAACGAAAACGCTGTCTAAACCCTTTGAGAGACTCACTTTGAGATATAACAAAATAATGTATGGTGGAATTGTGTATCTTATATAGGTCTACAGAAAAGTTCACGATGGCATATGTCTATCTCTTAAGGATAACATACTATATCTATTTTATTGTCTTTTTGTAGGTATTTGTTGTCTTTAGGTAGTCTGAACATATTTATCCTTTTTATCCCGGTAGTATATTTCCGTGGGAGAATTTCCGACATTCACGCGGGCGAAGCCGCGGGCAAAGGCTAGTTTTGTATAATAATAAGAATAGATCACGCCTCTAAGTACTTATTCACTGAACTGAATACCTAGTAGGTACCTTCACCTTTTTTCTATCAGGAATTAGGTCAATGTTAGCAACCCGGTTATTTCTAGAGTAGTCTAGACAGGTCTAGTGGTAGATTATATTTTATACTAGCTGTTGCCCGCGGCTCCGCCACCGTGGATGTCGGTTATCGCGTAAAAAAGTAGCCTATGTGCTTCTCCATATCCCAGGCTATATCCTGCCAAATTTCATGACGATCGGTTCAGCGGTTTAGGCGTGAAAACGTAACATACATACAAACAAACAGACAGACAGACATAGTTACTTTCACATTTATAATATTAGTATGGATTACTAGCTGACCCGACAGACTTCGTTCTGTCAAAAGCTATAGTATAAACTCCACTACTCTACCCTTACCTACCTACATACTCCACACTTACCTACCTACTCTCCCCCGACCCTTGAACCCGCCCGCCCGCGCGGAGCAAGTAGCCAACACCGCACCGTCCTAATAATAATGACCAGTTACACCAAGTCCTCTCTTGTTCAGTGATCAGTAGCGCCCTAATAGCCTAAGTTCGAGTCCCACTATGGGACGCCCTTAGCTGTGCTATTTAATTTTTGTTAACTGGCGAGACGCCCTTCTGGCTCCGCCAACGCACTATGGGACCAACTGATATTTTCCATCTCAAAAATCTATAACTCTGTTGTTTTGTGATTTTTCTCCTCGATTTTTTTTTTCACGTTTCGTGAATATCTTGGCAATAAAAAAAATCAAACATCATCATGTTAAAAATTATATATTTTTCGTAAAAAAATGACAAAGTTATATGAAATTTCATACAAAAAATTATACAGTTATATTAAAACAGCAATAAAAGTTACATTTTTGCTTAAAATAAGTTTAAAACTAAATTATTATTATTAAACAACAGTTACATGAAAAAAAATTATCAATTTTTTGCGCTTATCCTATTCATCACTTTCTATTTCCAACAATTCTTTAGCTTCGTCAAACAATTCTTTGGATATTAGAAAACTTGTTTATTTAAGCTAGATATATAAGGATCAGATGTATATAACAAAATATGCAGAACGTCTTCGTTTGTTGCTGATCTGGAACACTTCCTAGCGTGATGTAACCTATATTTCTTGTAATCTTTATTCGGGCTTCCCGGGCATCTTCGGATAATTGTCCTTTAGAGGTATGAGAAACAGGGTGTAAAGTTCACTAATACTCATAGGAGGATCCTCCGACCAGACGGGTGCTGTGTCTGGTGGGCAACTGCCCAACGGTTGGTGTCGGGATGTTGTATATATGCTAGTCGCGCGGTAAACTCTGATAGCGCGATGCAGTATTTGTGACGTCAGGTCTTTGATGCGTAGTTCGCATGTGGCGTTGTTGATACCGCCACAGTCCTATAGGCATAACTGCATAATGCTCTATTATGTTAGCACCATGTATAAGTACTTTATGGACCGAAGATGGCATGTAGTACCAGTTATATTTGCTTACATATAATTGCGCGGTTATCAATGTACCTATACTGGCCGAATTTTTCTGCGTTTACTTATAGGGAATCCCGATGACATATGTAGTTTGAAGAATTACATATAATCTCTTGATTAATTCTTCATAAATTCCGGTTATCTCTGCAGAACATTGGTAATTTTGGAAAAATCTCCTTGCCGTATTTCCGTCATTGCTGTTACCGTAACCTGGACGTGGTTTATCAATGTGCAAACCAAGCACTTCTCGGAAACGTTTTTGGACATATTTTTTCTTGTCTTCTTTAAGTTGCTTGTTTTCTGGAGTTGTTGCAGACCATTTCTCAAAACCTAAATTGTAAGAAATATGGGGGATTATCTCTGACAGTCCGTATTTAAACGCATTTTCATTTTCAACTCTCGTTGTAACTTTTAAAAGATCATTCATTTGTCTGGGAGTTGCTCCACAAACAGTGCAGGTACTCGTAGCACTGGATGATGTGTTTGTTAACACTTGAGCAACTTTCCCATCAATCATTGTCATAAACAGCTCATGTTTAACTTCGATGACTTTGTCGTCTATTGAGTATTGACACAAGAGTTGGAATCAATTGATTAATGTTGGCTTCAATTTCACTGACAACCGCTGTAGTTTTTCGGGTGTTTCTTTTGCAAATTCTAATGAAATTGGTCTGCAATATCTAACAGATGAGCAAGTAGGGTTCTGCCATAACTGCAGAAGTTTCTTCGTCTACTAGTCGCAGTGGTACAAGGGACACATAAACAAATTAGCATCCGATATTTGTTCGTTTTCTTCCGGTAGAGTTCGTTTATACTCACTTTGGCCAGAGGATTCTGATGAATCCTCTGGGCAAAGTGAGTCCCCATTTAGTAAACAGCTGGAGACGATTGTAATTTGTCGATCCTGACTTGAAAAAGAAGAACCGTAATTTTCGGGGATTTTTTTATTTTTCCCCGATTGACATTATTGCTTCTAAATCACCACTGGCGCAAAAAACGCGCAAGTTTTTTTTGAAATCCTCGTATTACTGAATAGGTAAGGCATCGATTTAGAATACCCTAGATACACCGTCAACGCTTGAAATGTGTCTCGATACAACTGTGCTTAAATTACTTCTAAGCACAGTTGCGCTCTCAGTAACGCACGCTTCGTCGTTGGGTGAACACGCCAAAGTGCTCCGTAAAAAAGTGCAAAAATAATACTTTAACCACGTTGAAAAGGAATGGCATATCGTATTTTCGGTAAGTACTAGATAATAGTTTTATAATGTAGTGAATTTGTGGCAAAATACGCCTTCAAACTCATTAAAAACATTTTTTTTTTTTATTTAATTTCAATACGTCTCTTCATTTGACGCTACGCAGTTGGCTTTTTCCCTCGCGCAGCACTTGTATTAAGAGGAAAGGAGATGGAAGATGTATAAAGTGGAACATAGTCAAATATTAAATGAATAGAGTCGCTTATTGTTTTTTTCTTTCTGCGGTATGTCAATAATATGGAATTAACATAGAATAACTATAGCCTGTCCGGAGATGAGCAAAATTTATTTGAATGGTGATTGGTGTTTTTTTATATTATAGTTATTATTAATTGAAAGGGAAAAATGGCGAAACATTATAGCTAATGAGAGGAGTGAAGATTTTTTTAAGCCATATGATACTATAAAAAAAAAAAAATTGTGTGGTTCGCTCTTGTCACTTCTCACAAAATGACATGTATTATACGAAGAAAGGCTTTCGGAAAGTATAGAAAGCGGTTATTCCATGTATTGCAGTAAGTTTTTACATAAAATATTGTGACTACTGAGTAAATGTGCTGAGTTAATGGTGCCGATTCTCTTGTACACCGAACTAAACTAACTAAACTATCACTAAAATTCCTTACTTTTGGCTATGAGAATCTTAAAGCTATTCTGCAAACAAAATTCTCTAAATTTAAAAATAAGTTTGACACAACTAAATCGAATTTGACAATCGTGACTCCACGTGGTATTTTTTTTTATGGCTTCGCAACGTTGTACTTGTTTGCCTATGATTTTTGAGTCCGCGACGTGTTTTTTATGGAATTTTTCCCTTTTTGTGTGGAAAAAAAAAAAAGATTACCTACATGTAGAGTAATAATGGTTTAAGAGTTTATTAAAGGGGGTCGAAATTTTCATTATTTTTGCGATAGGACGCACCATTTTGGAGATATAAGCAAAAGAAAAGAAAAAAAAAATGGGATAAACACGAAATATTTTAAGTGATACACCTATAAGGTGGTAAAGAAGCCATGATTTTTCAAATGATTTTTTTTTTAATTCAGAGTATATTATTAAAAAAAAAAAACTTGATATGATGATTAATTATCAAAATTCACCGCGCTCGTGCCGCCACCCCACCGCACCGTTCGGCGTCACCGCGTCGAGGCGGGTCATTCATAGAATAAGTAAATAAAGGATTTTTTCGCAAAATGTCTCAAGCAATTTTAAAATTATAATAATTATGTAGAAATATAAAACACTTAGATATAAAAATAAAAAATTTCGCTGCTGTGGCTTTTTTACGACTTAAAGATGTTTCTCTTAAAATATTTCGTGTATGAATAGATACACCTTATATACAGTAGGTACTGGTTTTGCACCAGAAGTCGTGAGAGTCGGTGATTGGTGTGAATTTTAGTTCATGAAAACTAATTTTATTCCACACCTTTTTAATCGCGATTATAATATATCAGATTTAGTTAGAAAATCTAAATTTTAGTTTAAAAACGTCAAATTCAGAATAGTTAAATTGCCATTTTCACTAAATTTAAAAACTCAGTACCATCTTAGAGCTGTCAAACTAAATTATAGTTAAGTTGTGTCACTTTCGTCAATTTCAGAATAGGAAATGGTCGTTTGACAGGAATAAACTAAATTTTGGTGATTTTTAGTCTTAGTTTAGAGAATTTTGTGACAAGAGAATCGGCACCATTATCTATCAATCTTTTTAAATTGTCTTAATAAATAAAATAAAAATAAGTTAATTTTAACCACCTCAACCTGTTTTATTTAAGCACATAGTACCAATGACGTATTATATATAGACACGTTATCAACAAACATCTCGGCGCTTAAAAACGGCGAAAATACTAGATAACTACTTATACTACGTCGCGCGTAGGGTTGCCAACCATACTTTATAATAACGTATCCTACTTTTTTTTTGGTAATTATACTTTATACTTTTACATACAAATAAAGTATGCAAAAATACTTTATTGTCAACCTTTACTGTGGTGCGTAAAACAAAATACTCATTATGGGTACTTAACGATTCATAATTGCTGAACGAAATATTTAAAACGGATAATGGAAACAATTTTTAATTACTGAACGAAATGTTAGATGTCAGTCGTGACATTTGTCACAGATGTCTTTCATTATCGACGAAATTGTACAAAACTGGTCCGTTAGTTTTGTTTATAAGTGAAGAATGCATTTTAAAGTAAATATTAATGCTGAAAATGACGAGTAAATATTAATGCTGAAAATGACGAGTAATTCTTTGTTATCATGTGCTAAAAGCACACAAAAATACGTTTTTAAAGCAAAAAAAACATAAAATTTGAAATATACTTTTTTTTCTTCCTAATACTTTATTTTTTTCCTATCCAAACCACTTTTATACGTTTTATTTGTCAAAAAAAGTTGGCAACCCTAGTCGCGCGACAGGTTGGTGCGTGACTGAGCGCAATGTGGCCAATTGGCTTCATTTCATGTTGCCATTTTAGAGTGCGGACAACGTATCTATAGTTTTATACATCATTGCATAGTACTGAGTAAAATTTCAAGACCACTCCATTATCCTTCTGTTCCAAAGCAACAATTTTTTACGATTCACGATTCATTGTCACGCGGCGTAAACTGAATTTGACTTAATAAGCATTTGCTTAAGGAATAGTATCGTTTAAAATTATCTTACCTACAGCTGAGAGCAATAAAATTTTACGACTTGCGCGATGGTCTAATTTTGAAATGTCATAACCGCCCATCGCGCGCACTCGAAACTACACCTTAATTCCATTCATATAAGGTTGTATGTAAGGAAAATTGAAATGTTGTTAAGTACATTATGTGTTTTAGATTTGCCTTAGTAGACGCACACACTTGTAACTTAGCGATGGGACACTTTTGCGACTTTGATTTGTAGGTGATAGTGTATCTAATCTAGGGTATTCTAAATCGATGAGGTAAGGTCTCTAATAGAGTGATTAACTTGACACCGGCAGCTTTCGTCAACAAGGAAAACTCCAATTGAAATAAACAAAAACAAATATTAAAAAATAAAACAACAATATTTTTTTACAAAAACCGAACGTGGTTGCAAAGTGTACGAGTACATTTTAAGCTATCTAATGGTGTATAACACTAACATGCTTCCTTGGAAAACTTCCGAATAATTTTGTGTTGAACTTACTTTTAACGGTAATTTAATTGGCATGAAAATATTTATGCCCAATGTTTAAGCTTCATTTTATAAACGTAAAACTAAGTCTTTTTTTTTTTTTTTGTATTTATTCTTAAGCTTCATCCTTTGAGAGTATAAACCATAAAGAAATCTATAGATTTACGACTTTCGTCATAACCATTTTCGAGATGGAAAATACTGTTTGGTCCCATAGTGCAACGCTCGGTTAAGCAGTCAAAGCTTTCAGCTAAGTGCAATGTGAGAAGACACGTGAATTTTTTGCTATTCAGGGACTCGCCTCATGTTCTGAGCCGCCATATTGTTTGAATCGGACTTTACATAGTTCACATAAGTCTAACAACGCCTACAGCTACTAAAAACAAAGCATTGGTTATGTAGGTACCTACCTACTTTATGTTTGACTTTGACTATGAATGAACTCATTCTGTTAAGCCGTTTTGTGTGTAAGTACTGCTAGTTAATCATAAACATCCTTTTTTCTTATCAATGCGACCATGGAATTAGTGTTCTGACCTAGTATAACAAAGTAACGTGATTGCGTGAATCGTCGTCGATTTTTAGGGTTCCGTAGACGAACTATATAGTAATACTAACTTGTCACGGTTTGTCGTTTTTAGATTTCCATCTTATTATAGTCCCCTCCTAGGTTTGTTCTCCTAAAATTGAGATTGGCAACTCAAGATCTCGAAGACTGGTCTCGAGATTAGACATTCGAGATTGCGCCCGGCAATCAGGCGAGCTCTCGTTTTCGAGATTTTCAAGATCGAGATTTTTCGTACTTTTTTAACCGACTTTCCAAAAAGGAGGAGGTTCTCAATTCGGTAGTATAATTATTATTTTTAGTTTTTTTTTTATCGTTATTACCTCAGAACTCCGTCATTTATGAACCGATTTGGAAAATTATTTTTTATGTTTGGAAGGATTAACTTCCAGATTGGTCCCATTTTTTTCAAAATCCAGTTCTGATGATGGGATCCATGAGGAATTGAGGGAACTCCTCAAATTTTATAGGCAAACATATAGCGATTTTTGTATTTTCATTAACAACTCAAGCACATGCATTCAGAAAGTATAATTTGATGAAGAAGACCACAAATGGGGACCGGAACTCCTCAATGATAAGTATTTCACGGGTGGCGATGAGATATTTCGATTTAGACAGTTAAGCGACTATGAAGCAAATTTAAATAAATCATTCTGATGAAAATGAACCATCGGACTGATCTGAAGATGAAGCCGGAAGGTATGCAACGGAACTCCGTAATAAAACAATGTATCCTAGCCGTGTTTGGGCTTATTAGAATTGTCATGAGATGCACTCGGGCTATAAATGATTATTTATAACTTTAAAGTAGTGTTTAAAACTTTCAAGTTGATAGCATTAGTAGTTCTTGAGATATCCAGCTGTGACAGACGGACAGATAGACTGATTCGCACCATAAGGGTTCCTTTATACCATTTTGGTACGGAACCCTAAAAACGACTTAGGAAATTAATCACGTTCTAAACATTGTCATTGAGAGTTATTGCATACGGATGACATCAAAATCAAAATATTTTTTTTCACCTCTATCAACATGGTTATCTACTTATGAAGCGTCAGAACTTTCAGAAGCTAGGTGCACGGTTCCAATAATATAGTGAAGAGTCGGCAAGAAACTCCACGGTTAGGTACTCTTTTAAAAATAGTTGACCTTTACAATAAGAAATAGATGGATTTTGAGAAGTGTTTTGAGAACCGTTTGCGGTACACTAAAAAAGGAAAAGAAAAAAAAGGCCTGACCTGGGAACACCCGACGATCGATTTTAAACCTTAAAAAGTTGAAGGTTAAGTTCAAAATCAAATG
The DNA here is from genome assembly GCA_947523025.1 of Dryobota labecula. Classification (NCBI taxonomy): domain Eukaryota; kingdom Metazoa; phylum Arthropoda; class Insecta; order Lepidoptera; family Noctuidae; genus Dryobota; species Dryobota labecula. Next base: position 6,237,473 of record OX383305.1, on the reverse strand, counting down.
AGAAAATTTGACAGTTTGTGGTAACTTGATGTGCAGGCTGGCGACTGTACATAATATACAATGCAAAAGAACTAACCATTTCAATGAATATTATAGAAACCAATTCAACCGAGTCATAGTGTGTGTGTGTGTAGTGTGTAGGACTGTAGGTACATTTTGTGATCGACATGGATGAATCCATACTAATATTATAAATGTGAAAGTAACTCTGTCTGTCTGTATGTTACGTTTTCACGCCTAAACCGTTGAACCGATCGTCATGAAATTTAGCAGAGATGTAGCCTGGGATACGGAGAAGGACATAGGCTACTTTTTTACGCGATATAACCGACATCCACGCGGGCGAAGCCGCGGGCAAAAGCTAGTAATAGCCATAATATTGTTATCAGCGTTGCCTTAATTAAATACACATTTTTATAGACTCAGAGCTACGTACAATGTACAGAAGCGTCTTAGGTACCAAAATGATGAAAACAAGGGCATAGCTAGGTAGTGACATTGAACTTCCCGCTACCTTGAAAAACAAAACCGGCCAAGTACATGTCGGACCACGCACAATGAAGGGTTCCGTAGTTGGGATAAATATTGAGATATTTACCATGTTATTTCAAGACCATAGACTTCTTACAGATTTTCCTGTAATCTATAAGTATAGAACAATTTTTCCGCGTACCGGAAGACGTAGCGTAGGATGGCCATTGTGGACTGATGACCTTGTGAAAGCCGCAGGAATCCGTTGGATGCGGGAAGCACGGAACCGGTCAAGGTGGCGGTGCTTGAGGGAGGCCTATGTCCAGCAGTGGACGTCTTTCGACTGAAATGATGATGATGATGATAACTATTTACTGATTTTTTTCAAAATTTTAGGCTCAGTAGTTTCGAAGATAAGGGGGAGGGGGAATGGTCAATTTTCGTATATTTTCAGTTATAACTTTAAAACAATATATTTTAAAATTATAAAAAATATATATTTGAGACCCTCACAGTAAGCCCTTTGATATGCCACACGGTACAGTTTGCAAAACTTTTCTTTTTTTAATTTATTTACTTATTTGCCCCCAAAACTGCCCCCTATATTCTAAATGCATTTATTTACGGTTCACGTCCATGTTTGGATCACTCAAATTGATATGACTGTATACCGAATTTTAACTTAATCGGTCCATTACATTCGGAGCAAATTGGCTGTGACAGACGGACAGACAGACAGACAGACACACTAGTGATCATAAGGTTCCGTTTTTTTTCCTTTTGAGGTACGGAACCCTAAAAGCCGGCCAAGTGCGTGTCGGACCACGCACAATGAAGGGTTCCGTAGTTGGTATGAATTTATGCCAAGAACAAACATAACATCGTAGTTGAAAAACATGTTCTTCCATACGGAATATATTATGGGAGAACATGTTTTTCAACTGTAAATGTAAGCTCGTTACTCGGTAACTAGTGACGCCTACTTGGCTGTGATAGTTTTCCTTTTAACTTCGTTATAATATATAGTACTGCTGTGATTTTTTTTACATATCCAAGTACAACCATTTAGCTGGCAGGGGACACTTAACTCTAACAAAAATTAGCACTTTAAAGCATAATATTTCAAAAACGGATCCCTTAATCGAAAAATTGTTTTCACAAACCCGCAATATTTTTGAAAGACCCATCCAACAATATCCCACACCATAGGGTAGGCGAAAAAAAAAAAAACATTCCCACTTACAGTAGGTACCCTAAATAACCATTTTTTTCATGACTTTATTTTACCACTTTCTTGGCGTGATTAATATGTATATCCATGCCAAATTATAGCTTTCTAGTACTAAGAGTCTCTGAGCTAAGCTGGGGACGGACGGACATGGCGAAACTTAAGGGTCCTTTGTTGACCACGGAACCCTAAAAATAGAGGTTATAGTACGTACTTCAAATAAGTTTCCCAAATTACAAAATCGACAAACTTATAAATCACTAAGAAAATATCTAAAAATAGATTCATCATCATTTCAGCTGAAAGACGTCCACTGCTGGACATTAAGCTTCCCCAATTGGGAGGGTTTCGCATAATCGCCACGCTTGGCAGGTGGGCTGGCGATCGCAGTACGGTGTTAAAAAAAAAATTGCAAATAGAATATGAATAAGTACCTAATTTAAAATGTTCATTTGTAGGTACTTACCAACAGTGGTATTTTGCCGTTTGGAAATTTTTCTTGTATTGAACAACTGATCATTCGGCAGTCAAGTGTTCCGACCAGTTCTTTACACTGTACTGTACGCAAATATACCCCCTGACGCTGACAGGGACAAGAGAGTGAATAACACACAAGGTTAACATTCAAATTATGATTCAACCACCAGAGAGATCGAACTTTCTGTGTAAGGCCCCGACCATAGAGCACTATGATGAAGTTTGTCTATTGACATCTGAGCCTTAACAGAATACCAGCGCTACGGTACGGTACCTATTTATTTTTTAAATATCGCGGGATTACACTGAGATAGGCCACTATCTTTTGGCCTCGCACAGGTTTAAAATGTAAATTTTGTTAGTTTTAAATACTCATTTTTTATTTTCTACTTTTTGTATTTTTAGTGCGTGTCCCAAATAAAATATTTTTCTTTCTTTCTTTAAGGCTCCTACAAACAGGCGCGACCCGCGACGCGACACAAAGGAACCGCGTGTGTCGTGACAAGCGGTGCCTTTGTGTTGGTGCCTTTACGAAAAAGACTACTATAATACAAGTTGTACACACTACATATCAAGCTATACATTTCCAGTATAAGCTGATCTCTCATTACTTATACGGAAATCCTTTATAATGCGACACCAGCGTAAACTAGATTTGTATAGCTTGATATTATGTAGCCGTGTGTGTACAAAGCTCGATACACCGTAGAATCAGCTATCACATACCACAATGTGAACTATAACCCAACGTCTCTAATTCAGATAATTTATGTAAACAAAGTAATGTCAAGAAATGTCACCGTCAAAATGACAGGACAGTGGTGCAAAAATTTTATATATTTTTTGTATATAATCATCTATGAAATTAAAGTGAATTTATTATAATTAAGAACTATACAAACAAAATACCGTTGTCAAACAATGTTTTATGTAGTGTGTGTGTCGGAGACACGGTCTATGATCGTCATAATCAGCCCTTTTAAGTCCACTGCCAGACGTAGGCCTCCCAAAATGGATTTCCACTCGAAACAGTTTACAGCCGTTTTCATCCAAAATGTGGCTAGATATGCTACATACAATATGAATCTATGAATGAGAGTTGTAATATAAGTGTTGTTGAAGATGTAAAAAATGTGAAAATTTTTAGACCTCCTGCATTGTTACCGGTATCATAAAATATTTTATACCAGGTAAAAACTCCTTTTTTTAATAACTTTGTTTAAAACCGAAAATCTATAAAAATAATTACAGTATGATTATCTTTTAATTATTATTTCTTAAACTCAGTAGTTGAAAGGAAATGGCACCTTTTTTTTCGCCATTTTATGTGAATTACCATTACGATGATATTTTTTTGATATGTTATCCCCTTGGTTTACATAAATTATCTGAACTTGAGACCTTGGGTTATAAGTATTTTTCTTACTTCTCCAATTTTATTTTCTCTTCAAAAATTTACAGATAGCTTTACTAATTTGGCGATAATTTCTATACATGACATTAAAGTATTATAAACAAAAAATAATGTCATTTCTAGAAATTACAGCATTACTAGAAATTAGTAAAGCAAATTGTAAATTTTTCAAACTTAAAAAAAATATATTGTTCGGAGACCTATAAAAAATTGTTTAAATTGTGGTATGTGTGTGCTGAATATATGGTGTATCAACCTCTAAACGTTAGACCACTATTCACGCCACAACCTGTCTATATTGAGATTTGCATGCCTTATTGAATTTCTCAAAAGGAGCCATCAAAATTTTATTTTGCGCTGAAAATAATTTTTCGGCCCTTGCCATCTGGCGCCTAGAGCGGCCGCTCCTCTCGCTCTACCCCAGGGCTGGCGCTGGGCGCGACACGCGTCGCTACACAAAAGCACCGCTCGTCGCGCGGTGCCTTTGTGCCGCGCTGCGCCTGTTTGTAGGAGCCTTTATCTCTCAACCAAGCCGGGCTTGTATGAAGGTAACGCCAGCCTTCGTGCTTCCGTCCCGGCCTCGTAATGCTGCAAGGATCTTTTGGCGCGTGAATAACAATGCCAGGGGACATTTTTTGGTTAAATTGTCACAAAAGTTGTACTATGTAATACTTACTAATTCCATGGAAATTGTCAGGAGTCTTCCCTATTGACCTGGTTAAATGCGAGCTATTTTGAAGATTTGTCCAGCCGTCTTGAGTCACGTTTTGGTGATAAACTTTTACAATTTTTTACAAAATAGTGGCATTTTTTATTTTTCACCGTGGCGGCACCATCGAAAACACACAGCCTCTTCTGTCACTTTAAAATAGGACGCGGGGTGAGAGTACTAGAACGCTAATTTCATTTATCCTTAGTCAGCGAAATAAAACAAAAGAACGTAAAAAAATACAATTTATTCATGAATACAATAATAAAAAATGAGCGAGACTTAATGAAGAAAAATATGTAATTAAAAAAGTAAGTAGGCACTTACCTACTTATTTCACATTAAAATTAATTTCAGAGAAAACACAGAATACGAATAAGCCAATTGAATAATGATAATGATTTAAAACTAATAAAATTAAATGTAAAACAAATGTAGCAGTCTAAAGGTGCGTCCAGACCTGGCGAATGCGCCGCTCGCGAACTGCGCGCATGCATTTCATGTTCGTACGCAGCCCCTGTTCTGATGCTCGCGCGCGACTGCTTTAGGTTAGGGTAGACTATAAAATTGTTATAGAAAATAATAATGGAGAATTAAAACTGTATCAACAATCAACTTACAGCTATTTGGTCACAAAAATTATTATAGACTCGCATACAAATTATCGTCCTATCCCATTTCAATCAAGTTCGAAGTAAGGTCAATTAACCATCAATTAAACATATTGAAGAAACGCATCATGGCCATGGCTTCTAGATGTTCTCGCATCTTGTACCGCTGTAATCCAGGCATATGCTGCCTCAATCGACTTTCCCCGACGGATCGGTTTTCCCGGTGGTCAGAACACTCGAGGTGCCGTGTCATATCGGCCCAACCAGAGACTACAAGATTGCAATATCCGCAGTGGTACATCCCGGGACGAACCTGTAACATATCAGATAAGCACATTATAATATGACAAAGAACCAGCCACATTTCTGTAACGCGTCAGGAATGTTCGCAGCAGCGCGTACAGATGATTTCTTTGCGATCATGCGTAAAAGATTCGCATTACTACTACGTCTGATGCGAGACAGCGACAAAAGTCTCCTGAGCATTCATTGCTGCTAGGAAGACTGAAGGCAACCAGCATAGCTATTCACAGGGCTGGCTTTACTTATGGTGCAGGGTGTGCGGCGCACATGGGCGCAGGGTTTCAGGGGGCGCCGAGCACCGGCCGCAATTAAATATTTTTGAATTAATTACAAAGTTGTGCTTTTTTATTCTTATAAGTCCTCCTTTCTAAAAAAATACTTTTTACCTTCGAGTCTACCGGTCTACCCGCGGTTCCTCGGGGGCGTGCCGCAAAGGAAGAGAATGGGCTATTGCTTCCCAACATCATTTAATTGCACCATTTTCACCCAAATTTCCGATCACTAGGGATAATGTGTGTGTGTGTGTAAGAAACTGGGCGTCCTAAATAGAGTGAAGCGATACTTTACGCCTGGACAGCTTTTAACCCTTTACAAAGCACAAGTCCGTTCCTGCATGGAGTATTGCAGCCACCTTTGGGATGGCTCAGCAAAGTACCAACTTGCTGCGCTTGACTCGGTGGAACGCAGAGCTAAGAGGCTCATTGGCGACGTAAAACTGGTGGATGCCAAGCTTCACAGCTTGGCTCATCGCCGCAAGGTTGCCTGCTTGTCGGTCTTCTACATATTGTACTTCGAAGAGTGTGCCCATGAACTCCACGACCTCATTCCACCGGCCCCCTTCTACCATCGGACATCTAGACGCACTGCAAGTTACCACCCCTACCTAGTTGATATTCCACCAACTCGCACTAAGCGTTTTCAAACGTCTTTTATAATGCGCGCAGCAAAGGAGTGGAACTCTCTGCCTGCGTCTGTGTTTCCGAACGCATACAACCCTAATCTATTCAAAGTGAGAGTGAACAGGATTCTTCTGGGTAAGCTCATTCCTTTGTAGACTTTGTCTCTGTCATCCAGACCTAGACTAAAGTCAAGAGCAAACTCATAGTAGAATAAAAAATAAAAAAAATGTGTGTAAGTATTACATTTTGATCGCGCGCCAACTAGAGGGCGCCAGGGTATTGATTGCACCCGGGCGCTACATGAGCTAGAGCCGACGCTGGCTATTCACAAAGATACGATACGCTTTCGTGTCGTATCGAACGTCAATGTTATGATCAACGAAGTCCTCTCTATGCTATTCACAAACTCAGATCAAATAAAAAGTTAAAAAAAAAAAGTTCACAAATTGTAGCCGTACAATTTTGACAGTTCAAATACGGTAAGAAGACATCAATTCTTCCGACGGGTATTTGCTGTCGGAAGTGATATCGAACAACAAATATTGGTGCCGATTCCCATGTTCAGATAAATTTTAGTTTAGTCCTGTCAAATTAATCAGCGCCTGTCACTACTCCATACAAGTTTAGACGTGATTAAAAACTTGTCGACTATAATTACGTCAATTTACGTCAAGCGCTGTTTGATTTGACAGGACTAAACTAAAATTTATTTTCTGTCCTTTTTTTAATGATATAGAAAGAAAAGGATGCACTGATCTTAAATTTAGTTTAGTTTGTGAACAAGGAAATCGGCACCATTGTCCTTTCAGACCCCTTAATACCTTCCACGCCCTGTTGATTTTTTTTTATCGACTTTTTATTGTTTTATAAAAAAAAAGCCAAGTTTTACATTATTAAAAGACCCAAATTTAAATAGTAATAATACCAGCCTATAACTGTCCCACTGTTGGGCAAAGGCCTCTTCTCATACAGAGAAGGCACGAGCATTGATCACCACGCTTGCTCAAGACGGGTTGGCGATTTCAGACTTATGATGTGCCACTTGCCATACAAATCTTTTGACACCTTTGTGAATTCGCTATAATAGAATTGTGAATCGAGTCACATAAGACTAAATTCCAAATTCTAATCGGAATATATAAATCAAACGGAAAATAGTGGCCTCTTAGCTCCGTTTTAATGATTACAATAAAACATAACAATTTAAAACTACTGTTTGTAGTAATAATAACGTATATTCTTGTGAAGCACACTTTCTGAATTTTCATTCTTAAATAAAAGAAATCACCGAAATAACGATGAGGGCGCCACTGTGCACTCGGCGCAGTCTTAACGTTACACTTACACGTATGTGTTTGGGTCACAGAAATTCTTTATGTGCCAAATTTCAACTAAATCGTTCCATTAGATTCGAAGCAAATGGGCTGTGACAGACGGACGGACGCCGACGAACAGACAGACAGACACACAAGTGATCCTACAAGGGTTCTGTTTTTTCATTCGGACGTACGGAACCCTAAAAAAGAAAAATGAAGTAAATTAATAGATCATTACCTCTCTGATGAATTCCCTGCTCTCCGATGTAATGACAGGCACTCTTTGCCATTTAAGGAGGTGCTGCATTGTCTTAATATGGTCCTCAATATCAGAGTATGGCCGCAAGTTAACCTCGCACACAAAGCACCTAATTCTAGAATCATTCTCCGATAACAAATACATACTATTCCGAAGAATACAAATCTTTTCGTTAACGATACTGACAATATAAAAGAATCCTCGTACATCGTAAGACGAATCAACAAATTCTTTCGTGGACTGCTTCACCTGCTTTCCCGGAGTTTTCGGTTGGGTTATAGAGGAGGCTACCAGTCTTTTGTGGTTCGCTCCTTCTACGTGCTCTTTCATTGACCTAAAAGAAGCAGGCAAATGTACCTCACAAATTCGGCAAAAAGATTGGTTATTGTCTCCTTTGTAAGTTATTTTATTTGCTTTTGCAAAGTTATTTGCCTCTTCTTCTTGACTACATTTTTCGAAGTTTTTTTTCGGCGGAATGTAGAATTCATCATCTGCCGAGAAGAAATCGATATCATTGTCGTCTACATGTGAGGCAGCCTTAGAGGCAGCGTTTTGGACATTATCTTGTAAACCTTTTATGTCATTTACGACCTGAGTGTGTTGGTTATCGTCAGAAAATTGTGCAGTTTTGTCATTTATATCGACTCGGTTCAAATTTTGATCCAGGTTTGATGGATATAGTAAATCAGAATCAACGTGTTTAGCTGATGAATGATTTTCAACGTGGTTCTCTATATTCATGAAATCAAATGTTACAACTTCGGAACATTTTTTACAGAAAGCTTTTTCTGTTTCCAAATTAATGTTGATTCCTTTACTTTGGTATCTGGCAATGGATTCAAGGATTTTAGATTTGTCTTTTGTCGGTGATTTTTCGTTACTATTCGTATTAACATCATTGTCAATCTTCGGTTTCTTTATTTCGCCATCATGTTCTATGGCTGAAGTCATGTTAGTAGCTTTTTCTTGACAGTTTCCTTTAGCGTTTTTTTCGATATCGATTCCTTGATAAACCCCATTAGTTTCGGTGCGACGTTTCGCGTAAAGTTCGTGATGCTCTGTATCGTCAAAATGTTTGCTCATCCTGCCGGGCGCTAGCAACTTGTTGCATGTTAGGCATTGGACAGCTGTGTCGTCTAACTGAAATCACAGAAATAATAACCGCTTAATTTTATTGTGAAATTGGATTTGATTGAATAAACTTACATTTATTTTAAGTCCAGATAGTTTTGAGCATTCTGAAGAGCTAAGGGTCAACTTATACTAGCGCAGAGTCGAAGCGCATCGAAGCGTCAATCTGAAACTTAACAAAGCAAATTCACCCTTACCTCCACAACATAATACACATATTTCTTCTAAGATGGAAAAAAGACGCGCGAATTCGCGCGCATTCTACAGAATTCGCGCGTCGGAGCGCAACCAACGATGATTGGTGCGCGCACGTTACGTTGTAGAGATAAGGGTGAATTTGCTGTTATCCTTTAGTTTGACGCTTCGCTGCGCTTCGACTCTGTGCTAGTATAAATTGACCCTAAGACTGACTAATACCAATTATATCCTGTTTGAAGAGGTAGGTTTATATAACTAACAGGAGAAAATAAGTAAAATTTAAGTGTCTGTTTGTTATGTCAAACTAACACCTTTTTACTAAATGCGTAACGGTACTTATAACAAAAAAAAAAAATTGTCCGTCTGTTCCGGCTAGTCACCGAAACGGCTGCACTGATTTTGATGAGACTTTCACTGGCAGATAGCTGTGAGCTGATGTTATAATTAAGGAGTAACTCAGGCTTATTATTTATTTTAGAAAAAGCCACACGGGCGAAGCCGCGGGCAGCAGTTAGTAATCTACACTAATATTATGAAGAGAAAAGATTTGTATTTTTGTATATTATGAATAAACTCAAAAACTCCTGGACCGATTTTGAAAATTCTTTCACCAGTAGAATGCTATATTATCACTGAGTAATATAGACTATATATTTTTTTTTTTATACGTTGCCCCACACTAGGAATTTCTCCTGTATCGTGGGTGCGTTTACAAACATTTAAAACTCACATACACAAACAGCCAGACCCGGAACAACTACTTGTAGGTCATACAAATATTTGTTCCGTGCGGGAATCGAACCTGCGACACGCAGCGCAGCAGTCAATCGCTTAACCACTGCGCCAACCGTGTCGTCGATTTATAAAGATATCACGCGGGCGAAGCCGCTAGCGGAAGCTAGTAAGAAAGAGATAATGAGGGAATAGGTACTGGTAGTATAATATACCTTATTTTTAAGACTAGGCATGTACCTACTTATAGTTGTAAGACAAGTTCTATACATTCAAATGGTTGACATTCCATAGCAAAGTAGTTTACACTTACATGACGAAAGATGGCATCATCCGATCCAAACTGAATAGGCTTCAGAACCAAATTCAAAGAGTGGCTTGCATCAGTTTTATGATCAGTCTCATCTTCGAACTCCGCGTTACAGAGCGAGCAGACTCCATCGATCAGGCCGTGCCAAGCCTTTTCTTCAATAAGAATGTTATTGAAAGCAAAAACATCTCCACCCATCGGCTTTAGGAGAACAATTCCCTTGTTATTCTTGTGTTCATCTTCAGTAATATGTAAATTAACTTTGGAAGCAATTGGCATCAGTACATTGCAGAACTCGCAGTAGTAGCCGCCTTTGAACTGAAAAAAGATATTATAGTCAGAGTTTCTAAATGTTGGGCGGAATTCATGTGACTCAGGATGGCTGGACAAATCTTCAAAATAGCTCGCATTTAACTAGGTCAATAGGCCACTATTTGTGACGGCTAAACACCCTTATTTCAGAATTTGTGACGCTACAGAAGCTGAGATAATCGATCGAAAACGTGTCCAGCCAGCTTGATAAACCACTTTTCGCTGGTCTCTCAATTTCGGTAACGGAAGTGATTTTGACGACTTTTTGCATATCAACGGGCGTCACATACATTTGTGACAGGCATCGAGCTAAAAGTTTTGTGATACGTACAGCGGTTTAGTAGAAAAATGCAACAATCTGTGCCAGCCATCTTGAATTTACGTATAAAACTTTTGTCTGGCACTTCCGAATCTCAATAACGGGAGCGTTTTCGAATATGGTTCCTTTACTAACATTTAGTGACGCAATTTGTGACAGTAATAACGTTTGATTTATGGCGCCACATGTAAGGGTTTGGTATGGGAAAATTTAAATATCTTTGAAACTACTCAGTTTCTCCATTACAAAAAGTTATCATTATCGTCCCCGTCACAAAAATTTTAACACCTTTCGAAGGCCGTAGATCATCAGGCAGCAGAGATACACGTGTCCAGCCAACTAGAATTCAGGTTGGCTGGACATTAAGTTTTTATTGATTTCTCGTAAACCCTTACATGTGGACACGTTTTCGATCGATTATCTAAGATTCTGTTGCGTCACAAATTTCTGAAATAAGGGTTTTTAGCCGTCGATATTAAACCGTGTACACAATAATTAAAGTTTATATCACGCAAGCCGCGCACAGCAGCTTGACTGCGAGCGTCTTCCGCAACACGCGATCTTAGACGAACTTGTATGCTGCGACGACGTTTTCGTCGTATTCGATCGGATCCTTTCGGCTGTCGTTTTTGCCAAAAATCATCAATCCAAATGTTTGTTTCCCTTTTCTGTGTTTTATGATTATTTTCTTCTTCTTCTAATGCAATAGCCAACAATACTACATCAACTTCAACCATTTCCAAAAATTTTAACACGTCAACACGGTAAGATTGAAACTATTTGACTAGGCGCAGAAACAGATACGTTCGCAAGCGACGGTACGGAGCCGATCGTTTGCGTCGATATCCTGCCGGACGCGATCGGCTGTCGCCGCATCCGTTCATATCCTTTCCGATCCGATGCGAGCCGTTTGGTGGAAGTCATCCTTTAGTATCCTTAGTACGGCGTAAATACTTCACGGAAGGTCATCAGTTTTTTAATAATAATAAAACTAAATGTTTTTCATAACGTATAGATTTAAAAAATGTGTTTTTATTTTGTTTTAAGATACGAAGGAAATACCTAAACTATCCAGAGCCGCCACACTTCCCTTTCCATCAATTAGCGCCAAAAGCTCGGCTTAAGTGCAGAATACACTTTACCAATGAGGTTATATTATACTAGAGGCGCAACGTCCTACAAAAATATTCCGAAAAACGTAACCACTTACGAGTTAAAGACGTAGCTTCGAAACGGATACATAAATTATGTCAAACTAATCTGTTTGTCTCATTTCTTCTTCCGTCAAACTAATAAAACAAAAGACATTGTCATCGGAAAAACAGCCAGAGTTGCCAAAGATCAACGTAACTACCCCAGAATGAATAAATATATTTATTATTGAATCAATTACCTACTATGAAAGATTGTATTATAGAATTTTCAATAGATTAAAGATTGAAAGAAATTGATGAATTTGATACATACATATAGGAAGAAAAAAAAAGTGCTTAAACGTAAATATTATATTTCAAAACTATTAATATTGTGTCAAATAATATTATAAATGTGAAAGTAACGCTGAACCGATCGTCATGAAATTTGGCAGAGATATAGCCTGGGATGGTTACCTTTTACGCGATAACCGACATCCACCAGATATGCCCGTGGACATATACGACGTAGTAATGCGTTGGTGCCGCACATTGCTGATCTAGTCCTTTATAAGATCATTGCACTTTACAAATTGAGAGATTGCATGAGCAACTTATGATTGCAAATTCCGGTAATTTCTACGCAACATCTTGGTATTTGCCGCTAATTGCTCGGTGTTCGCGAAACGTTCCATAGTTGCAATTGTCAAGAAAAGCACAATTAGTTGGCTGGGTAAGTTGCGTGTAAGCGCATCTTTAGGTGATTTAAAACTGTGAGCCCAAACACTTTGTATGTTAGGTAAGGAAGCGTTTCCACTGAAGTGAAGATGAGCGGAGCGGAGAAGTTTCGGCATCGACAAATCACATTCGTGGAACTCGCCTGTGATTGGTCGATTCCGCTTCTGTAGAAACGCACCCTAATGCTACTCCAAATAAAAATAAACTTACCTTTTTAATATGTTCATCTTGAAATTTGTCGGAGTACTGCACCTTATCCGATTTCTTCTTATGCTCAGATGTTACGATATGGTCAGTAGCTTCCTGATGGGACCTTAAGAAGATGTCGCATGCTAGACAGAAGGAATTCAAGGAACCAGTGATGATCCCGTTCATATGCAGCTTGTATGTCATGGTGACCTGAAAAAAAAAAAAACTATTTGTATAATAAACAATGATATCATTGATAATAAAGAAAATAATAATAGATACATAACAGCACGCCTCTAAGTACTTATTCACCGAATTGAGTACCTACACACCTACATAGTACAGTCAGCAACTGAAATTAGCTGACCCCCCCTTGCATAAACGGTTGAGATTTTTTATAATACGAATCAATAGAATTTTATAATTCTTAATTTTATTTAAATACCTATAATAAATCTACCCTAAACTAGAAAAAATTATATATGTGACTGGCTGTTACAATCAAAGATGGCTGAAAAAAAAAAACTTCGGGTTTGAACGAAAACGCGTTATTTACATATATTTTTTTCTTAAGATAGGTGAATTCATCTTTGGATGCCCTCATATCCCAAACATAAACTTCAAGGTGTTTGGTAGACAGGATTCAGGACATGTGCCTGAGGATGTGGGTCCTTTGGGGAGGTTGAGCGGGTGCAACATAATGAGGCGTGTTTTCCATCGATTTGTATGTGAAACATTCAGGTCGAGTGTTTTGAGAAATCCATCCCGCCTCGCTGACTGGCGAGACTCAATCCTATCTTCCTGAATGGTCAGTTTTGAATCCATGGCGGCCATTTTATTTACTACTGTGGTTTTTAACACTTTATATGCCGAAACTTAGATCCACGCGAGACACAATGTGTTTTTAAATGTGTCTAATTAATCAGCCCTTGACGTAAATTTACGTAACTTTAGTCAGCAAGTTTTTAATCACGTCTAAACTTGTATGAAGTAGTGACAGGCGCTGACTAATTTGACTATTAATTTTTTATCTTCTGTCCTTTTCTTAATGAAATAGAAAGAAAAAGATGCACTGAACTTAAATTTTGTCTAGTTTGTGAACAAAGGAATCGGCACCAATGACGAATTAAAGGCGACTCAATCTACAGCTGAATTAGCAGCAACTTTCGATGTTAGCATCAAAACAATATTGGTCCATCTGCGTCGTATTAGCAAGGTAAAAAAGATTGACAAATGGGTGCCCCACGAATTGAATGATCGCCAGCGCGAAGCACGCGTCGAGTTGAGCCTTGCACTGCTCAACAGGCACACAAACGAAAGCATACTGAATCGCATTGTTACTTGCGACGAAAAATGGATTCTGTTCGACAATCGCAAGCGCTCAGCAAGTTGGTTACATCCTGGTTCAGCACCTAAACAATGCCCCAAACGAAAACTGACACCTAAAAAAGTGATGGTCACTGTTTGGTGGTCTAGCGCTGGTGTCATTCATCACAGCGTCTTACCAAACGGGATGAGCATTGCTGCAGATGTGTACTGTGAAGAACTGAACATAATGATGGAGAAACTCGCACATCTCCAACCAGCTTTGGTCAATCGTTCGGCTCCGCTGCTCCTGCACTACAACGCGCGACCTCATACTGCAAAGCAGATAGTCTCCAAGTTACTAGAGCTGGGGTTGGAAGTTCTCCGTCATCCACCGTACTCACCAGATCTTGCCCCTACAGACTTCAAATTTTTCCAGAATTTGGATAACTTCTTGGCGGGGAAAAAATTCAAAAACCGAGAGGCAGTTCAAAATGCCTTTGAAGATTTGTTGCCTTCCGTCCAGCAGACTTTTTCAAAAAGGGCATCTATAAGGTATCACTACGTTGGCAAAAATGCATTGATTGCATGGGTATTACTTTTATTAATAAAAATAAAAATATAGGAGAAACAAGGGCGTTAACTTATTTCATGAAAAACGGCAATTTCATAGGTAAAGACCTAATATTATTCTGTACTAAACATATTTGTACAAAATCTGTGTTATTGTTTTTGTAATCCAGTTTCCCAAGTTTTCTGCTATGGAAACCTTTATAGAAAACATAGTATTAATGCGTAGAATTAGGATAAGTAATCAAATATTAAACAAATATGACCTACATATTTAACATAAATTAATGTGTAATATTAATTTCTATGTAACCTTGTGATCATAAAAGATTTTATGCTATATGCTTGCCTATTATTCTGCAATAAACAAAAATAAATATTCTGCATGAACATATTCAAGTATCAAATACGTGTTTTTTCTACTACTTGAAGGTCATACAATATATACGTACTGATGCGTATGATACGTACTTGACTTTTCTTAATTCTCTGTCTGTGTTGTGTGATGACTCTTCCGTGGAAAATATTGTTTTCAGGCGACTTTCATTTACCCACACTTGCTTGGGTAACAAAGTTATCATACATGGAATATGCTGCGAACAACAAACTGACAAACATAACTCGTTTTTTATCTAATTTCTGTTCAAAACATGTTATGAAACAATATTAACCACTTTTTCAATTCTAGCGGACGCATCTTAGACTTGTTTTTTAGTAATACTCATGCAGTTACATTCGCTCCTGATGTACCTCTTTTACCAATTGACACCTATCATCCAGCCTTCTATGTACACATTTCTTTCTCTCACTCCACACATATTCCTAAATGTACAGCCAATAACAAACTTAATTATCACAAAGCTAACTATAACAAAATAAATACTGATATAAGTGAAGTGGATTGGAATGTCTTACTGGATGACTGAACGCCTAATGAATCTGTTTCTGTATTTTATGATAAACTTTATGAAATTATAAAATCACACACACCCACATGTCGACCAAAAAATTTTTATATCTCCAATTGGTTTTCCAAATCTCTCATACATACCTACAAAAAGAAAACTCAATCCTGGGTTAGGTGAAAGAAGTATGGGAATTTATGTCACTTATGAGGTGTTCTCGATTAACAGGAATTAAAAAAAAAAGCTGACATTTGCTATAGTAAATATATTAATGCAGTTGAAGACAGTGTTGCTACCAATACTAAGACATTTTGGACGTACGTTGCTAGCCGTAAAGCTACAAATAAAATCCCATCCACGGTTCATTTCAATCAAATTTCATCCAATGATCCTGTTACTACTTGCAACTTGTTTGCTACATTTTTCCAGTCTGCATATGAGCCCTCAACGTTTGACTATAACTCTTGGGACCCACCACCTAGAAATGCTGACCACGATGTCTTCCTATGCAAACTGCAACTATCCCTTGATGAAATACATAAATAATTAAAATCACTTGATTCAACCAAGGGTCTGGTCCTGATCAGATTCCTTCGGTTTTTCTGAAAAACACATGTGACAAACACATGTGTTTTTCATGTGTTTTTGACATGTGTTTTGTGAAAAACACATGTCATTCATTCTCAATCATTTTCACGTCCCAACTGTTTGATAGTCTCGATAATAGACAGCAGATTGATGCGGTGTACACAGATTTTCAGAAAGCTTTCGATAAACTTGACCACACACTACTACTTAATAAAATTGCTTACAATGGAATCAGAGACCTTTTACGGTGGTTTATATCTTACATAACTAACAGAACACAAAAGGTGGTTGTTAATGGCTTTGAATCTGGCTCTTTTCGGGTCACTTCCGGTGTACCACAAGGTTCCATTTTAGGCCCTTTATTATTTATTTTATACATTAATGACTTCAAAGACTGTTTTCAAAATTCAGAATTTCTTCTCTACGCGGACGATTTAAAGGTCTTTAAAATTATTTCTGATAAAGTCGATTGTTTTAACTTCCAGCAGGATTTAGACCGTTTCTCTAGCTACTGCTCTTCCAATAAGCTTTACCTTAGTCTTCCAAAATGTCATGTTATAACATTTACCAAAAAGAAAAATATTACTGAGTTTGACTATCGTCTTGCCAATACGCCTATTAGTAAAGTAGGTTTTCTCCGCGATCTTGGTGTTCTTCTAGATTCGAAGCTCCATCTGGATGCTCATATAGAAAAAATTGTTAACAAAGCCTACCCAATGTTTGGTTTTGTCATGAGATCTTCTAGGGATTTTCGACGACCTTCCACCTTTTTGCACTTATACAAATCAATAATTAGGCCACGGTTAGAGTTTGCAGTACCTATTTGGAACCCTTTTTACGTAAAATATAGTGAACGATTAGAACTAGTACAACGTAAATACCTTCGTGCAACGAATTTTAGATGTTATCGGAATAAAATGTCATACCACGTACTTCTTAAA
The DNA here is from genome assembly GCA_947523025.1 of Dryobota labecula. NCBI lineage: Eukaryota > Metazoa > Arthropoda > Insecta > Lepidoptera > Noctuidae > Dryobota > Dryobota labecula. The sequence continues at coordinate 6,220,415 of OX383305.1, read as the reverse complement.
AAGTATGATCTTCTGACCTCAAAATCCAGACGGAAACTTCTGGAAGTTATGACTCTGTTCAATGTGTGCCGCAATCATTTTGATTGTCCGGACTTAGTTAGGGAGTCTGTGTTACCTGGTTCCTCGAACAGTTCATGTACGTGAGGTACATACGTACTCGACGACTATTTGCTACTCGCCTCTGTAAATCCAACACTGGCTCGCGTTCACCACTTCATCGTTTGGTTGAGACATATAACAATGAGTTTAGTTCAATCTACATTCTTTTTCTTAGTAAAAATGCATTTAAGAAGCAAATCCAAGCAACCCTAAAGGATCAGCAAAGTAATGTATAATGACGTAATGATTAATAATGTACGCACACAAATTTACTTTTTCTTTTGTTTTTTCTTTCATAAATTTATAAATCCAGTTATGAGTTCTAGGATAATATTTGTTGTATTGTATCTGTGTTACTAGCTAGTTTTTAAATACTTTAAATAGTAATCTGTGGAGAACGTAGTGGGTAGCATAATTGTTTCAAATTGTAATATTTAAGATAATATGACTGTTTCTTATTGTGCTACTGTTTGTTTTTCCTTAAATAAATACAAATATTTTTTTAGATAAATGATTCGTCTCGCTGCGAGACCAATCATTTATCTAAGAAATATTTGTTCCGTGCGGGAATCGAGTGTCAATCTGAATTTCGACAGCTAATTATTTCGACACTGTTTTAATTTCGAAAAACAATAGTTCGTTATAATCATTGCTTCGACAGAACACAATCATATTCGACAAGCATTAGTCCGACAGAACATACTTCGATAACACACACCTTCGAAGAACACTACTTAGACAGAAGCCTTCTTTGTTATGCACTTGTTCGGCGGATCTCTATTTCGTTTAGACGGAACATACCTTCGAAATAATACTGCTCTGAAATGTAGTAATAATAATTGAATTTTGCTTTATGGTTTTATTTAGGTACAAAATAAAAACATAAATAATAATCAATATTATATTAGAAAAAAAATCACGCACGGCACAGCACCAGCCGGCGCAGGCACGGTTGGCGCAGTGGTTAAGCGATTGACTGCTGCGCTGCGTGTCGTGGGTTCGATTCCCGCACGGAACAAATATTTGTATGACCTACAATTAGTTGTTCCGGGTCTGGCTGTTTGTGTATGTGAGTTTAAATGTTTGTAAACGCACCCACGATACAGGAGAAATTCCAAGTGTGGGCAACGTTTAAAAAAAAAATCTTTGTACAGTGATATTTTTGAACGGCCTATATAACGATACCCCACACTCGCCTCATGTTCCGAACCGCCATAAAGTTTGAATCAGACAGTACATAACAACGCCCACCGCTACTAAAAACAAAGCATTGGTTACATTCGACTCTCAATTGTATGTAGGTACTGCTAGTTTATCATAAACATCCGTTTTCCTTATCAATGCGACCATGGCATTGTGTTTTGTCTAACCTGACAAAGTAACGCCTCTCGTCGTCGATTTTTTGGGTTCTATAGAACTATTAATCCTAACTTATTATATTACACGGCTTGTCGTTTTTTTAGATTTCCATTATAATAAAGTCTCTCCTAGATACTTACCAACTAGGGAATGCTATCTCGAGTCGATATTGGGAACTCAGTGTCTGGATTAGCCATTCGAGATTGCGCCCGGCAATCAAGAGTAATCTCAAGATTTTGCCTACATTTTTATTACTCAATGCTTTTGCGGTTTTTTTTTAATAGTATTAACATTATGTATACTCCATTTACTATAACATTAGACAAATAACTGTTCTCACCCTTTCGTTATTTCGATGTAAACGTTTAATAAACTCCGTTATTTCACGATAAATACAAAGCACTGTAATCTATTTACCATTTATATTAACAAAATAACTCTAAAGTGCAGTAATTTCAACAATATTACACAATAACTGTTGTTATTTAGTCGTTATTTGTCTAATGCTATAGTAAATGGAGTATAGGTTAAACTGAAATATTTGCACACAACTATAATATCATTGCACATTACAGAATGTATAGGGGGTCCATTATAGTTTTAAGATCATACGTTGTAAACCTACATTCTGGCAAATAAATTGATTTGATTTGAATGTGTTTTTAAATCAAAAAGTCAAAGTTAACTAGTATGAAAACTACACCTACGTGTGGTAATCTCAAGTATATAATCTAAGGGTAATCTTATAAAAGAGACTTGGTTGAACAGCGGCGTCATACGATTTCTGAGTTGTTCGATGATATGTATAGTTTAGAGTCGCGATCATGAGTCAAGTAGATAAAAAAAAAGTAATTAAAAAAACCCGACTGCGTTAAAGACTTTAGTTTAAAAAAAAAAACTAAAAAGCTAAAAACACAGTCCATTTTAAATAAAATAAATGTTGGAAGCAGGCGGGAACCATTCCATTTTTATATTTTCAGACTCAAATATGTCTTTACTAATATTATAAATGTGAAAGTAACTCTGTCTGTCTGTATGTTACGTTTTCACGCCTAAACCGCTGAACCGATCGTCATGAAATTTGGCAGAGATATAGCCTGGAATATGGAGGACAAAGGCTACTTTTTTATGCGATAACCGACACCCACGCGGGCGGAGCAGCGGGCAAAAGCTAGTAACCTAAATCGAATAATGGAAACGTCACAAAAAACATTAAAAGAAATTGAGTCGCTTAACTTCAAACTCGGGTAAATCCACTTTACCCTCTTGGGAGATATTAAAGAAAAACTGATAACAGTCTTAATACCATGAATTAAGGCGGTTTTTTATTTATTATGTCAACAATACTGAAGGTAACGATCCTATAAAGCAAATTTAGTATTATAACCATACATGCTTTCAAAAATGTAAAATTAAGATTGGATTTACCTTCATTTGATCTAATGGAATGCGATTTATCTATCTTTGAAAAAAACTCAGTGTGGATTTTTATATTAGGCCGCTTGCGGGCATTGCTCGGTGTAACTATTTTAATGGCATTATCCATGGGAACTGTCTATGATTAAAAAGAAACAATAAAAACCGGAGCGTACGGTGTTAATGTCGCAGATTTGACGACGACTGACCGCCATGTTGAACAAACGCGGTTAGCTGATTGGCTCTCATGGACTTATCTGCATTTGAATAAAACTGTCTCATGGATCTATCGGAATTAGATAAAAATTTATGACTTTAACGGTTTTTTTCTCATGAACTATGCGGATTTTTATACAACTGATAAAATTGTTTTAAAAGTCTGTTTTTGGCCTTTAATTTGGTACCAAAATCTTAAAAATTCTCAAAATTGGATTTACCCGAGTTTGAAGTTAAGCGACACAATTAACCTCTTTGGGGCAGTGCCGGATTAAGCAAGCGCGGGGCCGTAGCAAATTCTACTGAGGGGCCCTTGATCTGCTATGGGTTCTCAAGTATAAACGGGTCCAAAAAAACAAGATAATGCCAAAGTAAAGAACATGTCAGCCCTTAAGGCGAGGTTCTTCGAGCGTGCATTTTTGTTCTAGAGGTGGCAGCTAGGCGCGAGTAAATTGTGCCGTGAATTTCGTTAATTTTGGGTTGAAAATTATATAATTTTCAACACAAAATTCAAAAAACTAAAAAAATAAAATCGAATTCAAATTAATAATTCAAATTAAATATTACCAATGTTAAACCCGACGGACATTATATCATCATAGACGTTTATTTTGATGTGATTTTCAATACATAATGTGGTATGATATTGAAATAAAATGATTTTAATCTACGAAATAAGGATATGTTTGAATTTTTTTTCTATCGAGCGAGCTTTATCCAATTATGTAACGAGTACCCGACGTACCTACAGAAAGGTCTCAAAAGCAACATATAATTTTTTCACCTGTTTAATCATTACCGTTTCTAAATAAAATGACATTAAAATTACATTTCCTAGAGGTTAACTTGAAGAACCTCGCCTTAATATTGATATTTAGAAGTCACAAATCGAAATTTCCCATGTTCCATTTAATAAAATGAGAAAAAATATGTATTTTTCGCCAACGAAAAAATCGGTTCGGATTGTCTTAGTCGGAAAGGGTGTTACGTTTTGTGACATCAAGTAAATTCAATATTCCACGTCTTAATAAGTTTCACTAAAGAAATTACGTTTAGGCGGTGGTGGCCAGGTTTGGATACGCGGGGCCTCCAATTGCTACTCTTGCTACGTGGTTATTCCAGCACTGCTTTGGGGGTGAAAAGGGGGATACAGTTTATATAAAAAATCTCATAACGTTGATCTATTAACTTGACACTTGGTCCAAATACTTCATCATCATTCTCTTGCTCTAATCCAATTTATTTGGGGTCGGCACAACATGCAACATGTCTACTTATACATAATTATGTATAAATAAAATAATAATAATAAAGTAATAATAACATTTATTTATACCTTGTTACACAATTATTTCTTTAAAATTTGTTTTACATAGGTAGGTAATAATTCTGTCTGTAACTGTTAGTGACATTCATTTTTCATATATGCGGTGGACCCCAAACTAGACGATGCCTGTATCTTGGGGGACTTGAGTTGCGGCTTGTGAGACATTATTGATCTTAATAATTATTACTACCATTTAAAAGCGGTGAAGGCGGTTGTGAAATTTGTAGAGGAAAGTACGAAATCCACGCGAACGAAATCGCAGGCGAAGTGCTGAATGACTGATTATATCCATAGACCTGATTTTACGGGGTGCTGTTTGTATGGAAGAATTTTAACGCGCTGTCCGCTTACTTCGAATAACTGTATTAATTTTGACAAAAATATAGACATCATAATTATTTAGGGTTTTCCGAAAACTGACCAAAAGGTTAAGCTAGTGAAAATAAAATTCCCGCTACCTACCTTGAAGAAAAACCGCTACGTGCTTCAAATACGTATAACAAGTCATGGTAGGACAATAACTTGACAAAATATGTTAACAAGAACCTCTCAAATTACAAAATCAACAAACATATATCCCAGTAAGAAAATATCTAAAAATAGATTTTGAATCAGTACCGTCAACTGTGGCATCTTTACTTTCCATGAGCAACTTTGCATGAGTACTGAAATATCTCTCGATTACAAAAAATCTGTTACAAATAGTTGATTTTTCTGCTTTTGTATCGCTTTGATAACAAATGGCGGCAACAGATTTTTAGAAATCTAGGGATAAGTACAGTATCTACTCATGGGTAAAGTTGCTCATGGATAATAAATAGGTCAGTGGGTCATCTAGGGGCGGAGTTAAGAAAGATGCCACATTTGACCGTAATTAAAAAATGTTCACTTGTACTTACCGACGGAAGTATTTTGCCGCTTGGAAACTGTTTTTGTGTTGGCCGACCGCCACAGAACTCTGTACTCCCAGCCGACCGCTCAGCACAGAACTGCGCGTTTCACAAGAGTTAACAAGAGTAAATAATTTTGAATTTTGATGACGCCTACACCACAGACTATAAAGAACACGTTCTACACGCAGATTATCTACCATTAGCGTTCAATGAAGATTCTGGAAAACCCCGACCACAGAGCACTATTCTGCACTAAGATAAAGTTTGTCTATGGACATCTGAGTTATGATATGGATGCGTTCACAGAAAGTCGGTGTGGTCATTTCTTGACTTTATGTTTTAATATTTTACTTACCTTTACTTCTGTAGCGTACAGTTCAAAATTTTGAAACTCCTATATTACCTAATTTTAATTAATGTAGATATTTTTTGTAAAATAAATAATTGATTAGGTTCGTATGTACTCGTATAAAATTATAAAATGCTTCGAGGATCGAATCGCAGGTGATAATGGGATTATTCCATTCCACTACGGGGTCTATCTTTAGCCAACTGCAGTGTAGATTGCCATAATATTATAAATTAGTATTTATTAGTATTTGATAAGGATCCCATTTATTATGTGATATATTAACATTATGGTCACGATTCTCCAGACAATATCATTATAAACCACGTGAAACACACGTTTTAGTAATAAGTTAATTACCTACTAATTATTATAATTTCTCCAGCTGCTCTTTGGACTGGGCCGATTGGGCCTCCTTGGGCTAGCTGACACAATTCATGGGTCAAAGGGAATAAACCTCTGTATTTATGTGATGTTGCCAGTGAACAACGGCTTTGTTGCTTTTTCTATTGTGCACAGTTGCACACATTTACAATTATTTTTGATTTTTCTTACTTGGAAAATACGCTTAACGTTATCTGATCAGAGGGATGAAAACAGTACTTTACATCCCTGGGAAACGATTTTCCCTGCTGTCAATTTTTTTTTAAACTATGTGCAAGCCAAGTCCCAACTTTTTAGTGCAGTCGCCACCGCGCCAGCCCATCAAGTTACCACAAACTGTCAAATTTTGTCATTCGAGGTTAAATTAAACTATCAACATTTTAAGATTAAAATTTTTAGGAGAACAGTATCGTCCTGATGTGTTAGCGACCGTACTAACAACCAATCTATCAAATTGCGGCGTAAATTTTAATTAATTAATATTATTAACAATTTTGTAACACAACTATATACTTATTTTTTTTTTTCCCTTGCGTTTAATAATTGCTCTAATTTTAGTATTGATTTTAAATAGATATTGGTGCCGATTCTCTTGTACACCGAACTAAACTAACTAAACTATCACTAAAATTCCTTACTTTTGGCTATGAGAATCTTAAAGCTATTCTGCAAACAAAATTCTCTAAATTTAAAAATAAGTTTGACACAACTAAATCGAATTTGACAATCGTGACTCCACGTGGTATTTTTTTTTTTTGGCTTCGCAACGTTGTACTTGTTTGCCTATGATTTATTTTAGAGCCGGAGGCGCACATGGGGGGCAGCCGTGACGTGTTTTTTTATGGAATTTTTCACTTTTTGTGTGGAAAATAAAAAAAAAGATTACCTACATGTAGCGTAATAGTGGTTTAAGGGTTTCTAAAAGGGGGTCGAAATTTTCATTATTTTTGCGATAGGACGCACCATTTTGGAGATATAAGCAAAAGAAAAGAAAAAAATATATAGGGATAAACACGAAATATTTTAAGTGATACACCTATAAGTGGTAAAGAAGCCATGGAAATGATTTTCTTTTTTATTCCGAGAATATTATTAAAAAAATTAAATAATTTAAAATTACTTGATATGATGATTAATTATCAAAATTCACCGCGCTCGTGCCGCCACCCCACCGCACCGTTCGGCGTCACCGCGTTGAGGCGGGTCATTCATAGAATATGTAAATAAAGGATTTTTTCGCTTTTTTACGACATAAAGATGTTTCTCTTAAAATATTTCGTGTATGAATAGATACACCTTATATACAGTACTGGTTTTGCACCAGAAGTCGAGGTGATTGGTGTGAATTTTAGTTCATGAAAACTAATTTTATTCCACACCTTTTTAATCGCGATTAAAAATAGTCAGATTTAGTTAGAAAATCTAAATTTTAGTTTAAAAACGTCAAATTCAGAATAGCAAAATTGCCATTTTCACTAAATTTAAAAACTCAGTACTATCTTAGAGCTGTCAAACTAAAATATAGTTAAGTTGTGTCACTTTAGTCAATTTCAGAATAGGAAATGGTCGTTTGACAGGAATAAACTAAATTTTGGTGATTTTTAGTCTAGTTTAGAGAATTTTGTGACAAGAGAATCGGCACCATTATCTTACTACCTAGTATTATTTATTTCTGTTTTAATAAAATATTGTTTGTTTAATAATCAGATTTTTATTTACTTTCCTCATATTCAAAATGAAAAGCAGGGGGTTTACCTCGGGTGAAAGAACCTACCTATTTATGCACTCGAACTATTGGCTTTGGCGCCCTTTAAATAGGTCCCTTTCATCCCTTGTATAACAATCTACAATTTTTGCACTAAACGAGTTTCTGTTAACACAATATTATTACTGTTCTGCAATGTGTTAAATCAACTTATCTTTCATTCATTTCATCACCAAAATACTTATCTTGACCAGGAAAGAAAATCAAACAATATAAAATTTTGGATGTCGATAGGTTTGTATTTATATTTACAACGTATGAATTAATACTTTTTGAACGTCATGCTTACAAAAATAGTGCCATCTTTCATAGGGTCTAATTCCTAGAAGGGAGAAGTACAAACTCCTCAGAGCCATAATTCTGACTATAATACATTATTTTCTCCACTTAAAATTGTAGGTCATAAGTTGCTTCTCTCCTAAATAAATATTTGTAATATGTTTCTTCTTTGTGAGATGTCTCTTTAGTCATCACTGTGAACTTTGTTTTCCAGTCACGAACTGTAGTCTCCTTGAAAACCTGCCAACTGTTGTCCAGTCTTTTTATAATACTTTAACTTGTTTGTCATCCATTTTTTCTTGCAGCCAAGGATTTTTTCATTTCAACTTCTAAATCTGTTTTGCACTATTATTTTTATTAGAAATTGGATTATTTAGAGCATTCCCACCACAGTTGAGGATATTGTCCTTATGCGCTTGCTCCAGACTGGAATAAGTATATTTCAATTACTTAATTTTATCACTATGTTAAAATGTACCATATATTATTGTGATAAATTAAATAATATGATTTGAACACGTCTGGATTTGCATTACCTTAGACTTGCACATGGAATAACTTTTTGGTTTGTAGTTGCGAGTACCGTACCTATAATAAAAAATCTACAAGGAACTATAGTATAAAAGTTCCTTGAAAACAATAGATACAATCAGTATCATTGAAAAATTAAAATAACTTCAATTCAACTGGTTAAGTAGGTACTAACTCTGGAAAAATAAACAAAAAGTCAAAAACAAGCAATCAGAAACTGCGAAATTGCAAATAGTGAGTGACGTCTCGCGTCAGTGCAGTGTTGCCAACTTTATTTTTTAGGGATGGTTACACACTTATCTAGGAAAAATCGTATTTTGTATTAAGGTTGCATATGTTTGCAATGTGCGACCTCTTCTATTATTCATAGAGAAGTATATGTTTAAAATGAAAGCTATTGTCATGAGCGTTGTGTCGTGAATAAAATGTCCTATATGTAAAAACAACTAATCTTGTGATTTATAACGTACTAAAGTAATGATATCAGTTTATTACTCAAATCGTAGGTTAAGCCTTAACATTTTGCTAATAACTCTAGAAAAAAAAATATAGGTACGCATTAAAATTTCAATAAAACAATGGTAAATGTTAGATACGAACTTGAAGGAGTGATAATCTGAACCTCGGTTACCAGAATCCGTTATTTTTCTACTAAATTCAACTATACTCCATTTAATATAATATTAGACAAATAACTGTTCTCACCCTTTCGATATTTCGATGTAAACGTTTATAAACTCCGTTATTTCACGTTATATACAAAGCAAAGTAATCTATTTACCATTTACAATAAAAAAATAACTCTAAAGTGCAGTAATTTTAACAATATTACACAATAACTGTCGTTATTTAGCCGTTATTTGCAAATAAATGGAGTTTAAGAAGTTTTTATTAAGGTTGTTGCATAGAAATACGGACATGTATGATTTTTGAAGAATGCGACTTTGAATGAATGTCCATTACTCATCAGAGAATGAACCATTTGGAATGAACGCAGCAGTAGAAGCGCGATGTATTTATTCTTTTGTAACAAAATTAACTAAACTCAAAGTCTCAAATTCAGATAATTTATGTAAACAACGGGGATAACACAACAAAAAAATATCTTCATAATGGTAATTCACATAAAATTGCAAAAAAAGAGGTTCTATTTTCTTTTAAGTACTGATTTTAAGAAATAATAATTAAAAAATAATCATACCGTAATTATTTTTATAAATTTTCGGTTTTAAACAAAGTTATTAATAAAAGGAGATTTTCTGGTATATAATATTTTATGATACTGTAGTGCTATTCTGTCAAAATCTCACCGTGAAAACTTAGGTGAAGTGAGCTTGAAGTGAGCTGTTTTTCCACCTGATGCTAGGAATTGACACTATTGACAGGTCACTCCACGCTCACTTCACCTAAGTTTTCACGGTGAGATGGTTACAGAATAGCACTGCTGGTAACAATGCAGGAGATCCAAACATTTTCACATTTTTTTAATCTTCAACAACACTAATATTAAAACTCTCATAAATAGATTAATATTGTAAGTAGCATATTTAGCCACATTTTGGATGAAAACGGCTGTAAACCGTTTCGATTGGAAATCGATTTTGGGACGCCTTCGTCTAGCACTGGGCTTAAAAGGGCTGATTATGACTATCATATACCGTGTCTCCGACACACTACAAAAAACATTGTTTGGCAACGGTATTTTGTTTGCATAGTTCTTATAATTAATTCACTTTAATTTTATCGATGATTATTTACAAAAACATTTAATGATAAAATGTTTTGCACCACTGTCCTGTCATTTTGACAGTGACATTTTTTGACATTACTTTGTTTACATAAATTATCTGAATTAGAGACTTCAGGTTATAATGTATGTAAAGACGCCAGCACATCAAGCTACTACAATCTGTCAAATTTCTTTAATAGATTTTCAACTTTATCACTACAGTATTCAAGGTTGATTGCGAAAATTTGACAGTTTCGGGTAGCTTGACCTGCTGGCGTCTGTACCTAATATTATTTTTCTATTTTGTTATCAAGACTGAAAGATTTGGAAAGATATTAAAGATATTTTATGTACGATTTCGAATACATGGTCGTACAGTCACCAGGCATCAAATTACCACAAACTGTCAAATTTTCATATTCGATTTTGAACAAAACCATCAATAGTTTCTCTTGGAAAAACGATGAATAACAAAGTTATTGCTGCGATTGTAACCGAAACTATCCCATAACACAAAAAAATATTGAATAAAAAATCACTTACAAACATCTTATTCTTTTTAATTATCCAAAGATAATCCACGCATAAATGCGCATTGTGTAAAAAATCCTAACTAATATTGGGAAGGTAAGTTTGTTTGTTTGTTTGTTACCTTTTCACGCCTAAACCACTGAACCGATCACCCTGGAATTTTGCATATACGTTGTCAGGTGTACAGAAACGGACATTCATCCGCAAAAAAAAGTACTGTTCCTGAGGAAAACAACAATAGCGTTCTTATGATAATAGATGGCGCCACGTGTCTTTCGAATCATGATTTGAATAATATAAAGAAACTATAATCTATACGTTGTTTGTTTATTTGAACGCGCTAATCTCAGGAACTACTGGTTGGAATTGAAAAATTATTTTTGTGTTGGATAGTCCGTTTATTCAGAAATATTATAGGCTATATAACATTACGCTACAACCAATAGGAGCGGAGCATAAATGTAAAATGTTGCAAAAACGGGAAAAAATATTCCTTTTTGAGAGCTTCCGTTGCGTGCGCTGCGTAAACGGTTTAAGTTACGCAAATATCATGTATAATGGAATTGTTCCTCTTTAAAAGTTCTAAAAAAAAGTCCGCGACAACATGTCTATCTTTTAAGATTGACTCACTATAAGATTATAATTTATTTATTAACATTATAACCTTTTTTTATGGTAATTAAGTTTGTTCGAAATTAATGCATTATTTGCGAAGGAGATTTCATAAACATGGTATTAATCCTTATCCAAATAAATACGTTATTCATCACAAGTATTTAATTTTGAACAAAGTTGCCCTTACATCATTTCATTTCAATGAATATCTTAGGAGATATAACTGTTTTATAATAACTCCGCAGCAAAATAATGATCAACTCTGCGAGGTAGTCTATTCTAAAGCTGAAGAGTTAAGTTTTTAGGGTTCCGTACCCAAAGGGTAAAATGGGACCCTATTACTAAAACTCCGCTGTCCGTCTGTCTGTCTGTCTGTCCGTCTGTCACCAGAACCCATGTCACCCATGTCTCATGAACCGTGATAGTTAGACAGTTGCAATTTTCACAGATGATGTATTTCAGTTGCCGCTATAACAACAAATACTAAAAAACAGAAAAAATAAATATTTAAGGGGGGCTCCCATACAACGGACATGATTTTTTTACCATTTTTATAGATAACTAGCTTTTGACCGCGGCTCTGCCCGTATGGATGTCGGTTATCGCGTAAAAAAGTAGCCTATGTCCTTCTCCATATCCCAGGCTATATCTCTGCCAAATTTTATGACGATCGATTCAGCGGTTTAGCCGTGAAAACGTAACATACAGACAGACAGACAGACAGAGTTACTTTCACATTTATAATATTAGTATGGATGGTAAGGAACCCTTCGTGCGCGAGTCCGATTTGCACTTGGCAGGTTTTTTTTTTTTGAACGCGCTACTCTTTGGAACTGAGAGTTGGGTTTGAAAAAATCTTTTTGGATTTTACAGCCCAATTCTTGAGGAAGAATTACATTCCTATTAACTAGGACACAATTTTTTTAAATGAAAGTTTAAGCGAAAACTAAGTAAAAGCACGGCCAGGCAATGTGATGCGACGAGGTGGGTCTGGGGAACAAGAAATTTCAGGCGGACGAAGTCGCGGGCAGAAGCTAGTAGTGTGATATAAGTTTTTTTTTTTAACTTAAGCGCGAGCAAAGTTTAGTGTACAATAGGCTAAGAAAAAAAAGTCTTACGTTTTTTGCTCGTCAGTGTCAGATTGTATGTTGATCAAATATTGGTTTGCGACCGTAACAAATAAGTATTTAGAGAATTATAATATTAATTAGAATCATCAATACAACTCTCTATTATAGAATTAACCTCAAATGTCATGATTTCATAGTCACGATTGTGCCGATTCTCTTGTTCACAAACTAAACTAAATTTATGTTCAGTGCATCTTTTTCTTTCTATTTCATTAAGAAAAGGAGAGAAGATAAATTTTAGTTTAACCCTGTCAAATTAATCAGCGCTTGACGTAAATTGACGTAATTTTACCCTGCGTTCCGAGTTGCGATAATATCGATATTCGCGTGCTAAAACCCGTACCGAATTAGCGTGAGCGCGATAACGATGTCCCGTGAACGTCATAGATGACGTCATGACATTCGCCATCTTGCGATAACGCCGACCATGCCTTTTACTAATATCGCCGTGAGCGCTGTCAAAAATGACAGTGTGCTGTTTTGTTTTGAGTCGCATCTTATCGTGTCGTGGCATTTTCAAAATTGTTCTTCTGGCTACAGTTGCTACCTAACCTAAGAAGAACAAATTTTTGGTGTATACACAGAGAAATACTCTAATATCGTTTTGACATTGCGTGAGCACCGTGAGCGCGTTCACGAGCGTTCCGAGTTGTTGACAGCCCTCAGCTGTCATAATCGTAATATCTAAATCGGAACGCATGTGAGACGATGTGAGCGCTGTGAGCGATAATAGCCAATTCGGAAAGCGGCCTTAGTCGGCAAGTTTTTAATCACGTCTAAACTTGTATGGAGTAGTGACAGGCGCTGATTAATTTGACAGGACTAAACTAAAATTTATCTTCTGTCCTTTTATTAAAGAAATAGAAAGAAAAAGATGCATTGAACTTAAATTTAGTTTAGTTTGTGAACAAGGGAATCGGCACTATTTACTACCATACCCAACTATTTTGTAGCGTTCCCCATTAACGAACCTTAACAATAGAACCCGATAGCGAATCGAATGGTTGTGAATATCTACGCTGAGCACGAAATGAATTATTTTAGCTATATCGTTAATCTCTTAGTAGGTAATGATTATAACTTTATGTTATAAAATACATTTTTAGTTAATATTTTGCTTTAGCAGTATCAGAAAACAAGTTTGAAACGAGATATTCACCTAACTGTCTTGTTTGCGCAGACCAAGAAATACTCCTGTCTGCAACAAAGAGTATGCTGTCGGAGAGCAACAGTCTGTTTGCTGATGAAGCAATTTTTATGTTATAACGCTACAACGGTTTGTGGCACGCGGCTTAAATCCATTGTTTTATGAAATGTTTTTTCAATTAATTTCATAAAACAGTTGCACAAATGTTTACCAAAAGCGGCCCGCTGCGAACGTCATTTGAGCGCCAAACAAAAGTTCCTTAAATAAAACTGCTACTAGAATTCTGACAGTACATAATTATTCTGACGGCAGTGCCGGAAGCATGGGCTGTGCGTGCCATAAAGTTACGTGTTCTGTGCGCATTGGCATCTAAAACTGTGAATAGGCCGCTTTAGGTTATAGCTGTCTCTGCCAATGCCTACCATAGTCTACAGAGATTTATAGTCTGTCGTACAGTGACGTCTGTCTCCTGCCTGTCAATTTAATTTGTGTTTTTTTGTTTCAATCAAAGTCAAACTCAAAGCAAGCTGTGCTTGTGCTGGATGTGGTCAAGTGTTTATTGAATGATGTGCAGTGCCTTGTTGCTTTGGACATAATGCAACTTATTTTTTAATTAACATGTTTGTTTACTAGCACCATTTGCTAGTCACTTTTAACTATGTTTCAAAAAACTTTTAGTGTTACAATGTTATGTGATAATGTTTGTGTTATGTGCTTGGTGCATTTATTAATATTATTAGCGCTGACAAAGGGTACTGCGAAAGCTCAGGAACTAAGTAAGTATTAAGTTTTATTTATTAATAGCCAAGTCGTGCATTAAGACGTCTTGATAAGTTTGAAGGCGTAACTTTTAGTTCTAAATATTGATCACCACCCTGCGCGTTTGTTGTGCTTAATAATTTAAAACTCCAGTCTCGAGGTGGGGCTGCAAAAGTTGAATGCGTTCTTTATAAACACAGAATTTCTTAATTTGCTAGTTCAAAATTAGTTTACTAAAGTTTGAAATCATTCCTGAATGGTTTTTTTGTGTTTTTTATATGAAAAATATATCACTTTTTTATGAATAGTGAACATTAAAACATCAATTTATCTATAAAAAATATTTATCTATAATGCTAAACCATTTGTCTTTATTAAGCCATAAAACACTTGTGTTTTAAGTATGCACCTTCTGCAGTGCATAATGCAATTGTACTAGATACTACTGATATCATGTGCCTATAAATACATTAAAATTTGATAATGTGACAATATCGTAAAATGTAATTAAAGTTATTAAAGCAGTTAATTTTGTAGGTTCTGCTTATGCTTATTTGCAATTTTAGACTTGTCTTTAATTATACCTATAATATCTTGACCCTAACTGTTTTGTAAATTAACATGTCCTATCTAAGAGAGCCGGGTTATCAGTAACTCAGGACTTTCCTACCTCAGACACCTTTTTCTATTTAAGATTGTGCATTTTCTTAACAACTGCCTGTAACATGATTGTACTGTGTGGTGCCAGACGTAAAGAATAGCACCACCCCATTTCCTCCCATGGGTGTTGTAAAAGGCGACTAAGAGACTTACTAGAGAATGGGCAGCAGCATTCTCTATGCATTTTTAACACCATACTGTGATCGCCAAACCGCCTGCCAAGCGTGGCGATTATGGCTAATCCCCCCCCCCTTTTGGGGGTGGCCTATGTCCAGCAGTGGACGTCTTTCGGCTGAAATGATGAATGGTGTAACATGATGTTGAGATAAATAAAGATTTACGATTATGATTATGATAGTAAGCAATAATAAATCTACTAAAACTTCTCAATTTTGTATAAATAAACTGATTATTCAAAGTTTTCTGCATTTGTACTATTAAATATTGGTCTTAATTATTTAAAAGAACTTACGTGTGCTTGTATTTAACCTACACAAATTATGTGTGTAAGTCCAAGTGAGTCAAAATATTAAGATTTTTTAACCTAAAC
Organism: Dryobota labecula; assembly: GCA_947523025.1. NCBI lineage: Eukaryota > Metazoa > Arthropoda > Insecta > Lepidoptera > Noctuidae > Dryobota > Dryobota labecula. Next base: position 6,204,676 of record OX383305.1, on the reverse strand, counting down.
GTTATGTAACCTAACGTAACCTAAATGTTTTGATGTGACAACGTCTAATAAATCGATGAACGCCCGCTGCATGCACGAAAATGTCCCGTTACGCTCATTGTACGCTTGCGCCTCATCAATGTTTTGTTATGACGTTTTCACGTTAAACTATCGTCCGTGAACCAACTTGACAGACAACCAAGTTTCAAATAAGTTCACGCATACATACACAGAAACTTACGCTTTCTTCCCATGGTGGTAGGCAGAAACTACAGAATATCACCTGCTACAATACTCCTTTTGCTTCATTTACATCAATACATCGGTTCATACAACAGATCACACATTTAGTGCATAAGTTATAAATGTTGAGAGTGAAATTTATTTATAAAGCCTGTTAACACTTTCCATACACCACAGACACTCATGAGACTTCCTAGGCATCTGTTAGCCTTAATCTTGTCGGTCACAGTTGGTCGTTTGAGGCCAGACGTCTTCTAAACATGCTGATGTCATTTTATTGTTAAATATTACAGAATAAGTCGTCATCTTTATCTTCCTGCCCTTGTCCCATGTTACTTATTACAGAATAAGTACCATGTACGAAATAAATATTGTCATGGAATTTAAAAGATACCATAGGATTCTGGTTGGAGGCAAAACTATTTATTATTCTCCTGAAATGACAGATTGAAACTTCGTGACAGATTGTGATCAGGGTTGGATTTAGGTATGTTGAAAACGATAGCACAAAAAAATTTAAATGATAGTATTTATTAAAAAAAAAATATAGTGCACTTTCGTTATTTTTAATATAACATATAATAGTCATTAAAATCAACACCCATTAAGGCACAATTTACTCCTCTTCAAAGTTTATCAGTTCTTGAATATTACTATTAGTTCTATCTTCATCCTAGGCATTTAATCTCATCAACATTTATCCTCAGTAGGAATAAAATCAGTACAATTCCCACTTTTGCTACCGCTTTTGATAGCGTCACAAGACAATAAAATGACGTCTATGGATTGTGTTGCCAGTTTGTTTCGTACGCACGGTCGTTATATTCATATTATGACGTAAAACTAAGCATTCGGGAGCAAACTTTAAATTATAGTATTTTAGCGTACTATCCTTAGATGTGGATAGTATATAGTACAAAGAGTGAAATTATAGTATAAATACTATAATTATAGTACAAAATCCAACCCTGATTGTGATGGACTTGGACAGAGTAATAATTAAACTGGCGAAATGTGGGTGTTATGATTGGCAACCCTGCTTTCGACTTTTTTTTTTTCGCTTTCGGCTGTCGCTGAAAACCAGCGCTGGGGCTCTGTCTCACATAGGGTCGCAGCATTAAGGCTCCTACAAACGGGCGCGACTCGCGACGCGACAAAGAGACCGCTCGTCGCGCGGCACGCGGTGTCTTTGTGTCGCGTCGCGTGCCGCGGCTGTTTGTAGGAGCCTTTATTCTGAGCGATGGCCGTTTTGCGTGGATGTGACGCATATTTTCCTCCAAAATGTGTTTTTTTTTTTGTTTTTATGTCATGTTTACTACAAAAAAACATATTTTCTTTCTCTCTTTCTTTTCTTTCTTTCTTATGAGCTCAATTGTCATTTAATGAGACGCAATTACTTTTCTATTGTTACCAACCTCTAGGAGGTTGCTACAGATAAGAGGGTAACCCTTTGGGGATTACAGGCTGATTTAATGTTATATAATCTGATAAATATTGCCTTTACAGACACTGCAATACATCCTTGGCTATAAAACGAATGTCTTGCCTTGAAACTATTTGACCAGAGCCAAAATTAATTAATTTAATTAGGTAAAAGTTCTTTTTCGTCTGTGTTTCCGAACGCATACAACCCTAATCTATTCAAAGTGAGAGTGAACAGGCTTCCTCTGGGTAAGCTCACTCCATCGTAGACTGTCTCTGTCACCCAGACCTAGACCAAAGTCAAGAGCAAACCCATAGTAAAAAAAAAAATACTACAGTAATGTGGGTAACTATGTATCAATTAACTCAGCCTATTGCAGTCCACTGCTCGACATAGATCTCTCCTAGGCTGCGCCGTCCACAAAACCCTGTCCACCACCTTCCGCATCCAATCTGTCCCAGCCAGCTTTTTAAGGTTGTCGGTCCATCTTGCTGGAGGGCATCTCACACTATGCTTGCCTATACATACGCGGTCTCCAGTCGGTCCTCCAGGACTTGTCTACCCCACCGGCCATCGGTACTTCGACAAACATGGCCAGCCCACTACCAGTTTGGTATTACTTTAGATAAAATCTATCATTCAGTTTCAAGTAGGTTAAAAGTTTAATGAAATGTATGAAAACAAAGTGAGATGTTAGTAAAAGCAGTATCATCGGACTTCCGTCGACCGGTTCCGTTGTTGCGAAGTTCTGCTCAACTTAATTAGGGTATTACGATAAAAATATACGCGAAACTAAACGTCTGTACACAATAGGCAGTCATTGGCCAAACTGGCTGTAATTGGGTATTTGACTAGCATAAAAAATAACCATGAATGAAGTAATAGTCATTTTAAAGATGTTACAGAAAAAAAGAAAGAAAAACAAGCATTATTCATACTAATATTATAAATGTGAAAGTAACTCTGTCTGTATGTCTGTATGTTACGTTTTCACGCCTAAACCGCTGAACCGATTGTCATGAAATTTGGCGGAGCCGCGGGCAAAAGCTAAAATCTATCAAATGTGTCCGGTTTCGGACTGTATAAAATTAAAGGGTTAGTTTGACAATTTTATCAATAAAATTATTCTACACTAGCTTTTGCCCGCGGCTCCGCCCGCGTGGATGTCGGTTATCGCGCAAAAAAGTAGCCTATGTCCTTCTCTATATCCCAGGCTATATTCCTGCCAAATTTCATGTCGATTGGTTCAGCGGTTTAGGCGTAAAAACGTAACATACAGACAAACAGACAGACAGACAGAGCTACTTTCACATTTATAATATTAGTATGGATGTGGGGTCGAAACTCAACCCCCCTCAATGACAGCCACTTTTGGGGTTCCTTAGTAAACAAGGAATCCATAAAGTTTCGCTATTTCCGTCTATCCGTCTGTCTCGTTGGATAGGCCGTTCAAAAAGATTGCGGGTTTGTCGAAACCATTTTTGGATTGGGATCCGTTTGCGTAATATTAAGTTTTGAAGTGCTAATTTTTGTTAGAGTCAAGTGTTCCCCCTGCCAGCTAAATGGTTATACTTGGATATGTGTAAAAATTCACAGCATTAGTATATAATTAAGGAAGTTAAAAGGAAAGCTATCACAGCTAAGTAGGCTTTACAAGTTACCAAGTAATAATCTACCAACTTATATATGGGCCAGGTCAACTCGGCCTGTCTTAAGATGACTCTGACTGAAAACTGTATTCTTCTTAGCGTGACGATGGTAATTTAAAAAGAGTCACCTAATATTTGATTAGGTACTCGTTTGGCATCATTGTATTTTGAAGTGATTTTGTATTGAAGAGAAAACTTCTTTAGGCGCGTTGAGCACTTTTTGGGTGAACAATATTCATGGAACTCGCGTCATCGTCACCGAACGCTTTCCATGAGCTATATGTATACTGTGTAGGTAGTTTTTGGGTAAACAAAAATACAAATTCCTGTACAACAGTAGACAATTTCAATGAAAAGAAAAGAAAAGAAAGAAAAACTTCTTTAGCCGCGTTAAGGGGTTTTAGCTAGGGGAAAACTTATGGATTTGCGTCACCGAAATGTGCGACATGCTCGTGACGTGTATCGCCAGACTGTCAGTTATTCCAAAGTTTTGAGTTTTTACTTCTGTCGGCATTCCTTATGACTACCTGTTTTTTTTTAGTATAAACTGGTTTTGGCGTCTTATCTGAATGGATGCGTACCAACTAGGTATCAGGCTATTTCTTCGTCTTCTTCCTTAAGTCTTACATTGTGCACTGTTATGGAACCATCAAATCTAAGACAAAAAAGTGGAGCGAAAGTGACGCCGCTTTCTAGCCCATAATCAATCGTTCATCTTTTTAGATCAGGGGCCTTACTCCCGAAAACGATTCGAGTTTGATTTTGATTCCGATTCGAACTAGCTTCTGGGGCCTTACTCCCGACAGCATCGAGTTCTGAATCAATCGAATGGGGTTCGAATTAAATGCCGATCCACACTCTTGAATCCAACACTAGCGCACGATCTTGCGGTGGTTCGAAGCGAAACTAACTTCGGTCAGTCTTAAGTTTTAAATCGAGTTCGGATCAGAAACGAAATCGAATCAAAATCAAACTTGAATCGTTTTCGGGAGTAAGGCCCCTGTACTTTCGAAAAGAAAGAAAAAATAACGAGAAGATCATTGCTAAAAGAATTCACATAAAGCTTTATGCCTTCCACAATTATCTATCACGAAACAAACCGGAAGGCACATTTTATTCCTGCACAAAGTTTATTAACCTGAACCCTTAAAAGTCTGCTTGCTAAACTCATAAATAATTTGTGCCCGCCATGGCAATCGTTTGCATACTGCCTATTACAAGGGGAAGCTCATATCTGACCATCTGACATTCGCCATAAGGGTCGCGAGCGCAACGCGTGCCTAATAAGTGTAGGCTGCACTGTCGGAAACGTACATCATTTTATTTTAATCATGACCTTAATGGATGCCAAAATAAATATTTTAGAATGAATCCCTGACTATCAATGTTTGTGATTAGAAAAATTACTTCGTTCCGATTTTCATCATAAGTAGCCTTCCATAGTTTTTAAATGACCAGGATTTTAAGCGTTTCTGTTTTTAAATGGGTTTAATTTTTGGAGACTGACGACAATTTTTAAATAGTCCTCTCCTTTCAGAACAAAAAGTTGTCGAAGAAATCTCTATCAGTTTGTAGAATAGTGTATATAGAAGAAGACATTATTTTTGCATATAATTTATTGTTCACAACTACAAGACTAGTAATTATACTTACTACTATTACTATCAGTGCGTGAATGAAGGCAATGAAGGCAGGAATGACGATAACATTTGGAAACAAAAAATGTATATGAAAAGATGCATCCAAGGCTGCTAAGTGATAAGTGATAAGAAGAGATCGGATATTCGGATGTAGATTCACCTAAAGTTGAGATGTTTGCTATTATGGAAAGCGCTTTTGTATTAAATAAATCCCGCGGTTCCGGTGTTTTATTTTTATTTTAACTAACACACACCACCCCTACTATTACACCCTATACACACATATTTGCATAGGAGGTTAAAATCATTTTAAATAAATATGGATCTGAATGAAAAATATGCAATCCAAGAATCCCGGGTATTTTTTTTTTTTTATAAATAATATTTTAGAAGTCGCTTCCATGCTATACACCCGACTAGTTATACATTGCCGGTATTCCTGACATCACGGGATATTTTCTTACAAAAAATATATATTTTAAGAAGCTGCTTCCATACTTTCATAGCAATAATTAACTTTAGGTAATCATCCGATTATCCGATCTCTAGTGATAAGTGTATTTTTATTAATTAATCATTCAGTATATTCGTCCACAATATAAAAATGTATAATCTGTTAATTAATGTTATAATTAGTGCTATAATATTATTCTATTCTTTTCTTAAATAATAAGGGCCTTACAAATAAACACGGAATAAAGTTATGCTAGGTATAAACGTCAAAAAATGTATGGTTATACCGAAGTTATTCCCTTAGCATAACTTTATTTCGTGTTATTTGTAAGGGCCTTATTGGTGCCGATTCCCTTGTTCACAAACTAAACTAAATTTCAGTTCAATGCATCTTTTTCTTTCTATTTCATTAAGAAAAGGACGGAAGATATATTTTAGTTTAGTCCTGTCAAATTAATCAGCGCTTGACGTAAATTGACGTAATTTTAGTCGGCAAGTTTTTAATCACGTCTAAACTTGTATGGAGTATTGACAGGCGCTGATTAATTTGACAGGACTAAACTAAAATTTTTCTTCTGTCCTTTTCTAAATGAAATAAAAAGAAAAAGATGCACTGAATTAAGAAGATACATTTTAGTTTAGTCCTGTCAAATTAATCAGCGCTTGACGTAAATTGACGTAATTTTAGTAGGCAAGTTTTTATATGTATGTGTTATTAATGAAATAGAAAGAAAAAGATGCACTGAACTTAAATTTAGTTTAGTTTGTGAACAAGGGAATCGGCCCCATTGTGTGTTATAATATGGACTGTATATTGCCTGAAATAAAGATTAATTTTTATTTTTAATCTATGCTTAGCATTTACAATTACCCTCCTTGTGAGTTCTGCGGATGTGTTTAATAGACATTTTATTTTTTATTCTGCACAACTACTGTTCATCAACGTGAATCATGGACGGTTTCCGACTGACTATCCACTGATTCATTGGCTATACATATGCTAATTTATCTACTGTTGTATGATGCCACTTATTATTCAATACTAACCATAATTTCTTCTTGTTACTCATTATTTTGAGGACTTGAATGTCTGGCTATTAGAAGCTTATTGTCAGTACGTGTCTTTTAAAAGGAAACACTCACACCATTTCCGTTCACTATCTCAAATACATCAAAACGTCTGATTAACAAAACGAAAATTGAATTTGGAACGCCATGCACCAATCAGGCGTTAGTTTACGTCAGAGCATATGCGCGTGAGTTCTGTACACATTGATGCGATCCCCTGTTTGTTTTTTAACAACTTTTTATAGTTATTGCTCCTCGTAGATTTTTATGAGCGTAGCCCGGTGACTGATGCACTTATGTCGTTTCGGCTAATGTTCCTGGTAAATGAAGGGACGCATGGAAACAATAAAATTGTAATGTTGTCATCTGTTCACGGGGAACAGATAAAAAATTACACAGATAGTCAGAAACGTACGTGTTACTTGATAAATGTTCAAAAGGAAGAAACATTGTTTCAAATTAGCTCAAATAAATTGATGAATTGGAATTGATTTTCAATATCGCAGTTTTAGAAGGCCTTCCTAGACATTCATTTATACTTGACTTTACTAATCACAATCATCGACTCGATAGGTTAGACACGCAATTTCTTGAGTTTCCTCTATAGTTAGAACCCGGCTCGAAGGACCAGTTTGGTTGGTTCTAGATAAAATAATATCGATGCGGAAATGTAACTAATTTCTTTATAGATCTAGGTAAAATCATTTAATGATTTGAATACATCTTTTCTATGGTCTATGCGCAATGTTGTAGATTCGATCTTCAAGATATTTTAAAATGCATATCAAACAGAGAAGAAGATCGTACTTATTTCCCCTAGACCACAAACATATCTTTGTTTCTTCCCCACACACATTATTTAATTATTTCCGACATTTATCTGTTCCAAAACTCATTTAATTAAAATCCAACGAAGTCCCGCACTGAGAAATAAAAATACTTAAAAGGAGACGCTCTTCGTCAACAGCTGTTTTTAGAACCGACCATTTTTTGCTGATACCTCGGCTCGATTCTTCTCGTAAGTTTCAAAGGACCAAGTTCAGTTGGTGGTGTGTATTTCTGGATGTAACTGTGTTAGAGACGATATGGGAATGATGACTTCCCCGTCAGGACACGGTGCGTTTCCTTTCGGTGACGTCACGTCCGATAGAACATGAGTTTTATGAAATTACTCGTCTTTATTGTCAACATTGGTTTCGTAATGCTGCTACCAAATGTTTGTGGATGTGGGTTAGTAATATTTTTTTATGGAGGGAGTTAGCACTAAGCATATTATGTTACTCAGAAGTCAGAGGGGTCAGAGTTTACTAATATCGGTTATAAGATAAAAATAATGTGCTTGAACAATGAGGAATGTAGGGATGCATTCGATACCGATACCGATGCCGATATATCGGCGATACTCTAAGTTTGTCTATATATCGGCATCGGCGATATTTTTATGGCCGATTCAACGATACTTTTCTCATCAATGTTAATTTTAATTACTAAAACTATTTAACTAATACCAACCTGTCTATAGTTTTAAACGGTTTTATTTAGTTTGTCATGTTATTTGTTCTTTTTATATTAATTAATAAAATAACCTGACTTGTGTTTTATTTATGTCACCTTCATTTTTGAATTCAATAAGCGTATCGGTATCGGTATCGCCGATATTTTTATAAGAGCATCGGTATCGGTATCGTATCGGCAAAAAGGCGTATCGAGGCATCCCTAGAGGAATGGTGAAACCAGAGGCTCCAGGGGCTAGTGTGAATCTTTGGGTTCATTCGAGTAATTGAGTCTGGTAAAACCACGCTGGGTGGGGTCGGTGCATTTCATTCATTCCTCCATGAACAATAGTATTACTTAATGTCTGTTCTCACTTATTCGATTTTTTCTTTGCCCAGAACTTCCCCGCATCATTGCTTCCACCATTAATAAATTCCCATACTCGCATGCCAAACTCCCATAGAGTAAAATATTCCAAACAATACAGGCTGCGATAAAAGCTGAACTCTCTAGCGCGACCCGAATAACACGAACTAGGATAGTGGCAATAAACGAGCTTGGGCGAAAACAATCATAATAAATTCCGCCGGTCGTTCGCACTACGCATGACCCACTCAGCGTTTTAATAACCGACAAAACCGACAAGAATGAATAAACAATGGGTAATGAATAACCTAATTTAACTTACATTCACCGTCAAATCGGTACATGTAAAAATTTACTACTGAATATTCTTCTTACGAATTTCTAAAATCACTATGAGAGCCTACTTGGTTGAAAAATTTTGAGAACTGGGCCTCAAGTCTGCTATTACAAAAGTGTCAGAATGGTCTATTATTGATTTCATAATTGTTGCTTTTGACAAGTTTGGTAATCTACTAATATAATGGCGTCATTATGACTTTCCAATGGTCAGCCACTGACACTCCATTGAAAGAATTGGTAATCTCGTACATAATGACAAATGAAACTTCCTACTAAACTTCCAACTTCCTACTACTACAGATTGCTCATAACATAACACTAATAAATAATATGTCAAAATATATATAAATGAAATCTGGCATGAATGAATGTTCAAAATGCCATTGTAATATAATTCTATTACGAGACCATTGACCGACCAATGATCGACCATTATGAATTTAGCAGATTACGAACTTTTAGCAAAATGACAATGGGATCGTGTTGGAGTGACGAATTTATAAAAATAGCAGACTTGGGCCCCTGCACTCTAATAACACAGTTTTAATAACATTCCGGGAGTTATGTAGTTGATAAATCCATTGCTGCATAGGTTTGAAAAATTCGTCTGCTCAAGAACGTAAGCAACGCAATGGACATGGGTGAACTGTCAAAATGAAACTCATTGCGATCAATTGTCATTATATTCGTTTTCCATGGAGTACCTCTATCTCTGTATTTTCTGGTTTTAAACTTGTCTTAGCTAGTCTGTATAGATAAGATAGAGACCTATGTTTCTTCATAACCAGTATTAAAACCTTTCCCTTTACGATAAAGCAAAGTGATTCATATAAAACTGTTTACACACGTGACTCATTTACAAACGAACATCTTTGGCAAACTCTGCATTTCGTAGACACGTCTCGCAGACGTACTACTGCTAGTAAAATTCTAATTACATAGTCTGGCTGTGTTTTCGTGGGCGTCAATGCGGCTTTTATTAATTAAACACGTGATAATGTCCGTCGACCACACGTCTTGTTACCAGGGGGCCAAGTCTACTAATGTACAAACGTTGCAATGGTCTCTTCATTGTGAGTTTTTGACAGATTTGCCATACAAACACTGTCAAATACTCACAATGGCGAGACCATTGCAACGTTTGTAAATTAGTAGACTTATGCCCAAATACTCAAACGTCACTTAACTTTAAGACGTTCTTATAAGTGTTTCTGTCGCTACAAAACAGTTTTAAAGTGACAGAGACAGCATTAGACTTAACGGCGACTTAAAATTGAATTGCGTTTGAGTATTCGGCAGTTAGGCCCCTGTAATTATGAGTAGTGATGGGCCGAATACGGGTTTACCGAATATGAACAATTGGCCTAATGTTCGGTGAAAAGTTTACTGAACCGAATATTTGGCAGGATTTGGCGCGGCTTTATCGTGCATCTCAAACCTACCACTTTTATTTCTTCTATTAGACCATAACCGCTTCTAATCGAAGCAACGTAAGATTATTACTATGTATCTCTTTACATAGACAGAATAAATGATAAGACACACTTGATATGGATATAATTATGTAATTGTTCTACTTCCTATGCTTATGGACTTACTTTTTAATACAATATTATGGTATATACTTATACGACGCTCGATGCTTAGTTACAACTTGATTTTGCAAACCAACGAATGAATTTGTTAATATTTCATCGACTTTTCAACTCGCACTACGTTTAGTACCAGGCGAGACCCAATTGTAAATTATAAACCAAAAAAAAAAATGGGTTCCGCTTGTAACTAAACCTAATCAAAGTCAAAAAAAGTCAAAGTCAAATAATTTATTTCAAATAGGCACGAAGATGCACTTTTGAACGTCAAAAATTACATGAATAGTTAATTGATTCTAGTTGCGCCTTCCAAAATGTAGTTATGTATGGATAAGAATGGGCAAGAAACTCCATACTTACTCTTTTAAAATGTTAACAATAGTTTGTATACATTAATTAATATTTATAGGTGAAGACTATGTACCTAGAATAAAAAAATAAAAAATATAAAAAAATTAATCAAAATTACTTACCACAATTGGTAAAAAGAATGAAAAGTGAAGTAATAACAGAAAAAATAATAAATGCGATAGGTACATGGTGCTCACATATTTACAAACATTGTATATGATTTCCCAAAAAAATAAAAAATAAAAACAACATATAATAAATCAGTGTGTGAGTTAAAATATTAATCACAAATAAATAAATTAATTTAATATTAATGCATGCATAACTTAGGCTTTCAGCTCATAATATAGTCTGTTAAACCGAAGTAGAGTTTACTTTGTTTATAGTTTATTCTAATTTTGTTTTCTATTCTCAAACTTGCTTCGGTCTTTTTAGTGCATTACTTGAAATGGTCTTTTTTGCAGTCCGGTTTTTTTTATATATTTTTTTTTTAATTTAAATTGAGCTGTTGCTTGTATTATACCATGCGTAAAAACGTTATATTACATGGAAATTTTCGATAAAACGTTCTAGTGTATACCTTAACACGTTTTTTCTGTCTGTTTGTTAACTTTAACGGCTGAAAAGAAATCGCCCGTGGCTACGAAGGCTAATAGTAATCGATAACTTTGCTTCGTTGCTTTACGAGTAATTGACAATAAATGTGTAAATGCGTAACTTCAATGGAGGACCGTCTAACAGCTGTGTCAATATGAAAGAACTGTGAAATGCATGAAAGATTGGTAGCATTGTTTTCATAATAGTTACGTTTCGTGTTATGTGACGTCAGCGAAGCTGGTCGCCTTGCGTTGGATAACCTGGTTGATAACATAACAACACGGTCGTGTTTTTGCCGAAGGGTTGGGCAAACGGGTAAGTAGTGTTTAAGCCCCATGTAATAGGGCGAGCATATTGCCATCAACCGAGCACAAATCTAGACTCCGGGCTGGTACTGAGAAATTCCTGCTGGGAAAACGCTATAACATTTTGTCCGACGGAAATCGGGGGTATTCCTCGAAGCGCACCAACTTTGAAACGCACCAAATGAAGCGCACTAAAAGTATTTTAAACTTTTTTGCCAATTTTGCGTGATTCTCAGTTTTTTATCCGCGTTAGACATAACTTTACAAATTAATTTCACTATTTAATATTAATGTAATCTAAAATATTCATATATTAAGTTATTAAGAAAATGCTCTAATTTAAAATATTGGTTTCCAAATCATTAACGCTACTCGTTTAGACGTGATCTTCAGTATAAAATCATAAAAAATCGTCGCCTTAAGTATAGACGAAACTTTATCAAACTACGGTTGTACTTACTTTACTAAAACTAGAACTTATGATTGTTTATCAAGCGAGAAAGTTACGAGACAGCCAACACAATGACTGACGATATAATTTCCCCATTCACACGTACTGCTGACATTGCCCTATAAACTACGTCACAAAATGTTCGCTAAAACATATGGCTTGACATTTTGCGTACACATGCATTCTGGTGTGACCTCGCCGAGAAGGACCAAGAATGCATTCAAGACTTTATGTACGTGAAAATAATTTGATTTCTGTATTGCGATGGATATGTTATGTTCTGGTTAAGAAGATGGAAACAAAACTTAAAATGATTCATGGACTAATATTAATTGGTCAATAATGAGTTGTTCAAACCAAAAGGTTCTAACGGTTGGATCTTTCACTCAGCAAAAAAGATCCGTGACACTACAAAGATAAGGTTAATTTTTTAATGATGGGACCATTTTTGACCATAATGTGGGTCGAGTCCTTTCTGCTAAACTACGTCCAATCGGTCTTCATAAACACAACAAAATCAGGATAAAAAAAATGGTTGAGAAATGTTGAATTGTTGACGGACAAAGTATTAAGGCCCAGATATATGCCAGTGACTTTGTGTGGTTAGTTTGCGTGTTCTGTACTGAGCTCACGCAACGCGTCGTACGTCCAGCCAGTAATAGGACTCGCCCGTCCAGGAACGCTGCCCCAAATAAGACGCATTAATAAGTTATTATTATTATACACAAAACAAAAGGTATTTTAGTAAAACACGTAGACTAAAAGATCAATAATTAAATTATCTTTAAAAAGGTGAAGGTTTCAGAAACATACGCTTGATTGATTTTGCGTGATTCTCAGTTTTTTATCCGCGTTAGACATACCTTTACAAATTAATTTCACTATGTAATATAAACAAAATCTAAAATATTCATATATTAAGTTATTAATAAAATGCTCTAATTTAACATATATTTTTTCCAAATCATTAACACTACTCGTTTAGACGTGATATTCAGTATAAAATCATAAAAATTCGGTTATCGTCGCCCAGAAAAAAATTATACCATAACAGTATGTCAATCTGCCTTAGATCTTTTTCCCAACTATGTTGGGGTCGGCTTCCAGTCTAACCGTATGTAGCTGAAAGCCAGTCTTTTATTTGGAGCGACTGCTTATCAGACCTCTATAGTACAACACAGTTACTGGGTAACACGGTACCCCTTGCCCCCTTGGTAAGACTACCCGTAATTACTGTCAAAGATTTATGAATGACAGCCGGACCCGACGGCTTAACGTGCTCTCTGAGGCATGGAGGATTCTGAATATATAATGGATGGTCACCCATCCACGAATAAAAAAATACCAAAGGACGGCAAACTAATTCGATTACAGTATTTTTATCCCACGAAGCGACGCGCGCTTTACTTGTGATTACCAAGTGTCCAATATTAACACGCTGGAATGTGTGCGTAAACACGAGTAGCGTCAGCACGTAATGCAAACCAATACATACGCTGTCAAATCTACTTATTCCTAACAAATAAAAAGGTTAAAGTAGACTGAACAATTTAAAAGATTTTGAAGATTTTTGAAATTCAACATTATAGATGTAACGAATACTTTTGTAACAATTTAATTTAAAAGAGTGTCCATGGAGTTTCTTGCCCGTTCTTCTCCATAGGTACCTACCTACGCTTTGGAATGGGAATGTAGCTTCATTTTTCTTACTGACCGACTCCTTGACAATTCAAAAGTGCCTGTAAAAGGTTTAATTGAAATAAATGATTTGAGTTTGAGTTTGAATGAATTTAAAGGTAAAAAATACAGTAACTAGAATTAAAATTATAAAGACCTACCTATACCCAAAGTCTAAAATTCAGATAATTTATGTAAACAAAGGGGATAACATAACAAGAAAATATCTTCGTAATGGTAATGCACATAAAATTGCGAATAAAAGAGGTTCTATTTTCTTTTAAGTACTGATTTGAAGAAATAATAATTAAAAAGTAATCATACCGTAATAATTTTTATAAATTTTCGGTTTTAAACAAAGTTATTAATAAAAGGAGATTTTCTGGTATTAAATGTTTTGCACCACTATCCTGTCATTTTGACAGTGACATCTCTTGACATTAATTTGTTTACATAAATTATCTGAATTAGAGACCGGGTATAACACGCACTCTCAAGGCAAGAAGGAGGAAGATGTGATTTATATTACTTGAAAGTCACTCCCAGCTCCGCGTCAGGTAAGCTCCGCAATCTAGTAGACAGGGCAGGTCCGAGGAACAAGAGTCAAGGCAACTCCGAAGAAAGGATGTCAGCTCAGTCTCCGCAGTGTCGAGAAGGATATTCCAAAGAAATGTAGGGATGCGTCAGAGCGTCGGCGATCCCAACACTGTTAACTTTAGAAATAAAGAAAGAAAGAAAAATATTTTATTTGTTTTTTTTATTTTTTTATTTATCAGAACCCAGACGTAAAACTGATGAAATTGCTTCTCCAGGCTCCTTTTATAGGAAAATCTGGACGTTCTTGAATATTCTGTTCTCTTCGAAAAATCCATTTTCGATTTCAAGTTTTTGCTGTCCCAGTGCCAGTTATCTGACCAGCCAGGTGTAGTCGGCCAAGATGTATAATACCTCCTTATAAAATTCTGAGAGTGCGTTTAAGAAACTTATAATTATAATATTTTAGAATTTCGTTATTTAGTAGACAACGTATTTAAGTATAAAAGAGATTTAGACTATCCAAAATTATATAAGTAAATGATTTTTAGAAAATACAAACCTAATGCAACCTTCATTGAATAGGCTGGTAAGAAAATCTATGAAATAAGTAGACTTCAGTTTGACACTTGTGACGTAAATGTCGTTTAAAGAATAAAACTATGTAAAATGATGAAAAACTAATAAAAAATATGATAAATGGAAATAAAAACGTAAGTAGAGTGACATATTAATCATATCTGTAATAAACAGATACTATAACACACACACACTTCCGAATTCGCTCGTGTCTTAGACGTTACCGAGAGCGCCTGCGCTTACATACACATTCAGTGTTTGTACTCAGATGAAATAAAAAGTTTGATCTGAGTGTTTGTACACTTGTTTACCACAAGTAAAGCGCGCGTCGCGTCGTAAAAATACTGTACCAAATGACGGCAAACCAATTCGATTAATAAAAGACTGGCGCCAAGCCTTTTTTCTCAGTCATTTAGGAATGGGTATACCTTTACTGTTTTTGGTCCTTTAGCCTTTTGTAATAAAGTTCTAATTAGCCTAAAATTATTTACTCTGTCTACGGAGGTGGTATACAAAACAAATTCTCCTTTGTTTAAGATGTATGCGAAACTTCAACTCAGGCGCACGTGCAAACCGCACTCGCGAATGTTGCCATTGCCACGCTGAAGCATATTCAACAATAAACATGGACAATAATATAACCGTAATATTAGATCAGGGCATTATTAGTTATATTATGGCCATTCCATTAGTTTTGTGCGGTCGTTAGATTAACTACGACCTGCAGGCTTACTCTGGAAATCAATCCCAATCTCAAGCTAACACGAACTCGAAACAGTTTCAATTCCAATCTGGAAGATATGGGTACTCTTGAACGAATCGGGTATCGTATTGGATTGAAATTGAAATCGAATAAACGATCGAGAATCGGTGTGGCCATTTATGACAAAATATGATCTACCAAAATACAATAAATGAATGAACTCGTCCAATTATATTTTTACGAGCTTTAAAATATGTCTTCTATTATAAATGAGTACATATGTATTGTATGGTCTCATATAATTAAACTTGACTTGTATTTTTCAAGAAAAATATAAAAAGAGTGTTACGTTACGGCAGAATATGTGCGTGTCAATGTCAAAATCAAAGTGACAAAAAAAAAAACCCTGCGGACTGTAAATAGAATATAATTGTTCGAAATTCAATATTTCAATTTATTTCGTAACATTTTTGTACTGGTGCAGTGTTTGCTGTGTTTGTACAAAGAAAGAACAAATATAGTTTCAAGCGCGTGATACTGGTGGAGACCACGACGGAAAGTAAAATAAACTTTGAGTAGGCCCACTTTTCAACATTGGAGGCTCTTGCCGATTTCCTAAGGCAGAATCCAGGGATTGCAAAGGGTCACCTGCGCACCGCTCATGCCAAACAAGTCACAAAAGGAGTGTAGATACAAATCAAAACATTTAGTTGGAAATCGAAACATATGAAGTTATTCCAATGGAGGAGGAGAACCCCAGGAATGAGGAAATAATATTGGTGCCTGATTCTGCTGTGCAGACAGCAGATACTATGACAGGTGTGTGAAAAATGTTACTGTTTTAAATTACCATCATCCACAATCAACAATAAAAACCTACTTTTACTATTTCTGGAAGAAATAAAATAATACTAACTACTGCATTGATGCGGTTGAAACCATGGGTCGCTGGGTTAAATTCCTAGGTTGGACATTCATTTGTGTGGGTCAGCCTACCTCTGTGAATATAGAAATGATGGTATATAAAGTCTAATTATTTTCAATTGCTTTTTCCCCAGTGCACACAACACCCTGTATCTCACGACGAGACCATGAGCGTAGTCCAATTAATAAACCAAAAACAACCAACAACCACCGTTCTTGGGCAAGGTAAAGTGGATCAACATTAAACCAATATAGAAATCAATTTGCTGCCGTAGAGAGGCAACGAGTGGAAGCCGAAACTGTCACAGCAAGGGCCTTGAGAGAGCCTGTAGACAGTATTTCTTTGGTCCCTACTGCTATAATTTAGCAGCAGCCATTACAGAAGCAGCCCAAATTATTGCTTAAGCCATGGGTTCTGGCTGCCAACACAGCAATAATATTAATTAGAGAAAATATTCTTAAATGTGCCTCTTCAATTTATATAATTGTTATGATGTTAGTTTATGCTTTATACTTTGTTATTGTTGTGATTATTATTTACACAGAGAAATAATAAGACTGATAACTAATTGTTGTTAGCTGAGGCCAAGACTTAGAATTAAAAGATATTTTTTTATTGTTATAATTATTATTTTTAAAGAGAAATACTGTGATATTTTTAACTTAATGGTAGACGAGGCAATACTTAGAATTAAAAGATATTTTTTGTTATAATTTTTTTCAAAGAGAAATACTTTTATTTTTAACTAAATGTTAGCTGAGGTCAATACTTAGAATTCAAATATATTTTTTGTTATACTTAATTATTTTCTAAGAGAAATTGGTGTGATATTTACGAATATTAGCTAAGGCCTAAACTTAGAATTGAAATATATTTTTGGATTGTTATAATTATTATTTTCAAAGACATATACTGTGATTTTTAACTTAATTTTAGCTGAGGTCAATACTTAGAATTAAAAGATATTTTTGGTATAGTTATTTTCAAAGATAAATAGGTGTGATATTTAACTAAATATTGTTAGCTAAGGCCTAGACTTAGAATTGACAGATATTTTTTGATTGTTATAACTATTTGCAAAGAGAAATACTCTTAATGTTGTCGGCAGAGGCTAAGATGAGAATAAATATTATTATGTTGTTCTGATAATACTAATTACATACATTACATTACTTACATTTCATTTTGGTCAATTGAAAAATAAACACAAAATATATAAAATTAATATGAGTTTAATTTCTTAAATTACATTAAAAAAGATGCCGTGCAGCCCAGAGCGCATGCATTTAACGTGAACGAGCTTCATTTCTCCTAGTTAACACTGCAGCTGGAACCTCCTGTTGGTCAGCTTTCTGAGAGTTGCTAATTTAAGCCATTTGTTGACCATTGTTTCTGCATTGAGGGCATTTGTTACTTCAGTTAAGGCTCATTATACCGATTGTTGAGACATCATCGTCCCGTGTTTAGCTCCCATCAAACGCTGATAACTTCCAGGCAGTGGCGTAAAAAGAGATTGTCAATTAAACCTAAAAATTTAAGAATTGGTTAGAGAAATGGCAAGATTTACATGGACTAAATTTATACCTTCATGATACTATCTACGTACCTTGTAACGTGTAGTTATGTCGCGACGACGAGTAGGCCTTGGCAATAAGGGTTGCAATTCGTCATGTACAACTTCAAAAAGTTCTTTACTTAGCCGATAATTATTTTGAACTCGACGTCGGTCATGGCAAAAGCATTATCGGCATAACACGCCATTCTCCTTAAATCTCGCCTCCTCCTGTTATTTAAATTATTGGGACTTTCAAAAATATCAAAATAAGGGCTAGTCGTGCCATTATTTTTAATATATTCGTAATTATCGTAACACTCGAACACAAAAAAGTAAACTCTTTACAACTGTGTAACTTCGATCCCAAACTCAATCCCCAACTCGATAAGTCAATGTCAAAATCTAGTCAAGAGTGCTAAAATTGTATACAATCGAGGATACTCAATTTCATTTAGTTCCATTAAATTCCACCTAATACAATTCCAATCGTGAGCTAGTGTTGCATTCAAGAGTGCCAAATGACAATATCTCGATCCCAATTTCCAAATCCTATTGAAATCGAGTGTCGAGAGTAAGCCTGCTGCTCTACGATTTTTTTCCTACACCTAATAGCGAAATAATCTCTGCCTCTGATGCTTGGATTAAAAACGAAACAGCTTGATAGGGTTTGCAAAAAATAATTATACCTTGCCGTTTTTTTGCTTCCATTCTCCGCTTGCTCTAACATTTTTAGGGTACCGTACGTCAAAATAAAGAAAAAACGGAACCCTTATAGAATCACTTGTGTTTGTCTGTCACAGCCAATTTTTTCCGAAACTACTGGACCGATTAAGTTGAAATTTGGTATACATTATGAATTTCTGTGACCCAAACACGGACGTGTAACGTAAATAAATGAATTTTGAATATGGGGGTCACTATTGGGGGACAACAAAGAAAAATAAAAATTGCAAACTGTACCGTGTGACATATCAAATGAAAGGGCTTATTGTAAGGATTTCAGATATATATTTTTTTAAATAAATACTTTAAAAGTTATTTACGAAAATAGACCCTTATCTCCGAAACTACTTAGAGCCAAAAATTTTGAAAAAAATAAATAAAATAAAATCTGTTTCATCATTTACTTATAGATTACAGGAAAACCTATAAGAAGTCTATAGTCTTGAAATAACATGATAACTTAATATTGTTAAAAAAAAAAACATAAATATAGGTTTTTTTTGCACAATATTCTTTTCTCCCGTTCTCCCATACATTCCAACGGCAATTTTGCAGAACTGGTTGTTCAACTACAATATTTAGTTTGTTCTTGGGATAAATTCATTCCAACAATGAAACCCTTCATTGTGCTCGGTCCGACACGCACTTGGCCAGTTTTATATTTACTCCAATCCTCCAACGTTCGCAAAAAACCAATTTACAAGTTCCATGACTCAAATGTTCTAGAACCGAATAGGATAGTGTTACCATAATTAGTACTACTACTTGACAACTAAAAACCAAGCCCCTAACAGATAGATTCCATTACTTAGTTACATATTTAGGCGAAAAATATGGTTGTAAATGATGTCCAATTAGCGAAATTGATAGCTAATGGCCCTAAGTAAAAATGTTATTGCTTCGGGCTGTAAATTACACCTGGAAAACAGGATGGAGCTAATTTAGATCGAAGAGCATCTGCACGCGATAGTTCCCCGTTATTTATGGTCTAAATTGTTTTTACTGGATTGGTGTATTTTAGGCATCGCTTACTTTGATGAATGGTCGCAGATTTGGTCTTGATCCTAAATTCCCAGTATGTATTGTGGTGTAGTTTCTAGGGATCCAAAGTGAAAGTCTCCGCCAATGATAATAATGTGTGTTCCGGTTGTTTACTTTTTATTTCTTTGAGGGGTTAGGCGGATATCCATAAAGATTTATATATGTACTAGCTGCCCTTCGCGGTTTCACCCGTATAAGTTTCGATTCTGTGGGAATATCGGGATAAAAAGTGTTTTATGTGTTAATCCAAGTTTATAGGTAATGTAGATGGAGCAGTTTGGGAATTGATAACGAATAATCGGTGGAGTACTTTGAGAATGATTCCAGATATAGAATGGGAACAAAATAATAAGTATTTTTAAATATTAATAATTCCTTGGAGTAACTTGGGAACTAATGTATGAGATTCTTATCTATTTAGAACAAAAGAATGGAGTAGTTTGGGAATAAGCCTATAACCGAACCTCGGTCATTACGCCGCTGTAACAAGACTTTGTAGGCAATACAACACGTTAGCTAAAACTACGAATCTAGACATCTGCGAGTCTCTGTCTAAATATAAGAAGTGTATAATAGATTTAATTTAAGTATCTCTCAATGTTATATTAACTTTTTTTATGTTCTTTAAAATTGTATTAATATTTCAATATGTTACCTATTATTAATAAGTTAATTTTGTTAGCTTAGTTGTTAACTATATTGTGCATGCTGTGGTCTCCTATAAGTGAAGGAGTACACCTGTTTAGTACCTGATGTTGCCCTTTATTTATGTGTCATGTATTGTGTACATCTTTTGTTGGAGATCCTAAATAAATAAATAAATAAACTATCTTTGTGCTAAGTTTCATTCAAATCCGCTCCGGCGTTTTTGCGTGATTGAGTGACAAACAGCCAAACATACAAACTTTCACATCTTAATCTTAAGGCGACGATAACCGACTTTTAATGATTTTGTACTGAAGATCACGTCCAAACGAGTAGTGTTAGATAGACAGATAGATAGATAGAATGCTCTTTATTGTGTACACCATAAAAATTACAGATATAAATGTAGAATTGGGCCTCAAGTCTGCTATTACAATAGTGTCAGTATGGTCTCTTCATTGTGAGTTTTTGACAGATTTGCCATACAAACACTGTCAAATACTCACAATGGCGAGACCATTCTGACACTATTGTAATAGCAGACTTGAGGCCCTGTTACATAGGGTGTCACAATGGACGGTCTTATCGCTAAAAGCGATCTTTTACAGACAACAATAACAAAGTAAATGAAAAAGTAAAAAAAGTAAATGAAAAAAGTTTTTAATGTTAATGATTTGGAAAAAGTATTTAAGTAGTACACTTAGTGTAACTTAAAAAAAAAAATCCGGAAGTGTGTAAGACTTGCAAAATAGTGCTACTCCTTCCATTGGCTTTCTGCCAGCCTTAGGCAACCCATGTTTAATGGGTAAACAAAGATCCATTACATAGTTACTGAAATAAACAGCGTTCATTGATCTCCTAGGCTGTACTATTATTTAGCATGATTTACTGTGTGTCTTAGCTTAAGTATTGAGTAGCAGAGTCCTGGAGTTCGGTGAACTACATAGATGAATATTTTTAGTGCTATTTTTATTTAGCCAAGAATAATCCCGTGGGAGTCGTAGGAGGTGACTCAGCGATCTTAGACAATAATATGAATGTGTTGGCAATATTTCTGTTATCACAATAGTTTACGTAAGTGTTAGAACTGTGACCAATCTTATCGCGGAAACATAAACTTGCAGGATTCAGGTCGTTTATTAAGTAACCTGCATCCTAATAGGGATGTGTCCTGGGTAAAAAAAAAAGAAGAACTGTTTAGTCCGTCAATCAGACAACATTTACGCATCAAAGTAAAATGATAACTTGTTTGTGCAAACATTATATGCAAAAAACTACCTTATAGTATTTGATATATAAGCGCCTCAGTGGTCATTTTTACGTGAATGGATAACGACAAGGAAAAAAACTGTGAGTATGAGTGATACACATGTCATTTGGTATCTTTTTCTGATATGTATTTGTAATGTGTCACCCGCTCACAGTATTAAAGTAACTCAGTGTATCGCAGTCCTCTCTCGCTCACTGCTCAGTCGCCTCAAATCTACTCTATTTCTCAATTTTATTGAAAATTCTAAAAATCCTGAGATTTCCAAAATCCGGCCGCAATCCTGAGAAGAGCCTAAAATCCTGAGATCTCAGGACAAATCCTGAGATATTGTAACACTCCTAGATTACAGCCCACTCTCTCTCTTAGAGTCCTCTCTTCGAGAGAGAGTGGGCTGTAATCTGCCCACTGCCCTGTGTCCCAGCAGTGGGAACATATAGGCTGGTTATACTATATCACATTATCCTGACCCTGACAACTCAAATAAACAGTGTTTTTGGTATCTTAGCATCGTAAAATAACTTTTAAAGGTCAGACATTTTAAATTTCGACCGCGTTGTAAAACTGCGCTCTTAACGGTTTTTTTGCCTTTGACTGTTGACTTGTACTATTTTTTCAAGTCGCACAGAATCTGAGCAACTGGATTGTTAGGTTTTTGTACCCAGAGTAACCATAGTTAGCTGGGATGAATTATGGAAACTGCGTCTAGGCCTGTCTAGGCGCCGCAGAGGTTCGAACTACAAATTGATTAATTAATATTAATTAACAGTTTTTTTCCCTTTCTGGAAAAGTTTTAGCATTTTTACTAAACGTTCATTTGTTTTCCTGTTTGTCATGTCATGCTCAAGTTCAATGCGTTTTTGCTATCAATGGGTTTTTAACCTTTTGACTGCTACAGTCATGTATAGATGACGAACCAAAATGTGCCCAGCACGCCACGGTCACCACTACATGACAGACTTTTAAGGCTCGTACAGACTAGTGCGATATCGCAGGCGCGACGCGACACTAGTAGCACAATTTCCTTGTCGCTGCCTGTCGCGCCCGCGATATTTCGCGAGTCTGTACAAGCCTTTATACGTAAATCTGTAAATAAAGCTCATAAAACAACATTGTTTTTTTATTTCTTTAGCTAATTATGTTCCTTGACTCATCCTTATATTAGTTGAACTTATTTATTTACATATTTCATCTATATTCGCATATAAGATGATAAAAACTCGAAAGGATGAATTCGTATCTTTGGCGCCGAGGGCACGTTTTTACTTTTTGACGTGGCGGTCAAAAGGTTAAACTTCATCCAAGTTAGTCACTAAAGACGTAGTTTATTCACTAATGACCTAAATAAATCGAAGAGAATAATGAATTTGCTTTTAAATGTAAACTAATTAACGTATTGTTCTCTCAAACTTCTTCTTAACCAGGTTACTCTGAAGTATGCCATATGATGACTTTTATACGCTCCTTTTTTCATGATTCTGGAGATTTAGTCTCAACTTTTTGGTATCATCCAACATGATTCACCAAAAACATGAGTAAAAGCGTCGCGACTACACTATTTCCACAAACTCGCGCTTTCTTCCCATGGGGATAGGCAGAAACTAAAGGGCGCCACTTGCTACGATCGATAAGCCTTT
This sequence comes from Dryobota labecula, assembly GCA_947523025.1. Taxonomy (NCBI): domain Eukaryota; kingdom Metazoa; phylum Arthropoda; class Insecta; order Lepidoptera; family Noctuidae; genus Dryobota; species Dryobota labecula. Next base: position 6,181,440 of record OX383305.1, on the reverse strand, counting down.
TGCTTGTTTACGTTCTTACGTCTAAAACAAAAACCAACCTACAACAACAACTCACAACTCATCAACTTTACTCATCGGTTTTCTCCAATGGACGGAGTGATTCATGAGAATGATTTAGGTGTACGATTAAAGGCTTCCAAACATTGGTGCGATATTGCGGGCGCGACAAGGGTTGCGCTGCCTGTCGCGCCTGCGAGATCGCGCCAGTCTGTACGAGCCTTAATTAAGGTTTTGTGTATAGTGGCTGAAATATGACTCGGATTGTTGAAGATGTCGGAAAAAATCATGCCGACTGGCGTGCGCCGCGTAAACCAATAGAGATATATTATGAAAACAATGTATTACGGAATTATTCTTCATACAAAGATTTATTAAACTGTGGTAATGGTTTTTATCTATCTGCATTTTTCATTTCTCTCTGGACCCCATTCTGAAGTCCACGCAAACGAAGTCGCGGGCTGAAGCTAGTTAACTATGAAAACTAGTAGCTCGTCTAATATGAATCTGTTAACCTTGCCGAAATACGTTATTGAGTTGACCCTTCTTATTAATCATGCGTTTTGACATACAAATGATAGGTAACTAGGGCACATCCGACTCGCTTGAAGTTCCCAAAGGGTTTGGTCGAGATATACCTAACTAGTATGGGATGTACGGGTGATAAAACAGTGTTAAAGGCTTTCGCAGACTGGCGCGATATCGCGGGCGTGACAAGGGTCGCGGGCTACCGTGACCTACCCCCCCTTAACAAACTTGATCAAGCTTTCAGAAACTGGGGCTTAAGTAAATGTAAGGCTCAATTTATATTGCCATGGCACGATGGCATGGAATGGAAGCGTTTTTATTTGTACAAAGCATATCAAACTAGATACGAGCCAAATGACAGGTCGCGCGTTTTCTGGAGAATTCTCTCGTATTCTCGGTAATTGCCTCAGTCACAAGCTCGTATCTAATTAGTGCGTTACACAATTGACATAAAGTTGATTTTGCTATGTACAATATCGTTCAAAAACTCGCTTCCATTCCGTTCAGTGGCAATGTAAATTGAACCTTAGGTGCAATTTCAACTGGGCGGCGGGAATCGGTAGCCGATTCCCGGCCACCGTAGGCGCGGGCTTGCGGACAACGATGGTAAGGATCAAGACCAGGGGGTCTACTCCCTAAGTCCGTCAACGAAGTAACGGGCCCGTCCGTTAGTAGTCCGACACGTCGGACTGAACCCTACTCCCTAGTAATTTTGGATTCATAAGTTTCCAACGGAATCGTAGACAATATTCGTGAACGAAACACGCATAGCGATTGATGACAATAGAGTTGTGCTATTTTACCGGTCGATTACCGGTTTAATTATTTTGTGGTTTTCAAGCTAAATAAACAAAAATCAATATTTTTTCCTTAGAAAATGACTACATTTTTAACAATATACTTTTTATTATAAAGATTTGAATTATTTTTGACATTTTTGTCCGGAAACCGGCATTATCCTGTTGATACCTTTGCCTTTTTCCTTTTTGACATTTTGACGGAAATTTTCAAATTAATTCAACGATACTAGCCGGGAAGTTTTAAAATTATTTTATTTTAGTTTGTTTCTTATTCATTTCGTAAAATGGTCCCAACCGCTGCAGAAACTCACGGACACGGACTCTGGCCGGAGGCGCGCAGGAGCTGGGCCTCAAGTCTGCTATTGCAATAGTGTCAGAATGGTCTCGCCATTGTGAGTATTTGACAGTGTTTGTATGGCAAATCTGTCAAAAACTCACAATGAAGAGACCATTCTGACACTATTGTAATAGCAGACTTGAGGTCCAGGGCAGTCTCAACGTGCTTTATATAGAATTTTTCACTTTTGGTGTGGAAAAAAAAAAAGATTACTAACATGTTGAATTTTAGGGGTTTGGGATTTCTAAAAGGGGGTCGAAATTTTTATTATTTTTGCAATAGGACGCACCATTTTCGAGATATAAGCAAAAGAAAAGAAAAAAATATATACAGTAACAGTACTGATTTTGTACCAGTTGTCGAGATGTTGGTGTGAAGTTTAGTTCATGACAACTAATTGATTTTATTCTACATCTTTTTAATCGCGATTAATAATAGTCAGATTTAGTTAGAAAATCTAAATTTTAGTTTAAAAACGTCAAATTCAGAATAGCAAAATTGCCAAATAGCTTTAAGATAAGTCAGTAACGTCGGGAATACTCGCCAACCTAAATTCTTGGCGTAAATATTGTCGACGTTGCCTCCGCTCTTCCTATATAGCTTCGTCAAGCAATAAAAAAGCAGCCATACTTTGGAATTCCTTACTTTTTCTCTAAATAGTGTAAACAATTATAATCGTTCGTCGACAGAACGATAACTATTTTGATGTCGTATCAACTGACATAAGGTTCCGTCAAAACAAGCGTCAAGTTCAACTTTTCGGACGGGCAAAAACGCATCGGGAGTAGGGACAGTTGTCAAATCGTGTTGTCATTCATTTTTCGTCGGGCCCCGAACGAATCATCCTTCCGTTGGTGATAGGGAGTAGGAAACGCCCGAAACGAAGGCCGAAACGACGGACTTCGTGCTTAGGGAGTAGACCCCCAGGCCCTCGTCGGTGCGTTGTGTTCCACGCGCGCCTCATAGAGATGTCAACACCTGCCAGGGTTGCGGGTTTGTCCGAAAGGGATACCATGGCCCTGGCACACAGGCAATTGAAGGAACACGGGTGGGTTTTAGTCCGTAGAAGTCTGACACGCCCTCCCGCTTCGGCCAGAGCGGGAGAAGTTATTTGATAATTTCCCACCCAAAAAAAAAGTGCAATTTCAAAAATAATATTATTTTTCCCTCCATTATTTTACCATCCAAGAAGAATACAGAGTTATTGAGAAGTTTGTTATGAATTGGGCAATTATTGTGACTTACTTTTAATTATTTTACTTCGAAAGTCTACTTTAAATCCAGTTCATGAAAGGTCAATCGATATCATAAGGTCAAAAGTCAGAAAAGAAATATTCAACGAATGTTAAGATTCCAGCGAAATGAAAAACGTGAGTCATCAGTTTTTTTTTTTTTTTTTTTGTAAAAGTAATCGTTTTTATTTAAGTCATCATCTGCCATCTGTATTAGAACTCGGCCTCAAGTCTGCTATTACAATAGTGTCAGAATGGTCTCTTCATTGTGAGTTTTTGACAGATTTGCCATACAAACACTGTCAAATACTCACAATAGCGAGACCATTCTGACACTATTGTTATAGCAGATTTGAGGCCCTGGTTAATTGTGTAAGAGGAAGACTGTCCTACCGTGATACAGTTTCGACTAGTACGGAGGACAGTGTGAATCGAATGCTAAAACCTAAATAACAATATCAGTGTAAGTTTTATTGGTGGGTTAATAAGTGCGAGTAAATACGTAACTAAATAATTATAAAGTGACGTAAAAAAAAAAAACGACTGCCTATCTGACCTCCACAACCCAGTTACTGGGTAATACGGTACCCCTTGGTAAGACTGGTTGTCAGACTTTTGGTAAGGGATGGTCACCCATCCACGGTCCGGCAAGCCGGCAAGCGTAGCTTAACCTTCGATGGACCCGTGCGGCTGTTATCATCTAACCAAGAGCCCCTCCGTTTTATTTAAGTAATACGAATTAATTTAAGTATGACGATTAGAACCTACGAGATACGTTAGCCCAGCATTAGTTTAAAATTGTAAAATTTTAGTCGAAAATTGAAAAAAAAAACTACAATTTGAATAAAAGGACCAATTTGGCTAGATACCTGTACCCAAGGACCACGCAGATATAAAAGAGGCAACCAAGAAGTGGCAACCCCGTTTTTTTTTTGCGAACAGACAACTTTTTTTTTTTTTAGTTTTCAAGTCTATGCTATCCTATCCTTCCTACTAATATTATAAACGCGAAAGTTTGTGAGGATGGATGAATGGATGGATGTTTGTTACTCCTTGATGCAAAAACTACGGAGCAGATTTCGACGAAACTTCACAGTAATATAGCTTATATATCAGAATAACACATAGGCTACAATTTATTAAGATTTTGTGTGACTTGGCCATAATATAACGATAAGTATCAAGTAAGCCTGAAAAAATCCTGCCCTCTGAGAGCTATCTTGGCGTGCGCTGCCTAAACCGTTAGAGTTATACGAAGATAATGTATTATGGGAATGTTTGTCTTAAACCGTTCTAAATAAAAGTCCGCGACAGCATATATCTACCTTTTATATAGAAGCCAATAAATCCAAAATAGTGAGCCATAAATACATTTAAATTGGATACTTTTTTTACAATGCACATTTTAGAATACTTATAGTCAATTCATATTAAAATTAATACCTTTATTGCTTTCGGTATTTAATGTAGATAAACTTTGTCTTTTACACAAAGCAATTTGGAAGAATAGTTAAAAAGTTATCACGATAAGAATATAAGATTGACCTGAGTCTAGGGTTACCATCTGACCGGATAAAGCCGGTCTTGACCGGATTTTTAGGTGTTAGACCGGACTCCGCCCGGATTTTACGTCAGACCGGATTTTTTACATACACGTGCTCGAGCGACGGGCGCAGCACCGGACAGTTTTTGAGGGACAAAGGAATTTGTATAGATGACGTCAAACTATTTGAAGAGTTCTGTCTGCTGAAGAATTTTCTGAACACAAAACAGAGCGATTTTTATGAAGAGCTTGCTGAAAAGCAATGGTGTATTTTCTTGAATACAATTAACTAGTTAACAGTTCAAGAGTTGCAGAATTTTTGAAGATTTGTCAGTATTTCTTTAGCATTTTGCCACGCAACGCAAATGTAGAGCGAGTCTTTTCTCTTATGACTGCACAGTGGACCAAAGAAATAGACTTTCAGTGGAGTCAGTAAGAGCCATATCTATTGCTTACGCATTACAACTTTAAACACGTGACGTGCGAACAATTTTACAGTGAAATAGCTGGAAAAGCCAACTTTTTGAAAGCGGTTGCTAGCAACCAAAAATATAAGAATAAATAATATGAATAAAAACATTATTAAATAATTTGATTCTTATTTTATACAAGACCGGATTTTTTTTTCAAAATCAGGATTTTTAGACTTGGCAGGCAGGTTTTTTAATTTGTAGGCCTGGTAACCCTACCTGAGTCTGAGTGGAGCGCCATTAATGCCTACAGAGTTGGCGGCGGTTATCGAGGAAGGCTATAGGCTATTAACATCACGCTACAATCCTTAGAAGCCAAGCGAAAAGAACAAAAGTCAGAAAGAACGCTAAGCGATAACGAAGTTATAGCGCGGGCGAGCGACAGGATGCGACGCAATCGGCGGGCGGGCCGAAATTTCACGCGGACGAAGTCGCGGGCAGAAGCTAGTATTTTAATAAAGCTGTGTTGTTTTTTTTGAACGCTCTAATCTCTGGAATTACCAGTCGGATCTGAAAATATTTTTGCATTTGATAGCCCAATTCTTGAGGAAGTTTTAGGTTTATTTAACATCAAGCTACGACTCTAAGGAACCGAGCAAAAAAAAAGTCAGAAAGGCCGCTAAGCGCAACGGGCGATGTGACGGCTATAGGATATGTTTAATGTTAATGAATTTAAGAATGAATGAAATCGACTCCAGCGTGGTTTAACCACACTCGATTACTCGAATTAACCCAAAGATTCACACTAGCGCCTGGAGCCTCATGTTTCATGGGACTACAGTGGCCATTGCATATCAAGGAGTAAACCGGGGGGCACGATAATGGTAGGGAAGACATGCTCATAGGATATGGAAGGATTATTAGAGCCATACCGGTTATGCATCCTAAAGCAAGCAATGGAATAGTGGAAAGACGGGTGATATTTATCGGGAGGGCATTTTTTTGTTAACTTAATTTCTTGTTTTAACATATAGGATATATTTAATGTTAAAACAAGAAATTTTACGAAGAAAATTTTTTTTAGAAGTCGCGGGCAGAAGCTAGTTGGTGATATACAACATTAGTTTTAGTTTATGCGAAACCCGAAACACGTGTCTAGTATTTTTATGTAAAGAATTTATGTACACAATTTCAAAACTGTATCATGAAAAATAACAAAGTTATAAGCTTGTTATTTTACCTGGTTGTCCGTACAAAAACATACTCACCACGCGGCGCACCCGCGCCGCTCGCGCCTTGCGTTCATTAATAATAATATTAATTTGGCAGTAAGTATCTAACCGTACGACGATTGTATTGTAATTAACTGGTGATAACATTTTCCATCACACTTGCAGGCTTTGGACTTTTTCGTAATGGTCAAGTACTTAGTGTCGCTCGGTGTCCAACTTGTAACCTTTTTTAAATATTTTTGGGAAAAAATATAACATGGTGTAAAAACTATTGGAATCGATTCGGTTACTTATTCTGAATAAACTATATTCAGGTTTTGCATATACTAAAAATAATGTGGTATATAAACCTGGCATTAGTCCATTGCTCCAGCTTTAATGTAGGCGTTTATGTACACTTAAAAACATTAGAGGTGAAACGAATTAGTACGTAATTATGTGTATGCGAAGTTACGTGGATTTTAGCAAAATGGCGCGTTTGTTCTTGCAATAATTAGCGTGATCAGAACTTGTAAGGAAGGTGGTCAGACCGCCATGGAAGTTGTACACCGTAGTTTTAAATAAGGGCATAGTGGCTTTGTTATATGGGTTTCCGCCTTGTGCGGAGCTTCATTTAGACTGCCTCATTGGTCTAGTCGTCGCAAGCGCTACTGGTGAGCATGAGGTCCTGGGTTCGGTTCCCAGGTCGGGCAAAGTGTTATTGGGTTTTCCATCTGGAATTTTTCAGTAGCAGCCCGGAGTCTGGGTTTGTGCCCGGTTGATGGCAATAGGCTCGCCCCCTATGCATTTATTTAGTAAAAAGCTGTTATATTGACATTACAGACAGACACTTACATTTTATTTATTTGTATAGATAAGTATTATGACTGTAATATCGACACGATGTAACGCTAAAGATAATCGAGTTTATACCGCGTCAAGACGAGTACTAAGGTACTAACAGATGATCCTGCGCATGTTGTAATGCTCAACAGAGATAAACTGCTACAGCGGTACTCTTCCGCGATACGGCAATAATGCGGTCTAGCTGTCTTACTCAGATAGTGTGCCGATACGCAGTTTAGTCATTTATAGTCATTTAAGTCATAGAGGTACTAGCTGACCCGACAGACTTCGTTCTGTCAAAAGCTATAGAATAAACTCCACTACTCTACTCTACGCTACCCTACCCTACCCTACCCTACCCTACCCTACATACCTACCTCCCTACCCTACCTACGTAAGTACGTACCCTACCCTACCCTACCCTAGGGGGTTATAAATACTAGGATGTGTCATCATGTGTCATAGGACGCATACCAAGCAAGACATCTAAACAGTCATCAAAATTACTGAATGTCCTAATAATTAGTGACAGATTGTAAGAAAAAGGAGAACAAAAAAAAAAAAACGAATATTTTCTAATGAATTTACTAGAGAATGGGCATCAGCGTTTTCTATGCATTTTTAACATCATACTGCCATCGCCAACCCGACTTCCAATCGTGGCGATTATGGCAAACCCCCCCAATTGGGGGAGGCCTATGTCCAGCAGTGGACGTCTTTCGGCTGAAATGATGATGATGATGATTTATTTTCTATAGGTATCCCATCCCCTTCCAGCAATCGCCTCCCTACCCTCCTACACTACCTTGTTGTTTGAGCTACTAAGGTCCAGTCTTTTGAATACAGCTTTAGATTAACGATAAGTAAAAAAAAATACTAATCTCTGCCTTTTAATTACTACGGCTTTCTGCTTAAGTGAATGGTAAAGTTCTAGTAACGATGTAGATCATAATCTATCAAGTGGCCTTGTCCGAACGTATGGTAAATAGAAGCAATTTAAAACAAGTGTGATTTAGTTTAGTTTAATATGTTCTCAATGTTCAGTAACCGCCAATAAATATAGTCTACACGAAATGCTTTAAGTGGTTGTCATGTTTGATATGTACCTAATACGTATGATCACATATGGAAGGCCATTAAAGTTTATTGAAGCCAGATAAAAAGCTCCTCAAACCATTAATGTTGCTATGGTTAAAAGTTCACATTCATGTCTGTTGTAACTTGTAACATTCAAAATTAGTGCCCAGATTTCGTATTGGCAGTCAAGAAAAGGGACCGTCAAATACTATTCTAATTTTGAAACAGCGAGATGTCAGATGGAAAGGATTTCTAAATTTAAAACCGCGTATCGCGTCTGAGCATGCTGTGTTGCCATGTTCAAGAAGTGCATTCACTCGGGAGTTTGCGAAGCTTGTTATAACTTACCATAAAATATAAAATTAATTGGTGCCTTCAATTTTTGTATTTAGATTAGACACATCTGCCTTTGTTAATTGTGTTAGCGCAGGTGTGTATTGAAATTAAACAAGACCTACTTATAATGCGTTCAACTTTGTTACAGTTATTAAAAGTCTGATTCTGCTGAATGATGGAAATAAATTGTTTGTTTATAAAGTATTAACTTGAAACTTCCGTGTGCCGCAATAATATTTTATTTATCAGTATTTTTTTGTAATCTATGTTTGTTTTCCTTCCCGTTAGATGGTTTTATCGGTTATCGTCATAAATATTTTAATATGCTGAAGTAACTAGGATCAAAACCTGGGTTAAATTTTTATGTCCTTCTATCTTTACTTAGTTACCATATCAAACGTTCTAAAAATAAGGCGAATATAAGAAGCTTTTATAATACAAAAAAAGAAACCCGCAGATGCTCCACAAACTAAATATTTAAAGGTGCGAAGGTTCTCAAATGACATGGGTATCCTAAAAAAATAAGCAAACAAACTTGCGGGCAAAACAAGGCATTCGGCGAAGCTCGTGGATGTGAAAGGGATGGAAGATGTGCAGATGCGAGTGTTGCAACACCGACCCGTTATCTTACTGTCGAAATTAGTGCAAGATTATGAAGCAGCTGCCTTTCGAAGGCCTCAGATTGATCGAATCGAAGTGTTCCATCCTTTTGATTATGCAAGGCACAACTGACGTATGTAGCAAACGACACTTTCGCCCGAAGATCGGGTTTTTACCTGAGTGAATGACGCATGTAAAATCTATACAAATAAATTAAATTGTAATGTCTGTTTGTAATATAAAAAAAACAACTAAATGCATATGATAGTATATAATTATACAGTACTTATATCATTTTTTTTAAATTTATATTTTGCTATCTGTCTGTTTGTTCCGGCTGATCTCCGAAATGGCTGGACGTTATAAGGAGTAACTTGGCTACTTTTATTTTAGAAAAAGCCACACAGGCGAAGCCGCGGGCAGCAGCTAGTTTAATTATTATAAACTTAAACATAACATTATTTTGACTCGCATTTGTGACAGATATCATAATGTTAATCTAGAAGTGTTTAAATTACACGGTTGAGTAGTATTTGCAACCAGATACTTGTTCTTGAGAATTTCATTCACCAATTTTTTTGCTTACTCGGGACATTTTTTGCTGTAAATTAAAACCGCAAAAAATCTATTACGATCATATTAATTACTGTTTAAAGGCTCGTACAGACTCGCGCGATATCGCGGGCGCGACAGGCAGCGACAAACTTTCGATCCTCAACAATGGCCTCCAAAACGTTTGCTCTAGTTTTTGTGCTCAATTGATTTAATATAAAGTTAAAAAAGGATTGGCCTAATTACGACATATGGGTACGAATCTGTCCTCACCGAAACTACGCATTTTAATAACATTTAAATCAGGTAAACAGAAACCGGTTAGACGCGAGTTCTTCGCGGAATTTCCGTGGCGACAAAAACTGGCGGCCATGACGGAATTAACGGCTAATTTGAACTTGGAAGTGACAGGTGTCGCCATTTTTATCGTTTTTTGAGAGGTGCCGAGACCATAGTCCTTTCCACATTTGAAACAAAATTTACTGAAATGGTAAAGAAAAACATGCTAGAAATTAAAAGTTATATCGTTAAATAATGGTGGGATCATTCATCAAACAATGACTACGTTATCTCATTTATTTTTCCTGGTTTGAATGTGCATCCTTTGATAATAATGAATTGTTATTTCGGAATATCCGCGTAGGCTAGACTGTAATCCGTATCAGTGTTTCCCGGATTTATTTATGAATTGTTTACCATTCATGAAGGTTGTATGCAGTGTCATGTACCTTATCAACACCTAATACTAACAGTCATGGATATATGATGAACTCACGAGAGGAAAAATCAGTCAGCAGTGTCATAATAACAAACACTTTTGTAGCCAAAGATAATATGATAAAAATGGGAATCAGGAGCATACCCTAGTAGCATTTTCCGTTGGCATTTAGTTGGGCCACCTTCAGAGGTATGTGGCCCAACCAAACGCCAACAAAAATGCTACTAGGGTAGTAAAGAAATTGTGGCTAGATGCGTCCTCTATACAACTGGTTTAACGCCATGTAAGTCTGAAGAATGTTGATCCGATGAGTCCGATGAGTCCGATTCGACCAAATCAGACTAAGACTGCTGTAGCCTAAACCAAACATAAACATAACACCACGCCTGTAATCCCCGAAGGGTTAGGTCTGTAGCGAAAGATATGATAAAAATGGGAATCAGGAGCATAGTAAAGAATTTGTGGCTAGATGCGTCCTCTATACAACTGGTTTAACGCCATGTAAGTCTGAAGACTGTTGATCCGATGAGTCCGATTCGACCAAATCCAACTAAGACTGCTGTAGCCTAAACCAAACAAACATAACACCACGCCTGTAATCCCCGAAGGGTTAACGGCATGCATGATGCAAGTCTGAAGACAGTTGATCCGATGAGTCCGATTCGGCCAAATCAGACTAAGGCCTGTATTACAGAACGTCACTCGAAAACTCAAGCATTACTTAAAACTAGATTCAAGCCATTTGATTGGATGAAACTAGTTTTAAGTAATGCTTGAGTATTGAGTGACGTTCTGTAATACGGGACTAAGACTGCTGTAGCCTAAACCAAACAAACATGACAACACCACGCCTGTATTCCCCGAAGGGTTAGTTCTGTAGCCAAAGATATGATAAAAATGGGAATCAGGAGCATATTTAAGAAATTGTCTGGTTCAACTCTTGTATCTACGTCTAAAGACAGTTTATCCGATGAGTTCGATTCGGCCAAATCAGAATAGACTGCTGAATCCTACACCAAACATAAACATAACGTTACTCCTGTATTCCCCGAAGGGTTAGGCAGAGGTGCACCTATAGTACAGTTGTGCCCGGTTGATGGCAATAGATTCGCCCCCTGTTCTTAAACATAACTACTAAAAGGTGCACCTACATTACTTTATGTAGGTGCACCTTTGCCTATACCAAACTATTTGAAAAATTACTAAAACAGTAGGGCCGACAAACATTGAAGCTTGACAGGACCACAATTAACATTGAAAGAAAGATAGAAAAATATTTTATTTGGGACACGCGCAGGAAATACAAACAGTAAAACAAAGCATTTAAAACTAACAACATTTACATTAATAACAGAAAAAAAAAGACTCGTGCGAGGCCAAAAAGGCTCCTATCTCAGCCTAATGTTGCGGTATTTCAAAAATAAATACCGCAGCGCTGGTATTCTGCTAGGGCCCGCAATAATGCAAACTTGAACCTTTTGAATAGTATCTACGGAGATTGAAGAGGCTAATGTCCGGCAGTTAACCTGGCTTTTACAACTTCATTAACTTTGTAATTAAAACGTTTTTATTGTCTGCCTCGCCTCGGTGTATAACAGTGATATCAGGAGCTTTTAGGCCCAGTGTCTGCTTTTGCATCAAAAACTTAACTGGCAGCACTTGAATGATGTATGAATTGCAATGCAATTCTGTAATATGTAGAATTTTGAAGTGATTAAGTAGATGCTGGTGTGACTAGTGCTTTTCGTCGATATGTAATTCAAATAACACTTAGTTTTGTGCGTCATTTTACAAAGCATTATTTTCAAACGTTTACACGGTTCGTTAGCAATTTTCTCGGGACAGTTGTCAAGTAGAAACTGTTTTAAAATTATAGGCACTGGCCACGCAAGTTGACTCGCGCTTGACCGGTTACTGGCAGGATTTGCTTGAAGTATCAGTTGCACTTTTGATTGATTCCAAGTTGACGTTAAGTTCTTTGTATCAAGCAATACATGGCAATGTGCACCAGGTGTGGTTTCTCGGATGGTTCCGATCTTCCAGTGTATATGCGACGTCTCCCCGCAAACCATGGACCACCTTTCATCTTGCCCCACATACCCTGTCACCTATGCACGAGAGGATCTAATATCTTTGTTTTTGAGTACTGGGCCAAACAAAAACAAAACTTCTTTTCAAACATTATTTAGCCGTCGACTCGTTTAGATGAAAAATGCATGGCGACAGTGGACAAAGATAAGCTGAGTTGATTCATTGTAAGTCACAGTTGTTGTTGTTTGTTTTAAGTCAAAGAACGCATAAGTTTTTATTTTCTTAAAATTTAGACATTTTGGGTAATGACCAGATTGACCTGTGATAGGAGATGCATAATTAACTATAGTAATTTTTTGGCCAAGAAATTATGCAAGTGGCTTTTAATAAAAAAAAATTATTTTTATAAATCCCGGGATTCTAGAAAGTCCGAGAATGGACAACTAATTGGATACATGAAATGGATACGACTTCTTAAATATGTGGCATTATTAATTTACAACCTACTTTACAACGTTAGCTAGCAATCGATTATTTAGTCAAAAAGACTTAAAGTTAGATTTTTACGATCGATCCAAACTGCATTCCATATTAGCCATCACCTGAACTTTAGGTAAATATGCATCCGAATATCCTATAACTGATGATGAATCATCTAAAAAAAATACGGTTTCTTAAATCATATACTTTGTACGTTGACACGTATTCAGGTAAAAACTTCGTTTCACAACTCACAGCGCAATAACAAACCTGTCATGACACAGACTTCTTGAAAACCCTAACTACCCAGGTCAGTGACTCCTTTACAATAAACAAGGAGTATTATAAACTCTAATTCATTGTTTCTACGGCCTATAATTGTGTAAACAATTTTGACAGCCTATGATACACTTGGAATACCATAGAAATGTACATTTTCCTTTTCATTTACGATCATTTTACTGCCGAACGCGTACTTTCATCCGGGTATGTTAATTAACTGAATACCTGTTTTAGTGCGCCTTAAACCTGAATTTAGTTTTTACTTCTTTGGTGGGGTGGGGTTGAGGGGCTTGTGGCTTAGTTATAACAGCCGCACGGGTCGATCGATCAGGTTAAGCTGCACGTGCTGCGGTTGGTCCGTGGATAGGTAAACATCTCCACATACCAAGATATCTCCGTGCCCAAAAGGTAAAGCCGTTGGTCCCGGCTGTCATTCGTGGATCATTGACAGTCGTTACGGGTCGTCAGAAGCCCCGAAAGTCTGGCAACCAGTCTACCAAGGGATATCGTATTACCCAGTAACTGGGTTGTGGAGGTCAGATAGGCAGTCGCTCCATGTAAAATACTGGTATTCAGCTGCATCCGGTTAGACTGGAAGCTGACCCCATCATAGTTGGGAAAAGTCTAGGCAGTAATAGCCGGGTGAGGCTGTAAAAGGTTTCGCGTGATTGAAGGTAGCATTTGATGCGGTTTCGGACTGAAATTGGATAATTGGTATCAATCGTATCGTAGTCTTAACATTTGTCGTTTTAACGATTTCAATTATTATTCAAAAACACCTACGGTACGGAATTTTCTATTTCAACCACACTGTCATTCCGAACTCTTAAATTTTTTGGACATACCATTAGTATATCGTCAAGATAGGCATCCACGAAAGCGGCACTCTCTGTAATTTTCTTCATTTCATGAGGCCTATGACCGACCGTGAACTGCTTTCAATTGTGAATTGTGATATCGGTAACTATAAATAGAGTTTCAGGCAACCTGCCATTGCTGCACTGCATAAGCCAGCTATACATAGCCCCGATTGTTAAATTTTTGTACTAAAAAACTTTGCCGAATTTCTCATTCGTTGTATTCCTCGTTAATCTAGAATCATTATCTTTATGTATGCAAGAGTTAAAAGTCTCGCCTAATTTATACATAGCCCCGATTGTTACCTTTATATACTACAAAGCTTTGCCGATTTTGTCATTCGTTGTATTGTTCCTCGTTAATCTAGAATCATATCTTTATGGTATTTAAGTGCTCAAATTCTCCAGATTAATTGGAACAAGTAGTCTTAAGGACAAAGGTAAAACCGTTCCTTAATTTTAAATTGAGCGTTTCCCTTTGCAGTAGACTTCGGCCCTTGCCAGTCTCTTGCTTTATCGAGAGTCGAGACTAGGGCAGAGGAAGTCTCAATTTAACGCAATCCGGCGCGTTCTGGGCCCGTATTCTTTGCGAGTTGACTAGACAATTGATTGGCATAGAATTGATCTATTGTTTCAGTTAACCCAGTTTGGATCTGTTGTGGATCTCCACGCTTCATGGGTCACTGAAATTTTGTTAGTTTGTTTTCTAACTATATTTATTGCTTGCATTCCTCCTTTAACTAGAATTCACTACCGTAACTCCCAAGGTTTTTATTGCCAAATTATGCTTTCAGTCGTTATAGCATTATATGTGAAATTCCGAGCGAAGGAAAAACTCCAGAAAATTGCTAAAAGAATATGTGAGTATTCCGATCTAGATGAACTCGGTAGAATTTAATTATTGAGACTGAATTCATATTGAACATCGCCTGTTATCTAAAATGCTGATTCAGATGATCAGCTATCTCTTTCTAATTTAACCATTTCTTTAGTTTTCTTTTTACTATATCTTAATCATCAAGTTGACAAAAACAATGACGGTTCTGTGTAAAAGGCGGCGAGGAAGAGTAGAGATTTAACACGTCGAAAAAATGTAATAGTCCTTCTTTATGTTATGATCTGTAATTTATTATATTAATTTATTAAAATGGACACACTTACGTATGTGTTTATTATTCTAGCGTATAGCACTCGTGGGTTGCACTTACAACTGAAAATCAGCGTCAGGTACACCTTATACTGTCATCTGCATTATGCTGAGTTGAGGCCCTTTTTTTGTGCCGTGTGGTGCCGCACGTAAAGAATAGCACCACCCCATTTCCTCCCGTGGGAGTCGTAAAAGGCGACTAAGGGACTTACTAGAGAATGGGCAGCAGCGTTCGCTATGCATTTTTTTAACACCATACTCGTACTGCGATCGCCAACCCGCCTGCCAAGCGTGGCGATTATGGCAAACCCCCCAATTGGGGAGGCCTATATCCAACAGTGGACGTCTTTCGGCTGAAATGATGAATTAATGATGAGGCCCGTTTTGGCGTTTTGGTTTCTGTTTTTTAGTTTTAAGATGTATTTTTTTGCTGTAATGCCAATAAACGCATTTTTCATTATTTCTTTCAAATTTTCACAAAAACTAGGTCAAAGTTTACTCAAACCGCGGATCAAAACCATTCAATCCGCTACACCGCTTTCCATCAATCAGGTCTTCAAACTTTCTTTCGCGTCTAATTTACCGTGAAAAAGCGACCATCTTGAAGTATAATATATCACTTCACACAATGTGAATTGATTCTTGCGGCCTGAATGGAGGTTAGGTAAGAATGCACCGCACACGTAACAGTTAAGTAATGTGGAATCAAGTTAACTGTTCACTTGCAGTCTTACCGGCTTTACAAATTGATGGTTTTGGAGGAAGTCGGTGAGATGTGTCTTTGGAAACGGCTTTTGTACAGTGGCCAGCATATCAAGCTACACCAAACTGTCACATTTCTTCAAACGATTTATAACTTTAAAATGTTGATGATTAAGTTCAAAATCGAACGAGAAAATTGGACAATTTGTGGTAACTTGATGTGCTGGCCACCGCACTCTGAGTGACTTACAGGGTTGAAGGTAGAGATGCCGCAAATACTCGCTATTATTCGGTTTTCGGCATTACTTGTATATTTTTTTTGTTATTCGTCGAATACCGAATAATAGTATCTATTATTCGACATTCGGCGAATAGTTGTCTAAATAAAAATAAACTATTAATTAACAAAAAAACGATGGACTTAAAAATTATAAAACTTTTATTAACCTTTAAAATCAAAACACACTTAGTATTATTATCATTACTATAAAAAGTTGGCCAAAAATCAGTCATGGAAGTTAATAAGTTAGGCTTTTAAATTAATAATTTAATATCTAGAGGCAGATAATCAATAAGTTCAATAAATGAGAACAAATAAACTATCTTTTATATTTCTTTTTATTTCGACGAATCGCCATAGGGAATGGCGAATATGGCGATTAATCGGTGTTCAACTATTTGCTACGCTATAACAACTATTTACGGCACCTCTAGTTAAAGGGGGTTGACTCCTAGGTTATTGGAAAAGACAATTTATGTTGTCATTCTCATTTCGGACAGAAAGACCAGCTAAATCAAAATCATTTTGTAAACTGGGCTGAATGAGATTTGCACCATAGTCAAAAAATAACTTGTGTGTCCTCTTTATACATTCAGACAGACTGCAAAATAACTTCAAGATGCCAATCGCGTAATTACTTTGACTTTTTGGTCCAAGTCATATATCGTTGCTTAAACAGCACTTAATAAAAGGTTGTCTGGGTGTTGCAACGGACTGCACTCTAGATGGTAATGCTGCAAATTGTGGAGAAAGCCAATCTTGTACTGCCATGTTTCAAGTTATCATCTTCAGCATCAGTTATGAGATTATGTTGTTCGAATTCCTTTGCAAATGCACTTGAAAAAGTTTTGGACGACGATGATTTTACCTATTTTCGCTGTATTTTCAATCGGAGGTAATGCAATAATTAGATACTCAAATAAAAACGTTAGTATCCTTTCCGGACTGTTACATTTAATTGACCTGAAACTTATTTTACTTCCTGACCCCAGGTCGAATTTATTAGAATCCTTCGTAATCATAAATCATCCTGCTTCGTCCGGAGTTCGTACCTCCTTCCCTAGTAATCTTTGTCTACTTACAGCATAGTCCTTTGCGAGAGCACAATGACGTAAAATTTAATTTATAGCACCAATACGAGTATTAACTTTTGGCGTTCCCTTCTAGTAATCGTTGCCTACTTACGGCATAGTCCTTTGCGAGAGCTCAGTGACGTAAAATCTAATTTATAGCACCAATATTAACTTTTGGCGTTCCCTTCTAGTAATCGTTGCCTACTTACGGCATAGTCCTTTGCGAGAGCTCAGTGACGTAAAATCTAATTTATAGCGCCAATATTAACTTTTGGCGTTTCCTTCTAGTAATCGTTGCCTACCGACAGCATAGTCCTTTGCGAGAGCTCAATGACGTAAAATCTAATTTATAGCACCAATATTAACTTTTGGAGGGAGAAAAAACAAGAATCATAGAAAAATACACTTCAGCACACAAAAAAATTAATACTTCTTGCTCTGTTACAAAATATTGTTAAAACTCGAAACCTAGAGTAAAATATCTCACTCACTTTATGTTACATTTGAACTGAAGTCAACCCAAGGATTTATAACCGTCACAAATTACCATGTCCATAACGAACGTGAATGTTTAAACAAATCAAATTGATTAGCTGACTGATGAGTCAGTAGGTCGAATAGGGGAGTTCCAGATTTAGGGAAATCTCTGTTCATTAATTTATTCTTGTCAATTTTGTTCATACGCAATGTCTAAGACTTAATGGTTTATTAATTAACATCGAATTAAAAGCAATAAAAAAATATCACATCAAAAAGTTCCCTCCGTGACATTTTCTATGGGCAAATTTCACCAATTAAACCGAATGCGTTCAGCAAATCTATAAATCAAGTTCAAGAGCAGTCAGTGTCAACTTTTTTGTGGAATAGTGACACTGACAGCTGAACGTGGTTTAGAAGTGGTGATCGCGATCAGTTTCATTGGTGAAATCCGCACTTAGTCTTTTAATGTATTGGGAGCGTTTTGACCACTACAAGGTATTTTTTTTTTCAACTGGGAAGCTCTTGGCCTTTCTTTCACCTGATGGTAAGTGATGTTAAGGCCGAAGGTGGGAGCGGGCTTCACCCGAAATCCTCAACCACAGAGGAACTTGCTATCATACCTCTAACTGCCGAAACACAACAAATGCTGTTAACATTGTTGTTATGGCGACAAACTTAGATAAGATGGTGGCAGCTAGCCAGGCGGACTCAGAATAAACCCTACCACCAACTAAACCGAGCAGAAAATAAAATGAAAATAAGGTTTTTCTTCTTTTTCCAAAATGAGTTAGTAACAACGATTGTACATTATTTACTTTAAATTAATTAACAATACAACTTTTGTAAGCAGCTCCTCTCACAGTATATGTAAACATAATCTTTCCTACACAATGTCGCTAGATACCAGCCGGTTCATTGTCAAACCATTCACAGGTGCTTAATATCATCTATTGTACAACTACAATAGTGTTAAGCGTCACGACTTGCCTTCGTAATACTTTATGGTCAGTGCTAACGATACTTTTACATCCATTGCTTCTTACAAACACAAGAACGTCATCGATGTAGTTCAAATATTTCAATGTACACTAAAATTCGGAGTACTGTCAGGTTCAAACAGAAGGCGATCTTCCATTGCTGGGGTTCTTAACACGAGCGTGTACGAAACCAGTACAAATCGTTCGATGGACGACGAAATCTACCTACTTTAAGGTTCAATAACAAGTTGGCATATATGGATGTCATACTATTTGTATGTATTGTTGATCATTCGGTCGCGTGATTAGATTTGATTGAATGGACTGATGTGGTTTGATTGTTGGGGCACAAAAATTTAGGCGCCGTTCGAGGCAGATGATTGTCGGCGCATGAGTTGCTCGTTAACAATAATATGATTCAAATTTTCGATGGCAGAGAAAAGTAGGTGAAATTAATTAGCATATTCCGTGAGGACTAGAAAAAGATAAGAGAATATTAAAAGAAAAACAGACTATACCCAAAGTCTCTAATTCAGATCATTTATGTAAACAAAGTAATGTCAAGAAATGTCACTGTCAAAATGACAGGATAGTGGTGCAAAACATTTTATCATATTCTTTTTTTGTAAATAGTTATCGCTAAAATTAAAGTGAATTAATTATAAGAACTATGCAAACAAAATACCGTTGCCAAACAATGTATTGTGTAGTATGTCGGAGACACGGCATATGATCATCATAATCAGCCCTTTTAAGTCCAGTGCTAGACGTAGGCCTCCCAAAATCGATTTCCACTCGAAACAGTTTACTGCCGTTTTCATCCAAAATGTGGCTAGATATGATACTTACAATATGAATCTATGAATGAGAGTTGTAATGTTAGCGTTGTTGAAGATGTAAAACATTTGAAAATGTTTGTATCTCCTGCATTGTTACCAGTATCATAAAATATTTTATACCAGAAAATCTCCTTTTTTTAATAACTTTGTTTGAAACCGGAAATTTATAAAAATAATTACGGTATTATTATTTGTTAATTATTATTTCTTAAAATCAGTACTTAAAAGAAAAAAAAACCTCTTTTTTCGCCATTTTATGTGAATTACCATTACGAATATATTTTTTTGTTATATTATCCCCTTTGTTTACATAAATTATCTGAATTTGAGACTTTGGGTATATGAGAATTTAAAGGCCATAAGTAGAGATTTTTATCAATGTTCTATCAGTTGCAAAATCCTAATTGACGTATTTTAGCTCTGCCGTATAAATGATGTTTCTGCCAGTGTCAAGGTTGCATAAAACAAGATGGCCAATATGAATCATATTCATAATTATGATGAGGTAAAATAAAAGAATTGAAAGGGGGAAATTACTGAAGACATCATTTAATGCGCAGTCAAACAAAAGAGTGTCATCAGTGACGCAAAATATGGTATTAAATTAACATCTATTATTAGTTTATTGAGGAAACTTTTGCTTAACAAAATACATATGGAAAATACGCTAAACAATTACTATTTGATTTTATAATTATAGGCAAATTGTTAAAGTTACACAGGTGCACTCTCTCTTCCCTCATAGTCCGATGGTACAGCAATCTGAATAGACCGTAGAGAGACCAGGCGCAGGACTAACGGCTTAACGTGCTTTCCACGGCATGGGGGTCAATAATAATCAAATAATCAGTCAACGACCAATACTTTAGTTGAAGTATCGAGTTCATCAAAAGGAATCTTAGAGTTGATTTTAAAAGGAACGTGCTTTAAATACAAATCAATGGTTGTTCAGCCATTATTATTCCCCGGAACAATTGTTAGACATAGAGTGCTAATTATAGACGTTTCCGACACGTTATCCGGTCATTAAGATTCAAGCATGAGTAATCTTAACTACGAAAGTGTATAATAACGTCTGGCGCAGACGTACGCTAAAGATACGGCGATCAGCGACTAAAGACAGGCAAATAAGGACCGTTTCTTGGTCCAACGCACGTTAAATGTTTCCGCGTTTGATGTAAACACGTCTAATAAACTCCGGTAACACAAGGCACACGCTTGCT
Organism: Dryobota labecula; assembly: GCA_947523025.1. Taxonomy (NCBI): domain Eukaryota; kingdom Metazoa; phylum Arthropoda; class Insecta; order Lepidoptera; family Noctuidae; genus Dryobota; species Dryobota labecula. The sequence goes on along the minus strand of OX383305.1, from coordinate 6,160,882 downwards.
TCGCCGCGATCAATCTTGTATTTAAAATCGCTCGAAAGTGCGTTGTGAGTGCTGTAAATCGCTTTCGGGGAGCATGTTGTAAAGACATGGCAGAATCACAGTTTTATATCTTGTCAGCGATATTGGAAGCATGCTTCTCGCCTCAGCGTTTTCATGCATTAGAAATGATGCCGTTTCTTGTAAAATGCCATGGTTTTGTCTTGCCAAAATCGCCATTAATGCCGTTGTCGTCGATGGTACGAGCATTGTGTGCGCCTGGCATTATAGAAAATTGCAGGAAAGTGTGTAAGGTTTTAGACTTATCTAATTATCAGCGAAAGCCGAGTTGACTTGCCTGAACCAGCGAGCCGTGGCTATTTAAATTGGGCATAATTATCATTTTAATTACCCTGGCCTACCGGTGATGTCCGATTTGTTTGACGACACGGGCTAACCGAAAACTGAAGACTGAGTAACTGTGACATTTCACTGCATATTTTTAGTTCAGTACAAAGCAAAATTTCGAAGAGGGGCTTGTAATAACAGCCGTACGGGTCGATCCGTCAGGTTAAGCTACGCTTGCCGGGGTTGGTCCGTGGATGGGTGACTATCTTAACATACCAAGGCCCCTCCGTGCCTCGGAAAGCACGTTAAGGCGTTGGTCACGGACTTCCGGCTGTCATTCGTGGACCTTTGGCTGTCGTTACGGGTCGTCAGAAGCCCGAAAGTCTGACAACCAATCTTTCCAAGGGGTACCGTACTACCCAGTAACTGGGTTGTGGAGGTCAGATAAGCAGTTGCTCCATGTAAAATACTGGTATTCAGCTGTCCAGTTAGAGTGGAAGTCGATCCCAACGTAGTTGGGAAAAGGCTAGGCAGATGACAAAGCAAAATTTCAGCAAAAGAGCTAGACACAACTTGGAGATAATTATGAGATAGAATTTAGATTTCATTTGACGGTAGTAGATTATACCCTAGCTAGAGTGGTCTCGAAGCTTCTTCTCTTGATCTAGGAAAGCTCTTCGTGAAATAAGGTTGTCATGGCCCAAGCCTTTCTTGCTTGTGTTTCTGCTTTAATTTGAACTGTTCTAGACTGTATTGCCCGGTTGACACCACTGACCTCCACCTGATGAAACGCCTTCAATAAATCCAACGGCATCTGCGTAAAGAACCGGATTTCAAAAGTGTAACCTAAGTTTATACAGTTAATGCAAATAATGTGTTAGTAAGACAAGGACATAGTTTTACACTAACGTTTCTCTCAAGTCTCGAGATCTAGTTTTCGTTGAATGCCCTATGAATACTAATTTCTATGTGAAGCAATGTAGACTAGCTTTTATGGTCACATACACAAATACATAAAAGCGTTAGGGAAAAAAAAAAATTCTTAGAAATCTACTCGAAGATGTAATAGATTTTGTGAGGGTACCGTACTCAAAAGCTGTTTAAGGAACTTAGGACCGTCTGTGATCGCAGATGGTCCTGGGTTCCACGATACAAAAAGTATAAGTACCGTTGTTGTTAATGATATTCCAAATGGAGACGACGAATTTATCAAGGCAATTGTGTATGTATGTAGTAGCTGTTATCAAACTTGCACCTAACTGGCTTTTTAGGTCAATTGGCCTAGAAATCCGAATGCCTATCGTAGTTGCTTAGCGCAATAGCTTAATTAAAGCTTGCAAATGCAGTGGTCATGGATGTTCAGAGTCCCAAGTAATTACGACTGTAATAATATTTCATCAGAAATAGAAAAGGTACCGGTTTAAAAGATTATGGTCGAGCAATTAAATAGTTCATAGCCCATTCTCAGGGTCTGTTCAGTTAGACGACTTTTATAAGTTATAGCATGGAAATTGTGGTTAATGGAAGGCCTTGTGGTCTCCAAAGATCCAATTATATGTTTCTGTTCTGTGCTCGTGATTATAGATCTGTTGTTTTTATTCGAGTAACTTATATTTTTTGTATGCATGTGTTTGTGATAAATAAGGCGTCTGGTTGTGAGCACAGTACGGGTTCTGATTTTGTGCTTTCCGCATCCAACTCCTACCAGAGACCTTTTAAAGATTGAAAAGGCATGTAAGAGTGGTGTTGACCGGTCCAACCAGCCATTACATTTTATAAGTCATAAAATGTCTAGCCAATGAGTGTCCTTTATATCTGTAATGCGAACTGACTTTATCCTGCGACAATCTTAAGCACTTATACTGTCTACTACAGCTTGCCAGGATGAGCGCTTAGTGCTCGATTTTGCAACGCGATCATTATCAACACCAGTTAAATAATTAAAGTGAAATTGTCTGTAACAGCTGTTCGTAAGCGAAACCACGAATAATAACAGAGGTCAAGAACTCACGTCTAGTCGTATTGAACGCTGACTCACGACTGACTTGCAGTTGACATAACGTCATATCTACCCTTAGACACAGTACAATATCGACTTTATTGTCTTTGCAGAAGAAGCGCTTTTGATATGTCACGTCATGTGGAGTCATACAGGGCTTAATGCTTGTCCACAATTAGTTGCATTCGCGATGTGGTTACAGTTAAAAGTGGCATTGAATCAAACAGTCTCAAGTATAGTTGGATGGGTTTGTTTTCTCGATAAAGCTGATTACACACACTTGTCACGGTGCATGGGAAATAACCGTGTAGACCGGCTGGGCGAGAGAAGTGGTTTGTTACTGTCATTAGATTTGAGAATGTTTAATGTATTAATCTGAGAGGTTCGACTGAGTCGTTCGTCTTTAGCATAAGATTAATTACAGACTTATACTGTTGTTTATTTAAGGCACCCCATTATCATGACGTTTGTGGTGAAACTGTCAATTAGCGACATTCACATAGCCAACTCATTTTATGGTTCTCATTTTGCTCTTCCAATATCGATAAGACAATTGTCGTCGTCGCCGACGTCGTCGATTAATTATTTGTAGAAGGGAAACCAACCACCTAAAGGATAATTGCTACTCCTGTTGCGAAGGAAAGATCAGGTTTTATCTTAAAGTCTGTCAAGATAGTTATAAAAACTGGTCACCGAAAACATGTACTATCAGTCACCTACTTCCATTACCTAGTTTTTTGTCTACGATAGCGTACTATAGAATCAATTCGACCCAACACAAAGGCTTGTACTCATTCATTTTACGTTTCAATTTCAAAAGTAACTGTTTTGCGACTAACTTTCCCTTTAGTAGGTCAGATATTGTTGATAGTGCGAATTTCGCAAGCGTGCGTCGGGTCCAGATCAAAATACAAACCTTTAATTGTTCTCTGACCGTCGATTAATGAATCAATCCACTCAGGCTATCGCAGTCCACTGCTGGAGTCCTCACCTAGGTTGCGCCACAACACCCTGTCCTCCCCCTTCCACATCCAGACTGTCCCAGCCACCTTTTTAAGGTCGTCGGTCCTTCTAGCTGGGCGTCCCACACTACGCTTGCCGATACGTGGTCTCCACTACAGGACTAGTCTGCTCCACCGGCCATCGATCCTTCGACAAACATGGCTAGCCCACTTCCACTTCAGCTTGCTTACTCTGCAAGATATGTCGGTAACTCCGGCTTTTTTCCAGATCACTTTGATTTTATCCTAATGAATAAACAGTAGAAACTACTTGCTCAAACAAAGGAATTACTCTGGTCTTTTGAGAAGGAGGATTCAATAGAGATTAATAAAACAGTTGACGATGTAGAAGTGATGTCATTGGCGACATGTGGGCGTGCATTACAGAACTCTTCTGCCTACTCTTTAGTGGGGTGACAGTTAAGATCGGTATTAGGTAGAAATAAACAATGGAAGTGTATTGATAACACATAACAAAAGGTATTTGGTTTTTGCCTGGGCATTCCATTCGGCTCCGAATACAAATCGCAGAAACAACCTAACATTACTCTAAAACAGCATTTCCGGTAAAAACCAGAGCGTGAAGATAAGTATCTCGATACTAATTTCGCAAAGGCTTAGACTTCAATGAAACGTGTCTTTCGAAACGCCACCGCGTTGATTGTAAGCGCCGCCTACGCACATCCTGTGATCTCCATTGATTCATTAGCTCAGTGATACTCAACCTGGCGCATGCCATTTGCTGCATTGTGATGCATTTTATTTACCATTGACCCAAATGATAAATGATTTTCTTTCTGTAAGTAGGTTTGTAGAAACATTTTTACACGTCGATCATTTTTTGAAGTGAAATCATGGAACTCGCGTCTCGTCACCGAACGCTTTCCATGTGCTTATGTATACTGTGTATATAATTATGTACTTAGTTTTCACTTCTATCGGCAGTCCCCTAAGACTGCCCCGTTTTTTTTTTTAAGTGAAAACTTTTTTTTTTAAACTAGATGAGGTCAGTGTTTCCTATTCCTCTGAGAAGAGAGGCCGAAACAAACTCAGAGGTCAGACTTTTTTAAAGGCCCAGACATAATCTTGATCAGATCAAGTGTGGATTGGTGTTTGAAATTGTCTTTTGAGGAAACACACAGATTTGAGTGAACCTAGTCAGCGCACTCATTCGTAAGTAATCGTGCAGCTCAACGGAGCTCAATTCAACTCTTGAAAATGCTACCCTATGCTATGCTAATGCTAAGTTTGCGTAGTTGAAGATTAATTATGTGAGGATTATTTATTACCGTTTCGGTGGACTAAAGTTGACTGCGCCATTTGTTGGTCGTCAGGAAGTATTAAATAAATGTTTGGTATTTCTCCTGCAGTGGCACAAAAATAGACTGGTAAGTATTATATATTATTTCCAGTGTATTAGGGGAACCTGATGATCGCTTATCGTATAGAAAGATAACTGACAGGAGTCTTTAGCTCATGTAAGTTCCTACTGGTATTTTGGTCCAAAATCATGTACGCGGTCACGGCAATCTAAACACCTTAGAAAACAAAATCCCGTGCACGCGATGACCACCATCTGTTTACTGCCCCTTATTGTGGCGAATAATAAAAAAACAAAATTTGTTTAAATACATTTCTTAGGATCTGTCACAGATGTCTGACCACCTCGGCTGGGTTTTTATGGTCTTTTGTTTTTTTCATTTGCGAAAACAAGGAACTCAGCAAATATCTGACGCTGCGATGCTATTGGTTGGCGGCCAAGCGCTGCAAGCAGAAATAGTCCTTACGGAGGTTCGATATCCGAGACCGCGATACAGCGGTAGTACTTACACAGTTAGCTTAAAGACCCAAAAAAATGTTGAGTACCGCTGCATGAACTCGTTGATTCATCCTGCGTTTGTTGGAAGACGTGCAGCGAATGTTGACAGGTGGCTTTGGCTAACGGGGCCGAGGAAATTCATTTGTTTAACTAGGTTATCATTATCAGTTATGTTGGCCTAGTCTACATTTCTGAGATTAACCTGAGGCATAAGATCTGTAAGATATTTTTTGCTTTTGTTCTTTATGGTTTCTGCACCAAAGATCCATCGGCAATTTTTGAAGCGAAAACTTCTTTAGGCGCGTTGATCACTTTTTGGGTGAAAAAAAAAATCATGGAACTCACGTCATCATCACCGAACGCTTTCCATGAGCTATATGTATACTGTGAATGTATTGTGTACTTTTCGGGTGAACAAAAATTATGGAACTCGCGTCATCGTCACCGAACGCTTTCCATGAGCTATATGTATAAAAGAACAGTTATTCCAAAGTTTTGCCGTTTTTAGTAATGGCATCTCGCAGGTCATCCTAGGAGGTTGTCTTCTGCTTGACCGGACTTTCCTGTGAGTGTCTCAATAAATTAAAGCCTCCAACCAGGGCAAAAACTTATAAACTAAGCGACTATACTCTAAGGGCTTCCCCTGTGGGGTACGGAGCTCGGCACAGGGTGTCGCTGGATAGGTCAGCAAGGGACAGGCTGGATCGGATTAACATCGGCAGATTGACGGAGATCCTATACTTACTGATTCGATCAGGCAAACTTATAACATTCAGGGTACATTTTTGAGACGGGGCAGTATGGGCCCTTAACCGTTGTAGCCACAGGAAAACATAGGAGACTATCCTTAACTTTGAGAGTGATTGCTAACTGCATTCACAGATTTTGTATAATTGGCAGCAAGAAAAGGCGTCAATTCTCATGTTTTTTTTTATGATGCCAATTGATGTAGTTTCGGTAATGGACGAAAATACTCTTGTAGACTAGGTAATAGGTAATACGGGCTGGTGTCCGCAACTCCACGATAATGCGCGTATTTTGCGTATGGATGGGAATTCGATTATTCGATCCATCCCAGCTCCTCAAAGAAGGCCAGCAATGCCTTGGTGTTACTGACAATCTCACGTAGGGTGCCTGGGTTACCGAAGTACTTGGCCCTGTATGTGGTGACCACCGGGCAGTTTAGCAGCACATGAGCCGCTGTCTCGTTGTCCTCCATGCAGGCCCTGCACAGCGGACTGTCTGTGACTCCTATGACAAAGAGGTGTTTATTAAATGACCCATGGCCAGTTATAGCTGCTGTAACTATACGCAGCTGTTGTTTCGTTAGTTGGAGAACCAGTTTCGTGAGGCGGCCATCAATCGCGGGGAGAGCTACCTTAACCTGTCTGCACGCACCTTGGTCCGACCATCGTTTTTGATGTTGGTTTTCCTTACCAGAGTGCATAAGTACCCGAAGGGTTCAGGACCCACTGGTGCCATGCTCGACCCCCTTCTGGCAAGCTCATCGGCTGCATCGTACTAACTAGAATAGCCACAAATCGCAAAAAACTTTTCCCATACTGTAGACGTGTTCTTGAGTGGAGACTGCAAAACAGCAAACGTAAGGTAGGACGCCCTCAGGCTAGGTGGAGAGACGATCTGCGCTGGATAGTTGGTAGCAGCTGGATGAGAGTTGCCGAGAATCGAGCTGAATGGCGTGCAGTAGGAGAGGCCTATGTCCAGAAGTGGATTGGTGCAGGCTGGTGATGATCATGATAGTTCCGTTGAACTTATTTGTATTGGTAGAAATTTCTTTCAGATTTTGTATCCTAACATGAATTTTCACAAAGTAAGTGTACCGCCTGAGTGAAAAGGCGTGCGGCGGGGCGTTTTGCGTCGCGTGGAAGCGGCGAAAGATTGTTCGCCGCGCCGCTCGCCGCCACTCAGGACACTCGCGAGGGATTGTATGTGTTTAACATGAACGCCGCACGCGCCGCCCCGCCGGACGCTCGAGTCGAGCGTGCACTCAGTTCGAACACTAACGCCTGATTCCATTATTTAACTAAAGTGTAGTAGGTAATTTAAAAAACAATGTTGCTTTTGTTCAAAACTACAATGTTGATAAGCATACAAGTTCAACATGATGTGTTAATACCAAAAACATTGCCATAAAACTAATTCATAAGGAAATTAGTAAGTTTATAAAAAATAATAAGTTTCTTTATGTTAATTAATTTTATAAAATTATACATAACACTGTATGATAACCCGTGATAACACGAGAACAATGCTACTGTATCGTTTGGTGATAAATCGGTACACATTGTTGTTCTTATTTACTCATAATATGTATGAATGAGTCATACCTACTGAAGTGAAGGATGAAAACAATGATATGAGAGTTGATGAATTGTAGAACGCAAAATGTCGTCCATGTAAATAGTAATTTGAATTGGTTTTTTTGTTTTTTATTACTAAGGCGCCGCTGTCCATCCTTCTGTCTGCCACATGGCTGTCTCTTTTTAACCGTAATAGGTAGACACTTGAAATTGTCACAGAGTGTGTACTACTATGGCCGCTATAACAACAAATAACAAAAAAGTATTAAAAAAAATGTTCGGTGGTACCGGAACTCTTCGTGTGCAAGTTCGACTCGCACTTGGCCGCGGTTTTATTAATCATACAGCCAGAGATCTCTTAAGGTTCTGCAGGTTTTTTATACATCTCACAGTCACAACCCGACACAGTTCTGCCATGTTCTTATTTCAAACTTGACTTAATTTTTCTTTGTCTTTCCCATGCCCATCCATTTTTGTTGACCACCAAAATGTATGCAAACGTCAATGAAGCTTGAATTAATTACTACGGATTTCAGTTATGTTTAACCTGCGTACCAGCACATGAGTAATGAAACGGAACAGAGACTAAGCTTCATACAACCGCGCTATGATAGGTAAGTACACTACTACAAACCTGAGGCGCGTGTGTGCGTATCACTGGCGGCTTCGTCGCGTACGAAGAGAAACCGGTTTATACCAGCCCGGGCAGTTGAATCGCTCCGGGTTGCGCGTATGCGTCGCGCGTCTTGTTTGTTTACGTTTAATGTTTTAACTTAATAATATCACAGGAGTAATAATAGTGTTTCAATACAAAAAAAGTGTAATTAAGGCTCCTACAAACAGGCGCGATACGCGACGCGACACAAAGAGACCGCTCGTCGCGCGGCTCGCGATGTCTTTGTGTCGCGTGTCGCGCCTGTTTGTAGGAGCCTTTATGGTTTACTGTACCGTGGGCAAGAACAATAGTTGAAGGAATAAAAACATCATTTTTTAATGACTGAACTTGATTATAATTTATAGACTACATGCCAGATGTTTGGTGTTTATGAATTGAAATACGTAGGTAATACCTACCGACCTATTAGTCATTTAATAAATATATAAAATAAATTGAAACACGTAAGCTGATTAACATTCTGTTTATTTAGTTTTATCCTCCTGTGCCAAGCCTACCAAAATAGGTATCAATTTTCACTCTTTCGAAGATTTTTCTCTGTTCCGTTTTTTACTCTGTGGCCTACCATAAACCAGGAGGTGTTTATAAAATCTGTGTGTAGATAACTGTGTAGGACTGTAGGTAATTAATGTCAGCTCCAATTAAAGTTATAAAGCTGAATCACTGTTTCGTGGTTAGCTTGGTAGTAATTTACCTGTTGCAATGAATCGGGACAACCACAGAACATAACTAAAGTTCTTTTAGAACTTTGTTTACGTCAATGTTTATCAAATTAGCCTACTGAATTACTGTAACAATAGGTATTAATCAATCAATAATGCACGTCAACAAATAAGTATCTCATGAGGTTTCTGATGAGGTTTTTTTTTGAGGGTGATTGAGTTTCTTTTTGTAAAATAACATGTGAAAGAAAGAAAGAAAAAACGTTTATTTGCGTTAAACATGACGCAATAAAGAACATAAACACAAAAAAATAATATGAGAACTATGGGGGGAAAATGCGTCACATCCACGCAAAACGGCAGTCGCTCAGCATTATGCTGCAACCCTATGCAAGACAGAGCCCCAGCGCTGGTTTTCAGCGACAGCCGGTGTTCATGTCGTTGTGTATGGTCTACTTTTAACCCCTATTAGTTACTAGCATGCGTTGCAATGCCACGTAAAGTAATAACAGCTTTTTACTAATTGTTTATGAAAATATATACGGTACTTATAACAAAAAAATGTTTGTCTGCCCGTTTGTTCCGGCTAATATTCGAAATGGTTGGACCGATTTGGACGGGACTTTCACTGGCAGATAGCTGATGTTATAAAGAGTAACTTAGGCTACTTTTATTTTATTATTATATAATATATAGATATATATACAGGCTACTTTTATTTTATTATTATATAATATATAGATATATATACAGGATGATTGGAAGATGGGTGCAGAGCTTTGAGGCGAAGATAGCACAGACAATTTAGAACCATTTAAGCCATGGTTGTCTTAGACGAAGTCTTACCAATTTTTTAACCTAATTTTTAAGTTTTTTTTCGGAAATTCCCAAATATTTATGTAAACTGCATAATTATGGCCAAATTAAATGATAAATGTAATTTTTATTTTATTAAAATAATGTGTAAGCAATCCAACAAAACATGTTTTAGGCTTCTGTATCATTAGAATTTTTTTTTACAGACATTTAAAGTTAAGAAAAAAAATAAAATTCTTATCAATACGTTTTTTTAAACTTTTTGCCTTAAAGCTTTGCACCCATCTTCCAATCACCCTGTATATTAGAAAAAGCCACGCGTGCGAAGCCGCGGGCAGCAACTAGTAATACAGTATTGTAGAGCGTAAACGTCCACTGGTCAATGACAATTTTCCGGACATGTCTGTTAGAATGATCCTTGTATATTCTGTTTCAAATATGTAAAGCATATGAGGACTTTTATTAATTGGTTATTTAAAAAATATAATTAAAAAAAAAAAATATATATATATATAACGCCTACAGTCAAATGAAAGAAGTAAAAAAAAATACTAAAGAACAAAACACTATCATCATAATTTATGATGAGTAAAGTCATAAGCTAAACTGCATAATGAAGCTTCTCATGATACAATTGCTAAATACATAACAAAAGAAGGTCGCCTACAATAACAAAGCCTATTTGCTTACATAATGACTACAAGCTGACGCCTTTGTCAAATCATCGCAACAAGTTAGAAAAAAAAAAAAAACTACGTCGCTAATGGCGGGAAAATATGTGAGTCATTCATTCATAAAATACTGCACAACGCGTTTTATCACAACAGGTGTTAATTTGTTTGTTGATAGTCATCTTTTAATAGCTTTACGATTTACTAAGAAGTTTGCACGGTATTGTTGACGTTGACGTGGAATTTGGCGCCATTTTGCTAGACCAGAGACAACATAATTACTAGTTGGTGGGTGTTTTATTTAAAATCTACATGGGCATTTATGAAACGTCAGAAGCTAGGTGCACGGTTTCAATTGGTCGTTTCCTATGAACAAGAACCGGCCAGAAACTCCACGAATGGCACAAAACCGAGGAGGCCTATACTCAGCAGTGGGTGGAATAAGGCTGCCAACGATGATGATGATGATGATGATGAGGTACGTCGAAAACGGTATGGTGTGTGTAGGGTGTATCGCAGTGTTTTTATTAGAGGCCAAGAACATCCTGCCTATATCATCTTTATTGCTACCATGTCAAAACAAAAGGCAGTTTTTTTGGTAAACGGGGAAGACCGAGATGAGACTCGCACAGACCAGGGAAGCATGACACAAAAGGAAGGGTGAAATATACTCAGCAGTAAGCAGAACAAGGTTGCCAAAGATGATGATGAATAAATGTTTAGATCATCAATTGAGTTAATAGCTAGGAAGTCGAATCTCTTTATTGGTAGCCCTTATATTCATTGGCTTTTAGAAATATGGGAAAAGAAGGCCGAAACCCCAAATTTTCTGAAAGATGGTAATCGGACTTACCATAAATTTATCCTAACAATAGAAGGTTTGCGTTAAATCATATGAGTCATTTTATGTTGTGGACATCGAGAAACGGAACTAATGGACCCGATAAACCAATATATCACCTTCATTTTTCATTCAAGCATGACGAATTGTAATGTCTTACGAAGACTTGAAGTAGGTTACCGTCATTTATTAGGGTCCTGTCAAGAAATCGCCAAAGGTTATGATAGCCAGACAAATGTTTAGAAAATGACTAACCATGGTTCTATTCCAACACTTCTAACCTAGAGTATTGACAATACAAGAACAAATACAGGAATAAGAGAAAAGCCCTGGCTGGAGGCCTTGATTTATTGAGACAACCACAGGAAATTCCTAAATTTACCTGCAAGATGCCATTCACAAAAAAAAAGTAGATAAAAATCTTCAATCAAACATGATCGATGGGACAAACAAATGTCTTATGGTGGTGCTTCTTTCTTGAATGAACGAGCCTTTTGCGGACACTAGCAATTACCTTCATAGGTTCGATAAGCATGAAAAGTGAAAAAGAATCTTCCTGAGATTCGTGTAAATAAAAGTAAAAACGCGAATAAATCCCAGCAGGTGGCGACTGCTCCAGATTCGTTCGCGGTAAGAGAAATGGAGAAAGTGTTTTACTAATGTAATTTCTATTCAAGACACTTTTCATTTTAGTTCAGAATACCTGGTAGATAAAGTTTTCATTATTTATACAAGAACTTTCTTAAATAAAGCCCGCAATTGAATACCATAATAATATTTGACTATTTATGAAAGAAACTTAGTTTTTTTTTTATAAAGGGTTTGATCAGTATGACCATGTCACCCTCTTAAGGGTATTCTATGTCTATTTACGCTTAATATCTAGATGTACAATTTTCTATAAATTTTTGGCTGTCCTGGACAAGGGGGCAGCCAAAATACTTTTATACGTGACATCATTAGAATCATAGAAAATAAATATTAATTTCATAACATATAGCATCACGCCTGTAATCCCCGAAGGTTTAGGCAGAGGTGTACCCATAGTAGGAACACCCACATTTCGCCAGTAATGTTTAAGTCCCATGTAGTAGGGGGCGAGCCTATTGCCATCAACTGGGCATGAGTCTAGACTCCAGGCTGCTACTGCAGCAGTGCCGCTTGCGACGACTAGACCAACGAGTCAGTCAGATAATTTCATAATTAGCAGTACATAATAGCATCTTCATCGATTATGAAACGTGACCAAGACATTGGATTATACAGCCTCGTTTTCAAAACAATACTGGCAAAGGCACGATGCGACTAAATCGTGGAGCGTACTCATGGAATTAGCATCGTGAATCGATTACATACGCCCAGTTGTCACACACTCCTCGTGGTAACCGAACGCAAATTGCATTTGTTTGTTTGACAGGTACTATGGGGGAACTTCATATCTAAGCAATTTCAAAACAAAATCCCGTGAGCACGATGACCACATCTGTTTAACGCCCCTTTTGGCCTCGACCAATGAAACGGTTTTTTTGTTGTTCGTGTGTTTTACAATCTCTGTTCCAATGATCACAGATGTCTGACCCTTTTTCGAACACTAGGAATAGAACAAAAGAAACAAAGATGAGATTTTTTTTTTAATTTTTTTATACTTTACTTTTTGTTTCAACAAATTTCTCGTGTTCAGTTGCAAATTTGCAATCGTTTCTGCACTGACCAATGCGGAAACGACCTTATATTATTATAAAGTGTTTCTTTAGGCACGGATTATAATAATTTTAAGTGGTTCATGAGTAAGCTCCCAGTTTCTTCAATCAAACTGCTTTGTCTACAGGTTTGTAATTAGGTGCATTCCTTGAAAAGGGGTTTATGACTAGAGCTAATTTAAAACAAAGGTTTTGCACTTTTAAAATTTTATGGAAATTTTCCGCCTCTCACCCAAAAACTCCTATATAATTGTGAGAAATCTACTCAACGTTGGATGCTAATGTTATACTTTTCTGAGAGCATAGAAAACCTATTCGTCAAAAAAAACCCATAAACTTGTCCCAAACGTGCTCGAACTACGACCGAACGAAGGTCCATTGATATTTATTTCCATTGAAAAAATACGCACTACCTCAGCTGGTTTTTTACTGTCTTTTTTGTTCATGTACAAAAACAACGGACGCATCAAAAATCTGATGCTGCGATGCTATTGGTTGATGAGATTTCTATAGCGGCCGAGCGCTGCAAGCAGAAATAGTCTTTAAGGTGCTTAGATATGAACTTCCTCGATAGTACATTGTACGTTCAAAAACAAAAGTCTGTGTCTGAAACGGATTTCGTCTATGGTCTCTTTTGCCCATTGTTGGCCTCGTACTTGTTGCGTGTTTCTGAAACAAAAAACTGAAGTAAATGAGCCGAAGATTTTGTTAATGGATTAGGTATTCAAGTTTGTGCTGTGAAAATTTTGTCATTGACCGGGATTGTTTCGGGAATATTTCATCATACAACAGCCTTGTTTGGCAATTTTAGGCGTAGTTTAAGGTTTTCTTCATCTACAACGGATTCTAAAGCTTTTTGTTCAAAGAATTGTTGAAGTATTTCGATTTGGTCCTTAATGAACTTGTCAAATAGGTATTCAACTGAGAATTTTCTGGTCTTTTGGGGGTCTAAATTAAAACTAAAGTATTTGAGTACTGAATTAGTGTAACCTACATAACAGCATGCATTAAAATAAATTGCATAAAAATAATTATAAGTTTTATAATTGGTCCTAATTTCCGCGCCATAAATTTTTACAACAGTCAAATAAATAATAATGTGTTTTAGTGTACAAAATAATTATATTTACAATTGAACTCGGTTATAGAACATTATTACATACCACATTTATATTTTTTTCGCTAGTCGTTAATTAAGGCAAGGTCGTCCAGTTGGTCAGTTTACTTTCTCTCGTATTACGTAAATTACGACCTATAGCGCTGGACCTGTATAACTGCGATAATAACAGGATTATATTACTGTGTTTATAAGGCAAAAGATACAATATGGAGGCTAGTAGGCGTGTAAAATGCCAAAGACTAAAGACTCCTACAAACAGCCGCGACACGCGGTGCCTTTGTGTCGCGTCGTGTGTTGCGCCTGTCTGTAGGAGCCTTTTGTATTTCAAGAGTGATCTAGATCCTTTGGTTTAAAAATACTTTATAACCAAATACAATTTATTTTCGATTTTTACGATAGTTTCCTCTTTTATTAATGTATGTTTTAACTTTATTATTTATACACCTCTGCCTAACCCTTCGGGGATTACTGGTTTGATGATGTTATGTTTTAATTAATTATGATTTTGAAATGATATTATAATTATGAGGAAAATGTTACGTAGTTCTTTCAATACCTTACATCATAAAACAATTTTCATTACCTTTTCTTTTTTCGTGTGGTTAGTGACTTACCTGGTGTCAGAGTTTTTATGCCGCCCATGGCATGGGCCTCTGACTTGGCTACACATGCCGTCTAGAAATATCTCTCCAGGGTTGCGGGTTTCTCCGAAAGGGATACCGTGGCCCAGGCACATAGGGCATATAATATCGGAAGGTTCTCAATTCCGGAACTGAGTTCCAATACTGTAGATCTGATTCCGGAATTAAAAAATTAAATATATAAATTAATTATAGTAAATTTTTAAGTTTGTTTCAAATCAAACAAGATTTATAATTATATCAGTCTTTTAATTATTTTTAGTAACAAATTAAACATCTTTCTCCCTTATTAGGTACTCTAATTAAACATTGGCCGTCTAGCGGCTTGTGGAAAGTTCCACAGTCTAGTTTGATTGCGTTTAGATAAAATAATAATCAAAATATCAAAAAATTATGAATATTGGAATTCCGATATTACTCCCCTCAATTCCGGAATGCAATACTGGCACACAGGCAACTGAAGGAACACGGGTGGGATTTAGGCTGACCCCACATTTGGCGTGCGCGATCCACGGGCGTGAGCGTCGGGTGTTGCCGCCGTGTGACGTGTGTGAGGTGTGCGCGCGGCGCTCGCCTTGGCGTTTAACCCCTTTCAGACAAGTCAGTCACAATTTGGCCAGTGCCGTGTTAGCACACGTCGTTGCGTTACTGTTCTACAATTACTAACAAATTGGACTCAGACGAGGAAACACTACTGTTAGCTTTGCTACTAAAAATAAATAAGACACGTAATAAAAAGACTAAACGCCTCTGGCAAGATACATTATGGTCTTCTTGTTCACAAGAAAGTGATTACTATATTTTGTATTACTTTTTTTTGCGGCGGGGATAGCGGGCGAAGGGGTAAGAACGCGACTCGAGCGTCGCGAGCGCGCCGCGCGCACGCTGCACGCACGTCACACGGCGATAACACCCGACGCTCACGCAGCGCGCGCGCGGCGCTCGCGCTTCTCGCACGCCCTTGGATCGCGCACGCCAAATGTGAGGTCAGCCTTAGTCAGTAAAAGTCTGACACCCCGCTCCGCCCAGAGCGAGAGAAGTTATTTGATAATTTCCCACCCAAAGAAAATAGAAAGGCATGCCTGTTTCGATACAAAACGCAAATGAGTCCGAAAAGTCAGAGGTGAGTGCCTTGGGTTCGTACTCGAGACCTATGACTTGGCAGTCCGACGGTCATACCACCAAGCTATCACTGCTTTATTTTCATTAGCAATTCCATGAGAATCATAATGGTGACTGGTTTATGTAAGTATTGCCTTATCGCCAACATGGTTATAGGAAGTGTAATCATGGGTATGACTGCAAATCGATTACATTATAACGTCTCCGGTCTCTTAATATTTAAAAATACGTTGATAAACCGTTTATTTTTTCAATATCAATTTGAATTGATGGCTGTTCATTATAAATTCTTACCTAATGCTATACGCTTTGTGAATTTTAATTTTATGACGTGCGTCTATTTTCAGCAAATACTATAAAGCAGTTTTAAAATTCTTTATCGTGTTTTCTTTAAGGATTCGAGTTTAGAAGCAAAGTACAGTTGCACAGGACATAAATAGGTCGTCACTTATTTTTTTGACTACCGTATTAGGCCAAGCTCGGAACTGGCTTCAGATATATTCTCACAATGGAAGGAAGTTCACAGACCGTGCGTCATCGCGCGTAAAAAAAGAACATAGTGATTATTATACTCTGTGGTAAAAAAGTTAAAAAGGCGCGAACGCATTTGATATTTTATTTTTTTAAAGGCACTGGCCGGGGCGGATTATTCAAAAAAGTATCACGTGTTGCATTCGAAATTCGAATAGTCCAAACATAGAATATATTGTTTGTTTTTAAAGATGTGTTTTATTTGCGTTGGAATAGCTCTATGGTCGTTATATTTTGGTTATGGGCGTTAGTCGATGAATAATGTTATGCTACTGCAGTAATAAATGATTACATTTGAATAAATTAGCATGGTATTGTAGTGTAAAAAGCAACTTGTAATTCAAAGATCTCTACGCTGTTTTGGCTCAACCCAAATTAACCAAACTAAAATCAATTAGAATCTGTTTTTAAAACTTATTGCTAAGGTAAAATCATATTCTACTAAAGTTACTCATTAATTTTCCATGTGTATATTTTCACAGTTTCTATGGCAGTCTGTTTACAGAGCATCGCGTATGAATAGAGTTCTAAAAGTCGCATGTCACTGACCTATTGGACGACAACCTAACAACGTTACATCTTCACACACCTTAATCTTTAAAACAACGTTGCAAAGTTCATAATCGTTTAAACCAGGAGTGTTATTTGAAGGCTGTTAAGGTTGGCTGGCTGTCAGAAGTCCCGGACAATAGCGTTTCGCGTCACACAACTGCATTGGAGGGTTCCGAATCGGTGCATGTCATTATAATGTATAATAAACCCTCGAATGCGTTTGTAAGACCCGGTGTTTCCACCGTGGAATGTCAAAAGCAGACTAATATTAGGATACGGCGCTTTTTCTGAGATATATACTTACTTATATTATTACTTTAACAGCCTATCAGTGGGTATATTCATGAAAATTAAAAACTTTTAATAAGGGACCGAGGGCCAATACTGATATATTTAATGTGCTGTTTCATACAGAAATGTAATACAGAAGCTTTTTCCCCAAATTTCGAAGTTGTCCCATGGAACAATTTGTTTCCATTCAAGAGTGATGTCGTCCTAAAAAATTCAAAATTCAAGGGAATGAACAAGAGTTTATACCTGTGCGTCAGTAATATCATCAGATCATCAATATATTATCCAACCATTAACAAAGATGAAATATTATTTATTTTCAACCGTACATTGCGCCAGTCTACTGAATTTGATCTGTCTCTGATGGTTCAGGAGTGGGCGTTTACGTGCCCTGACGTCTCTTCAAGCAAAGTTCCCGCATAAAATAAAATATATCAATTGAATTAGAAGACATAACGTGCATACAAAGGAACTTAGGAGCTATTTCATGCAACTAATGGGTCGTAGAAATTTTATGGACTAAAATTCATATTAAAGGGGTTAAATGCCCATAGTTCAGGATTGATCGTTTCTTCTTACCAGAGGGGGATTAAGAAATCTATAGTCTATTTGGCGCGAATGAGTTATCTGTGGAACTGTCATGGCCGTCTTTCCCGCGTCAGATAATCTGCAGTGCTGGGAAAAAGCGCTTGACACTACGGAAAATGGGTCCTAAGCAGATGGGATCTCGAGATATGATCAACATAATAAGAATAATGAATGTAATAGTAACTGTTTAACTAAAATGGAGTAATAGTTATACTTGCAAAATGCATAACATCCGTTCATGCAGATTTCGTATTACTCATAAGTTATACTACATTTCTTAGAATTGGTAATACTGCACTTAACAGCTAAGTGAACGGTCTTATGCTAAAATCACTACGCTTTGTAATCGCAATAAGTTATTAGTATTTAGAATTCCTACAGAAGGACTCTAATCACTGCAGGACCCTAATTGCATATCGACGGTTAAGAACCAATAGTGTCTATCTCAGTTTTTTACGTTTTTCACTTTTTAATGCAGGTAGATTTAAAGTTTAATTTGGCTTGGCCTACAGAGGCACTTATCTCAAAATTCACAAAATTGTTGTAGTTATTCGCTATAGAAATACCATCTAAGTTAAGAGCGCGTGTATTTTTCTGCCAATACTGTTTATCTCTTCTCTATTGCGGCTGTACCTCGCCGCATCTAGCGTGAGACTGACAAATTGGCAAGTGGCAGGGCAGTGCGTGCGGTTCGAGGATGCGACAGTGATAGATTAGAAAGAGACAGTTTATTGTATTCAAAAGTCGCAAGGGAGTAGTGTCAGTTGTTCGCTAGATGTTCTGTGGTCAGTTGTTTCTGTGCGAGTTTCGACAAGTTTGGTAAGTAAGTAATTTTGCAACTATAATATTAGTAAAAACCCATTTTAAATGATTCTATTGATACAATTTTTGATTGAGAAGAAAGTTTTGTGTTTGATTACATATTTAGCCGAAAATTATGCAAAATGTATCTATGTGTTAAGTGCAATTGTTGATAAACAAACAACTAGTGTTGAGATAGATATTATTTCCAGAATTTATTTCGAAGAATCATATTTGTAATTGTGATTATATCATTTTTATTCCAGTAAAATGGCTAATCGGTTAAAGGGATTTAGATCAAACAAGATCTTGAGTCTATTGAAGGCTGAACATGAACCTAATAATGTTGGACCTGACGGTGAGTTACTTTTTATTATCACAAGCTTTTATTTTATTTGCAACGTTCGCATGCAAGTATGTATGTTCGTAGGAGATTTCATTTAATGAATTGATATACTTTAAACTGATGAACCTGTGTATTTTACAGATAATACAACAAAAAACATAAAACCTGGATCCTCTGCACTAACACATAATAAAAACTTTGATCCACCTATGAAACAAATTGTTATAGATAAGCATGAGCGCATTCTTCTGGAAAAACAAAATATTTTCAGAATCTGTTTAAAAAATCCGAAATCTTTATCATTAAGTGATTTAACTCAAGATGACCAGAAACAGTCTACCAAAAGACCACTGTCTGCGCCTCCAAAAGATATAATATTAGACTATTCCTGTGTAAGCCCTTCAATTGCATTTGGCTTTTATTTTAATGATTACCCACAAGTTAATGAAGAACCACAGGTGCAAAATATAAATGAAAGTACAACAGACTGTGAAACAAGTGAAGATGATTACGGAAATGTTAATGAAGGCCGAAAACGTCGAAATATAGCGAAAAAAGATGAATGGAAAAAACTTGCAGCCCAAAGAAAAAGAATGCGCGGCGAAGAATATTTAGGGTATTCAAAGCCTCGAAACGAGAAAATGCGGCAAGACCAGATACGACCAGCTAAGCAAATGGGTGATGCATGCACTTCGGACTTTTGCAGAAGAAGCAAATTCAGAGGTTGTAATAATTTTGAAGAAGACACACGCAAATCCATTCATAGTTACTTCTGGAAACATCTTAATTGGGGCGAAAGAAAAATGTATGTCAGAGGACATGTAAACCGGACTAGGACTACTCAGAAAACGAAAGGTGAAGAACCTTCTCGCCGAGAGGGCACATTAAGTTATTTTTTGCCTAAACCAGGGAATGAAGGTAAAATTCAAGTTTGTAAGCAAATGTTCTTGAATACTCTGTCACTGAAGCCTACCACTGTTCAGCTGTGGGTAAAAGACGCTAGTTTCAATGTGGACACAGCAAATCAGGAGAATAGCCAGGTAAATAGACAAAATGCAAAGATGGTAGCCTTAAATGACTATTTTAAAAGTATCCCAAAAATGCCATCACATTATGCTCGTAAGGATACTAGAAAACTATACTTGGAGCCTGTATATCGTACTATATCTGATGTATTTAACGCCTATAAACAACATTGCAATGACATAAATATACCTGCTGTATCTAGATACACATTTGATAAAAGTTTTAAACATAATAATTTAGCAATATATACTTTGAAAAAAGATATGTGTGATATTTGTGTTGGCCATAATGAAGGTAATATCGATGAGCATATTTATCAAGAGCATCTTATAAAAAAAAATAGAGCCAGGGAAGAGAAGGCAAAGGATAAAGAGGATGCAGCAATGGGACATTGCATTTTATTAACGATGGACCTAGAATCGGTTAAAGTTTGCCCTTACTCCACGGCTAGCGCTTTATACTTTAAAACGAAACTGACATGCCATAATTTTACACTCTTTGATTTGACTTCACGCCATTGCACATGTTACTGGTTCACAGAAACGGCAGCAGACCTTACTGCGAGTACTTTCGCGTCATTTGTGATAGACTACTTAGAGCGCCATTGTCTGCCGAAGAAAATGCCAATAATTATTTATTCCGATGGTTGCACGTACCAAAATCGGAACGTTATAATGGCAAATGCGCTTTTGAACTTAAGTATAAAGCACAAAATCACCATCACCCAAAAGTTCCTCGAACGTGGTCACACTCAAATGGAGTGTGATTCGGTTCACAGTGCGATTGAACGGAAGCTCTCAAATCGTGTAATTCATTTGCCATGTGATTATGTTTCGGTAACTAAAGAAGCAAGGGCATCAAATCCCTACGAAGTAATTCAGATTGACCATGGTTTTGTGAAAAATTATGCTGATACATCTACTTGGCTTTACAAAACTATAAGGCCAGGACGCAAAGCTGGTGACCCTACTGTAACAGACTTAAGAGCTATTCTTTACAACCAAGAAGACACTATTCAAGTAAAACTACATTACGACCAGGATTGGTTTGCCTTGCCACAAAGACCAAAAAGATATAACCCCGACGTGTCTTATTCGACCTTAAATGAAAATATGATTCCCATAACTGCCTCGAAGTACCAGCACCTCCAAGAGCTCAAACAAGTTCTACCAAGTGAATGTCATAATTTTTATGATACACTGCCCCATTTGTAGTATGAGTGTGTGTGTGTGTGTCAGTGTATTTGTTGTTTGTTTCTGTTTTTACTAAAAATAATTTTGAAGATTCGATTCAGTTATTTTGAAGATTTTTTTAGTTACTTTAAAGTATTTTTTAGTTATTTAGAAGTTTTTTTCAGTTATTTTAAAGTTTTTTTGCTTATTTCGAATATAATATTTCATCTTCATTGTGATCATTATTAAAAAATGTGATTTTTTCATTGTGTTGTTTTATTTCAAAAACGGCTAACTACTACTTATTTAAAAAATATTTACACTAATAAAACCAATACCACCTAACTCACGTTAATTGTAAATTGGACAATCTTAACCTAATGCTAGGATATATATCGCATTTCAGCCTATTTTTTCTATTTTTACATATATAAACATTTCATGTATCTTTCTATTCAAAGCCGAGAAATGTTTTTTTTATCTCCTGTAAAGTTAACTTTATTGAGATAGACACTATTGATTCTTAACCGTCGATATGAAGCAATGGATTAGAAATTTCCTTCAAAATCTTTCGGATTGTGATATGAAAGTGTGTAACGCAATTAGGCTGCTGCTTGTCTTGACATAACCCCAGATCCCCAGTCGCCTTTTGCGACAAAATCATGTCACATTTTTGTCGAATCCCCTCGTACAGAGTTCATCCGTGAGTTATGTCTTGCTTGTTAAGAGTGATGTAGGTGCCAGAATAAGCAAGGTTTAATATTTGCTTAGTATTCATAATAGCTACTCGCAACATTTAGTCTTCCGTGGTTTCCGGTAACAATGAATCATCCAACGGAAGTGCGTTGATGTTAATCTTGGTTACGACAGCCAATTCGAAACCATGCTAATTATTACTTAACGCATTCATGAATTCGCGCCTGCTTTCCATGGAGGTGGGTAAAAACTTCATAAGTAATCGGAGCAATCATTACTGCATTTTTTTCTGAAGGGAGTATTCTTGTGGATACACATAGGTTTTCGCATTCTCCAAATACCTGGCATCAGAAAATTACCTAGAACATCCATTATTTTTATCTGTTGTATCGGCACGCGACCAAAAATCAGTATTTTAAAATATGGCTTCTTGTGTAGGCTATTTTAATACACCAATTCAGTCCGGTCAGGTAGTGGTTCCATGGTTATCTCAGCACACGTCGATTTGAACATTTAACTCGTGTACAACTCATAAACTAACACCCATGTTTATTTTGATTTAGTACATGAAGACGAAATGTAGCGGAACAACCGTCATTAATTTTGCGTATTCGAGGAAGGAGCTGTCATTTTGTGAATAAATATAGATTTAGTGTGGAGGGCTCTGTAGTTTCTGGCTAAGAATAGACAGATCCCTTCCCATGAGTTGTACGAGATTGTAGAAATTGATTTAGGCTTATTGAAGATAGATAGAAAGCTTTTCAATGTGCCTGCCACTGACTAAACATCCGACGCACCCTGTGAAAGAAGGAAGATATACAACATTATTTTTAGTATATGCTAAACCTGAATATAGTTTGTTCAGAATAAGTAACTGAATCGATTCCAATAGTTTTTACACCATGTTATATTTTTTCCCAAAAATATTTAAAAAAGGTTACAAGTTGGACACCGAGCGACACTAAGTACCTATCCGCACTTGACCATTACGACAAAGTCCAAAGCCTGCAAGTGTGATGGAAAATGTTATCACCAGTTAATTACAATAAAATCGTCGTACGATTAGATACCTACTGCCAAATTAATATTATTATTAATGAACGCAAGGCGCGCCGCGTGGTGAGCATGTTTTTGTACGGACAATCAGGTAACATAACAATCTTATAACTTTGTTATTTTACATGATACAGTTTTCAGTACAATTTTGTACATAAATTCTTTACATAAAAATACTAGACACGTGTTTCGGGTTTCGCATAAACTAAAATTAATGTTGTAGTTTATTTGGTACATCCACAACATACACAAAAAAAAAAAAAACTGGAGTGTGTTTATGACCACACGGTAGAAGTACAGAACGTCACTCAATACTCAAGCATTACTTAAAACTAGTTTTAACCAATCAAATGGCTTGAATCTAGTTTTAAGTAATACTTGAGTATTGGTTGACGTTCTGTAATACGGGCCTAAGATTTACGACTGGAACCGAGTATACGCGATTCAGCGCCGAGTATACGCGATTCAGCGCCGAGTATACGCGATTCAGCGCCGACGATATGCGATTCAGCGCCAAGTATACGCCATCAGCGTCACTGACCGACTGGAGGCGAATATACCCGACTCAACGTCACCGACCAAGATCAAGTCATCATCTCCTAGCCTTTTCCAAACTATGTTGGGTTGGCTTCCAGTCTAACCGGATGTAGCTGAATACCAGTACTTGACATGGGGCGACTGTCTATCTGACCTCCACAGCCCAGTTACTGGGTAATACAATACCTTGATAAGACTGGTTGTCAAACTTTCGGGCTTCAGACGACCCGTAACGACTGTCACAGATCCACGAATGACAGCCGGGATCGACGGCTTAACGTGCTTTCCGAGGCATGAAGGGGTCTCGGTATGTAAAGATCTGATCGATTGATCCGTGCGAAAGAAAGAGCGCAAAGTGCGCCTAAAGACGTTTTCACTTCAAAATATAATATTGTGAGTCTCACGGCTGCGCCAATTAGGTCCAGTTTCGCAAAATAGTAAGTTACCACCTTGCTGACTGGCAAATATTTTTGCCACGGCGGCATCTACAACGCCACATGCGAACTACGCATCACAGACACACAAATCACACGAATCCTGCATCGCGCAATCAGAGTTTACCGCGCGACTAGCATACCTATACAACATCCCACCATCGATTGTCTGGCAGTTGCCCACCAGACACAACACCCGTCTGGTCGAACTTTACACCCTGATCCTCATACCTCTATGTTCTATTTAGATGCAATCTAATTGTCTGTCATCATAAAGATTTATTATTAAAACTAAACATTAAAGGCCATATAATCAGTGACCACTAACCAGTTAAAGCTAAATCAGTGTAATATTATGGCAATCTTGCGCAGAATGTTGATTGCGCTTGCACATAGAAGGTGACTAGGAACGCAACTATTTCTGTCTTTGTGTATACTCGCCCTGTTATGGTATGACCAAGTTGGAGACGGTTTTCCGTAAACAAAAATGTTATTTGATTCCAGATTGATCGCAGTAAGTAGTTTTGCAACATCTGTAAATTGGTTGAAAAAAATACTTTGAGGAAACAATTGGAAACAATCAATAGGATTTCGTTGTTTACATATCTCGTCTCCGCTTAGCTTTAGTGGATACGGTTGAGCAGAGAGGAGAGGAGATGTCGCATATTAGCTTAGCGAGAACCAAAAGGAGATGTGAGTGGCGTGCGGTGAGCGGCAGCGCTAGTTCCACCGCGGCGTACAACCCACCGCGCAAGACCGAGTGTGCGTTCATCTCAACATCCAACGCTCGCCACAAGGCACTCGGCTCCGCTCTAGCCAGCCGGTCGATTCTGTAAAAATCTCACCGTGAAAACTTAGGTGAAGTGATCTCGAAAAGAACTGTCATTCCATCTGAGACTAGGGATTGACACTGATAGCTCATTAATTCAAGCTCACTTCACCTAGGTTTTCACGGTGAGATTTCTACAGAATAGCACTGCAGTACACATCTCTGCTGCCAGTGCGCAAACCCGCACTCCTCCTGTGGATATACCCTAGCTGTTAAGCATCTCCTCTCCTCTACGCTTCGCACAATTAAATTATGAAACTAGATTCATTCGGTGTTTCCTAACCGACTAGTCTGAGAAGGACAGAAACAAACTCAGAGGTCACAGTCTCTTAAAGTCCTGCAGACAGAAAGGGTTGAAATATTAAAAAAAAAACCCGCAGGCGTTGCTACTATGTATCTTCTATACAGGGTGGAATTTTGTAATGCCACCTGAAGGGAAAGTCTTAGTCCGATTTTAGTCGGTTCGATTCCCGGGTATGGCAAGCGAATTTTTGAAAATCTTTGAATGCAGTTTTGTTTCTATTGAAAAATAAAGGAAGTTTTCTTTGAGTAAAATTTTCTATCTGCAGTATTAAGAGTACTTTCCCTTCAGGTGGCATTACAAAATTCCACCCTGTATATCTATACATGTATACAAATTAATTCAAATTAATTTATTTATTATTATTAATCTTATACAAGAGCGGATTGGAAATTGAAGTTTCTGTTTGTAACATAAAAATAACAGCTTTTTACAAAATGCATAATTATGAAAGTATCTACGGGACTATAATTATATAAAAAATCATTTTTTTAATTTGTCTGTTTGTCGGTCTGTCTGTCTGTTCCGGCTAATCTCCGAAACGGCTGGACCGATTTTAACGGGACTTTCACTGACAGATAGCTGATATTATCAGAAGTAACTAAGGCTTTTATATTCGACTGACTGCTGCCCCCAGGTTCACCAGCGTGGATTAAAAAAAAAATTGTTACTTCACAAACAGACACTTCAATTTTATTTATTTGTATAGAAAAAGGCACGCGGGCGAAGCCGCGGGCAGCAGCTAGTTGTGTACAAGTATAGTGGTTTAAAAAGCTTCTGCTCAATTGTTAATTGTTTAAAATTGTTTCTGCATAGGGGTTGTTTGATAAGATGCGACGATGCTGCGGGTGTAACAATACTAAAGATTTGGTTCCCTACGACAGCGGCTTTCATGATGGCAGCGGGGTTTGAATAAACACACCGACTTATTTTCATAATTAAACTGACGTTTCGGTGACATCATTCGACGGTAAATTGCGGAATCTATAATATGTAGCGGCCACTGCTGTCTTAGAAAACCCTAGATTTTAACAATACTTAGAAAACCTGCAGGGCAGCATGTGGCGAGCTGTTGGGCAGTAGCGACCCTGAACACTGACGAGGAAAATAGAGCTTCCACCTAATTCTTGCCTTTATTGGCCAGCTTGAGTGGAGATCTTGACCGTACTTCTGGGATTGTCCTGATAGCCGTGGAATATCCTGATATGTCCTGATAGCCTCCTTGTCGCTTCGTAGCGACAAGGAGGCTATGTGCTAGCGACCGTTTTCGGGGCCCATTATTGAGCGTGCAAGTCACCCCTTACCATTTTATCTGTGTATTGTATTTAAAACATTGGTCAGGCAGGGAGATGTCTTTCCATAGTTCTAGGTAACCAGTCCACTTTAGCTACTCAAACCCATAATCCAATATCTTTGTTTCCATATCCTGTAATAGTCCTGCAGCAACCGGGGGTTGTTCTTGAGGTAGGTACAGACACATTGTGCATGCAGGGATAATCGCCGGTTGGTGCCTCCTCATCATTAAAAATTGACTAAGGGGCCTCTGCGAGTTGGCTTTGGCCCTTCGTACGCCTTTCGAAAGGTCCGGGACCCCAGGGTCCCGAGATATGTCTAAGTTTTATGCTGCAGAAAAAAGTTTAAATAAACCTTGCTTGCATTTCATAAGTTTATTATTGTTTTGTGGACCGTTGTTAGTAGTCCTTTGCATAAGAATGTGATACCTATGTTGTTCAGTCCAAGACAATACATTAATGCCTACCTGTATTTATTTATGAAGTAGGTAATAAAATCATTTGCATTGGAATGTAGAATTAATAAATATAATTATACAGGGTGATAAATCTTTATTAGTATGAACTATAATCTGGTTTAAAATTCAGAGTCAAATAAGACCACGTTAGACTCCGTAAAGCTCATGGTGCAAGCGTTATCGAAATCTATTTGATCCACGTTAATACGCTAGCGAGTTTAACGCTAGCGAGTAATTTTTCGATAACACTATTCTTGGTAGACATACAATAACATTGCGTTATCATTTGTCCATAGAAAATCCATTTAGCACGAACTGCTATGGTTTTCAAAGCAGTAGCAATATTTGCTTTTTACCGTACAAATGTGCAAGGATCGGCAAATTACATTATGAAGCCAAAGGACTATCGAATATGACTTCGACTTGCATAGTCTGGAACGTAAGCTCTTCGATTTTCGACTTTATACCATAAGTTTAAAGTTGCAAGTGCAGTGGAAGGCTATCGCATCGCACATTTTAGATACTCTTCGGCCGTAACTTTTGGATTTCCAATTCGCTTAAGAATATATTTGAGAGCGCACATTTGTGCTTTAAAATATTTTTATTCTCTTTTTTATATCATCATCAATGCGTGCGACCTGCATCCTAATTGTGTAACACACTATCAATCACAATCTGAATGACTTGCTAATTGCTAATTGGTAATTGAAGAATATTGCTAATCCATTGCTTCATAATTATGTTCGACAAATTTGTCTGCTTAACAACTTATATAACGCAATGAATGTTGTTGGACTGTCAAAATGAAACCCATTGCTACTGTGTGTTACGCTATTATCCCGCAGATAATAGGGACGATGACTAAAAAAATTTTTTTTGCTCGTCATGTAGATTATAAAAAAAAATTAGGTCAAGTATTTTTTTTTTTACATAATCAAAACATTACGGCGATACATTGAGTTCAAATGTGGCATGACGTCACTGCTCGCTAGATTTTATACTTAGCTGTGACATAACGAGCCCCACTCCCCAAGTTTAATGTGTTTATTTAAGTCATTTTTTATTAATATGATTAAAGCAAAAAATACGTATCTAATATTTTTTTATTATCTGATTGACGGACTAAACGGTTTTTCTTTTTTTTTACCCAGGACACATCCCTACTATATGAACGTAAACGCAACAAAAGAAGGATATGTAAGGAATGTAGCAGTCGGCGTTCTGTAGTTGGCGCCATGAAAAGAAAGCATGAGTTTATATGTATAGTATGTGTATCATCAATGTAGCCTATTCAACCCAGTCTTTTCGAACTTTATTATAATATGATCGACAGCCCCTTAGGCACCTGTTTTGAACCCCTTGAAACTTAACTTATCTATGTAGGTATAGTAAGAAGGGAATTATACAGGATAATATTATTATTTTTTAAGTGGCGAACGAAATACATATACGGTATAGGATGCATATCCAGTACGGCTGTAATAATCGTTCCATATTCTAAGGGCACGTCTTCCCTACCTAATGGTAATCCGCGCCCCCCGGTCTACGCCTTGACATATCAAGGAGTAGACCGGGGGGCGCCCATAGCAACATAATGGTCTCTGTAGCCCCATGAAACATGAGGCTCCAGGGGCAAGTGTGAATCTTTGGGTTCATTGTTGGTATTTGCCTCTACAAGTCATTGCACGCCTTCAGGATATGGCAAGATTTATAACTAGACACTTAATAATGCATTAAGCTCAGTCTTCACACGTTTACCTC
Organism: Dryobota labecula; assembly: GCA_947523025.1. Lineage (NCBI taxonomy): Eukaryota > Metazoa > Arthropoda > Insecta > Lepidoptera > Noctuidae > Dryobota > Dryobota labecula. The sequence goes on along the minus strand of OX383305.1, from coordinate 6,132,498 downwards.
GGTGTTAATCTCTTTAAATCTGTTAAGGTGTGACAACAGGCGATAACACAAGATTTATGGTTAACAGGATGTGGAACACCCTTTATCTTTCTTTTAACGACGATGTTTTGTAGATAGTAGGTGTGTGGCGAAATAATGTAAGAAAGCTTTATCAGGGGAATGGGAAAACATTCGGAGTAAAAGTACTGTTAGCAAAATAAATTAGTATTCAATCAGGAAAAAAAAATACCTATTCATTTGTAGTTTGTCCAAAGAACTGACAGCAGTCCTCCAATCACAGTGATCTTTATTCTCGTTAATAAGGTTGCTGCCACAATTCATATCAAATCATTGTGAAAGAAAGAAAACAAGAAAGAACATGACGCAAAGAAAGAAAATAAACACGAAAAGAACAAGTTGGGGGGAAATATGCGTCACATCCACGCAAAACGGCCATCGCTCAGCATAATGCTGCGATCCTATACGAGACAGAGCCCCAGCGCTGGTTTTCAGCGACAGCCGGCGTTGATATGATGACGTCAACCGGTGTAGCATATACCTAATAAGTTAAAAATAACAAAATAATGAATAAAGTAAATACAATACTTAGTAGTTCCGTGTGGCGCCGGACGTAAACAATAGCACCATCCCATTTCCTCCCGTGGGTGTCGTAAAAGGCGACTGTTACTTACTGAGAATGAATCATTCCGATAATTCCAACAATAGAATATTTTTTCACTTTAATTATTTTAAATTATTTAATTTAATTTATAATTCAATTTTAAGTTATTTATTTTATTTTTTATTCCTACATTTTTTATTTTTGATATGATTAATTAATTCAGATAATGATGTTATAAATCAAGTTGCTCTTAGTTTTACTGTACTTTTGTAATTTTTACATGTAAATTTTAATTTTAATATTATTATGTATATTGTTTATATTTTTAATTTGTATGTATTTCTAATTTTAATTATGTATTCAGAGCATGTGTACTTGATAATGTGTAAGCTGTGGTTACCTGTAATTGAGTGTGCATTACAGGATAATGTATTGTATACAAGTTTTTATTATTGTAAAAGATAATTGTAATGTATCTCGTTGGTAATCCTTAAATAAATAAATAAATAAATGGGCAGCAGCGTTCTCTATGCATTTTTAACACCATACTGCGATCGCCAACCCGCCTGCCAAGCGTGGAGATTACGGCAAATTCCCCCCCTTTTGGGGGAGGCCTATATCCAGCAGTGGACGTCTTTCGGCTGAAATGATGATGGTGATGATGACAATACTTAGTTATAGAATCTCTATTGCCGAAACATTAAGGTTGCTTGCTGTTGGTTTGCTGCTGTCAGAGGTAAAATATCTATGAAAGGACTGTAATAATAACTTAAAAGTTATCTTCTACAAAGAGGAATTATTAAAAGCTTGTTTGTATGGACATATTAATTGATTTGCAACATAATTCCGTCAATAAATGTCATACGTTTCCTGATATTTGTTTCCCAGTTATGATAACGTTTGTTTACGTCGTATTCTTCGATCTAATTAATCTAAATATACACCGTGAAATTTAAGTCGTCTTACAAAGACAGCCCACTTTATGTATCCAATGACTACTAATCATTCATGTAAAAATTTTTTTTTTTTAAACAATTGTTTTTTTTTTTTTTTAACTTTTATTAATTATGACGCATGACATAGTTTAAAACACCCTGTTACGAGTGCAGTCCGAGCCTTGTGTTACAAGGGCGCCGCAGAATGGAGCGGCGACATCTTTATCAGAGTTCATTCAACCTAACGCAAAAATGTGTTTCTTACTATTGCAACTTAAACTTAATCTAAATCAATTCTGCGGCGCCCTTGTATCACAAGGCTCAGACTGCACTCGTAACAGGGTGTTTTAAACTATGTCATGCATCATAATTAATAAAAATATGGAGTTTCTTGCCCATTCTTCTCCATACATAACTACCTTTTGGAAGGCGCAACTAGAATCTATTAACTATTCATGTAATTTTTGACGTTCAAAAGTGCATCTTCGTGCCTATTTGAAATAAATGATTTGACTTTGACTTTGACTTTGAATAAAAAAATAAAATGTAAAAAAAAAAATTTTTTTTACATGAATGATTAGTCGTCATTGGATACATGAAGTGGGCTGTCTTTGTAGGACGATTAAAATGCCACGGTGTATAAAACAATGTCGGGTTAGTTACACCATTTATAACTCAAGAACGGCTGGACCGATTTGTATGATGCATAGCAGAATAACTATTAAAACTGGCGAAACATTCACGAAAAAAAATCATCATCATCATTTCAGCCGAAAGACGTCCACTGCTGGACATAGACCTCCCCTGATTGGGGGGGTTTGCCATAATCGCCACGCTTGGCAGGCGGGTTGGCGATCGCAGTACGAGTATGGTTTTAAAACCGCATAGAGAACGCTGCTGCCATTCTCTAGTAAGTCCCTTAGTCGCCTTTTACGACACCCACGGGAGGAAATAGGATGGTGCTATTCTTTACGTCCGGCACCACACGGTACATTGCATTTGCTTTTCATTCAGTAGTAATTCTTTACTGAGATTTTTACTCAAAGCAACTTATCGACGCTTCATGGGCTTTCCCAAAAACATGAAAAGGTACAATAACATCGGTGATAATTGAAATATTTGTTAATGCCAAATACGTAGTGCTAAAATGTCTGACTAACTGAAAAGATGCTAATACATATTAAAATGAATAAAATCATACTCTTTTGGCACAATTGATCAATTTGCACTTTATTTTGGCAACTAGCTGCAGCTGCAGCCCGCGGCTCCGTCCGAGTTGATTTTTCTAAAAAGCCTAAGTTACTTATTGTAATATCAGTTATCTGCCGTTGTAAGTTCCGTCAAAATCGGTCCAGCCGTTTCGGTGATTAACCGGAACAAACTGCCAGACAGACACACAGAAAAAAAGTGTTTTTTTTTTTTTTTGTTATGTGTACGTACTTTCATAAGCATCCGTAGTAATATTATAAAATGTGAAAGAACTGTCTGTCTGTCGGTCTGCCTGTCTGTATGTTACGTTTTCACGCCTAAACCGCTGAACCGATCGTCATGAAATTTGGCAGAGATATAGCCTGGGATATGGAGAAGGACGTAGGCTACTTTTTTACGCGATAACCGACACGCACGCGGGCGGAGCCGCGGACAAAAGCTAGTAGTATAAAGCTATTATTTTGTTGAGACTACAAACCTATGGTACAAACAGACACTTCAATATTATTTCTTTGTGTAGATATAAACGTCAAAGACCTTTTTTGTCGCGACTTTTCCAAGAATATAACCATAACAATTTTAGCGACCGCTAAAATGGGCAGTAGTTCCGACTACAAAAATTGTTCTTTCTATAATTTTAAGTCAACAATTTCATTGTCATGTCAACCTAGGAATGACTGCTGTTCACACATCACGCTATTTTGTGGAAAGCTATAAATAGCTTGTTCTAACTGGGCCAGCCCAAAACTGGCGGGAGCGCGATGCGTGTGGTATTCAGCTATTTGCCCATTTAGGACATTGCTGGCTAAGTCTTAATTAAATGTTACAAATATGTCCTCTAAAATGTTCGTTTGTATACTAAACCCAATGTCGAGAAACCTTTGTTTCAACTGCCTTTCTAATAACAACCAACTGAATTATTTACGGTAACTTCTAAATTGTAACTTGCGGCAACTCATCTTCTAATTCTAATTGTATGCTTTTTGCTTCAGACTTCTTATGCCTTTTGAATGAAACTCAAACTCAAAGCATTTATTTCAAATAAACCAATTACAGGCACTTTTGAATTGTCAAGGGGTCGGTTTGTTGCCCATTCCAAAGCGTAGTAGGACTAGTAGGTTCCTATGGAGAAGAACGGGCAAGAAACTCCACGGACACTCTTTTAAAACAAAATATTGTTACAAAAAATGGGTTACATCATTCATGTTGAAGTTATACATGTGAGAACAATGTAGAAAGACGTGCACGTTAGAAGCGTGCGTAATTCAAAAATTAAAATAAGTCGTGGCAGCTAAGAGTAGACCAGTCCCAACTGACGGCGCCCGTTCACGAACATGACGCATGGATTAGCACCATTTAGCTCAACCATTTTGAAGGGAACTTAATGATCCAACACACACGCCACCACTAATCAGGGAGTTACCAAAGCCTAACGAAGTTATATTGTGCATGCTGTGGTCTCCTATAAGTGAAGGAGTAGGTACACCTGCTTAGTACTTGATGTTGCCCTTTATTTATGTGTACATCTTTTGTTGGAGATCCTAAATAAATAATAAGTTATCAGCTATAAGACGTCAAAGTCATGATCTTAGGCAAGCTCAGAGGCACAGGTCTGTAAATTTTGACGATTACAAGTGCCTTTTATTTAATGAGGGGCTTATGGCTAAGTAATTACAGCCGCGAGGTTCGATCAGGTTAAGCTACGCTTGCCGCGGTTGGGCCGTGGATGGGTGACCATCCCTACATACCTAGACCGAGACCCCTCCGTGCCTCTGAAAGTACATTAAGCTGTTGGTCCCGGCTGTCATTTGTAGATCTTTGACAGTTGTTACGGTTCGTCAGAAGCCCGCAAGTTTGACAACCAGTCTTATCAAGGGGTATCGTATTTTAGCGGGATTGTCCGAAAGGGGTACCGCTGCCCCGGAACATAAAGGGCCAAAGAAGGAACACGGGTGGGTTTTAGTCAGTAAGAGTCTGACACTCTCTTCTGCTCCACCCAGAGCGGGAGGGGTCATTTGATGATTTCAAATCCTCAAAAAAAAAAAAGGGGTATCGTACTACCCGGGAACTGGGTTGTGGAGGTCAGATAGGCAGTCGTCCCTTGTAAATTACTGGTATTTAGCTGCAACCGGGAAGACTGGAAGCTGACCCCATCATAGTTGGGAAAAGGCTAGGCAGATTATGATGACAAGTGCCTTTTAAGGACCTAATTACATGAAATAATATTTGAATTTGCAAATGATTTGGCTTTATTTAGTCCTTAGGCAACATCCACTGGCATAATAAACTGGATCATATCCTCTTGATCCTATCTTCCTCTTTGTGCTGGGCCTTTCATTGTGAGCAAATGTTTTGTTTTTAAGGCGAGGTTTCTTGAAGCGTGCATTCTTGTTCTTGAGGTGGCATAGGGGCGCGAGTAAATTGTGCCGTGAACTTCGTTAATTTTGGGTTGAAAATTATGTTTTACGATATTAACAATGTTAAACCCGACGGACATTACATCATTATAGACGTTAATTTTGATGTGATTTTCAATACATAAAGTAGTATAATATTGAAATAAAATGAGTTTTAATCTACAAAATAAGGGTATGTTTGGTTTTTTTTTCTATCGAGCGATATTTGTCCAGTTATCTAACGAGTACCCGACGTACCTACAGAAAGGTCTCAAAAGCAACATATAATTTTTTTCACGTGTTTAATCATTACCGTTTCTCAATAAAATGGCACTAAAATTACATTAACCCAAATCCCAATCCAACTACAAATGCTTCCGAGCGTGACAAATAAAGTGACTTTGTTCTAAAGACAGCCCATCTTATAATTTCAGTTTGTATTCCATCTGTAACTGTGATATCATAATTTAGATCTCAAGGCCAAATTGTTTTAAGGTTATCATGCAATATAGTTTCCTTTTAAGAGATAGAGTTATTCGTGCCTCGTTGCTCAGTCCTAAATAATGTGTAATTAAAGTGTCCAAGTCGATTTCATTTTATTCTGACGGTGTTACATCCGGTCCAATTGCTGCGCTCTTGATCTTAATGAAACTGGATTTCTCTAAACTTGATACAATTGGCTAAGTTAAAGACTAGTGAATGTTACTTATGGACGCATAAAATACCTACTCCTAGTACGAGTATACATAATGGATTTAAAACTTTAACTTGATCAAGTTCGTGATTCGTTAAGTCGACGGTAACCGACTTTTAATGATTTTATACTGAAGATCACGTCTAAACGAGTAATGTTAATGATTTGGATTAAATATATGTTAAATTAAAGCATTTTCTTAGTAACTTAATATATGATTATTTTAGATCATGTATTACATAGTGCAATTAATTGAAAAGTTATGTCGCGGATAAAAAACTGAGTATCACGCAAAATCTATCAATTGTATTTTTCTGAAACCTTCACCTTTGCAAAGATAATTTAATTATTGATCTTTTAGTATACATGTTTTATTAATAAAATACCTTTTGTTTTATGTATAATAAATTAATAATGCGTCTTATTTGCTCCTAGACGGGCGAGTCCTATATTGGTTGGACGTACGACGCGTTGCGTGAGCTCAGTACAGAAAACGCAAGCTAACCACTCAAGGTCACTGGCATATATCTGGGTCTTAAAGGAGGATGGCTTCTAATATCATTCTGTAAGGGTATATAATAAAAAAATGTCTGCTTTTACTGAGCAAATGGGTTTACTATCTTGGAACCACCTGACTCATCACAAAACTGAAAAAGCAACAACATCCCTTCTTAGGGCACTACTTCGATGACAATCAGACCAAGGTCAACACTGTGTTAAATAAAAACATCAACATCTTTATCTTCCACCGTTATAACAGCTTCTTAACTCCATCTTTTCTCAAAATGATTAATAAAGGCCTTATAAAAGCGATAAAATCCACAAAGAAGTGCCCAAACAGTGTTGCTGACACCATTTTAGTCGACAACAATGGCCCTTTGTGCTTCTGCGACGGCGACTTGCGCTGGCGACGTTTTTGTACTACGTGCTTAGGTAGTTTATTTTATAGTTCAGGATATCATAGGGACTAAGGTACAGTGGCCAACACGAAACTGTCAATTTCTCCAAATGATTTTAAACTTTAAAATGTTGACGCTTAAGTTCAAAATCAAACGAATTTTTTTTACAGTTTGCGGTAACTTGATGTGCTGGCCACCATACCTATAGTAAGTTTTTTTTTTGCCACACTATTTTATTACCATGGTTTTTACATCTTGACCTCCTTCGAGTACGATTAAAGTCCTAATAATTGTAGGTCCGAAGTGAGAGTGATGATCATGCTCTATTTTTTAGAGCATGATCATCACTCTCACAACCGGATGAAAACGGTTTCATTTGTAATTCATGTACAGCGACAGACGGACAAAAAACTAATGCAAATTTCACCGCCATTTTGAATTATGACAGCTCCAAAAACATTACGCCCGCCATGACAATGTTATTAATTTCATTAATTGTAATTTTTTTTCGCACCTAATTAACATTCTGTGTACATGTTCATTCATCCGTATCTGACGTAGTAATACTAATAAAAGCCGGTCGTTGATCTAACCTAGCTACAATTTTGATTGCCATGTGATTGGTCAACGTGATGAGCGCACGCGCAGCATTGTGCACTTGATGAGGAAACCTGTCACGATCTTATAATAGAACGACCCGTCCCTGCTTCGTACGGATTTTACGACTTGACGCAACATCGAGATTTCTTTATTTTATATAATTTTCATATTATAGGTACACAAATCTAACGGAAAAAAATCTCTGATTGTTGGTGATAATCGCATGAAAATTTATTTAATTTATAATAATAGTATGTATAGATATGATGTTTATTTATAGGATTTTAGTGTCTTTCCTGTTTGTTTTGACCCATAATTAAGCTATTGATTGCGTCCACAGAACAGATAAAAGAGGTGTTGCGTCCTCCAGGCTATTTTGTTTATGCATGCTCTATGCAGGCAAAACATGAAATGCCTCACTACTTCTAAAGATCAACATTTTTGGGACGGAACGGTTTCTGCCTAAGCATTTTAGGAATTAACTCAATGTCAGTCTTGCAGCATTGAGTATAATGCCCAAAATGCCCCGACCAGACCCTATTTCAATCATTCATTATGCATTTCAGACGATGCATTTGGAGAGATTGTCATAAAGATTTTAATTCAGTAACTACCTACTTCGCATAAATTAAAAAGAAAAACTGCATATCAACACTATCTGCAATTCCTTCACGGTTTTAAAACAAAGACTTCGTGGTAACGGTAGAATGGTGTATGCTAATTAAAATTCTCCTAATGAATCATTTTATTGCCAAAGTGAATGTATTTCCTGTGCCTTTTGCTTCTATCTTTAATCTTACCTTCGTGTTCATACTCGGGGAAACGAGAAATATGAATAATTAAATACTTAACCATTTGTAATTCTTTAACCACGTTATTTCCGGTCAAAAATTGGCCACCTCCACCACTTCCGTGGTCCAACTGTACAAGATACAAGTTGTGGTGACGCCAGAAGAACCCTAAACTGAGCAGCATTTTCCCTTTTGTGTAATAGTGATAAGATAGAGAACCTCAAATGACTCTGGTCTAATGTCACGTTCTAATTGTTTCAGGACCGCCAGCCTTGGACTTCAATAAGCACAGACTAGTTCAGCCAATTGTCCATCATGGCAGAACGAAAAGAGAGATCTCGACGACGAGAGACACGGTAAGAGTCAAAAACATTTCTATACTATACAAGCCATTAGCCTTATTTGGCTTTGGAATTATAGAGGACGTCCATGATATTGAAACAGACCCAGAAAACTGAGAGACAGAGATAGACTAGTACGAGGGCTAAAGCACTCCTTTGACACCTAAGTTACTGCACATTGTATAAAACCAAATTTGTTTTTTAGATTTACTCGTACTGTACGCATTCTTCTAGTAATAAAGATTGTATTATTATTATTATATGTTTAGTACATATTTTGGGACCCTGGGGTCCAGGACCTTTGGAAGGCGTACGAAGCCAACTCGCAGAGGCCCCTTAGACGCTTTTTAATTAAATTAGGCACCAACCGACGATTATCCCTGTACGCACTATGCAAGTGCACCCAAGGACACTCGGCTGGTGTAGGACTATTGCAGGATATGGATACAAAGATATTGGACTATGGGTTTGGGTAGTTAAAATGGACTGGTTACATAAAACTATGGAAGTACTATGGCCCCTGCTTGATCAATGTTTTATTATGCACGGATAAAATGGCAGGAGGTAACTTGCACACTCAATAATGGGCCCCCGAAAACGGTCGCTAGCACATAGTGACGTAGCGACAAGGGGGCAACATATCCTGAGGTGCTCGAGGAGTAGAGAGGTATTCCACGGCTCTCAGAACAATCCCAGAGCCCGGAAGATGGTCAACATCCCTCCAAGCACTTACTGGAATACTTCCTTCCTCCGAGCACATTTGCTCTTGCGAATCTCCACTCAAGCCGGCCAATAAAGGCAAGAATGAGGTGGGAGCTCAGTTCCTCGGCAGTGTTCACTCCAGCCGGCCAATAAAGACAAGTCAGGTCTGACTCCTCACCCTAGTTATGTTCCGGTAAACTACCGGCACAGACCTAGAGTTCGGAGCGCGCAAGCCCCACCACGACGTCAACGTAGAGATACGGCGGTGGGGATTATTATTATTTATTATTAGAGATCAATCTAGGATAGACTTATAGTATGATGCTTAGAGGTATGACGAACAGGAAGATCTTACGACCAGACGGTTGTTGTGTCTGGTGGGCAACTGCCCGATGATTGATGTCGAGACGTTGTAATATAATGCTAGTCGCGCTGCAAACTTTGCTTGCGCGATGCAGGACTTTTGCGTCACGTCAGTGTAATGCGTAGTTCACATGTGGCGATGTAAATGCCGCCACAGACTTGAGAAGATTGTAGTGATGCACTAGCCTATGATAGCGTGGTATCGATACGTCTTAAAGGTAGATTGGAATGCTCTATAAAAGATGCTCTGTAAATTTAGTCGAATAAGATGCTATCGATTGGTGTTATTAAAAATGTGCAAGTCATTGATAATTTCCTCCAAATTTATTGAGCATAATAGGATATAGCAGGTGGAATTTTGTGGTTTCTGCTTCATTCATCATCATTTCAGCCGAAAGACGTGTTGCTGGACATAGGCCTCCCCCAAGCATCGCCACCTCGACCGGTTCTGTGCTTCCCGCATCCAGCGGATTCCTGCGGCTTTCATAAGGTCATCGGTCCACCTTGTGGGTGGTTTCTGCTTACTCCTATGAGAAAAAGCCGTGATTGTATGTATGTATCTATATATCTATTGAGCCTCATCTGCCAGCTCCCGAAACTTATACAGTAGGAATGACTAATGTCTACATTCCTAATGTTGATTTGAAAATCTGCGTTATTGGGAAAACATGTCAGCTTCGTTAGCATAGAACTATTTCTAGTTTTGGAATCATAAATATTGTTTTAATCATGAGTCATGGTCTCCAAACTGTGAAAATGTATGTTGATTTGATTTTAATTACTGGAAGATTGATGCGGTTATTATGAAATTGATTTGGAACCGTGCCATTGTAATCTTCAGTTTTTCTAATGTCAGTCAAGGCACTATGTTTTGATGGCCCACAATCCGGATTGGGGCTTGTAATAACAGCCACACGGGTCGATTGCTCAGGTTAAGCTTCGCTTGCCGTGGTTGGTCCGTGGATGGGTGACCATCTTTACATACCAATACCTCCGCACTACCTCTGAGAAAGCACATTAAGCTGTTGGTCCCCGCTGTCATTTGTAGATCTTTGACAGTTGTTATGGGTCGTCAGAAGCCCGAACGTCTAACAACCAGTCTTACCAAGGGGTATCGTGTTACCCAGTAACTGGGTTGTCGAGGTCAGATGGCAGTCGCTCCATGTACAATACTGGTATTTACCTGCATCCAGTTATACTGAAAATAGACTCCAATATAATTTGGAAAAGGCTACATAAATGATAAGCTGATGAAAAACTCTGATTTATAATGCCACCCGGAGTAGTAAACTTCTTCAAAACTCAAACTAGTAATCATTGTTCTCGCGCGCGCGCTTCGCTCGCGTTGAATATAATAGAGATAAAACCAGAAGATAAAGATGAGTGGTATAAGTCAAAAGAGGACTTGGTTCTGGCTGGAAAGAATGATCCGGATTGGGAAGTCAATCAAGGACAACTATGGGAAATACATGAGATTAAAGTAATTTCCTAATGAAAATGACAGTTGGAAACTTGTGATACCAGAAAATCTACGTCAAGCAATCCTAAAGGAATGTCATGATGACCCTACATTTTGTCACCTTGGTGTTAAAAAAACAGTCATCACATTGACTGCTTCTACACTGTGATGCGGAAGCGGTGCGCATCCCTGTAGCGCTATTCTGTAAAAATATCACCGTGAATTCATAGGTTAAGTGAGTTCAAAGTGAGCTGTCAATCTCTAGACTTCGTAATAGCGTCAGGTAGGATGACAGTTCACTTCAAGCTCACTTCTTATTTTCACGGTGAGATTTTGACAGAATCGACCGGCTGGTTAGTAGCAGTGTTGCCGTTCGTTAATATTTAAAGTCCCTAGATGATCTGCAAAATTCCGCTAGATATAGGAAAAAAATATTTGCTAGGAATCCGCTAGATATCCCTAGATTATGCATGTCGCCGGTCGCCAGTCTAGTCTACCTTTCTACTAGTTTGGTGTGTGAAAGTATATCTACCTATTCACAAAAATAAAACATATTTACTAAACGTAAACAAGTTATATAATTCAACCACTTAAAATCACTTTAAAAAAAAAAGTAGTTTTTTTAATTTAAATAAATTATAATACTGAGGTGTTATTTAATTCTAAACTCGCCAAACTTTTACGTTTGATGGCGAGAGGCGCTCTTTTTCATAAAACCAATGAACCACCTTACGTGCCTAGCCACTATTTATATATTATACTGTTATGGTTTAGGTACTTGTACCTAAATTTCAAATTAAGTACGAAGTCACCCAGATTTTCAATTATCATTATTAACAGCGGAAGTGGAATTATTAATGATGTCATCCGTATTTTTGTCTCATTCATTCTTAATCTTGATGAGTGAGAAAGGCAACAAAACGAACCAATTTTTATTGACTCTACAGTTCATTTAAAGCAGGAGAATTCCCGTTCAGTCCGATTCTATAGTATTACCAGAGCGCTAGACTTGAAAATCGGACATACGGATATAATTAACTTAATTTTTGTTTGGTAAGTCATGATTTTTATTTCTGAAAAAAGTCGCCAACCCTTAGGCGCCATCTCCACGGGCGAGAGAATCGCGGCGATATTCACGCTGGGCCTTCAAATAATCGCCGCGATGATAACGCCGTGTGGAGATTGATTCATAGAGCTTCTATTGAATTTGATGGCACGGCGAGACTATCGCAGCGATTTTCTCGCCCGTGGAGATGGCGCCTTAGTGCCAAAAAGTTGCTATAAGTCGCTAAATTTTTTCGAGTCGCTAGATTGAAAAAAGAAGTCCCTAAATAAATTCGAAATCCGCTAGATCTAGCGACAAAGTCGCTAAAGCGGCAACACTGGTTAGTAGGTTGCGGGGCAACACCAACAGCATCCTGTCTATGGTAGCAAGCAGGCTAGATTGTGCGTTTGTGAACCACAGCTGCAAGGTATCGGGTGGGCCTGACACCTTGCAGCAGTGTTGTCACAAATTGCTGCTGTGTTATTGTTTTACTTACGTCTTACACTGTCTTGTTGAAGTGAAAACTTCTTTAGGCTGCACTTTTTGGGTGAACAAAAATCATAGAACTCGCGTCATCGTCACCGAACGGTTTCCATGAGCTATATGTATACTGTGTATATATCGCTGCTTCAATTCTAAACTACCACAAACCAAAATTACACTTTTTTACAAAAGAGCTAACCAGAGAAGAAAAAAAACCATTTTTAGTCTAATGCTTTCTTATTTTATATCAAATATATGTATATTATGCATCGTTAAACGCGTATTTTTAAGCAGCATTTAATGTTTTAAAAAAATATGAAGGATTACGATTGTATTTTTGCAATAAAAACAATTTTTTTATTTTTTTTTATTTGTGGCACTTTTGAATTGAAGCAGCGATATGTGTACCTTTTGGGTGAACATAAATCATGGAACTCGCGTCATCGTCACCGAACGCTTTCAAGTTACTTAGTTTTCACTTCTATCGGCAGTCCTCAAAGACTGCCCCATTTTTTTTTGCTTGTATTAAATGACTAGCTTCTGCCCGCGACTTCGTCCGCGTGAAATTTCGGCCCACCCATCGCGTCGCATTCGCATCCCGTCGCTCGCCCGCGCTAAAACTTCGTTATAGCTTAGCGTTCTTTCTGACTTCCGTTCTTTTCGCTTGGCTTTTAAGGATCGTAGCGTAGATATATAGCCTATAGCCTTCCTCGATAAATGGGCTATCCAACACTAAAATATTTTGTCAATTCGAACCAGTATCTAGTTCCTGAGATTAGCGCGTTCAACCAAACAAACAAACTCTTCTTTATACTGTACTGTATAGCTTTATAATATAGCTGACCCGCGCAACTTCGTCTGGGTCACCTAAGAGAGAGAGTTGTTTAAATAATGAATTTTCTACTTATTTTGTTGCGGAGTTATTTTAAAATTATGATATCTCCTAAGATGTTGATTGAAATCGAGTGATGTCAAGGACAATTTTGTTTACATTTAAATACTTGTGATTAATAACATATTTATTTGGATAAGGATTAATATTTATGTTGATAAAACTCCTTCGCAAATAATGAATTAATTTCGAAAAAATTTGATTACTATAAAAAAAGGTTATAGTGAGTTAATCTTAAAAGATAGACATATGCTGTCGCGGACTTTTTTTTAGAACTTTTAAAGAGGAACAATTCCATAATACATGTTATTTGCGTAACTTAAACCGTTTATGCAGCGCACGCAACGGAAGCTCCCAAAAAGGAATATTTTTTCCCGTTTTTGCAACATTTTTCATTTATGCTCCGCTCCTATTGGTCGTAGCGTGATGTTATATAGCCTATAATATTCCTCAATAAATGTACTATTCAACACAAAAAGAATTTTTCAATTCCAAGCAGCAGTTCCTGAGATTAGCGCGTTCAAACAAACAAACAAACAAACTCTTCAGCTTTATATATTGGTAATAGATTATATATTAGTATATATAGATTATTATTATTCTTTAAAACCTGAAGAGTTAACCGACCTTCGTTGCAGTGTACTACAGTACAGCCCTATATATGTCAGTTAAAAACTCAATGTTAAACGCATTACCATAAGTGGAATGCTAACATTACCTTCGCTCATGCATCGCGTGTAACAGCGTATAAAAAAAAGCTATTACAATATAATAAAACTACGGAATACCATTTAGAACGGAAGTTAGCTACGCTACCGACCTCTGTTAGTAGCTGTTCAGTGACTAACAGCAAAATTGTTGTTTTCTAACGGTTCTATTGAAATTACTTGATTGTAGGCCTTTATTTTGTGGTGACTTATAATTTTATGGCTGTTTGATGGTTCTTGGTTATTTTTGAGATGCTTGGAAATGTTCTTCTCATCTGGGAGAAAAACGGTTTCGCTATCTTAGGCAGGATGCAGGTTGTTAAACCTTCCAGGTTGTTAAAGCAACGGAAACTTGTATTGTGATCAAAGCGATTATAATTATTCTCTGCCTGTTTGGAAGCAGTCTTGGAAACTACCAATACATAAATAAGAAGTAATCTATTTGTAATGTCAAAATAACAGTTTTTTACTAAATGCATAAGTTAGAGAGAGATATTGTTTTTTTTATCATAATTAAAAAAAGGGACAAATTTTGAGCACGCCATATCGACACGGCAAGGCGTTCTATAACCGCACTGCTTGAACTGTAAAGATTTATCATAGAAACTGGGGGAATGCATCGGCGTCATCTCTAGTCTCAAGTTTTCCGACGACCTCAGATATTTAATATGTGTGTCATGAAGGAACTTGAAACGTTCTTTAAGATAAGCGGGGGTTGTAGGATTGAACAGAATACTGTAGAGCTGAAAATGAGAATTCCGGCGAAGGCGTTTGGGAAGCCACATATCTGATGACAAGGAGTTAGACCGGTTCCTTGTCAGCACTTATTAGAATGATGCGTCACTTCTTCAGGGGAATATTTTAGACCAAAATTTTAATATATATCTTCTGTTACAGAGCGGTGCACATCATTCAGAGGTGACAGTTACTGTCCCTATAGACGGACAGGAGTACGTCCTGGACCTCAGACTGAACCAAGACCTAGTCACGGCCAACCATGTACTTAGGTACCAGAAGAACGGCAAGACTGTTGTATATAAACCTAAGAAAGAGGTAAGTTTGACAAAATTTTGCGATTTATTCTGTATGAAACAAAAACGAAACTAAACTAAAGCCCGCTTGCTCCATAAATCACCGTTTAGAGCTAAACGAATTTCAAACATCGTTCTACGTTTACCAATCGTTTGAAGATGACAGAGAAAGAAGTATGAATTAATAGAAACTAGCTTCAACTTTCTGACTAACTGATCGACTCTTTGACAATTCAAAAGTATTGCAAGCCACCTTTGGGATGGCTCAGCTAAGTTCCAACTTGCTGGGCTTGACTCGGTGGAACGCAGAGCTAAGAGGCTCATTGGCGACGTAAAACTGGTGGATGCCAAGCTTCACAGTTTGGCTCATCACCGCAAGGTTGCCTGCTTGTCGGTCTTCTACAGATTGTACTTCGGCGAGGGTGCCCATGAACTCCACGACCACATTCCACCGGCCCCCTTCTACCATCGGATATCTAGACGCACTGCAAGTTACCACCCCTACCTAGTTGATATTCCACCAACTCGCACTAAGCGTTTTCAAACGCCTTTTATAATGCGCACAGCAAAGGAGAGGAACTCTCTGCCTGCGTCTCTGTTTCCGAACGCATACAACCCTAATCTATTCAAAGCTAGAATGAACAGACTTCTTCTGGGTAAGCTCACTCCATCGTCGACTTTGTCTCTGTCACCTCTGACCTAGACTAAAGTCACGAGCAAACCCATCGTAAAAAAAAAAGTGCCTGCAAATGGTTTAATTGAAATAAATGCTTTGAATTTGAGTTTGTTATTCTTTACTTAATGCTTATTATCTTGGTACGAGATACACGATATTAGCTTTTATCGTGTACCAAGCAGTGATAGCCTAGTGGTGTGACCATTGGATTGACAAGTCAAAAGTCTCGAGTTCGAACCCAAGACACGCACTTCTGACCTTTCGGATTCATGTATTGTATAATTATCACTTGCTTAGAAAACGTTGAAGGAAAACATCGTGAGAAAACACCTGCCTGAGAGATATTTCTCGACGGCATGTATAAAAACTCTGTCACCAAGTTGGTCACTAACCACACGAAGACAAGAAGAAAAGCTCTTATCGTGGTAAAAAGTTTTTCCAGTTCGGTCGGTAGAGGATATCTGCTCAGGGAGAGCTGTACGAACCCTTATGCGCGCTGAACAAGAGGCTAGGGTCAGTGGGTCATCTTAGGGGCGGAGTTTTAGGAGTTGGAGTATACGCTTAGGGGCACTATAAGCAGCAAAGATGACCAAAATTGTTTTTTTTTTTTCGGTTATCTGATTTTTTTTTTTTTCACTTTCGGGTTAATCTTGTCTATAGAAACCATTTAAGCTCTGAGACACATGGTCCTACGACGCACCGTTTCCGAGTTAGGAGCTTTATATTTTTTATTTTTTTACAAAACACTCTATATTTCCAAAATGGTAGCTAAGATGAAAATCTTTTATGGAAAGAATTTGTTGCTCTAGTCGAAACCCATCAGATTATGTAAAAAAACTTTTTTTAAGTCCTCGCGCCATAGCGCCCCTAAGGCTACACTCCAACCGAGGCCAGTACCCGAGTCAGTTGTCTTTAGCCTCAAAAATGACTACATTATTTTGAAGACAATTCAGTGAGTAAGTCAGTAAGAATGAATGGTCTTCACGGCTTACTGAACTAACCCGCGAACTGGCCTCGGGTTTGGCGCGCAGAAGTACCGTAATTATTTTGATGATTTCCCCGTGGATAATCATTTTCTATGGTTGCCGTAAGAATCGTTCACCTGCGAACTTGCGACATCATTTTGTGATCAACCAAGCATGGTTAATTATGAGTTTGAAAGTGAGTTTGAAAGTGACCCTCCATTTTTGAGCATTTTCCGTCAAATATCGCACCATTTAAAGCCACGAGAAAAGTTTAATAACTGTCCGTGTTATTAAACATTAAGTTTCTGTTATGGTATGACCCACAAACCAAAGAAGTACTTGTACCGTACCCAGTCGTTAAAATGGCACTTCGAGTTTTAGAAAATGTGCTTTATGATTGTAGAGCGTCAAGCGTCAACGCATACGCATACCTTTGCGACACTTTTTTTTTCATGTTATGTTTTATTGTGTCCCACTCCTGGGAAAGACCTCCCCTTTTTCCTTCCATACTTCTCTATTTTGTGCCATCTCTGGCATGTTGGCCTGGCTAACATGATTAGATCGCCTGTGCGACACATCTTGACACATCTTTCTAAAATTCAATGTGCCATATTTAGCCATATTACAGCCGGATAGTGCAATCTTCTTTGTAACCCTACTGAACCACTAACACTCAATGCTGCATCTAAATTCAACAATGTCGTGTTTCAGGATATAGACTTATGTCAATACTCAGGAGCGGTGAGAGGCAAGCCTGGCTCATGGGTGGCGGTGTCCACATGTCATGGCGTACGAGGCATTGTGTTCGACGGAGAACGAATGAAATACATCGAACCAGCTGAAGGTATTTATCGTCATCATTTCACAATGTGATAAGGCAACGGTGTGGTTTAAAAGATTTAGTGACAAAATTTTTAAAGAGTATGCTTAGATGGTTTGGTCATGTTGAGAGGATGAATGAAAGGCGACTCACAAAAGGTTGCAAGGCAGATGTGAGTGGAAACGCAGGGAGGGGACGCCCTTTGTTTTTTTTTTTTTCCCGCTGTGAAAAATGCATTACGCATACCCTACCATCGGGGGACAGGAGGGGTATGTGGGACTCCCCGGTAGAGTACCGGTATACCCACTAAAAAACCCAGCAGCGCTCCCGCATCGTCTGTATGGAGGGAGACTGGGAATCTGGCAGAGCCTTTCCATCCAGTCCCCCGCCGACGCTCGCCCGCCATTACAGCAGGCCCGGCGCACCCCTCCCATCGGGGAGGGGCAGTGCGGCTGGTGAACAGTGCAATGCAGGAGAAGGCGCTCCCGCTGTTCACCATCAGGAGGCAGAAGGCGAGATCGCCTTCTCCCCCACGCGGCGGCCACGTATCCCGGTCCCCTCTCTAAGAGCGAGAGGGGAGGAGAGTCCGTGGAAGACCGCGACAAGAGAATGCGATGTCTGACCCTACCCATCAATCAGACATCGCACCCCCCTCCACAGCCGCCGAAGTCCCAGCCTCAGGGACGGCGGCGGCAGCGACAGGCCGGACCGGCGCCTGCTCCTTGCCCTTCTTGGGGGGAGGATTGCATTTCCTCCCCATCATTACGTGGCCCGCCGGGCAGCCACTGGCGGCACAAACCGCACAGTGCGGCGTGGCAACCTCGCAGGAGGCGGACTTGTGCCCATCCCTGCCACAACGGAAGCACAAGTCCGCCCTGTCGACCTGGGACGGGCAAAGAGCCCGAGTGTGGCCGATTCCGAGACACTTGTAGCAGCGCAATGGCTTGGCTGCAAGCGCCCGGACCACACCCGAGCTGAAGCCTATGGCAAGCCGTCCCTTGGCAAGGACGGCTATAGCTGCTGCGACTGGGCACTCAAGACGGATGGTGCCCATGCCGCCAGGGCCTGGCCTGATGGCCCGACCTTGCACCGCTGTGGCGCCACAGCCCCCTATCGCTGCGACCGCCGCCACCACCTCCTCCTTGGTGACCGAGTCGTCAAGGTCGGTCACCTCCAAGGTTACAGTCTTCACGGGCCTGGTAATCTTTGCCGCGTCAGCGATGACCTCCTGCAACTTGGTTGCGAAGAGGTCCGCGCTGGCGCCGCCCTGAGCCCCCGGGAACTCAAAAATTCGAGCCCCGGCCTGGGTCCGGCGGCACGTGACTGCGCCGATCCCCAGTTGGGCAGGATCCACGTTTTCACGCGCCCTCATTAAAATTGACAAGTATGTCTCCCCCCGCTCCCCGCTCCGCAGCCTCAGTGGTGAGCGTCACCACTACGGCCGCGATCTTGGGAGGAACTAACTTCCGGGGGGGTCCCATTAGCTGCAGGAGCAGCGGCAGTGGGCTTGGGGACCGACGTCTTCCCCTTATCCTTACGGGTGGTAGCGGGGACGGCAGGGGCAGCCACCGTCTCCATCCTCTCCGCTCGTTTGCCCTTTTTGGCCACCTTCGTCCACCCCTGCTGGTTGGCTGGGGTGGTGGATGGCAGATGGGTGTCTTCCCCCTGGGAAGGAAGCTCCTGCTGGCGTTGCATAATGTCCGCCGCGAGCGGCGGTCGGAGGCGCTTTTCGGGCAAGAGCCTGTCCTCTATACCCGCAAGACAGGCTCTCGTGAAGGCCCTCTCCTCCGTGACGACCTTGCGGATTATATCCTCAAGGTTGGAGGAGGGGACCTCAGCCGCTGGTCTCGGCTCGGCTTGGTCTTGCCGGGCCGTGGCTTCAGCCAGCTTCCGATGAAGCTGACTGACCTCTGACTGCAGGCGATCGACTTTCGCCTGCAGTTGCCGCGTTTCGTCAGAAGCCTCGCGCTGCACCAGCTCCCCGACGATGCCGCGCATGCTCGCGGCCCTGCACTTAAGGGACTTTTGGAAAGTCCCTTTCAGATTGGAGGACTTAGAGGCGACTGAGGGAGGGGACGCCCTAGGAGAACATATGGTGACCTAATTGGTGATGTTCTTCAGAAAGGTCAGGTGCGTAGCACTCGCAACCGGCGTGCGTGAATGACCCGATGAATGAATGTAAACGAAGAAAAAGGAGTATGTAAGGAGCGTAGCAGGAGGCGTTCTATAGTTTCTGCCTACCCCCATGGGATGAAGGCGTGAGTTTATGTGTGTATTAAAAAAAGTATCTAGTGTTAAATATTTTACGGTGGTACGGATTCCTTTGTGTGCGAGTCCGACTCGCTCTTAGCCGGTTTTTAATTGTTTTTCTTTTCCAGGATCAAACATCCAATCAAATCACTACATATACGATCATTCGGACTTAAATAACGATTACCATTGCGGATACGTCGGAGGAGTCACAAACAACTCGAGCTACGATCCACAACTCCACCAGAAGTATTATAGCGAACAGGATAGGCAGAGAAGCAGGATCAGTCGAGTAAGTTGATTATCTGAACTTAAAACGAATAATATCAATCAATCAACTCAGTCTATCGCAGTCCACTGCTGAACATAGGCCTCACCCATGCTGCGCCACAAGACCCTGTCCTCCGCCTTCCGCATCCAGTCTGTCCCAGCCACCTTTTTGAAGTCGTCGGTCCATCTAGCTGGGGGGCGTCCCACACTACGCTTGCCGATACGCGGTCTCCACTCCAGGACTCGTCTGCTCCACCGGCCATCGGTCCTTCGACAAAGATGGCCAGCCCACTGCCACTTCAGTTTGATTAATCTGCAAGCTATGTCGGTAACTCCGGTTCTCTTCCGGATAATTTCATTCCTGATTTTATCCTTCAAAGAAACTCCGAGCATAGCCCGCTCCATAGCACGCTGAGCGACTTTAGATTTATGGGTAAACTAATAATATAAAGTGGTAAAACTGTTTCTTTCCTTTAAGAGCGTCCTTCCCGGTCCGTGTATCGTCAACGCGAGCATGATTGAAAACCTTGTTGTTTCATCCAGCGCAATGTTAATGCTAACAGCCAAGTGAGAACGCAATAACATTGAACGAAAACTAGTGTGCGGAAATTTCATAAAACTTGTTCCAGGAAATACGTGTTTTTGAGAAAGCCTTAAAAGTTTGTGGAATAAATGTATGTCATTTATAATCTCGCGATGTTTCTATGGAGATGTTTTCTTTATTTTTACAATTTATGAGTACTTTATGAACGGCCAAAGTTCAGGTAAAATGTGTGCAAAAAGCTGATTTTTGGAGGCTTATACTGATTTTGTTTCTCCAAATTTTAATTTTATGCTTTCATAGAAACCTATATATAGTGCACATGATACCAATTAGTTCAAAATTATCATTGAAAGATGTGTTCCAAGGCCATAATCACGTACGAGCGTTTGTATGAAAAGTATGACGGGTTGGCCGCTCTTAACTGTCCGCGTGAAATTTCGGCCTCCAACCCACCTCGTCGCATCGCATCGTCAGCCCGCGCTTTTATTTCGTTTTCGCTTAGCGTTCTTTCTGACCTTATTTCTTTTTGCCCGGCTCCTAAGGGTCATAGCGTGATGTTAAATAGCCTAAAACCTTCCTCAAGAATTGACCTATCAATTTTAGCTTTATTATTAGTATAGATTATATACATAAATGTACGTGTAAAACTGAACTTTGTGGTTTACCCTATGGGGAAAACATGGATGATGCTTCATGTAATTTTATAATTTACTTGTAATAACTTATGAAATAATTATGATTTACCTTAATTACTCATTAAGGTACTTACAATTAAGTAAAAATTAGGAATTAAATTAGATCCATTTGGCACGTAGTCACTGCTAAAGGGCAAATAAGTTGATGTGGGTAAAAATCATTAATTAGTAAGTAATAAAAAAATAAATAAAAAACATACTTTGTTTCTTAATCCATACTTCCATACTAATATACTAATACTAATCATCATCATCATTTCAGCCGAAAGACGTCCACTGCTGGACACAGGCCTCCCCCAATTGAGGGGGGGTTTGCCATAATCGCCACGCTTGGCAGGCGGGTTGGCGATCGCAGTATGGTGGGACTTACTAGAGAATGGGCAGTAGCGTTCTCTATGCATTTTTAATATTAATATATATATATAACATATATATAATATTATAAATGTGAAAGTAATTCTGTCTGTCTGTCGGTCTGTCTGTCTGTATGTTACGTTTTCACGCCTAAACCGCTGAACCGATCGTCATGAAATTTGGCAGAAATATGTCCTGGGATATGGAGAAGGACATAATTATGCTACTTTTTTACGCGATAACCGACATCCACGCGGGTGGAGCCGCGGGCAAAAGCTAGTGCTTAATAATTTAGTCTCCCAGCGTCATAGCTACTTAATACAGGGTGACAGGGACATTGACGCGCAACCTATTACCATAGATTCAGTACATAGAATAATTCAACGTTAAATTTTTCGGCTTATTCCAAAAATCCGCCCTGAAAATCCCCCCTTAGGAGGAAAAGTGAAATCTGAAAACAGTCTAGAATTCACCCCTGATAATCCCGCTAAGGGGGGAAAACAAGAATTGAAAAAACAAAAAATAACTTATTCCAAGATGATTTATTTATTTATTTTATTGTTTTTAAGGGTCCGTGCACGAAAAAAACTCTCTTTTGGCAATTTCTTATCTAATTGTGAGAAAACTTGAAATAATCGAAACATTAAGTCTGTGTAACTATAAAAGTACAGTTTTCATGGTGCTAAACCATTCGCGTCAGTCACAGCAGCTTTTAATAGTTTCATCATTTTTGTGCTCTCCAAATTATAGTTTATTTCGCCATTGATTTACTTGATGAAAATATTGTATAATCATTAAATAAAATTTTGATTATATTTCGAGGATAGCTGAAGACTAATTTGTGATTTTTAAATTTCTCGATATGATTTGCTAAATAATAGGAAAAATACATATTACTGACGAGGTTTAAAACAAAAAAAGGTTTTTTGAATATATTTTTTCTGCTATATTTTGTATGGAAGTTGAAAAAAGTGGTTCCGCCACATGCAAGTAGACCATATAATGATGTTGATGATATTTTTTAATTTTCAAAATCAAAAGTAGTTTCTTGTAGAATGATGATCAAATGTCAGTCTCGCGTCATTTTTCGGAAAACTTGTTGCAAATATTAGTGATTTACCGTGAATACTTAATTTATTTGAAAAATCCCTTTCAGCCACATGCAAAACAAAGAACACGACTTTTCAAATCTCAAATAATTTTGTTTAAATTATGTTTCCCTTTCTCACAAACAATGAACAAAATTGATCAAAATCAGTCGATTTCGTGCACGGCCTCTTAAGAAGGCTTACAGACTAATTACAAATAATAGGTAACAACAAAAAAATGATGATGAAAGTGATTTTTTTACATTAGGGTTCAGTTTTTTCCACTGAGGCGGATTCTCTCAGGGGGGATTAGTGGAATAAGCCGATATTATCGGCCGATAAAAACGTAACTGTTTTGGCTTTATTTCATTACGTCTTGGCTAATGAAATCCCAGAGGGACCGGCTTAATCCAAAGGAAAAACATTTAACAAAATTGCTACTTAAATGCCTCTTATCAAAACCGATAAAACCAAATTAGGCACACCACATTTTAGTTAGAGGAAAAAATCCTGTTTTTTGATAATTACAACTTAAAAGGAAATTGTAAAATAATGATTAATTGCGTCGTCATGTCCATACTAATATTATAAATGTGAAAGTAACTCTGTCTGTCTGTTTGTCTATCTGTCTGTCTGTCTGTCTGTCTGTCTGTCCGTTTTCACCCCTAAACCGCTGAACCGATCGTCATGAAATTTGGCAGAGATATAGCCTGGGATATGGAGAAGGATATAGGCTACTTTTTTACGCGATAACCGACATTACGCGGGCGGAGCCGCGGGCAAAAGCTAGTTCCTATATATGGGAGGACCATGGTTGGTGGGATTTTAATCCAATTTGGTTTATGGAATAACCAAGCTAATGTTATATTTAGAAAAGGCTAGTTGACGGTTATATTTTTAACCGATTAATAATTTTATTAATGTTCGTTTTATAGTAGGTATTAAGGAAATAATGGAACATAAAAATTTAAAATTAATACAAATTTGAATATTAACAATATCAATTTCAAAATTAAATATTGTATAAATGCATGTTAATTGTATATGTCGGCTCAGGACAGCGAGGAGGGGCCACGCCTCCGTCCCCTGACACTGCTGTGGGCAGTCTGTGGATCTCAGGCAATCAAAGATGATAACAGCTTTTTACACTTAGTTTATGAACACTTAGTTTCCATGGTAACACAAATCACATTTAATAACGAATGTCCCAATTAATATTGTCCAATAATAATAATTCGAGAAATAAAATAATAAAAACTTTGGAAGATTAATGCGCGCACGCGTCTCATGAACGTGTGACAGTTCCTAGGGCTGAAGGGTGACTGGCGCTCCTGTTGTTTCCCGCGCCCTCGCCCGTAGGTCCTTAGACTCCGTCATAGCGCACCGACTGAAAGTACTTCAGTCAGCAACACTGTATTTCATGCGACACGGCCATCCTGTGCGACACACGACCTCGTGTGTTCATTCTGAAACAATATTGCACAGAGCACAGTACATCTCTTTCACGCTCGGCAATCCTGCCACAAATGAGATACTTATTCAGACTCAAACTCAAGTTCAACATTTCCACATTAGGAATCACCATAGCGTCACAGAATTCGATAACATAATACAACGATTTCAAGTTGCATTATCAAACAATTTAAACAAACCGTTTAAACAAACTATTAAAACAATCCGCAGCGGGTCCAAACGTAACAATAACCAGTTCACTTCCTGACGGCTACACATAGCCCAGCAATAACCATTGCTTACGTGAACCTGCGCACAGGAACACCGAGTCGTCACATGACTCTACGGTCATAAACATGACCCGGCCCCCAGCCAGAGCCACCAGCGTACCGCGTATCCACGGTGTACCCACACAGTGGGACATGCCGACTTCTAACAGACTACGGTTACTGCGTGACCTCTGCCGTGGCCAATTCGGTCGTGAACTCTGGACGGACCCCGGAGGTCCCGGACTCTCGCTCGGTATCCGCGTTATCTTCATTCATCTCTTCAATGACACTTTGGTTATCCGGCATTTTTCTAACTCTGTCATGAGCATACTTGTATGTACGATTTGAATCTAATGCCATTAATTTATAACGGTCTCCTGGTAGAGTTTCAATTATTTTAAAAGGACCTTTAAACTTTGAGTCTAGCTTAGTCTGATTACGTTCCTCATTTTCAATCAAAACAAAATCACCTAAAGAAAATTTGTTAAGTTTTGCCTTAGTAGAATCAAATCTTTGCTTTTCATATTCAGCAGCGCGTTTTATTCTATTCACTGCCTCATTCCTAACCTCGGAAATATCAACCGCAGTCTCCTGATCATCTGCCATCAGGGACAATGGACGCGTTACTTTGCCGACCATAAGTTCTAAGGGACTAGATTTAGTAGTTCGATTGACTGTACAGTTAATTGCAAGCTGAATTTCTCCTAGAGCGTCTTGCCATGACCGATCTTTGTTAGTCTCTATTGCTGTCAGCATAGGTTTTAACACACCCATCACACGCTCTACTTGTCCGTTTGCACGCGATGATCCCGTAGCGATAAGATGAAGTTCGATGTTTTTACTTTCACAAAACTCTTTAAAATCTTTACTCGCGAAACAACGTCCTTGGTCCGCTATAATTCGCGTTGGAGAACCAAAAAGGGCTACGCTGTTTTTAACCGCTCTGATACTACTTTTACTGTCAATATTGGTAGTATGGAACAAAAGGACGAACTTTGTAAATGCGTCTATTAAAACAAAAACGTACTCTTTCTTGTCATTCTTTCCGCTTAGCTTTCCTGTTGCGTCTATGTGAATGGTATGCCAGGGAATAGGCACTTTTGGAATGGGACGAAGTTCCGCTTGAACTTTACCCGAATGAGGTTTTGCAACTTTGCATGTTATGCAATTTTCAATGAATTTTTTCACAAAACGAGCCATTCCATCGAACCAGTAATAATCGTACAATTTTTCTAAAGTTTTATCATATCCAAGGTGAATTAAAGATTCGTGAATATTATTTACTACTGACCATTTTAAAGACCTAGGTACAATTGGAAGACATTTTGTCCGGCCCTTTCTCTGAATTTTACGGTGTAAAATTTTAGATCGGACTTCGTATGAACTAGTTAAATTTTCATCCAACTGAGAATTATTTAAATCAGATATGATTTTTAAAATTTCTGAATCACGTTGCTGTTCTGCGTAAAGCCAGTTATTTGAAAGCTCTGCTAAGTCTACACGTTTTTGCTCTACTCTAATTTCTGATTGACTTGGGACTGAGTCAAGTGTATTTCTAAGTGGGTTTCGTGAAAAGAAATCGGCATGAGCCATACACTTACCACTGTTGTATTTTACGTCGAAGTCAAATGATTGAAGATAAGCCCACCATCTGTGCACCCTTGGCGTTAAATCAACCTTTTTAAGAGAGCACTTAAGAGAATTACAGTCGGTTACTACGGTAAACTTTTTACCGTGTAGGTATTGACGGAAATGCTTAACTGCGTTGACGACGGCAAGTGTTTCTAACTCGTATGAGTGGTATCGTGATTCAGCTGGCGATGTTCGCTTGCTTATAGTATGCAATGACGCATGGTTTGCCATCTACAATATGAAAAAGAATCCCGCCATAACCTTCAGCACTCGCATCGGTATGTAACTCGACTGGGTACTGAGGATCGAATATCATGAGGACAGGCTCTTTAGTCAGTATAGAAATAATTTTTTGACGAATTTCTTCGTGATACGTTTTCCAGATAAGTGTGCATTTTTGCGATGTCATTTTATGCAGGGGTGCCATTAGTCGCGAAAATCCAGGTATAAACTGGCGAAAGTATGATGCCAGGCCTATAAACTGTCTCAGTTTCGTTGTTGTGTGTGGTGGAGGTAAAGTAGTTAAAGCTTCAATTTTACGTCGGTTGGGTTGAATTTGACCAGCTTTTACTTCATAGCCTAGGAACTCGATTTGTGTTTTAAGAAAGGAACACTTCTTCAGATTCAGTGAAAATCCTGCTTTTGTCAGTACGTCTAGAACAGTACGGAGCCTCTCTAGCCCTTGTTCTACGGTTTCCGATAGGATTAAAATGTCATCAACGTATACTACTGCATACGTATGTGCGAGGTTGCCTAGAGCATTAATAATCGCTCGTTGAAAAACAGAGATGGCATTACGTAAACCGAATGGCATAGTAAGATACTCGTACTGCCCATCTGGCGTTATAAATGCAGTACGCTCGATTGACTCTTTCTGAACTGGAATTAAATGAAAGCCACTTGCGCAATCTAACTTTGTGAAATAATTAGCTCCATGAAGCCTAGAAACCTGGTCAGATATTAATGGCAACGGGTAGCGATCCGCAATAGTATTATTATTTAACTCTCTATAGTCTATACACATGCGATCAGACCCGTCATGTTTCTTCACTAAAAGCGCAGGACTAGCAAACGGCGAATTACTGGACCTGATTATTCCTGCATGCAATAGTTCATCAACCCGCTCACGCATGATTTTTCGTTGGTCCTGAGATAACCTATACGGTCGTCGCTGCACTGTACGACTCGGATCGATCAATCTTATTTCTAATTCGCCTGTATTGACACGGGTGACGGGAAAACCATCGATGAAATAATCAGAATAACTATCTAAAATGTTCACAAGATCGGGTTTACTGCCCGGTAAAATGTCGGTGTTAATGCAATTAAAATCACGATTAGGTACCTTAACTTCATGTACACTACATGTATTTACAACAATATCTTTCGATAAAACAAACTCCGTAGCACTCATGGTCACACAGAAACCGTTACTTAAAATCTCACGACCTATCATGATATTACTTCGCATATTAACGTCAGGCAAAACATGTAACAAAATTTCCATTACGTGGTCATTTATTTCAATTTTACATAGAATTTGTAGGGTGCTGACTGCTCTCTCTGGCCCAATGCCTTTTAAATAAACAACTTCGTTTATTCGTTTACCACTGAACTTTCTAGCAATGCTTTCTTTAATCAACGAACATTCAGCACCTGAATCATAGTGAAACATAAAACCCTTACCATTATGCTTCAGTATTCCCGTAGGCGGTTCGACTACACACACGTTGACTCGCCGCTCGCTCTGATTCGCACCACTGCCGCCGCGGGCACCTGCGCCGCCACTGTTGCTGCTGCTGGCGCTGGGGCACCGGGTGGAAATGTGACCTGACTCGCCACATTTGTAGCAGACTATGGAGCTGGATGGTGGATGTTTCTGGTCCGACTTTGTTGATGCAGTGTTTGTTGATTTTAGGTTGCTTCTTTTGTTCATTTCTCTTTTTGCACGGCATTCTGATTGTTTATGTCCGGATTTTCCGCAGTGAAAACATTTCATTAAACTTGGCTGTGTCCTATGACGTTTTTCAGGTACATTGTTTGAATCTTGCTCTCTGTTCACTTTTCGTTTCAAATACGATAACGCTTGCAACTCTTGTTGTAATTTCTGTCGTGATGTGATTTGTGATTTCGGTTGTAAAAGCAAGCCTTTGTACTCGAGTATCAAATTGCGATACGTGTGTAAGTACAGTCGACAAAGCCACTTGTTCTAAAGTTGCATTCTTCCAACTATTCATTAATGACGTCACCAAACGGCTCGAGTATGCGGCTAAGCTTTCGTTATCGCTCGGTTTGTTGTTTTTTAGATTTATGAGTGTGGCCGCTATAGTCTCGGTACTCACATATCTCGCTTTAAATAGTTCTTTAAATTCGGTCCATGTTATTCCTGGGTAGGATATTTGTGATAGCCAGGTAGATGCGGATCCCTTCAAGGCCTTACTGATCACAACAATAAGTTGACTGCCTTCTACTGGGTTATCACCAAAACATAATTCCGTAGTTGAACACCAAGATAAAGCATCCGAATCTTGTTTTTCGGGGTTAAATTCAGGCAAGGCTAAATTATTACTCACATTTGGGCTCTTCAGTGTTTGAATCAGACTTTCCATTTGCTTGTTCTGCACTTCAAACAGTAATCTCCACTTCGTATCCTCACCAGTGACACCCCTCACACTTCCAGTTGCCCGAGGTGATCCCACCTCTGATGTCGGCTCAGGACAGCGAGGAGGGGCCACGCCTCCGTCCCCTGACACTGCTGTGGGCAGTCTGTGGATCTCAGGCAATCAAAGATGATAACAGCTTTTTACACTTAGTTTATGAACACTTAGTTTCCATGGTAACACAAATCACATTTAATAACGAATGTCCCAATTAATATTGTCCAATAATAATAATTCGAGAAATAAAATAATAAAAACTTTGGAAGATTAATGCGCGCACGCGTCTCATGAACGTGTGACAGTTCCTAGGGCTGAAGGGTGACTGGCGCTCCTGTTGTTTCCCGCGCCCTCGCCCGTAGGTCCTTAGACTCCGTCATAGCGCACCGACTGAAAGTACTTCAGTCAGCAACACTGTATTTCATGCGACATATATAAGAATGACAGTAATATAATTATGAATGTATGTAAACTTAATAAAAATTTGCACGCTTGTTTGCAGGCAGAATACAGTGACACTTAGGTGTTATAAGTAATTCAAAAAATTTAATGAATAAAATACAACATAAATCTTAGAAATAATCTAGGTATTACAAGGTAACTAGGTAGCTATGTTTGTCTATGTAACTCAAAATAAGAATATTTCAGCAAAATACTTACAATTACAATTTTTTTTTAACGCATTTTAATATTAATTGTCAAAACGGGGCATACTGTCATGGCCGCTCGAGTAACGTCATTACATCCATTCTGTCAAATCTGTACGTTCAATGTCACGTAACCGTGACATGAGAAGAACTTCTCAATAATAATCTTGACTCCCAAAATACTTTACAAATTTAGTTGATTTTTGTTATTTTTAGCTCAGAATCATTCTACATAACCAAATTCATAAGGTATTTTTCCTAGCCTATTGTCAATTAGCTATTTATTCCCGTACCTACATGATAAAAATATGAAATAGTTCCTGGTTGAATCACTGGTTATAATGCTAAGGTTCAATTGGTCTCTTTAACGAGGTAATTAAGTATGTCGCAAGGTATCTTTGAGTTTAATTAACTCATGTAGGAGTTGCATCTTCTAAGAATTCATTAAAAAGACTTGAAAATGCGATCATTAATAAAGTTTGCAATGATGTGCGTTTATGTTATACTTATTTATTGACGATAAAACTGTATTAAGGTATGGTGTTTTGGTACGAATAAAAACGGATTCGAGTTCATTTAAAAAATGTACATTGTCGAAATGTCTTACACTAATAACCGGAAACAATTTGAAGATAATAATAATAATATATTTTAAAATTTTAAAATAAAATATATTTCATATTTAATATTTATACTTACTTATTACATAAAGTATCAGAAATGTTACTATTTTATTTTATATTATTTAAACTATATATTTTTATTTACTGTTTCTAAAAATTTATATGATATAAATAAATGTTGTTTTCAATATTGTTAACTTTATTTTAAGATCGATTTCGATTTTGCTTGTCATTTTATATTAACAAAAATTCTGTTTAATTTTATTTTCGTATTTGATATTTGTATGCCGTTAACGGCAAAACATAGAGATCTGTGTACCAATTTTATTAATAACACCTATGTTTAACAAATAAAAACTTTGATTTAGATTTTTTTTATAAAGTAGAAAATGTGTCAGTAATATGTAGTTGCTTGCTGAGCTCTGCTCTATTCTTTATCGGCTAATGTCCTAGGCATGGATTATTGTCCATGTAAAGATAGCGTTTGTAAAATAACATTATTTATAGAGAAATTAAAGAAAACCTCCATGCAAAAACACACGACAAAATTTACACGTCCCTAATCAAGAAGTGTTTTGATGAAAAAAAAACAGTTGTATTTTTACCCGACTACGGAAAAGCCAAATAGGCGGGTTATGCTTTTAACTTATTCCTTAATGATTAAAAAAAATCTTTACCTTTCCAGTACAAAAGATACGCCCCGGACGATACAGAAGTCCGAGGTCCGTACAACGCGAACAAATTGTCTCGGTACGTCGAGTTAGTGCTGGTTGCTGACAACCGAGAGTACAAAGCGAACGGCGAGAACGTGCAAACGGTGTACCGCCAGATGAAGGATGTCGCTAATATTATTAATTCGGTAAGTTTTATATAAAAACTAGCTTTACCCGGCCCGGCTTCGCCACTATCTGACCTCTACCTACCTACCCTACCCTTCCTACTTACACTGTCTAACGTACCCTTCCTATCCCCTCCCCGACCCTTGTCCGTAAACAAAGCGCCAGCAAGCGCTATAGCTGAGTCTGTAACTTTAAATCCCCCTGATAATAATCAGAACACTGATTTTATCCAGCCACCGACGGTCCCTTGCCATCCTCCCTCCGATGCTGCCCTAAGCCGAGGTTCGTACCCCACAGGGGGTGCTCTTAGCGCGCAGTCGTTTAGTTTATAAGTTTTTACGCCCTGGCTGGAGGATTAAGTTTCGTTAGGAGCTTAAGGCAACCACAGGATTGTCCGGTTAAAGAGTCTCAACCTCCCTTGGTTAACACTGAGATGCCATTTATTAAAAAAATATATATAAAAAACCTTCCTATCTACCTACCTACTCACTTAACGGTTGGTTCTTTCACTCAGCAAAAAAGATCCGTGACTCTGCAAAGATAAGGTTGATTTTTTAATGATGGGAACCAACCCATATTTAGCTGGGTACCTTCCGTTAACCGTTAGGACTGCTTTGGTATATACAACTCATCCCTGACTACAATGTGGGTTGAATCCTTTCTGCTTACCTACGTTCAATTCACCCGTCTCTCCACTATTCCATTGCTTACTTAAGGATGCATATCCGGTACGGCTCTAATAATCCTTCCATATCCTATGGGCACGTCTTCCCTACCATTATCGTGCCCCCCGGTCTACTCCTTGATATGCAATGGTTACTGTAGCCCCATGAAACATGAAGCTCCAGGAGCCAGTGTGAATCTTTGGCTTCATTCGAGTAATCGAGTCTGGTCAAACCACGCTGGGGTCGGTGCATTTCATACGATGTTGGTCCCATAGAGAAATTTGTTAAGTTTGATCGTCTTTATCGTGATCGTCTTATCGCAGCATTATGCTGAGATAGTGGCCTTTTTGGCCTCGCACAGGTTTACAATGTAAATTTTGTTAAGTTTTAAATGCATTTTTTTTTTTACTGTTTGTATTTTATGTGCGTGTCCCAAATAAAATATATTTTTTTTCTTTCTTTCTTTCTTTCTTTCTTTACCACAACCTTTAATAAGACCACATCTTTCTGATATACCCTGTATAATAGAGGTTGTAAATGAACTGTAGTATACCTACCGTTTTATTGATTCCCTATAATATTAATAACTATTATTATTTTAGACTGCCTCGTTGGTCTAGTGGTCGGAAGCGCTACTGCTGAGCATGAGGTTCTGGGTTCGATTCCCAGGTCGGGCAAAGTGTTATTGGGTTTTTCTATCTGGAATTTGTCAGTACCAGTCTGGAGTCTGGATTTGTGCCCGGTCGATGCCAATAGGCTCGCCCTCTGTTACATGGAACTTTTACATAATTGGAGGAATGTGGGGTACTATAGCTTAACCTACCTCTGCTTAATCCTTCGGGGAATTAAGGTGTGATTTTATGTTATTATTTTTTACGGTGACCTGTATGTATACTTATCGATTATGTCGACAGTACTTAAGAACAAAAGTGCATGTATTTTCTTTTAAATTAACTTTAAAAAGTCATCATTGTTCTCCTGCCCTTATCTCAATTTATTAATTTAAAGTCGTCATTTAAGCAAAAATCTTTGTAATTAATTAAATGTCCTTTTAAAAGGTCAAACTCAATTGTAATTTAAATAACCAATATAATGATCTGTCCATTTTCAGGTATACTCGCCTCTAAACATCTTCATAGCCCTAGTAGGAGTGGTGGTATGGACAGAAACTGACGAGATTGTTCTGGAAGAGAATGGAGACAAAACACTCACCAACTTCCTGGGGTACAGGAAGTCTGTACTCGTGAGGGATATACCTAATGATAATGCTCAGTTGCTTACGTGAGTTGGTTTGTTTTATACTAGCTTGGCTTCGCCCGCGTTGTTTTTTCTTAAATAAAAGTAGCCTAGTACTTTCTATTTACCGTCTTATTCATAAAATCAAACTTCATTTTAACTTGACAGAAAGGGACAAAACAGTTTGATTGCTAAAATAGGTTTAAGAAAAGGATAACTTTATTATGAATAAGACGGTAAATAGAAAGTACATATATTCAAATATACCGCCGGCGCGTTGCGCGACGAGTATCCATTATACCAGTTTCAAAATAAACATCTTTCGTTAACGATAACTTCATTTTTTTGTACATACTAGGACATATCAAAATTAGAAATAGGTGTTCAATAAAACACGTTTATGTTTAATTTGTCATAATTTGCGCGCAGATTATAAACTTTTCCTGTATAATTTAATTTTTGGTACTTTTATCATTGTGTTAAGGCCCAGATATATGCCAGCGACCTTGAGTGGTTAGCTTGCGTGTTCTGTACTGAGCTCACGCAACGCGTCGTACGTCCAGCCAGTAATAGAACACGCTCATCCAGGAGCGCTGTCCAAAATAAGACGCATTATTAATTTATTATACGTAAAAAAAAAGGTATTTCAATAAAACACGTATATTAAAAGATAGATACAATAATTAAATTATCTTTAAAAAGGTGAAGGTTTCAGCAAAATACGCTTGATAGATTTTGCGTGATTCTCGGTTTTTTATCCGCGTCAGACATAACTTTACAAATTAATTTCACTATGTAATATAAACATAATCTAAAATATTCACATATTAAGTTATTAAGAAAATGCTCTAATTTAACATATATTTTTTCCAAATCATTAACACTACTCTTTTAGACGTGATCTACAGTATAAAATCATTAAATGTCGGTTATCGTCGCCTTAAGTTTAGTTTGTGATCTTCCTGTGCGAGACACCAATTATTGTTTTTTCTTTCTTTATTTTCAGACGCCAAAAATTCACCGACGGTGTCGTCGGCAAAGCTTTAAAAGGTCCCATTTGTACGTACGAATTCTCTGGCGGAGTGTCTACGAACCATTCCGAAGTGATTGGCTTAGTGGCTACCACCATAGCCCACGAAATGGGCCATAACTTCGGCATGGAACACGACACAGATGAGATGTGCGAATGTCCGGACGCGAAATGTATTATGAGTCCTTCTAGTACGTCGGTCACACCTATACATTGGTCTTCGTGCAGTTTGAATTCGTTGGCGCTCGCTTTTGAAAGGGGGATGGATTATTGTTTGAGGTGAGTTGTAATTTTGTGATTTTTGGTATGATACCGTATTGCTCTTCCCAGGGTAAAGCTTGGGTTTAAGCTAGTAAAAAATGGTGGACTCTGTCTGTTCCGTCTGTCTGTCACAGCTGGATATCTCACTAATATTATTACTAATGCTATCAACTTGAAATTTGGAATAGTGTTAGATGACGTTTGGCCAACTATTTTGCAAATAAGGATTTTTTTTTTGCAACAGGTACTGAACGCGGTTCTTAAAAATTCGAAGTGGGGCTACTAGAGCCAGTGGGGTATCATATGAAATAGCGCTATTTGCACATTCTCAAACTTTTTTTTTTAGTCCGTATCGTTTTCGACTTTTGACGAATTATTAATAAGAAATTATTATATGTGATAGAAGTTTATGTAAAGATTATAGGTAAAATAAAACGATGTCTCTAAATAACACACTTTTTCAGAAGTCATCAACAAAAATTACATTAGTTCCACTATAGGTCAAGAGATGGCTCTGACCTAAAACTGCAATATTCTACACCGCAGTGTTAAAATTCTCTGACGCATATAGGCCTCGTCGATCAAAATTTAAAAACATTTCACGGTTTACAACCAAAGTGTCTTGCTTCCTACCTACTCGCAGGTTGCATGTGGGGAAAAACACAGTTGTAGTTTTTTATGGGCACAGAACTATTTAGGTACCTATACGAATGAAGGTATATAATGAACTCGGTGCGCGAGTCCGACTAGATCTTGACCGGTTTTTTTTTTTTTTAACTTTGTACTATTTGTCTGAAGTGCAAGCTTTCTCAATAAAATTATTAGTCTTAGGTCCGGTTTCGGACCGCGGGCCGCCATTTGGAGCAGACGTTTGTGTTATATTCTATGAATATCACAAGATATTGCGTCAGTGGCGTAGCTAGCATGAGTGGCACCCGGTGCGGATATTGTAGGTGTCACCCCAAAACTCAATTAAAACTATTAAAATACAAAATAAAAGTAAATATAATTTTTGTTTTATAATTCAAATGTTACAAATTATTTTTATACGTTTTTTTATTATTAATCAACGATGTTTGAAACAAATTTAGTTAGTAAAAAATTTAAATTAAGGAGATTTTCTGGTATCAAATATTTTATGATACTGGTAACAATGCAGGAGATCCAAACATTTTCAAATTTTTTACATCTTCAACAACACTAATATTACAACTCTCATTCATGGTTTCATATTGTAAGTAGCATATCTAGCCACATTTTCTTATAATGTTCTTATAATTAATTCTCTTTAATTTTAGCGATAACTATTTACAAAAAGAAAAATATGATAAAATG
Source organism: Dryobota labecula (assembly GCA_947523025.1). Lineage (NCBI taxonomy): Eukaryota > Metazoa > Arthropoda > Insecta > Lepidoptera > Noctuidae > Dryobota > Dryobota labecula. The sequence continues at coordinate 6,097,042 of OX383305.1, read as the reverse complement.
TTTTGTACCACTGTCCTGTCATTTTGGCAGTGACATTTCTTGACATTACTTTGTTTACATAAATTATCTGAATTAGAGACTTTGGGTATAGGCAAGTAGGCACCTACATTTATTATTGTTACTTACATATTTATTATATTATTTTAATGGTGGCGGCATGGTTTTACGATTTTTTATAGATGGCACTCACTACTGATGTTCACGGTCAGGTCGGGTGTCACCCCTAAGCGGGTAAAAACCGGTGGGGGCCGCCCCTGCCCCCCCCGACTGCCTAGCTACGCCACTGTATTGAGTAACCGGAAACAAAATAAGTAGTTATAATTAAAACCTACGTCTAGCAAGTAATAAATATCGAGTTGCAACGACGCTGAAATGAATTATACAATGACTCACTAAGAAGTGCATCGAACATCGTTGTAATTAAATGTCGCTTGGTCGCAATTAAATACTTGAATGTCAAGAGCATGTGACCGAACGGCGAGTAGTCTTCATTAGAGCGTTCGCAGACGGCTTAAAATCGGTCGCCGAAACAGTAGAGATCAAATGTATCAACGCATACGTCCTACAAAACGTAGGTCAAACCAATCGTTAAGTTTTTTTAGGCGCCATCTCCACGGGCGAGAGAATCGCGGCGATATTCACGCTGGGCCTTCAAAAAATCGCCGCGATGATAACGCCGTGTGGAGACTGATTCATAGAGTTTCTATTGAATTTGATGGCACGGCGAGACTATCGCCGCGATTTTCTCGCCCGTGGAGATGGCGCCTTATTGTTTTGTAAAAGAAAGCTTACAAACTAATCACAATCTTGAATTTCCTGCATAAGTTTTGACATTTCCTAATTACAAGCTTCCACATGTATGTATCTACCTATCAATTCGCTGTAACTGGTCAAAGAAAATAACGTTTGACTAATTACGCGTTATTTTCTTTGACCAGTTACAGCGAATTGACTAAGTAGGTAAACAGATTATAATGTAAACATATTAGGTGTGTCGAGACAATATAATTATTAAGTATGTCATGTCGTGCAATATCAAAATCGGATAATATTATATATTTTCACGCACAATGATGGGTTCCGTAGTTGGGACGAATTTATCCCAAAAACAAACTTAATATTGTAGGAAATATATGATCTCCCACACATTTCAACTGCAAATGTATAATACGTTTGTTGACTATTACTTGTTATGTTGTAAACCCTACTTTTTTGTGATAATTTTCTTTTTAACTTTGTTATATACCTACTACTGCCGTGAAATTTTTCACATAGCCATAAACAACCATTTAGCTGGCACTTGACTCTAACAAAAGTTAGCACTTTGAAGCTTAATGTTACGAAAACGGATCCCAGAATCGAAAAATGGTTTTCACAGACTCGCAATATTTTGGAACGGCCTATCCAATGATACCCTACAAAATAGGATAGACGAGAAAATAAATATCATCCCCACTCTACGTGGAAAAAAATAAAAATATTTTACCACTTTGTCGGTGTGATTTATATGTATACCCATGCTTACAGCTTTCTAATACTAAGAGTCTCTGAGCTAAGCTGCGGACAGATAGACAGACGGACATGGCGAAACTTTAGGGGTTCCTTGTGGACTACGGAACCCTAAAAAAAGAACAAGATGGCAGCGTTAGTTCCGATTTTGGCCACGTGCCGAAAATATATGTGTACTGTATTAATATACAGGTTGAAATTTAAAATATGCGACAAACCGAAATGGGAGATTTTACTCATCATTATGAACAACTTTTACTTAGGGAGCAAAGCTGCAATCGCAAAAAAAAAAGTCTGATGTTCCCTACATTATGTTCGCTTAACTCGTCAAAATGTAGGGAACAGCAGATTTTTTTTTGGTGCGATTGTAGCTTTGGTCCCATAATAAAAGTTGTTCATCATGATAAGTACAATCTCCCATTTCGGTTTGTCGCATGTTTTCAATTTCAACCTGTATATTAACTATGCAAATAATGTTTTCATAATCTTTTATTATATATACTTTATGGAAATAATGGCAAATACTCCTTTATAAAGTTTACCTCCACCATTGCGTCAACAGAGTTCTTATAAATATTTGTTTAATGCGTCTTTCAGAAACAAACCAAAACGCCTATTCGACTCTCCGACCTGCGGCAACGGTTTCACAGAACCGGGCGAGCAATGCGACTGCGGGACTATGGCCGACCCTCGGTCGTACAACCCCTGCCACGCCTGCTGCAACCCCGACACGTGCATGCTACGGTCTAACGCGACCTGTGGCGCCGGCATGTGCTGTGATTTACAGGTATATTTTAGTCTATGTCCCTCTACGGCCCATAAACTATATCTATGCAAAAAAATCACGTTGATCCATCGCTTCGTTACTGCATGAAAGAAGGACAGACAAAAAAACATACTTTGGCGTTTTTATACGAACAGTTTTTCGCGGTTTCACTCAATTCCTAAAAATACTTCTACACGTATCCGGGTAAAAACTATCCTTTACTTTAAACCAGGTCATAGTCTACCTTTGTGTAAAATTTCTTCCAAATCCGTTCAGCCATTAAGTCGTGATAGTGTAACAAACATACAATGTGACTGCGGCACTATGACCCATTTTTGCTCTTGCCACGCCTGCTGCAACCCCGACATGTGCATGCTACGGTCTAACGCGATCTGTGGCGCCGGAATGTGCTGTAATTTACAGGTATATTTTAGACTATGTCCCTCTACGACCCATAAACAATCTCTATGCAAAATCGCATCAATCCATCGCTGTCCCATCGCTTTGTTACTGCGTAAAAGAAGGACAGACAACCAAACATACTTTCGCGTTTTTTATACTAACTGTTTTTGCGGTTTCACTCAAATCCTAAGAACAATGTATCCTATATTTTAAACCTTCTGTCTGATATTTTTTCATAACTTAATGCCTTTATCACGCGTAGTACCTGCAGAGTAGATGGGCGAGACAGTGCTCTCGACCGAGTGCTCGGTCTGTGTAAACACATCATCGAGTGCTCGGCCGAGTTAAAGGGCGAGACAGTCACTTGGACCCTGTTACATTTACTTGACCGAGCGCCCACTCCCACGCTTTCCCGCACTGCCTCGCGTCTCCGCAGTGCCTCGCGTCCCCGCACTGCCTCGCGTCCCCGCACTGCCACGCGTCCCCGCACTGCCTTGCTTGCCCACTCGGCAGGTACAAAAATGCACTCGGTGCGCGCTTGCCACTCGGCACACTCACGTTGCTTGCAGCACGCTACCGTTTCCCACGATTTTTGTGATTGTATTTTCATCAAGTTCTCGTGTTCTTGTTTGCTAAAAAATACGTGTAAACACCTACTCGTCCACCCAACTCTCTCGGCCATTGTCATTTTGCTGTCTCACCCTTTTGCTCGGTACGTGTGATCAAGGCATAACGGCTGAACGGATTAGGATAAAACTTGGCACACGGATAGACCATGACCTGGGTTAACACAAAGGATACTTGTTATCCCGGTTGTACGTTTTCGTTGGATAATTTCCGCCCTCCACGCGGGCATAGTCGCGGGCAAAAGCTAGCCTTTTATTTTTTTTCTCAGTTAGTTTTAACGATAACCTGGCAGTTTGAGTTCTTTATGCGGTCTATGCAAATGTTCTTTCTTTGGTATTGTTCGACAAGTCGTTGAGCTCTTAAGGAGCTACACGATTACTTACAAATGTGTGTGGTTTTTTCCTCTAAAGACCATTTCAGACACCAATCTACATGGTCTTCACATCATCTGACCAAGATTATGTCTGGACTTTAACAGAGACTGACCTCTGAGTTTGTTTCGGCTTTTCTTCTCAGAGTAATCAGATAGAAAACGCCGCCGCCGTCCTCATCTACTTTTAAAAATATGTTTGACATTAAACATTTCATAAACGCGTATTTTCAGACGTGTCGTCCAAAATCAGCGGGCACCGTGTGTCGGTCGGCGGACCTTGAGTGTGACTTACCGGAATATTGTACGGGGCACTCGGAGTACTGTCCCGATGACTTCTACAAGATGGACACCACGCATTGCGGAAAAGACGGACAGGTATGTGAAATAATCTACTACTATAATGCTAATCTGCTATTCTGTTCATAAGAGAATTGAGGAGCTCGTGGCTAAGTAATAGCCGCTTCACGGGTCGATCCATCAGGTTAAGCAACACTTGGCGGGGTTGGTCCGTGGATGGGTGACCATCTTAACATACCGATGCTCCTCCGTGCCTCGGAAAGCACGTTAAGCCGTTGGTCCCGGCTGTCATTCGTGGATCTTTGACAGTCGTTACGGGTCGTTAGAAGCCCGAAAGTCTGCCAACCAGTCTTACCAAGGGGTATCGTAATACCGAATTACTGGGTTGTGGAGGTCAGATAGGCAGTCGCTCCATGTAAAATACTTGTATTCAGCTGCATCTGGTTAGACTAGAAGCTGACCCCAACATCGTTGGGAATAGGCTAAGTAGAATGATTGTCTATGTTCATAAGAGTCACATGACGCGCAAAAGTTTAGTTCAGTATTTTGTAAATGACAGTCATTCAATTTGCTGGAAGAAGAATAATCAGCCTTAAATATTCGCACTGCTGGGACATAGGCCTCCTTTCTGTTTTGTGTCTTTATTGTTGAATACTCCAATAGATAATAATTATTTTCTTTCATTTTTGGTAGTTAATTTTTATTCATCTCTCAAATACATTGCAAACTATAATAGTTCTGTATAATTTAGCAGCATTTTTTCAATTTTGTAAATGTGAATACCATGGAGCCGTTTACTATGTTATTATGATTTATGTTGACTTGAAAGAGCATGGCAGTTGAGAGTATGTCATGCTCACTTAAATGTTTCACTGATGGTGGCGCGTGTGTTGGATCATTCGGTTCCCTACAAAATGGTTGAGCTGGATGGTGCTGATCCATGCGTCATGTTCGTGAACGGGCGCCGTCAGTTGTGACTGGTCATCACTTGACTGTCAGGACTTATTTTTAATTTTATATTTTGAATTGTTCTATTAGTTTTTACATTGTCTCACATATTGAAACAACAAGAATAATGTACCCAGGATTTTGTTTTATGTTGATTTAAAAGAGTGTCCTTGGAGTTTAGTATTCGAATGGGCATCTAGCTTCAACTTTCTGACTAACTGACCGTCTCTTTGACAATTCAAAAGTGCCTGTATATGGTTTAATTGAAATAAATGCTTTGAGTTTGAGTTTGTGAGAGGAGTGGGCTATAATCCACCACGCTGGCCAAGTGCGGGTTGGTACATGTCACATGTGTTAGAATTTTTTGTTCTATCGCGGACATTCAGGTTTCCTTACAATGTTTTCCTTCGCGTTTTGAGAGCAGTAGTGATGTAATTACACAAAGTAAAATGCCTAGTTAACAGAATAAATTAAAATATATATATATCGACGGTTAAAACGTAATAAGCGACATTTTGGTCTAAAATGAGTCACGAATGCCACCTAAAGTCTTATTTTAAGTAGGATGGCATTCATGACTCATTTTCGACCAAAATGTCGCTTATTACCTTTTTAACGTCGATATGAATTTAGTAAAAAGCTGTTATATTAACATTACAAACAGACACTTTTTTATTAATTTGTATAGATTCATACAAAATATAGTAAAACATTTTAAAAGAGTAACGATGGAGTTTCTAGTCCATTCTTCTCCATACGAAACTACCTTTTGTAAGGGGCACCTAGAATGAGTTCTATTTTTCTGTAAATTTTGACGTTCAAAAGTGCCTTAAATGTGCCTATTTGAAATAAATGGTTTGACTTTGACAGGCATAAACCTTATATTTTTGTCCACAGAAAGCATACTGCGTTAAAGGCTCATGTCGTTCGCACACGGACCAATGTCGACTACTGTGGGGAACTACCGGAGAAAGTTCACACGACAAGTGTTATGTCAGCACCAATGTCAAAGGAAACAAGTTAGTATAATAGATTCACATCTTTAAACATTTAATCTATAAAAATCTCGGTATCATGCAACATTATTTCATCGTATTGTTATGTATGTAAGTCGATAATAAATTTAATTTTCTCAAACATGCATGGAAATATTATTGTCATTATTTTCGAAACAAGAACACGCGAAGTATCTAATTTACGGACAAAGAAAATCAAATCCGCGGAGCGTTTTTTTAATTTGGAACATTACAAAGCTCCAGCAATGTTGTATGAAACGGCGGTCTGGGGTTATTAAATACTCTTCGATTGGATCTCTTTTATCATTCTTGGCATACCAAAGTAAGTCTCTTTGCTTAGCACAATTTGCGTTCACGTGGCTGTATAGCCATAAATGCGTTTGCCTTTCAGCACAGATGATAAATAAAAAATTGGCGGCAAAGCTGAAAATTCGTCTTGATTTATTATTTTCATATTTAATCTTAAATGTATAATATAAAAAGTATGTTTTATTTCCCTGCATTCATTTGAGAAAAGCACTATATATGCCTCGGCGGAAAAGGCAATTGCCTGTCTCGTATTAGTGAAGTCCTCGCCTACGGCTCGGCCTTCAAACTCATACTCGACCTGCAATTGCCTATTTTACGGCCTTTGCAATAATGTACTATTATCGACATAAGATCTACGAATGACAGCCAGGACCAACTGCTTAACGTGCTTTCCGAGATACGGTGGGGCCGAGGTTCGACAGGTTGGTCGATCTGGTCGGTCGGCTGGTAGATGGGTACTACCGCGGACAGCCGAATCGGCTCACTTTTAAAACAAAATCACATGCTCACGGTGCCAACATCTGTTTACCTCCCCTTTTGCATCGACCAATAAAACAAAAATACATAGGTAAATTTTGTTTAAATAAATTTCTGAGCCTCTGTTATAATGATCACAGATGTCTGACCATCATTTTTCGACTATTAGGAATAGAACAATAAAAGACCCAAGGCACAAATTAATACGGATGGGACACTCCGAAAAATCATTTAAATAAAAAGCGACTCTTGCTACGACACAATAAAGTGCGATTCAGGTCGCACGTTATATTTACCTACAAGTTGCCTCTCTTTCTATCGCCTAACCCTTATACTGGCGGCGCGCGGCAGTCCTACAGAATTGGCCCAGTGAGATGGGCCCGCCGCATACTTGTAGCTTCATACCTAAACTGCGGATTTTCCCATCTGTATTAATCTATGCCCAAGGACCAAGGACATGAAACCGACCGAGGACCGAGCGCTGCAAGCAGAAATAGTCCATACGGTGGTCCGATTCGGCTGTCCACGCTAGTACATTATATAATATCGATCGAGTTTAATCAATTAACTATTATTAATTCCCCAGAAGCGGTAACTGCGGCTACGACCGCCTCAACCAACGGTACAAGCCGTGTCCTGCGCGCGACGCGATGTGCGGCACATTACAGTGCAGACACCTCAACGAGAGGCTCGAGTTCGGTATGGAGTCCGTCGCTCTACTGTCGGCGGTCTTCATCAACAATAACGGTACTTATGTTCGGATATAGACAATTAGACGTGACCGTGGCTCACATGAGACAAGCGAGGCATAGATAAAATAAGAAATCCTCTATACCAGTGTTTCCCAAAGTCGACTGGAACGCGACCCATATAACAAAAACTTCCTAATTCGGGACTCACCTCTCGGAAGTCATGGAAAAAAAAAAAATGGGCCTAACTATATGAATGAAGGATTGTTCAAATAAGAAAAAAGAAACACTCAGTTACAATTGAAAATTTCAATATTTATTCAAAACAATGAGTGCAATTTCAATGAGAAGAATGTTTTCGTTTCAAATTTTTTGTCATTACAGCTTTAGCATCAACATAAATTTTAGTTACTTTTAATCGCAATTAGTTTGATACATCCAATTTATACCGGTATTTAGTTTTAATTATTAATCATTGCTTAAAATAAATATTTCAAGGCCCTCCCAGTATTCGCTCGCAAACCACCAGTGGGTCGCGACCCATAGTTTGGGAAACGCTGCTCTATACAGTTCATCATTTGGTTGGGGTCGGCTTCCAGTCTAAACGGATACAGCTGAGTACCAGCATTTTACATGAAGCGACTGCCTATCTGACCCCCACAACACAGTTACTGGGTAATTCGATACCCTTTGGTAAGACTAGTTATCAGACTTTTGGGCTTCTGACGACCCGTAACGACTGCCAAAGATCCACGATATACAGCCGAGGCCAACGGCTTAACGTGCTTTCCGAGGCACGGAGGGGTCTTGGTATGTAAAGATGGTCACCCATCCACGGACCAACCGTGACAAGCATATCTTAACCTGGTCGATCGACCCTTGCGGCTGTTATTATTAGCCACAAGCCTCTATAAATCGACGCGCGCTTTAGTTGTGGTAATCGAGTGTGCAAACACGCTGTGAATGTGTGTGTAAGCGTAGGAGCTCTCGGTACCGTCCGAGGCGAAGTCGGAAGTGTGTGTGTGTGTGTGTTAAGGGTGTCTACAACCAGGTTCCATAGAAGCGGCGAGATGACGTCCCCTTGCGGGCATCCCTTCGCTAAGATGGCCCTTGTAGTGTCGTTCAGTGTGACTTGCACAGCTCTCGTTTTGAGCATGTTCGTGATCCAGCCACTCAGGGTCGAGTTTATGTTATGTCTGTCGAGGGCCGTGTTGATGCTGTTGAACGTGGTTTTGTCAAAGGCGTCTTCGATGTCAATGAAGACGGCTAGTGATGAGCATTTGTGGTCCACGGCGCATTTAATTTTGGAAACCACGCTGTTCAGCGCGGATTCTGTTGATCTGCCTGTGGAGTACGCATGCTGTTGTTTATGTAGTGGTATTGCCTTGAGAGATCCGTCTCGGATATGTCTGTTACAGATTCTCTCAAGGGTTTTAAGTAGGAAGGATGTGAGGCTTATGTACCTATAGGCATTGGGTTGCGTGTAGTCGGTTTTGCCTGGCTTCGGTATGAAAATCACTTTCACTTCGCGCCATGCGAGGGGTACATATCTGAGTGCTATGCAGGCTCGGTAGATCTCCACTACCCGTGGCGTTAAGTGATCTACCCCCCGCACACATTGACAGGGTGTTTGTACACTTGGTTACCACAAGTAAAGCGCGCGTTGCTTCGTGAGATAACAATACTGTACCAGAAATTAAATTAACTTTAAATAATTATTTTGTACAGGCACAATCATACCTTGTCGGACGGCCATTATAGATTTGGGACTGAGTGACGTGGACCCCGGATTAGTGCCAGACGGAGCGAAGTGTGGCGATGAAATGGTATGTATTTAATAAAGTATCATAACTAGAGATCGGATATTCGGATGCAAACAAACTGCAAACATGCAATCATCTCAACTTTAGGTGAATATACCTAAAGTTGAGATGTTTGCTATTATGGAAAGCGCTTTTGTATCGAATAAATCCCGCGGTTCCGGTGTTTTATTTTTTATTTTAACTAACACGCACCACCCCTACTCTTACACCCTACATACAGATATTTGCATAGGGGGTTAAAATAATTTTAAATAAATCTGCATCTGAATAGTTATGCAATCCAAGAATCTCGGGTATTTTATTTTTATAAATATTATTTTAGAACTCGCTTCCTACTAGTTATGCATTGCCGGTATTCCTGGCATAACGGGATATTTTCTTACAAAAAAAATATATTTTAAGAAGCTGCTTCCATACTTTCATAGCTAATAATTAACTTTAAGTAAATATGCATCCGCTTATCCGATCTCTAATCATAACAAAATTCCTCTTTTAATTAACGTGTAACAACTTTAGCGCATTAGAAAGACAACCGTTTGCATCGTCCAGGTCGTTACATATTGGTCGAGAAACAAAAACCACTTGTTTTTAGGGTTCCGTACCTCAAAAGGAAAAACGGAACCCTTTTAGGATCACTTTGTTGTCCGTCTGTCTGTCAAGACCATTTATCTCGGAAATGCGTGGAGGTATCGAGTTGAACTTAAACCATATACTCAGGTCTACAGTCTCTTGAAGCTTTGAAAAAAATCAAGCTCCTAAGTTAAGTTTATGCCGCAAAAACGTATATTTCGACACTCTCAAGGGAATCAAAATTTATAGGGTACTCCCGTTGAACTAGAACTATGAAATTTGGTAAGTAATATCGTCTTATAGTACAAGTACAGGGAAAAATCTGAAAACTGTACAATTGTAATTAAATCATAAAAATATAATCTTGTACAAAACCCTCGGTGGGTGAGTCTGACTCGCACTTCTCTGTTTTTTTATTTTATTATAGAAGTGCAGAAATTAAGAATGATACCACTATTTTCACCCTCGACAGTCAGTCAATACGGACTTTTTTGCTTAACAACTTTGCGGGTCCCGAGTTTTAATATGACAGCTCGGGATACAACAATGTCAAATGTTTAAGATTGCACTCTATCTGACATAATATAAGAATGTTTCATATCCTAATATACATACTTACATTAACGCTCGCTTATTCCATGGGGGTAGTCAGAAACTACAGAACCACCTACTTCGATCCTTACATACAGGGCTTTAAATACCGGTAAATTTTCATAACGTTACCTTGTATTGACAGAGTTAACGTTATTATTAAAATAACGGTAATCGATTTAACGTTATGTATGCGACTATAAATTTTTATCGTTATTTTAAACGGGTGAGATGTAAGTAAGGCCTGAGGCGTGCGGCGCAGCGGGAACCCGCCCTGGCGCCTCCTTGATGCCGTACCGATCAAAACGTTGCCTGAATCTGCCAATTCTTACCCACAGAACGGCAACGTAGCTAAATTAACGTTAGTTATCGTATTTTTGTTAATGTTAATCAACGTTATATTACTGGTAATGTTATTAAGTAACGTTAAATGTTTGTAACGTTAGTAGGTATAACATTGAAATTTAACGTTACGTAACGGTTATTATTTTGTTATTTGGTAACGTTAACAAGCCCTGCTTACATACTCCATGCTTCGTTTACGTTCAGGATATTTTGATGCGAAAATGTTAAACGCCTGTCATAAAACACAATGCCCGATATTGCGTAGTATGACATACTTAATTATTTTCTCCATCCCACAGATGTGTTACAAACAACAGTGCGTACCCGTATCATATTTAAGAGACACTATAGCTACAATGGAGACATCCGTCTGTCCGTCGAACTGTTCCGGACATGGCGTCTGTAATTCTGCAGGTATGTTATTAATGAAATACTGGATTTTTGAACTTAGCGCAGTTTTTGGGCAGGTTCCTTAAATCTGCGCAAAAACTAAGTTCAGGGATAAAGTCATACTAATATTATAAAGAGGAAAGATTTTTTTCTTTGTTTGTTTGTACCGAATAAGCTCCGAAACTACTGGACCAATTTTAACCATTTTTTCACCAATAAAAGCTAAATTATCAGGAAGTAACATAGGCTATAATTTATTAAAAAAAAAAAAATAGATCGATAAGAAAATTGCAATAATGTAACCCAAAGTAGCAAAATTTTGCCTATAAACCACAGAATCAAACTTACGCGGTTGAAATCGCGGGGCGCAGCTAGTAGTGTATAAACATAATAATGTAATGGCGGAAAATTTTAATTAGCTTCTGTCCATGGTTCGTGTTGAAAACAGATTAGGTAGAGTTTATACCGCTTGCACCACGAATCACTTAATACTTTGAACAGAACATATTAAAACATTATTATGTCTCTGCCAACAAACTCAAACTCAAAGTCTTTATTTCAAATGAACCAATTACAGGCACTTTTGAATAGTCAAGGGGTCGGTCGGTTAGAAATATGAAGCTAGTGGCCCATTCCAAAGCGTAGTAGGTTCTTATGGAGAAGAACTGGCAAGAAACTCCACAGACACTCTTTCAAAAGAAAATATTGTTACAAAATATGGGTTACATCATTCATGTTGAAGTTATACATGTAACAATGTAGAAAGACGTGCACGTTAGAAGCTTATTTATTTATTCATTTAATCAAAACAACAAAAACAATTCAAAAATTAAAATAAAATAAGCCGTGGCAGCTAAGAGATGACCAGGCCCAACTGACGTCCCAACATCCAACGATTGCCAGAAGTAAAGCATATTACTTTCCTCTATGAATAAAGCATTGTTTTAAATTAGCATACAGTTAATTTGTATTTACTGATCCAAAGTCAAAATAGTGCAAACGGGCCTAAAAGTTTACCGGTAAACACTGTAAAAAAAAAAAAACGGGGTGTGGCTGTGTCAAAATACACGGCCGTGTCCAGGCCGTGGCTGTGTCAAAATACACGGCCGTGTATTTTACGCGAATACGTGTACGTAACGTGTAATATTTTCTTTGTAACGATTTCTTTGAGCATTTAACTATCGAGTGGTGTAATTAAACGTTGGATGTAGATTATGTATAAAATGGTTGAGCTGGATGGTGCTGATCCACGCGTCATGTTCGTGAACGGGCGCCGTCAGTTGAGACTGGTCATCTCTTAACGGCTTGTTTTTAATCTTATATTTTTAATTGTTTTTTTTTTACATTTCACATGTAGGAGCAACAAGATTTTTTTTTTTTAATTTTTGATGTTCAAAAGTGCCTTTTACGTGCCTATTGGAAATAAATGATTTGACGTATTCATGTCAAAATATGCTTTACAAAACCAAATGCTTTATCAACTCATTTTGCACCCAGGTCACTGTCACTGCGAAGCGGGTTTCGCCCCTCCACTATGCGCCTTACCCGGCCCGGGAGGTTCATACGACTCTGGACCAGCCACCGATCCTACCAGTAAGTGCTTTTTAAGTTATTTTAAAGCAAACAACCTGAAGGCCCAACAGATCCCAGCCTCAGATCATCAGTAATACCAGAGGCATCACAGATTCATTACAATACCAGAGACAAAGCTAAGGTTCATATGCCTGTAAGTGCTGGTTTGAATGCCCTTTAAGAGCGTTGTCACCGGTCCACTAGCACCACTCCTATAAAAACATATTATCTCGTGACTGAGAAGGAATTATGAAAAACGGCTCAATCAACTATATCGGTAAGTGTGTTTAGACCTTTTTTTTTAATACCTTTTTTAAAGTTTAGAATAAGAAGAATAAGAATAATATTTATTTGTTTAAAAACATGGTATAAAAAGATGGTAAAAATACAAAATAATAAGAGCATACATGTTTTGCTTAACACTTAAAAGCGTACAAATGTTCACAAGCTTATTTAACATTTATTGTAAAAGAAATCTTTGACACTATAAAAACTATGACTACACAACCATTCATGCCATTTATTTTTGAATAATCTCATATTTAAAGTTTTGAGATTACTTGGTATCTTATTATATATACGTACACACATAGATATACAACTTTTATTATATTTGTGGCTAGTCTCGGAAGGACATCCAGTACGAGCCTGTGGGGGTCTCGTCGGTCACGAGGATATAAATCATCTGCATAACTAAACAATTCCTTATGCTTCCTCACAAACATACATGCTTCATATAAGTAAAGAGACGGTAGTGGCAACTAGCCTAGCTTTTGTTTCATATTGAGACACGAAGCAACAAAATACGATCTAGAGGAATGTGGCCGTTTTTATTAAGATCGTATTTTGTTGCTTCGTGTCTTAATATGAAACTTTATAAAAGGTATTAGAAAATTCTAGACACACTTACCGATATAGTTGATTGAGCCGTTTTTCATAATTCCTTCTCAGTCACGAGATAATATGTTTTTTAAAGGAGTGGGGCTAGTGGACCGGTGACAACCCTCTTAACATGGTCACGCTGCTTGGCGGTGGTTGTAGGGTTCCGTAGTCAACCAGGAACCCTTATAGTTGTAGTTGTAGTAGTATTTTTACTTGTCTCTGAGTGAGTTCACAAAAACCACGATGTACATAATATGGTATGGTAAATAATAAAACTGTAATTATGGCCACACTATTGAATTAGGAAATTCCTGTAATGATAGTGATGATGAGTTAATAAATAAATAAATAAATAGTTTCGCCATGTCTGTCTGTCTGTCTGTCTCTCCGCGGCTTAGCTCAGACACTCTTAACAATCAGTTACCACAATTAGCTGACCCCCCTTGCATAAATGGTTGAGATTTTTTAGAATACGGATTGATGGTTTTTTATAATTCTTAATTTAATTTAAATGCCTATACGAAATCTACCCAAAACTAGAAAAAAATAATTAAAATCGTACGATTTGTTAGTAAAAAAACCTCAACCATTTGAGCAAAGGGGAGTCAGCTAATTGTGGTAACTGACTGTACTAGAAGGATTTAATTTGGCATGGGTATACATATTATTAGGCCTATGTTCAGCAGTGGACTGCGATAGGCTGAGTTGATTGATTGATTGATTGATACATATTACGAGGGCTGCACTAAAAGTATCGGGAATGGAATATTTCCACTGTTCGTGTCATATTAAAATCTTTTTAATTGAAAATTCCTTGGTTTTAAAAATCGAATACCATTTATTTATTTAAAAAAAGATTCTCGGTCTTGTCACAAGGTTTTGTCAAACTTGTTTAGTCGTTGAGAAAATGGAATTGACTCGAGAAAATTCAAGAGCGATGATTTATTATGACTTTCGAAGTGGTTTAACACAAAAACAGTGTGTTGATCGGATGATTTCTGCATTTGGTGATGAAGCCCCATCCAAAACCACAATTTATCGCTGGTTTGCTGAATTTCAACGTGGACGTGTCAAGCTCGGTGATGATCCCCGTCAAGGTCGTCCAAAAACTGCAGTCACCCAAGAAAACGTTGATGCTGTGCGTAAGCTGATTGAGGAAGATCGACATGTGACATACCGCGAAATTCAGGCAACTTTAGACATTGGCATGAGTCAAATACAAATAATCTTGCATGAACAATTAGGTGTAAAAAAGTTGTTTTCCCGATGGATACCGCATTCGCTCTGTGAAGAGCAAAAAGCGGCTCGCGTTACTTGGTGCGTCAGAACTCTCGAAAGATTCCACGCAGGATCCTCAAATGCTGTATACAACATCGTATCAGGTGACGAATCCTGGATATATGCGTACGAACCCGAAACAAAAAACCAGGCACGAGTTTGGGTGTTCGAAAATGAGTTAAAGCCAACAAAAATTGTTCGTTCACGGAGTGTTGCAAAAAAAATGGTGGCCACGTTTGTCTCCAAAACCGGCCATGTTACGACTATTCCTCTTGAGGGACAAAGAACGGTTAATGCAGAATGGTATGCTAGCATGCTTGTTTGCCACAGGTCGTTTCTGAACTCCGTAAAGAGAACTGCAACCGCCGCATCATCCTCCATCACGACAATGCGAGTTCTCACACCGCGCACAGAACAAAAGAGTTTTTAGAGCAAGAAAACATAGAATTATTAGACCATCCGCCGTACAGCCCCGACCTAAGCCCTAATGATTTCTATACTTTCCCTAAAATAAAGAATAAATTGCGTGGACAGAGATTTTCATCAGCTGAAGAAGCTGTGGACGCCTACAAAACGGCCATTTTGGAGACCCCAACTTCCGAATGGAATGGTTGCTTCAATGATTGGTTCCATCGTATGGAAAAATGTGTCAAATTTCGCGGAGAATACTTCGAAAAGCAATAAATACATTTTTAAATAGTAATGTTGTGTCTCTTCCTTGATTCCCGAAATTTTCAGTGCCGCCCTCGTAATCACGCCGATAAAGATATTTCAAGATTTTATTTTACTACTTACTACTAAGTAGTCAAATAAAATCTTGAAATATCTTAATTTTTTTGAGTACCTTCCCTTGTCGTTCAAAAACATTGCGGGTCTGTGAAAACCATTTTTCGAGTCAGTTATCCGTTTGCATAATATAAGCTATAAAGTGCTTTTTTGTTAGTCACGTGTGTGTGTCCCTTCCAGCTAAATGGTTGTTTATGGATATGTGAAAAAATTCACAGCTGTAGTTTAAGTAACTAAGTAAAAAGGAAAACTTTCAGAGAAAATTTGGCTTTACAAGATTACGAATGTATAGTAGAACGTGTGCACACATCAAAAAATGTTTGTGATCACTAGCATAAACTGATATAATTTTTTAAATTGAACTTTATCAAGAAAAATTCTTTGTTGTGTGTTTTCTTTAAATAGAAATACCTTGTTTGGAATGAAAAATAAAACTATTTTTTAAGTTTACAAAAAAAAAATAGTAATTAATCATAATGTAATTGTAACAGACATTAGATAGAAAAAGACTGTTTAACCAAACTTTAACAACAATTTATTAATAAAAGGTTTATATTCAATATAATATAACTCCTCCCCTGGCTCGAACACATGCGGTGATCCATCTGGGCATGCTGAGAATCAAGTTATCCAGCATTTCTTGGGGTAACCTGTCCCATTCTTGAATAGCGGCTTCCCTGAGCT
Source organism: Dryobota labecula (assembly GCA_947523025.1). Lineage (NCBI taxonomy): Eukaryota > Metazoa > Arthropoda > Insecta > Lepidoptera > Noctuidae > Dryobota > Dryobota labecula. The sequence continues at coordinate 6,080,708 of OX383305.1, read as the reverse complement.
CTGGCACTGTCTGGGGACGTGGCTGACGGTTCCAAACAGCTCGTTTAAGAATCCCACGCGTGCTCTATTGGGTTTAAATCAGGCGAGCCGAAACATAATATAATCTACCGTACCTAAAAAAAAAGGATTTCGATTTTTCAAAGTGATCGCAAACTTTTTTTGATGTGTGTATTTCAACTTGTTCTTGTGATAAATTTGTCTCAACTACGGAACCCTTCATCGTGTGTGGTCCGACACGCACTTGGCCGGTTTCTTTTATTAGTTCATGGAGCTTGGTGATAACTTCGCAATCAAGTGTCTCGTTCCAATTAGATGAATCTTTCCAAAAGAGTTGGGGCGCTATGTCTCCTTAATCTCTTAAATTGCAGGCGTATAAAAATGACCATAAACTAAGTTAAATTCTCTCTTACAGTCCAACGCAACTTCATGGTGGCGATGTACGTGATATTCCTGGGCATCATACCCTCGATCCTGCTGGTGCTGTTCCTCATCTACTACTCAAGACACAACGTCCTCCTCTGGTGGAAGAAGCCAAGGAAATCGTACGTAGACAACCTATGTAATGGGTGCACAAAACCTAACACGAAAAGTATGTTCGCTGTCAAATTCGCCAAATTCCAAAATAGTACTTCTTCACTTAAAAATTTATTGAGCTTTAAAAGAAATGGTAGTGCTCATTCCATGGATAATATTTATTCTGATCCACCACAGGAGGAAGGCCCGATTTATTCCAATTTAGAGGAACTGAAAGCCATACAAAAACCTAATAACGCCACTTCTTTGCCAGACAAAAATCTAACAAAAGTACCTTTAAAAAAACCTGTCAAAAAAATTAACAAAGATGATATTCAAATTGCAAATAATACTGATATTAAAGTTAATAGGCCGCCGGTCAAACCGAAGCCAAATTTAACTAATTTGCCACAGGGAAATAAATCTAATGTCGTCATAATAAAGCAGGGTTTGGCGTCTACGACGAATGAAATGGTAGCGAACAGTCGGCATAGAATGCATAATGTTGGTAATAATAGTAGTTTGCATGGAAATGTTGGTAAATTTGGCAAAAATGCCAATGTTGGCTCCCAAGCTAATGTGCATAGGTTTAAAAAGTAAGGGGACTATATTAGCGTGCAATTGCATGAGAAACATATCGCATGTCAAATCTTGTAGTATGTTTTCTAGATATGGCACTCAGCATTCAACCTCTTGATTTTGCTCGCGATTTGCAATCTTATAGTTTCATACATTGACAGAAATCGTAAGAAAACCTACGGTTTATATATAAGGTGTATCTATTCATACACGAAATATTTTAAAAGAAACATCTAAAAGCCACTGCAGCGAAAAAAAAAATTTGTTTTTATTTTTACATAATAATTATAATTTTAAAATTTCTTGAAACTTTTGCAAAAAAACCTTTACTTACTTATTCTATGAATGACCCGTCCTGACGGGAGGACGGTAGCGGCGCGAGAGCGGTGCCTTTTGATATTAATCATCATATCAAGTAATTTTAAATTATTTAACTTTTTAAATAAAATACTCAGATAAAAAAAAAAATCGCTTCCATGGCTTCTTTACCACCACACCGGAATAGATACACCTTTTATATTTAACACCTGGGAAACGCGCTAAGGTAGCCCGCGAAATTCATTTTTTTTTTTCCAATTTGCTGATCAGTGTCGGGTTGTTTGTTATTATTCTCTTATAAATCATTTATTTCAAATAAGCACATAAAAGGCACTCTTTTATGTGCTTATTTGAAATAAATGATTTGACTTTGACTTCTCTAAGTTCATAATACCATATTGAATGTCTAATTCATGAAGTCATGACATTTAAGGACAATTCTAACTTAAGGAGTTTTATTACTGATTCTAATGATTATAATTCTGTTACTTCCTTCCTCGAAGTTTAGGTAAATTAACTCTAAATCAAAATCTATTTGCAACGAATGTAGGTTACATTAAAATACTAGGTGTAGGTAGGAGTGAGCCATGTACATTCTGCCTGGAAATAGGCACGCAAAATTAAAAATTATAAGAAGCTATCTAAAAATAAAATTACAAATTAAAATGTCACACTTAGAATTATTACAATTACATATACCTACATTAATTAATATAAAAAGATAAATGTCAAATTAAAATGTTATTTTATAATAAAATTAAAAATAAATGTATATAAGGTCCATACGTTCAAAATAACATTAATTAATATAAAAAGATAAATGTCAAATTAAAATGTTATTTTATAATAAAATTAAAAATAAAAGTATATAAGGTCCATACGTTCAAAATAATATTAATTTTATTTATTATACACATTGTTGATTACAAAGTTTTGTCCATTAAAAAGTCATTAATCGAATAATAACATTTTTCTATTAGGAAGGCCACTAATTTCTTTCTACCTATTCCGATCTCTGGTTATTACAAAAAAATAAAAATAAACTATTTCCCTATAAAAGGGTTTCCTACCGACGCGGACAAAACGTATGAAACAGCATTGCTTTTTAAATAACCAACCAAAAATTTCAACGCAGCAGGGTCAATAATCATATACTGAATCCATCGTAACAGGTTGTTCGTCGATGTACCCTGTATATTAGCTGTATTTTTTAAATTTAGTTAGTAGTTTAGTTACTATTTTGGCGTAGAACATAAAAAATCCCATTCAGTAATGAATTTAAACCATCCTTGCTTTGTATTAATTTTAAATGCACTTAAAAGTCGTTGTGAATGGGATTTATTTATTTAATTTTATCTTAACTGTGATACTTTTGGCCTGTGTATTTTAATTAAATTAATATTAACAAAATGAGAATTTAAAAATACTAATTTAAATCCATTAATATAAATGTAAAGTTAGATTTTACTTATTTTTAACCTTTTTAGGGCCGATTTTTCAATATTCAGATATTTTTATCTGAACAAAAATGGCGGTTTGACAGATTTTGTATAGAAAATATGTCAACCCGCCATTTTTATTATACAGATAAAAGTTCTCTGACGATTAAAAAACTTGCCCTAAAAGCTCTTTCACGAAGTTCTTATGCTCAAAAGTCACAAATGTCACCCTAAACTCACAATGTCATGGTAAACCCAAAAGTCACAATCATGTCACCCTGTATAAACCTTCGAAGAGAAATCTTTCCCTTTTACCCGATTGCCCTAGAAGGAGGGTATTGTCTCACTTTTCTTTCTATGTCGATAATATTTTTCACTTAGGCTCGGTTTCTGAAAGCTTATTTCTCGTAATCATTTTTGAAATTTCGGTCATTTTAAAAGGCCAACTAAAAAAATAGGAGGTTATGTTACATTTGAAATTGTATTGTATTGTAAGTGGATTGTGGTGAGATAGAAAATCACTCCATGTGAAATACTGGTATTAATGTGTATTAGACTGGAAGCTGACCATGCTGGTTAAGCTGGTGTAAGCTGGTTGTGTCTGCAACTCCACTTACATGCGCGTATTTTACGTACGGTACATTTTAAATATTACAATCTTTCGGAAACCGTGTCTACCATTACAGGACATTTTAATTGTTAACAGTAACTCATGCATTTAATATTGATTAAACAAAAACTATGCTCTCTAATAAAAATGTCCTGTAAATGGTTGAACTCATTATTTACTTTGTTACATATTTTAACTAGTAGTGTCCGACCGAAACACATTTTCAGCCGAAACCGAAACCGTAACCGAATCTTCGGCTCTTCTTCTAGCTTCTCTCTCTCTCTCTCTCTCCTCTCACGCTGATACTAAAAGCAGCATGTCTGCTAAGAACCTAAATTACTTAAATTTATAAGTAAACACTTTTTTTTGGGTTTCGTACAAAAATTGTGAAATCCGGACCACATTACCAAGTCACGCCGAGCGCCGCCGCTCTGTGATCCGTCATCTATTTCTGTCTAACTATTCTATCAAAACCGACACGAACGCCAGTTTCGGTCGAGCCGAAGATTCGGCTACTTTTTGGCCGATATCGAAACTGCGACCGAAACCTGATGCCGAACTGTCGGTCGGACACTATTAACTAGTAAATAGTTTAACTGTAATTAGATTTAACCCATTGTTTAATAAAATACTCTTATTTCATTCTATTAGTTGCTTGTTTGATTGTTTTTTCTCTTTGCACGACGTATTGCCAGCTTTAAAACAAAATGGTTATTTTAATTTAAGCATCTTCGACTGATGTACCCAAAACTTAAATAAAATTAATACTGTTAAGCACCTTAATTGCGTAACACACTATAAATCACAATCTGAACGATTTTGAAGTATATTGCTAATCCATTGCTTCATATGTTCGAAAAATGTATCTGCTCAACAACGTAAATAACGCAATGAATGTTGTTGAATTGTCAAAATGAAATCCATTTCTACTGATAATGTGCTACGCATATACTCCGCATGTCTAAAAGTCTGCATAACTGACGTACACACGGCTACATATCAGGCTATAAGTGTCCAGTATACACTGATCTCGCATCGTATAGGATTTCCGTACATTGAGAGGTCAGCTTAAACTGGATAGACATAGCTTGATTTATGTAGCCGTGTGTACTATAAATTTCTATTACTAGTCTACAAATAAATAAGGTGTTTTGTTGATATTTTTTACTTACAAAAACTACTGATTCTCAGCCTAATTTGAATAAATGAATCAACATTTTTAAAACTGGCAACACTCATACTACATATAACCTCTTTGCAAGGTGTTGTTTCTGCATTGTTGTGGTGAGTGATTTGATCTGGTTTTGCTTTTCATTAACATTGCATGGCATTTTAGTATTAAGATTTGCATGTTTTGGGTATTAACTGCATGGTTGGAGTAGCATGATAATATTGTAATAAGCTGTTAATTTTGTGGTTATTTATTTAGCGTCGATTGTATCCATCTTGGGTGAATTTGGGCATTAATGTAAATATTTATGACTACCTTCTGCCCGCGTTTTCTTTCGCGTAAAAATTCGGTCCCCGACCCACCCCGTCGCATCGCATCGCCCGCCTGCGCTTCGTTTGCGCTTAGCGTTCTTTCTGACCTTTTGTTCTGCTCGGTTTCTAAGGATCGTTCAACAGCCTTCCTTAAGAATTGAACTATCAAATGCAAAAAGATTTTTTCAAATCCGACTGGTAGTTCCAGAGATTAGCGCGATCAAACAAAAAAACAAACTTTTCAGCTTGAGATGAGACATACAACATTCTTTTTTATAAGATTCTACTTACAACTAAGTATAGTTAACGGGTGGGTTTCAGTCTCATCAATATGAAACCAATTACTAGCAGAATTTAGCCGTTTCAGTGTAACCGAGTTTTCTAATTTATTTGGCATGCAAAAAGACCTTGCATGATAGCATGATTGCAATCTTGATTTATTTAAGTTTTTATTCAAAATACAATAAACCAGGCTTCATAAATATTATTCATCCATCACAGAGCTATTATTAATCAATGTATTTCTTTTAACAGGGCCCCATCACCAAAGAAAGCAAGTCTGCAACATCGAATCTCGCGCAGTGCAAGCAAATTCGCGGCAAACTTTCAAAACAGCGCTCAAAATAACGCTCAACCTGTCAGTGTCCACACACTCTCCAACCCTGACGATATGAGCTCCAGTTTACTCCGAAGTGACTCGGACAGAAGTCCCCCAGGCAATATTAACCCTTCCGTCAACTTCTTTGGCAATTTCAAAGGTTTTTCTCTCACTCCTATAGAAAAAGCTGCAAATGAAAAAGATGAAGCTGAAGCTCCAATCACGAATAAACCAGTAAAGAGTATTGCGGAAAGTTTAAATAAAAGCGCGAAAATTACTCCGGTGCATAGAAGTGGGAGTAACAGCCAGAATATTGTCACTCAAGGAGTCTTGAAGCCGGTATTGAGAAGTGCCCCGCCACTTCCAGTCGTCCCAACTACGGCCAAAACTAGTCCTTCAGTTAAACGAACTAATAGTACTGTCCAGAACAAAATTAAAGCTTTAATGAATACTGAGAAAACGGAAGAAGTATCACCTCCAGTTGCGGCTAATCCTCCGCCAAGGCCAGTGATATCCAGTCCGATTCTAGAAGCTTCTACATGTACCGCAAAAGAACTTATATCTCCCTTACAAGGATCTAAGACTTTAGGGCCTCTAAGAGCAGCTCCGACCGCCCCTATTACCCCAGATTTCCCTAAAAGACCGTTAAGCATGCATTCTGCTGGCGTGCCCCAAAAACCTCTCCCAGAGGAACCTAAAAAAGTCAAAGAAGGGATTTCATTGAACCGTATAGCATCGTTCCTAAAACATGATAAGCCTAAAGAGAAGGAACGAAATCCGGTCGAACGAAGTCACTCCTTACCCAAAAACCCGAATCACCAAGTCAAAGTCGCCAAAAACGACAAAGTGGCTTTGAGGAACTTGCAGATTTCCAACCCTATACTTCAGAAAGAGATTGAGTTGCCCGTAAAATCTGTGTCTGTAGTATCGGATTCCGAAGATGGGGACGACCCTAAACCCTTTGTAAATCGTGCACAAAGCATGAGAACTCCTGCAAGCCAAAAACCGGCTTTACAGAGCTTTGGTTCTATGAGGCAGGCGCCTGCTGCTCCTAGGCCTTTATCCGTGGTAGGGAGACCTACAGCCCCACCACCTCCCTTACCAAGCCATTCGGACCCAATACCACCACCACACCCAAAACCACAGCCCGAAACTAAAACAGTAGATTACGTGGACTGTATTGAGGAAAAACAGGCTCCCTTAGCCCATATAGCAGAAGAATCTGCAGACAATATTTACGCGGTTATTGAAGAGAGTCCGGAAAAGCACTCGAAGCCTCTACCAGGAGTGCCAGCACCAATCAAAACGATTCCTCAGCCACCTCCTGAAGGGTACAACACTCCGAAGATTATCCCTTCGAATTCTGGGAGTACTGAAAGCATGGGATTACTTGGAGAGATCGTCAACGAAATACAGAATCGTAACTTTGAGTCCATTTACTCGGCCTCAACACTTTCGAGAAAGAAAGAGAAGGAAAGAAAGGCCAAAGCTGCCGCAGAAAAGAGAGAAAATAATCGAGATAGTACGTACATGAATTCGGAACATTATAAGACACCAGAAAGTGTTTATAGCAATTCTGGAGCGAAATCCAACGTTTCTACAACTAGCAGTGGCTACTTGCACCCTTCAGCAGTCAATGTGCCCACCTTTCTAAAAAAAGATGAGCCTAAAGAAGAAGACAAGGCCCCACCGTTACCGGGGCCCAACTCTAAGATCCCAACGTTCTCAAGACAAGTGACACCTCCCACTCTCAAAAATACTTCCACATTCAGAAATGTGCCTCAGTCACCAAAAGTATTGAAAAACGGGAACTTAACGCCGAAAATTATGAACAGTCCAGACGTTGTTTCTAGTTGTACGGTACCCGACGCGAAGAATGTGAAACCTCCCGATGTTATTAACAATAATAAGCTACCAAATGATACGACGAAAGTGGCGACTAAGCCCGTAGTGACCGCCAAGCCGAATGACAACCGACCGCCGTTAAGACCCGCGCCCACAGAACCGAAAAAAAAAATAACACCACCACTTAAACCAGTCAATTCTAACTCTAACTTAAACAAAGTAACTGATAAAACTCCGCCCGCGAGCCGTGCCATCTCTAAAGTAGATTCTGTAAAAGCAATAGCGGACAATTTAAATAAGAACAAGCCTAAAGTAGTACCAAAACCCTCTACAGCCATCCAAAAGACAGACAATAAGCCTAATCAAACAAAACTGACGGCCAAACCATCGAATGTTGCCAGTTTACAGCAGAAATTCGAAAATAGAAAGTCGTTAGGCAAAGAGATTGCCGTTACAAAAAAATGAAAGTAATTTTTCAAATGGCGTGTAATTTAATTGAGTTATCTAGTCTGTAAATATATTTAAACGGCCACAGCACAGAAGACTTGGTTTTGAAACAAAGTATGTAAGGATCTGATTTTTACGAAGCATTTTATGTGTTTGACGAAATCGTATGTTGATTGATATATTGAATTTGGTACGGTTGGTCAATGGCTGGTTAGTATTGTAAGTTGCTTGTCCAAAAGAGTGTTTAAACGCGGTTAAATATGGCTTAAAATTAGGAGATTACTTATCTGGCATCTGGGCTTTTGAGCCATATTCGACTGCAGCTTAAAATTGATTAGGTATATGTAGATGTACTCAACGCGTGAAAAGAAATGTTCAAAATATAAAAATAATTTAGTTTAAAAGAACGTGAACGAAAGCAGAGAAATTATTTTTATTACTATTCAGCTTCTTACGAATATAAGCATAAAACGAAGTGTTCATAATTTGTAATAATGAAACGCAATTTTGACGGTAAGAAATATCTGTACATATATGTAGAGTATATTTCTAAACATTTGTATGTATTTTACTTGAAAACGGTAAGATCGTACGTATTAAAGTTGGACACTTCTGGCACTCTCGAGAGATTGGCACCGAATCAGCATCGTTTAATTTAATCCGAGGTACTCGGATAATAGCTATCGATTCGAAAAAGTTATGTCTTAAAAGTAGAATCTATTTTTTTTTAAAGTGCGAGTCGGACTCGCCCACCAAGGGTTCCGAACAAATTTTAATTTTAACTTTAAATAAAGACTATTTTTTATGATTTAATTACAAATGAATAGTTGTCAGATTTTTCCCTCTACTTGTAGTATATGACGATATTACTTACCAAATTTCATAGTAGTAGAGTACCCGGAAAGTACCCTAAAAATTTTGATACCATTGAGACTGTCGAAATATACGTTTTTTTCGGCATAAAAGGCCGTATCTTTTTTTATTTGACAGTTTCGGGTAGCTTGACCTGCTGGCGTCTGTACTTTACGCGTTCCCGTGATAAAGGGTCTTGACAGACAGATGGACAGACAAACAGACGGACAGGCAGACGGACAACAAAGTGATCCTATAAGGGTTGCGTTTTTTTCCTTTGAGATTCGAATCCTAAAAATAAGACAATGTTGTATATTTAAAGCAGATTTTTCTCCCTTGACTGTTCAAAAACACGATATTGAACCGGGCATCAGACATTCTATCGAAACAATATATTTTATATTGAAGGCATTAGGCTAGGCTATGATGATTCGGTGCTAAGCCCAAACATGTGCTCCTACCCTTACCGATTGATTAAATTTTAATATAACTAAGAGATCTCTGTAAATATTATTAGGTTAGTTTTATTTCCTAATGTTAGTAATGATAATGAGAAGTGTCTTATGGTACATAATGCTTAATTGGTATTTTTATAAAGACTATAGTGTTTGAGATTTATAGAGAATTAGTGCCTTTGCAATGTTTTAATGTCGTCGTCTAAATATTGATATAGAATAAAGTTGTATAAACCGTTGTACAGTGTGCTGAGAATATCTTGACAAGCGGAAAAATAGGGAACTTAATCAAATGTACTGACATTGACATTTCCTTTTGCAGCTGGCGCCACCATGGCATGTTAAAATAACTGTTATATATTTTCCGATTGTTATCTTGGCTGTATTTCTCGATTATTGTTATTCAATTGCTTCATTTTTGAATTTATTAAAATTGCCTGAATTCGTCTGCACCATAGACAATGGTCAATGGCGCATTTGCCTATAGAAATCTTTATATGGATACAAAAACCAATCTTCCATTATACATTTAGACGGCGACATGCAAAGGCTATATCTATTTAGTTTTGAGTGTTGATGCTTTACGACAAATAATTTATATAAACCCGTTCTTATCCCACTATATAAATGGTGCTACAGCAAATCAACATGCTTACCGAAAATAGAATATGAACGTATTTTTGTAATATTAAAAATCTGATAATGTTGATGTATTTGCGGTAGGGCCATGGGCAGGGTTTAGGAAGACAGCTATTATTATAATAAGGAGTTGTTTGTCTGTATGTTAGCGTTGACGACTAAAGGGAATGCACAGAGGTAGCCCGCGTAAATCAAATTTTCTTACGATTTTTGGAATTTGCAGGCCAATGTCAGGTTGTATGTTGATCAAAATACGATTCGCGTTTGTAACAAATATGTATTTACAGAATCATAATCATTAGAATTGGCAATACAACTTCTTAAGTTAGAATTGTCCTCAAATGTTATATTTTCATAAAATTGCAATTCAATAGGATTATATCGACGCTTGTTAGGCAATATTGACCAAACGACAACGGCAACTTTACTTAATTAAAATATTTTTATCCAAACAAAAAAAATAACAAAAAACTTTAAAATGGAGTATTTTATAAAATTTTTTATGTAAACTCTAATAGAGTGTAAACAAAAAAAAGCATTACAAAGGTTTTTTTTTTGAAAATCTTAAATTGTTTAAGTGTAAACTTGCCAACATGTCGTTTCGTCAATATTGCCTTTCAAGCGTCGATTATTAAGAACTTAAGAGTTCTATTGATGATTTTTATGATTATAATTCTCTAAAGAAATAAATATTCGATACGGCCGCGAATCATTTATAGATCAACATACAACCTAACAATGACCTACAAACTGCAAAAACGTAAGAAAATTTGATTTTCGCCGTCTATCCTGACGCTTTCGCCTTAAGATATCTTTAACCTTAAAGTAAATTAATTTTATAAAATTCTGCCCATGTCCCGTCGATAATATGCTTTAATCGGAATAACGCAATAATTTATAAATAAATAGATGCATAATAACTGTCGTCCATAGTCGTAATCACTGCCACAGCTTGGTACAAAATATAATGGTGCTGGATCGTCGCAAAATGAACCTCAATATGTCTATTATTGTCCAAGTTGGTTGATGTAAGTAAGCAATAGTTTTGTTGGTCTTTTAACTGGAAAATAGATAGTGTTTTTTTAAAAATAAAGTTGGTAACTATAGAGCTGTAAGGAAATTGGAGTGCACACAGCTTTGTCTATGGTTTGGCAACGTACTTGCAATGCCTCTGGTTTTGTGGGTACCCCTAAGCGGCGGTGGCCTTTTTCCACCGGGCGAATGTAAAAACTCGTCGGCCAACTTCTCTGCATCACCATAAGGTAGACTGGTAGAAAGCAAAATGCAATATAAACTCTTTTTCTTTTAGCCGCTCTGTGGTTGCCATTGTGAGACTTTTTTCTGATGATTGATGATTTAATCAGATCATTTCATTAACCGTTATAAATATTGTTAGGTAACCACGTAGATAACAGTTGAACAGTTGAAATGAAAGCTTCACAACTAAATTAATAGATTTTTAAGCGGGATCGTAAAATTGATATTTTTATATGTGATTGTAATATTTTCCCTGTATGGCGTATTTTCCAAATGGGAATATAATCCAAAATTTGTTTGCTGTGTAGAATGGCTAATGCTGGACAAGCATGAATGTCCAGTACGGGCCATTCTATATAGGTATATACCGCGAACGTTCTCGATCGACTACTTTTCGCCCTTGTGCCCTTCGTAATAACGTTAAAAAGACGGCCGGAAACGTTCACCTACCTACTTTTCCTATTTTAGTTTTCTATGGATCTCATCGTATTTTTTGTAAATTGTGAACCTCACTTCAAAAACTTGCTTTTCATTTAAAACTGTTGATTTCAATATTTGCGTACGGGAGTTGAATATAAAAACAAAATAATTTGCTTTTTCATGATAATATTTTTTCATATTTATTTTTTCTTTCGCAAATGTGTCGCTATAGTATTATTTAGTTATGATAATTTAAATAAGTTTTTAAATGAAAAGTACATAAATATTTGTAAATATAACCAAAGAAATTTATGTAAGTGTGATCCCGGTGCGCATCTTAGCTTGTTCCTGTATGAATATTAAAAGTTTACGTAATGTGTTGCAAGTGGAAAAAATTAATGTTGAATGAAAATGGCAATGTCTGTTATTAAAATTAGCCTTTATTTTTATTCCAAGACTGTGAATCATAAATATATAGAATTATTATATCAAAATTAGTTACTAAAAGCTAGTTGAATACTTCATTTTTTTTTCTTATTATTACAGAAAAAATTATAAATAAAAATATTTCATGAATGGTTCTTGTTTCATTGTGTTCAATGTCTCCATAAACTTCGACCATTTTATGATTTCACAGAGCACGGAGATGTTCCTGCCGACGACGCAGCGATTTCTTGCTCTAAAGTTTCCTTAGAAAACGGTGAACGGTCACACACTATCGGCTGTCCAAATCCAGAGCGCTTTTTGACACCTTAATGTCAAATACTGGCTAAAAAGCCAAAGATTTTGCTGTGTGCCATTGCTGGTATGAATGGACGTATTTCAAAAGTCTAGACCTTATCTACCTACCTACAGAGATATCTTCCCTAGAAAAACTACCTGATCATGCCATTTAACTTCTCAACTGGGAATTAACAACAGTGCTATGGATGCATGTCCGTGGGTATAAAAAATGGCATTAGTAGCTCTCTAAAACTGCTCAACAAGCACTGCTCAATGATTGTCTGGCTGGTGAGGTAGGGATGAAGGGTACGAGCCCTATTGAATAGGTACTGAACAGTCCAATAGGTTGGGTAGGTACGTACATGTTCAAAACATGGAATTAGAATGTGCTATAGGTAACTTGGTTCAAAATAACATTTTGTGCCCTTGATATAATATATCAAGGCACAAGACACAAAAACTTCTTTACTATAGAAGTTTTGATTCACAATAATCTCAACTCACTGGCAACCCCGGTTAAAGAACAATGGCCATTTTGGACTATAAAAAAACAGGATTTGCTTCGGCAAATCTGCAGCGGGAAAGAGATAGCAATAATTGTCACTGTTACGTACCCATATCAACTCTGAAACAAATGGCGACCTAGAAAGCAATAATATTATTCAGGAGAATTTAAAAGAAAATAAGTTTTCAACGAGTGGAAAGTATTCCCGTGGAACATGTTTTTCGTTTGTGCACATTTTGAAAACACAGGAAGGCATTGTAGTATTTAGACGATTACGGTAATTTTACATAACGTGCTGCAAATGTGCTACATAAACGCCAGTTTGATTGTGACTAAGGTAAGTTCTAAGTTGTGCCGGTCGGCGTATGTTATGCAGTCCACGTCGAGGAGTGCGTATTTAATCTTCCTTTTTTTATACATCAATGCCTATACTATAATTTACATCACACCATAAGTGCCTGTAAGTAATGAAAAAAGGCTTAGTTCGTTTGGGAGTATCACCCGTATTCCCAAATTCCCATAAAAGTCTTCAGGTATCGGATGATAACACATAGTCTCGGTCTCGACGAAATATCGGGTGTCCAATTTTTTTTCGGAAACATATCACCCACAGTTTTCGTCTTGTAACATCTTTGGCAAATAAATTAATTACGCAACGGGGCAAATAAATTAATTATGCGTAAAATAAGTCTTTTTTTATAAAAAAATTATGGAAAGTGACTGCTAGCTGTCAAGTTTTTGGACACGTGATAGTAGTGACATCTGAAGTTAGCAAGTGACAGTTTTTATCCTGAATTTAAAATGCAATCACTAATTATTTTTTCTCCTTACTTATAAATATATATATATACGTAAATATGTAATGAATGCCGTACCAAGTTATTTAGAAATATATAAATGAAACAACATGTCTAGAGTCTGTCTAATGAAAGCTGGCAGTGAATTTTTCATGTTTTCAGAAATTGACAACACTGCTGCAATGTCACTCATTGTTCCTATTACCTCTTACGAAAACTGTAATAGTTGGTCGTATTTTAAGTAAAACAATGCCTAAAACTTTAAGAAGCAGTGAGAGAAAGTTGATATACACTATGATAACTAATTACAACCAACTGAAAAGCGAACGCGAGGCTGCGTTTCAAGAAAAAATACAATTTTTAACAATAATTTCGGAAATTACTAGTAAGTTATTGAATTAGTTTTGATACTATGTACCTAAACAGGAATTATGTTTATAAAACCTGGTCTATCAATATAACAGTTTTAAATGTGGAGCCATCCTAACCCAATTCCTAACTAATATTATAAATGCGAAAGTAAGTTTGTTAGTTTGTTTGTTTGTTACGCTTACACGTAAAACCGCTGAACGGATTTGGATGAAAGGTGCACGGGTAGCCCATGACCTGGAATAGGAGATAGGATACTTTTTATCCAGGCATTATGTTCCCTTGGGATAATTTCCGAAATGCACGCGGGCGAAAGCTAGTAATTGAATATAGCGATGAGAAGTCGCGTGGCATCAATAAATGTTTGTAACATACATACATTATGTGTTTTTTTCTAGACGAATGCATTAAGCAGACAAGGTCCTCCCATCCAGCAGACTTTTTCAAAAAGGGCATTATAAGCTACCACTACGTTGGCAAAAATGCATTGATTGCATGGGTAAATACTTTGATTAACAAAAAATAAAAAAATAGAGACAAGGGCGTTAATTTATTTAATGAAAAACGCCAATTTCATAGGTAAAGACCTAATATTATTCTGTATATTTGTACAAAATCTGTGTTATTATTTGTGTAATTCAGTTTCCTAAGTTTTCTGCTATGGAAACCATCATAGAAAACATAGTATTAATGATGTGTTAATGCATAGAATTAGGATATGTACCTAATCAAATATTAAACAAATATGACCTACATTTATTTAACATAAATTATTGTGTAATATTAATTTATATGTGACTTACAACCTTGTGATCATAAAAGCTTATCTACACAATTTTATGCTTTATGCTTTCATATTATTCTGCAATAAACAAAAATAAATATTCAAGTATCAAATACGTTTTTCCTAGTTGATCCGGGGATACCCGACCAATTTTTTTTTAATTTGCCGCTCTTTTTCACTCTCAGCTTTCAGTAGACAGACTCTAGTATGTGTATATCACTAAGTTTTTTATGGTCGTTCAAGTTCAAGCAAAATAGGAGATTGGCCATTGTTCTTTCAAATGTCCCAAAAGACTACTACCTAAGGCGCCAAAACAAAAGTCAAAACATAAAAAAAAAATAAGCATAAAATATTCCCTAGCGTTGTGTGCCTATCTGTGTGATTGTTCGGGATTTGCAATTTTGTTATTTATTGATTTCTACTCGAAAAACTAGTATAAAACTACTGAAAAATGTAAGTTCAAGACATAAAAATACTAAAACAGTGGAGATATGCAGTTCCAAAACGCTTATTTACCCATAAAATGTGTTTACAGGGCATCAACATCTAAGCCACGCTCAGAGATGACTTTGGAGGAATTATCCAAAATTGAAGAGGAAGAATTCAGTACCGGCCCTCTTTCTGTTCTTACGCAGTCAGTAAAGAACAATACACAAGTTTTGATCAACTGCCGAAATAACAAAAAGCTGCTGGGACGCGTCAAGGCGTTCGACCGGCATTGCAACATGGTGCTTGAGAATGTCAAGGAAATGTGGACTGAGGTGCCAAGGCTAGGCAAAGGCAAGAAGGTAAAGTATTTTATGAATTTTATTTTCTAATGTTCACTAAATCTCGTCTTTTTGGGCACTTCATTTGTCGTAAAAACAGTGAATTTAGAGGTTATGTATTGATTTTTAGCAAGACATGTTTAAGGCTCTGGTTTGGGTTAGTTTAGTTAGTTTTACAAAAAGATTGTCTGGGTAATTAAAGTCTACTTCCAAGAATAATACGTTTTCGGTTACCTTACAAATGAGAATGAGAAAGTTGTTTATGTGTTTTGGTCATAGCAAAATAAATCAAAATAAATCAAAATACAAAGGCTATCATTATGTATCAAACTGTGTCAAGTGATAGTTTTAGGGTTTAACACGTTCGCGTGAGCAACCCCGTTTCTGAATGTTGGTACTGCGGCGCACCTTTTTCCCATACAAAGTTAAACAACGTCTAAAGACGTCCCGCCGTAACACGTACGTCTTAGAACTGTGTTATGTGGCGCAACGTTATTTCACGTCACGTTTGCCCATAAAATGGACGGCCAAAGACGTTCCGTCAAAATAAATATGACAATCTACAGGCCGTCATATGACGTTGCGCCATTTCATAATTATATCAACACGACGTTGTAAGACGTTGCTCACGCGAACGTGTTAAACCACTTTAGTATGTACAGGTTCACTGCAGGACTTTGGTTTCTGCTTTAAACACAGTTTGATCCTGTCACCAGCTATCTTCATCCATCCTATTAAAGTTACTTTGATATATAACTAGGTTCTGGGTTCAATTCCCGGGTCGGGCAACATGTTATTGGGTCTTTCCATTAGGAATTTCTCAATAGCAGCTTGGAGTCTCGGTTTGTGCTTGGAAACAATAACAGGCGTAGTGTGGGCTTACTATAGGTACACCTCTACCTAAACCTTTGAGGTAATATAATAATAATAATAATAATCATTTATTTCGGATTCATCCATCAAATAATATGGAGTGAAGTTATGTTTTATACCTGAACGGTTTTTCCACCAAGGGCTCAGTATGTATGCTAATATAAAAGATCTCATACTCAATGTTATGGGGTTTGGTTCGGTTTCCGCTCTTAGTCCTTCAAATGGACCTTTTTATCTGGGCCATGGAGGCTGTTGGTGGTAATTCCAACCAGCCCACCTCCCTCCAGAAGTTGATTACGCCTTCTGGTCTGTCCAGAAAATCTACTCTCTTATACTCAAACAAAACATTTTTAATTTCAGGGTAAAGCTGTGAACAAGGATAGGTTTATCTCAAAAATGTTCCTCCGTGGAGACTCAGTGATCCTAGTATTAAGAAACCCACTGGCCACTGCGGCTGGCAAATAAACAACCAGTCTACAAAGAATGTACAATAACATGACGTTAATATGGCACATAATGTTTAAAAAAAAAGCCTTTTAGAGCATTGACTAAATCAGGTGTGGATACAACTGACCCCTTGCCCCCCTTGGGCTTCTTCCAGCTTAGCATTATAACCTGTAATTTTTACTTTGTATACAGTATTAATAAGATGCAGAAAAGTAGTAGTCTTCCTTGAAAAGGGAAATCTTGTGTTTACGGAAAATAGTTGCTGAGGACTTTCCTTAAAAGGCTTTCACAGCTTGAGAAATCTCCCCCTCAGAAAGACATTTGCTGCCCTTGAACTAAAACCTAGATCCGCGCCTGGACTATCACCCATATGATAGCAGTGTGATAGTCTTTTTCTAAAACTGAATTTGCCATATTAACCTCTGGGACTGTATGTTTATGTGTTAATTACTGTGAAGTGTTCTCCAAAACCTTAGTCTTAAGCTTGTGGTATGGATCCAGTGCACCTTTTGTATCCAATTTCTTTTATATATTGGTGTGTTGAATTATATTAAAATAAATTACAGTTAAGATTTCCTTATGCATTTTATTTTACGTTAACGGTACAATTCTCATTGTAGTGACAACTTATGGTTGGACTGATGTTGTGGTCAGTCAGTCTAAAGATTATTTCTTTTTTCCGTTCTTTTGTTTTGTGATGTCTGCTGATTAGTCTCAAGCTTGCAGCGTTTAACCTTTTCACCGCCACGGACTATAATAGAAGTTCCAGATTTTCGTGCCACCAGCGCCACGACTTCATATAAAGTTCTTCATTTTAACTATCTTATAAAAATAAATTTACTTTATTTTAAGGTTTTGTTTTCTTTTATTATTTAATAAAGCTCTGTCTAATACCCTATTTTTAATTTTTCTACACAAAATAAGTCCTTATTTGTCTTAAAATCGGCAAAAACCAAAAACTCCGAATGTGTTCATGTCCCCAGAACGCCAAGAACTACATATCAAGTCGGCTAGTGATGGGACGCGGAAGTTATCACTGTTTGATTTCGCCCGTTGAAATATTTATAAATATTACTATCGAAAACAATTTGAGGTCAGTAAAATATGAACATAGTCGACTACTTTATAACAAAGGCAAAATAGATGAATAAGATCTTCAGTTGGGTGCCGACCCTGAATTAAATCGTTGTTGTTATTGTTTAGCAATCCTCGTCGATCATTATATTCCCATCTCTACAAAACAGTTGGTTGTCAGTGCCCCAAGCGCCACGGACTTCTATATTAGTCGTTCTGTGGCGTCATAAGCGTAAGGCTGTCAAGGTCACTTTGGCATAGTGCAGGAATGAACGGGTGAGCGCGCACGCATCTTTTTTCCGACTTCGTTTGTAATAGATTACAAAATGTGACGCTATTCAATTTTATAATATATGGGATGATCCGTGGGAATGCTACATGATCATATTTATGTAATTGTGTATTTATTTTTATTTGTTATCTTTTTAATATTTTTATTGTTATAATTATCTCCTCTTAAATAGAGCACTTGCCATCTTATCTCTTCACTACCCTTGGTTGACTGGTAGAGAATGCCTATGGCATTAAGTCCGCTTTTGTACCATGTGTGTGAGAAGTTAAAATAAATAAATAATAATGCTCGGTACGACCTGGCGCGGCCTTTCAGTTATCGGGTCGTGGGACCGCGGCTTAAAAATGCCCTGCCTGACGGGTAAACGTTACACTACCGTTACATGAGTAAATAAAAGGACAGAGACAAAGCTTTATAAAACAGTGCTGTGATAGCTTAGGAATACTGCTACAAGTGTGTTATAATTAAAATACATACTTTCCATTTCGAAAAACAGTGAAAAATTGTATTTACATTAAAAAAAAAAACGGAATAAACAAAAATAGAAGAAAGAAAGACCTTAAACGACATCCCTAACAATAATTGAATTTACCGTGCTCTGAGCGCCAAGGACTTGAAATGAAGTCGACGGAAGATGTCATGAAGCAAATAGAGATGTACCACATTTCTTATAGCTCTAATTGAGTTAAGCATTTGTTTCCGTAATACTTATAATTTATACTAGTTTTTCTTACTAATGATAATGTGAAATGAAACAAAAATGGAAATATTAAATCAGTTTTTTATTTATATCCGTAAAATTATAAATAAAACTTATCTTAGGGTCAATTTATACTAGCGCAGAGTCGAAGCGCAGCGAAGCGTCAGTCTAAAGGATAACACAGCAAATTCACCCTTATCTCTACAACGTAACGCGCGCGCACCAATCAGCGTTTGTTGCGCTCCGACTCGCGAATTCTGTCGAATGCGCGCCAATTCGCGCGTCTTTTTTCTATCTTAAATGAAATATGTGTATTATGTTGTGGAGGTAAGGGTGAATTTGCTATGTTAAGTTTCAGATTGACGCTTCGATGCGCTTCGACTCTGCTCTAGTATGAATTGACCCTTAACGCGTATAAATCTCATTCATCGATATGATGATACCCTCATCACTACTGTTTACTATATATTTCGTTATACATTTATAGCTTGGCGCTGGCGAGGCATCGCGTTCTGTGTACGTGGGCGGTGAAAAGGTTAAATCCAAGCTTTGGTCGGCGGCAAAATGTACCTAAATATCTAATATTAGTGTTCGCTTTTGCTTCCCGGCTGTGCCGAATCGAACAAATGTGTAACCTGCCTAGGGCCATTGGAAGCCGAAGCATGTATTAACCACCTTGCAGCGTGCGTGACTTCAAGTTTGTTCGTTCATTTAGCACCAATGAAAACATGTCAAAGGCACATTCATCTTTATTTTGTATTAACTATATTATTTACGTATTTACCTAAGTTTATTTATTTACCAAATCAAGTTCATAGAACGCAGTCCGAAAAAACAAGGTCGCTATCTCATAAAACAGCTCATAGATGGCGTTGATATCAATGTGAAGCGTGACTGTCTCCGTTCAATAGCCTTTGATAATAACCTCGGACGTTCGCGCCAGAACCGCATTCATAACACGATATTGTTTACGCACTGTCGTTTATTCAATCCTTGTGGTTACACGCGCATAACGTTCTGTGTAACGAGTGTATAAACTATCAAAACTTTAAAGAAAACAGTGGTTTTGTGCATCATGTCGGCTTGAACTTGAAAGTGCGACGAACTTATATATTTTTCCCGCCGTTTTTTCTTTTTTTTTCTAAGGAAAATGTGCACTGTTATTTTGTGGTAATTCTGTAATAGAAGCCAAGGAATTTTGTTTAACATCCACTGAGGTGAGTGTTTACATTTGTAACTTATTATTGTTTTCTGTGTATTGTTTTTTTTTTTGTGTTTTGTTTGCACGAAATATCTTAATACCTATTTAGATAATTATTTCGTATTTAGGTAACATAGGTACTGAAAAATACCACCAATTGTTTGTAAATATATAGACTGCTCTTAACACTTGTAGTTTTAAATAATACACCTTAATTTTGTAGAAAATACGTAAGGTTAGTAAATAAGGTACCTAGATTCAGTCACTAGCACAAAAAATAGGCAGACTTTGTAGGCTTTCAGACGGCACGGCACCTAGTAAACAAATTTGCGAGTCCTTCGAGTTTCTTCGGTACGTAAGTTAAGTACCTAACTACTTAGGTGGTTTAATTGCATTTCTGTTATCTTTCGAAATTATTCCTATTAGAATAATAAATAAACAAAAATTTCAGAACATTAATAATATGCGAATTAATCACAGATGACTTCTGGACAATATAGGTTCGCCATAATCGCTTTATTGTTCTCAGCCTCCGTTCGACACTTGTTGAATGCCCTTTCGAAGAGGAGGTGAAACCCCGCCTGGCCCTGTGTATAGTCTACGATTAGATTCCACATCGCATTCTAAAAATATCCTAAATGGCAACACAATCTAGCTTGTTTTCACACGAATGCATCTGGATGCGACAGTACACTAAGAATTTGCGATTTGCCAAGATGTTTTTGTATTTCGCCTTGTAAATGACATATTTATGTTAAAGATGGGAAGAGACGACGAATTTAAATATCTAGCTCTGGATTTCTAAAATTAAAATTAAATCTGTAAAGAAGAACTCCAACTTTCAGTTACATGCATAAATGCATAATTTAAAATTGAAGATGACTGTGACGATTTGATGACGTAGACACCTAAATAAGAATAATTAGAAACGTTTTTATAATTTGGTGAAAACAGCACATTTTGAATGAATTCGAATTGAAAGTGAATCACAGTAATAAAACATTGAGGAACTAACATAAACACGTTTTTCCTTTTTCACATCACTGACCGACACTATAATTTAGCATTTTCTTTTTCCCTGTGTATTTAGGTATTCTACTGACCACTAAAAATCTGAAAGCCCGATCAAATCTCTGATCAGTTATACCAACAAACAAAAAAAAAAAAAACGGCCAAGTGAGTGTCGGACCACACACAATGAAAGGTTCCGTACGTATTTTTTTTTCCTAAGAACAAACTCAACATTGTAGTTGCAAAGCAAGTTCTCCCATACATTCCAACTGCAAATGTAAGTTTGTACGCTTAATATTTGAGAGATTTACCTTCTTGTAACTTCATCTATCTAAATTCTTATAGTTTTTCCTGTAATATTAGGTTGGGGAAAAAGTCTTTTCGCATTATAGTATGTATAAACTTGTAATAAAATCTCTTTGGCTATACTATTTGTATCTGGCTGGTTTTGGTATCATTGAAAGTTTAAATTCTAAAGAACATAATTCAAATTAGGAAAATGTGTGATTTTCATTTTTTTTTTCGTACTGTCAAGATGAGTGAATCTAATGAAGAAATTCGATACATTTTAAAATTTTACTACAAAAAAGGTAAAAATGCAACGCAAGCCGCGAAAAAAAATTACGATGTTTATGGACCTAGTGCAGTATCTGTGAGAGTAGCACAAATTTGGTTTAAGCGTTTTCAATCCGGAAATTTTGATGTCAAAGATGCACGTCGCTCTGGTCGCCCTATTACGGATAAAATGGGTACCATTTTTGAAAAAGTGGAGCAAGATCGGCATATGAGTAGTTACGACGTAGCTGAAGAATTGGAAATTGACCACAAAACAGTTTTGGCACATTTGAAAAAAACTGGGTACACAAAAAAGCTCGATATTTGGGTACCTCACGAGCTCACTGAAAGAAACCTAATGAACCGTGTACTCATTTGTGATTCTTTATTACGACGTAATGAAACCGAACCATTTTTGAAGAAGCTGATAACTGGTGATGAAAAGTGGATCACGTACGACAAGAACGTGCGAAAAAGGGCGTGGTCAAAGGCCGGTCAGGCTTCACAGACTGTGGCGAAACCCGGGTTAACTCGCAACAAGGTGATGCTGTGTGTGTGGTGGGATTGGAAGGGCATTATTCATTATGAGCTGTTACCACCAGGCAGAACCATCGATTCTGAACTCTACTGCGAACAACTGATGAGATTAAAGCAAGAAGTTGAGAGAAAGCGGCCGGAATTAGTCAACAGAAGGGGTGTGGTTTTTTATCATGATAACGCTATACCTCACACATCTTTAGCCACTCAGCAAAAATTAAGAGAGTTTGACTGGGAGGTGTTAATGCATCCGCCGTATAGTCCTGACCTTGCATCTTCAGATTTCCACCTGTTTCGGTCTCTTCAGAATGATTTAGGCAGTGTCAAGTTAACATATTATCACGAGAGGACTGCCAAAACCACTTGTCGCGGTATTTTGATCAGAAGTCCCAAAATTTCTATAGCAATGGGATCATGTCCCTACCTACAAGATGGCAAAAAGTTGTCGAACAAAATGGTACCTACATACTATAGTTAAATGTAAATAAACTATATAAAAAAATGTTTTGAATTTTCTTAAAAAAATGCGAAGAATCTTTTTCCCCAACCTATTAATTTAGCATTTTCCTTTTCCCTGTGTATTTAGGTATCTGAGCAATTTAAAAAAAATCCGTACCCCCGGTTTTTTCCTTGTCCCTCGACTTTGTTCATTTATTCTTTTGTGATGAATGACTTCTAGCAGAATATATTAATTTAAGTGAATAACACGTATTTTTAAATATTTATATAAATTGTCGTTTTGTTGTTACTTTACTAAATATAAAACTTACGAAGATTTTAAAATAATGAACACTATCGAATTAACCTGTCCCCTTTTCATCTGGCGTCAGAAAATCTTTGATAGCCAAAAATTTTATTATACGCGAGAGGCTTAGTAAATATGATTTGAATTCTTAAAAGTCGAGATTATCAGTTAAAAGTAGCAATAAAACTTTTTTTTACATATTTTCTATTAAAAATAAATCTAAATTAAAATCGAAAATTTTAGTTAACCGGAACTTTCAGTTTTGTGACCGCTCTTTTTTGGAAAAATTCTTCTAATTTTGAAAATTCGGCACGAAATTCCAACACAACTTATCCATCATCAAGAGGCAACATTTTGCATTCACTGTCAAATCTAATTTGTGGCCAGCGTGGACGCATATTTGTTGAAGTGTTCTGGGTTTCAATTTCTTTGCTTAGGTATGTGACCAAGTTTTACTATTATAACTCACATTTTTATAAATATTGTTATCGTTGACACATTGCAAAGTTTGTATTGTATTTGGTATCAAAAAGTTAATAGTGCTAAGTACGATGGGTTATTTTTAAACAATTTAAAACTACAAGAAGGAAGTACCTACTATGTGACCTCCGTTTGTGACTTATTTTGTATTGAAAAATAAAATAAAATTTTACAGCACGGTACAATTTATTTTGAAATTGCTCATCTACTACTGACTGCACTAAAAATCTGAAAGCCTGATCAAATCTCCGATCAGTTATACCAACTAACAAAAAAAAATACCGGCAAAGTGCGTGTCGGACCGCACACAATGAAGGGTTCCGTAGTTGGGATGAATTTAAGCTAAGAACAAACTCAACATTATTGTAGTTGCAAAACAAGTTATCCCTTACATTCCAACTGCAAATGTAAGTTTGTACGCTTAATATTGAAAGATTTACCTTCTTATAACTTCTTCTATCTAACTTCTTATAGGTTTTCCTGAAATATACAATAGGTCAATACTATTAAGCGCTTTCCTTTACAATAGGGTGCATCGTTTAATTGGTATTTACACGTTGACCAAGTTTAAGTTGAAAGCAAAACTTTCAACCTGTTTTTTGTCCACTGCTTGTACAATTATGTTTAACCGTATGTTGTGTTTTTTCTTTGTACAATAAACTTATTATTATTATTATTATATTACATGTTCCGTATATTAATACGATTGAAATAGTCACTGAATATCGACTATTTATAGTCAAGTATTGCAGATTGTACGCTATATTAGCAAAGACGATTGCCTTCAATAAGGTCGTAGAGACTTGTGCTCTACGAGTACCTCTAGTCTCTAGCTAACGTTTTAAAATAAATGATGGTAATAAGTCCTATTGTGGACTTACTATCATTATTTATTTTATTTTAGTACGTAAATGTTTCTACGTAATCTATATGTAAAAATAATGCCTGTTTGTAATGTCAAAATAACAGCAGTTTACTCAATACATATTAAATTTTTTGTCTGTTTTTCTGTCGGTCTATCTGTCTTTTTGTTCCGGCTAATCTCCGTAACGGCTGGACCGATTTCGACGGGTGTTTCACTGGCCGATAGCTGATGTTATAAGGAGTAAACCTAGGATACATGTATTTTAGAAAAATCTTTCTTAAATAAAATATTTCTAGTCTTTGTGTCGTGCCTGTTTGAGGAGCCATAAACCTTCGGGGGTTACGGGCGTGATGTTATTTATTAGTGAGTAATTCAAGTTTTTATTCACTTTGTCATTATTGTCATAGGTATGTATGTCTTGGGGGATTTTTTTGAGGCAAACAAATGAAATCTTCAAGATTTCTTAATATGTAGGTAAATAAACAGTTATATTTATTTTACAGCTTCTGCTGTACAAATCAAATAATTTGCTTACGCTTAGATGTGTCATCGAAGGAAAATGGTTTTTCTGACTTGGTTTATTGTTTGAGTTACCGCAGGTCGCGCATACCATGATACAACATTTGGTTTTCCTGGGATTTTTGGCGGTCATTTACGCGCGGAACGCAAGAATTTTCCTACTGTTTACGTGACCCTCAGACCAAGTAATTATTTGGTGTGAGACGTGACCATAAAGTATTTTTAAAGAGTTTGAAGCTCAATGAGGGCTTGAAATTTTTACAACTTACCATTTTTTAGGGTTCCGTAACTCATTAGGAAAAACCGGAACCCATATATGATTACTCGTGTGTCTGTCTGTCTATCTGTCACAGCCAATTTGCTCCGAATTTAATGGACCGATTAAGTTGAAATTTGGTACAATTATGAATTTCGGTGACCCAAACACGAACGAGTAACGTAATTATATGAATAGGGAGGATGACTAAATAATATTTTTTTGTTCTTCATGTAGATTATTAAAAAATATTGGACGCGTATTGTTTATTTTTTTACGTAATTAAAACATTACGGCGATACATTGAATTCAAATGTGGCATGATGTCACTTCTCAGTAGATTTTTTTACGTAGCTGTGACATATCGAGCCCCCACTCCTTAAGTTTAACGTATTTTATCTAAGTCATTTTTTATTAATATGATAAAGTAAAAAAAATACGCGTCTAATATTTTTTTATTATCTCATTGATGGACTAAACAGTTTCTCTTTTTTTTTTTACCCAGGACACATCCCTATTTTGATTATGAGGGGTCACTTATGGGAAAAAAAAAAAAAGTTTTGCAAACTTTACCGTGTGGCATATTAAATGTTGGGCCCGACACGCACCTGGCCGGTTTTTTTTTACAGTCGATATCTACCAAAACCTAACCTGGCTAGGTACAGTCAACTGCACATCAGTGGTAGGTTAGTTGCACTACGAAAACTGCTCTTACTGCTAAGACAAAAGCGCTGTCAATGTCAAATTCTTATCCTGATGTGCGGTTCAATCAAAATCAAAATATTTTATTTCACACTTAGACGCTGCCCGCGGCAGCGCCCGCGTTCTTTTTCTAAAAGTCTATGTTACTCCTTATAACATAGAAGAAAGAAAGAAACATTGTTTATTCTGCACAAACAAAACGCACTTAACAAAAATAAAATTATAAAATGTACACACATTCAAGTAGCCAAAAGCCTCTTATTCAAGCAATAAAAGTTTGACAATTTATTTCATTGCTTGATGACAGTACCAGGGACCAAAGACAATTATTTACATTGTTACTCAATAGTCTGTGTTGCGTCACTGGCAAAAATGCAAATCAGCTATCTGCCAGTGAAAGTCCCGTCAAAATCGGTCTAGCCATTTCGGAGATTACCCAGAACAAACAGAGAGACCGTCACAGTTTATTTTTTTATTTTATGTACCTTTTACGCATTTAGTTAAAAGCTATTATTTTGATATTACAAACAGATACTTAAATTTTTTTTTGTATTGGCACTTATGAAACGTCAGAATCTAGGTGCACGGTTCCAATTGGTCATTTCCTATGGAGAAGAACCGGCAATAAAAAATAATTGACTTTTACAATATTTTCAAATAACAGTGTTAAGAGCGTTGTCACCAGTCAACTAGCGCCACTCCTTTAAAAACATATTATCTCGTGACTGAGAAGGAATTATGAAAATCGGCTCAATCAACTATACCTATCGGTAAGTGTGTCTAGAATTTTCTATTACCTTTTATAAAGTTTCATATTGAGACACGAAGCAACAAAATACGATCTAGAGGAATGTGGCCGTTTTAATTTAGATCGAATTTTGTTGCTTCGTGTCTCAACATGAAACTTTAAAAAAGGTATTAGAAAATTCTAGACACACTTACCGATGTATAGTTGATTGAGCCGATTTTCATAATTCCTTCTCAGTCACGAGTTAATATGTTTTTAAAGGAGTGCATGGCGCTAGTGGGCCGGTGACAACCCTCTTAATAGGTATGGGAGGACAGTGTAGGCCTTTCAACATAGGTACCCTACGCTTTGGAATGGGAATGTAGCTTAATTTTTCTTACTGACCGACTCCTTGACAATTCAAAAGTGCCTGTAAATGGTTGAATTGAAATAAATGATTTGAGTTTGAGAACAAGTACCAGGTACTTAACAAAATAGGAAATGGTCAATAAATCTACAGTCTATTAGGCCTACACTGACCGAACCCACCTGAAAAATTAGACCAAGTCACCGTTTTCTGGGAATAAATACTAGGTAGGTAGGTACATAGAATATCATTCTATTCCGATCTCGAAGTAGTTCCACGGCAAAACAAAAGATCATAATAAGTAGTAAATCATCAAAGGCCGCCGTAGTTCCGTCACGGTCGCCTGCGCAGATACAAAACGTAGGTGCGTTTGTTTGTCTCAAATTGATCTATTATAAAGACGTTTGCTAAGTATATTAAGTTGGTTGGTAATCGTGATGATTGTCATCCTAGTTAAAGGTATGATAATCATAGAAAATAGCATCCTTTTACTTCTGATCGCTTTCAAATTCAAACATTTTATTGGAACAAAAAACAGTTTCACAATTTTTTTGTATTCATTACAGCTACATTGGTTTAAAAAACTGTGTTGCAGCCATTAGCGCATACCTCCGAGAGGGGCGGTGTAATCCCGCCGTCCCCATCGCCCGTGTCCCCATTATGGTATGCATATTATTTAACACATAAAATGGCTGAAAAAAATGGTTCCATTTTCTTTTAAGTACCTACTGATTTTTTTATTATTATTTCTAAAATAAGTATTTAGGGGTACGAGGAACAGGGTGTAAAGTTCACTCATACTCTATAGTAAAGGGAGGACCGTCCTCCGACCAGACGGGTATTGTGTCTGGTGGGCAACTGCCCGACGGTTGATGTCGTATATACCGTGTGGTGCCGGACGTAAAGAATAGCATCACCCTATTTCTTCCCGTGGGTGTTCGTAAAAGGCGACTAAGGGACTTACTAAAGAATGGGCAGCAGCGTTCTCTATGCATTTTTAACACGATACTGCGATTGCCAACCCGCCTGCCAAGCGTGGCGATTATGGCAAACCCCCCCAATATGCTAGTTGCGCGGTAAACTCTGATAGCGCGATGCAGGATTTGTGACGTCAGGTCTTTGGTGCGTTGTTCGCATGTGGCGTTGTTGATACCGCAACAAGTACATAAAAGAAAATGGAACCTTTAGTTTCGCCATTTTATTGTGAAACCATTAAGGGGGATACGGGCGATGGGGACAGCGGGAACAAACCGAGAGCGAGGCGTTCCAGCATTTATAATACTAAATGTAACCTTAAGTGGGCGCTCACCGGTCGGTCCACTAGCGCCACTCCTTTAAAAAAATATCATCTCATGCATGACTGAGAAGGAATTATGAGAAACGGCTGAATTAGGAACCTCGGTAAGTGTGTCTAGAATTTTGTATTACCTTTTATAAAGTTTCATATTAAGACACGAACAACAAAATTCGATCTAGAGGAATGTGGCCGCTTTTCTTTAGATGGAATGAATTTAGGCAGACGTACACGTCTGCCTAACCTTCGGGGATGTCAGTGGCGTGATGTTATGCTATGTACTCCAGCAGGCTGAGCACCAGAACCATAGAGAAGCGTTTTGTCGACGGAAGAGTAGACAAAAATGACGTTTCCGTGTAGATAGTATAAACATTTCTACAGAAGAGATTTCGAGAAGGGTAGACAAGCGATTTCTATTCTACAGTAGAGTAGAAATAAAAGCGTCATGCCTGCAGGTAATCTATAGTCGGTGGTCTACCCAGGCCACAAGTTCCACGAGGTTTCGGAGTTAGGGATAGGTATAGGTACAGTGGCCAGCACAACAAGCTACACGAAACTATCAAATTTCTTCAATACATTTTAAACTTTAAAACGCTGATGATTAAGTTCAAAATCGAACGAGAAATTTTTACAGTTTGTGGTAACTTGATGTGCTGGCCACCGTACATAGCAGTGGCGAAAGCACCTTAAAACACTATTCCTACCAGCTTCCCTTTGGAGATTCGCATCAGCAACTCTACCGCTATTGAAAAATGGCACAATCAATATTTTATTTATTTCACCATAACATTCGAATAACAAAAACGCTTATTTTTAGTTTTAAATTAAGTACCTACATAAAAAAAAACTAAAATAACCAGGCTCCAAAACGTCATAATCGGGAACTAAAAATTCATACAATAGCGATCCCGATAAGACGTCGTCGTTTAGGTTAAGTGGCACCGCTTGATTCGGATGAGAGCAAGCCGCTGTACAACGGGTTACGATAGAGAGAGATATAAAAAATTCGTCAGTGAGAACGAGATGGAGGAATATTGCTCATTATATTTAGTTTTCATCAGTTCAACTGTATTGTATTTAATCCTTTATATTCCTATAATAATTTTAGAATGATAGTGCCTAATATAGTTCAGTTTATTTCTGTAAAACATAGAAAGTTTTCACTGGAATGGTTCTCCTCTTACCTTCAGGAACGTCAGCAGTCCGTTCGTGTTGGGGATTCTTCATCTTGCTGGTGTGATTTGGAGTCTGGCGTTCCTCAAGGCGGTATTCTTTCTCCTCTTCTGTTTTCTATTTTTATTAATCTTATAACTTCCGAGCTTCAGTGTGCGTATCATCTGTATGCAGATGACTTGCAGTTGTACTGTCACGGCAGGGTTGATGAACTATCTGACGCTATCGACAAGTTAAATAGGGACTTGAAAGCTATTAAAACCTGGGCTGATCGATTTGGTGTTGCAGTAAACCCTAATAAGTGTCAGGCGATAATCATTGGGAGTCCTCGTAGTATTGGTAAGGTGGATTGTTCAACTTTGCCACCAGTTCTCTTCAATGATGCGATCGTTCCATTTAGCACTGAAGTGAAGGACCTAGGCTTGCACGTCGATTGTACCTTGAACTGGCGTACTCAAGTCGCTAGGGTCAGCCAGAAGGTCACTGGAACGCTGCGGGCTCTATACCGACTGAAAAATTTGTTACCATCAAGTACCAAGACAATGCTTGTGCAGTCCTTAATTTTCCCTATCATCGATTATGGTGATGTGTGCTACTATGACCTGAATGCAGATCTCCTCGACAAACTGGACCGTCTTCTCAATAACTGCATTCGATTCGTTTTCAATTTGCGTAAATATGATCATGTCTCTGCGCATCGGTCGCTTCTAAAGTGGTTGCCCATACGCCAGCGTAGAGAGCAAAGGGCGCTGACCACTTTGTTTTCATTTCTTGACTCTCCCTCTTCCCCTAGTTATCTAGCTCCCCACTTTCAGTACATTTGCGCCAACCACAATAGAAATCTACGTTCATCACACATTCGTCTTCTTCAATGTCCTACTCACCGCACTGACTTCATACACTCTTCTTTCTTCATTCAATCTATCTCTCTGTGGAATGCGCTCCCCCAGGAAATCAGGATGGTAACCAACCGATTATCCTTTAAGGTTAAAGTTCGCGAGCACATTCGTAAGAAGCTGGCAGTATCATAACAACGGAAATGTTATCCCATTGTTTGTTTAATTAGTTTTAGTATATTCGTGTATTCATATGTATTTATTTGTTCTTATATTTATATATAATTAGGTATATATATCTTATTTATAGTTAAGGTATAGGTATATCTAAGGATATACCTATATGTATACAATTATTCCTCCAATTTTCATAATTGCACCTACCACTGTTTGTCTCTGCTCCACCCAAAGGTTGACTGGTAGAAAATGCCTATGGCATTAAGTCCGCCTCTGTACATTTTTTTGTGCTAAAGTATTAAATAAATAAATAAATAATAAAGTTTTGTTCGTGTAGTGATAGCGTCTTTTTGGTACTACTACTTGACGAAAGATAGTGTAAAATAAAAAAATAAATTTCGCACCTAAAGGAAAGACTTTTATTATCAAGTTATTGAATTATTTTGTTATTGGAAAGTACCTAAGTAAGTTAAAACCGGCTTCGCTTCGGCTTCACTCTTACAAAAAAATTGATACCTCGCCGCTGGTACATAGCCGATTGAATTAAATTAGTAGAACCTTTTGTAGAACTTGTGAAAAAGTTTTTAGGTACAGTAAGTTTATACCATAGGTACCAAATGTTCTGCCTGAGCCAGCAAGCACTTGCTGTGAAAACTATTATGTGACATGTCTTTTCATCTTCCTTTGTGATGTTCACCTTACTGCATTCCATCCAGAAATGCGTTGTCGGCTTCGGAATTTTTGCCGAATTAATATCCTATTGAGAAAGAAAATCTGATATGAAAAGTTTTCATGTGCTTTTCCACGTAAAATCGGTTGGGTATTTTAATCCAAACATCTTTTAATCTTGCCCAAGAGCCGAAACTTTTACCTAATCTTGAGAAAAACCCGTCACATCCTACCATAACAAACAAGTCCACGTTTTCTCAACTATGGTCACGTTCAATTGTTTAATTGTAACCGGAAATAACTAGATTGAGGCGCTATTTACCGGTTCGAAGCGGTAACAGATTAATTGTTGCAATTTTCATCGATTGTTACTGAACATTATTTGTACTGCGAATCATGTTACCTAAGTATATTGATCTTTCAATTAAGCACTATGGGTAGATGTGTGTACAAGCTTTTGTCTGTAACTTTCTTAACATATAAAAGTTCAATTCCAGTTTGAACCATTCAGATGTACTTTACTTTTTTACTGCACTAAGTTGCACTAACTACAGTACTGTTATATTTGAAGCGACGCGCGCATTACTTGTGGTAACCAAGTGTATATACAAATTCGATGTGAATGTGTGCGTGAAGACGAGTAGCGTCAGCACGTAACACATACGTACACAAACCCACACACACTTCCGACCTCTCCCACGTCTTGGTTTGTACCTCCTGCGCTTACACACACAAACACAGCGTTTTTGTACACTTGGTTACCACAATTGAAGCGCGCGTCGCTTCGGGGATCGGGGATAGAAAAATAAATAAGTAATTCGTAAGTAATGTATTACTTATTAATTTATATTATATTCCTCTGAAGACTTAACTGCCTTACAGGGTCAACTAGTTATTTAGGTTAGATCGTTATTAGTACAGTAAAGTATTACGTATTTTTATTAAAAAACATTTTCTATGGCTATTTATCATCATTATTAACCTAATTTGAAATTCAAGTTTACGGAAAAAAAGTAAAAAAAAAAAAAAAAAACTACTAATTATACGTTTTCGTTCCCCGCTTTTTTAAATCAAACTCGATTTGCCCGAAAAAAATCTGGCAACGCTGGTACACATAACACACGGCTACAAGTCAAACGATACAATTCCAGTATAAGCTGATCTCGCATTGTATAGTATTTCCGTACAATGAGAGGTCAGCTTATACTGGAAATTTATAGCTTGATTTGTAGCCGTGAGTACCGGCCCATATATGTAGAAAGAAAGGTGGAATACAATTCGTTTTTTGCCACACGAGCACGACACAGTGACTTCATAATATCTGTTTTTGTCCCAGTTAAATAAAAACTATCATGACTTTATGAGGAAGGATAGGCCAACCATCCATTTTCACATATTGTCATGATAAGCTGATCACAAAACTGCCAATTAAATAAAGGCTTCCGAAAATATATCGTTATCACTTATCACTTCGCTTGGTTGACTGATCGATATATAGATAATAAACTACCTATTATTTATTCGGCTCAGTTAGTTTGTACGGTTCGCAAATTCGGCTAACCTTCCTTGTACCTTTACTCTATCGTATGGTATCTATAAATCCGTTGGTTCAGTCAAATAAAATATTTATTTTTGCAACAATATTTATTCTGTAAATACATATTCGCAGCTCATTTCCTAGGTGTATGTTGAGGATTAAAGTATTATTTATTATACAGAAGTATAATCATTAGAATCAGTAATTAATACAACTCCATAATTCATCATTCACCATTTCAGCCGAAAGAAGTCCACTGCTGGACATAGGCCTCCCCCAAGCACCGCCACTTCGCCCAGTTCTGTGCTTCCCACATCCAGCGGACTCCTGCGGCTTTCACAAGGTCATCGGTCCACCTTGTGGGAGGCCTTTCAACGCTACGTCTTCCGGTACGCGGTCGCCACTCCAGAACCTTTCGGCCCCAACGGCCATTTATTCTGCGCGCAATGTGCCCTGCTCATTGCCACTTAAGTTTGGCAATTCTTCGAGCAATGTCGGTTGCCTTGGTTCTCCTGCGGATCTCTTCATTTCTGATTCGATCACGTAGGGAAACTCCAAGCATAGCCCTCTCCATTGCCCTTTGGGTGACTTTTAGCCTTCTAATAAGGCCCATTGTGAGCGACCACGTTTCAGTGCCATATGTCATCACTGGCAACACGCACTGGTTAAAGACTTTCGTCTTGAGACACTGCGGTATGTGGGACGAGAAGTTATTGCGTAGCTTCCCGAACGCTGCCCAGCCGAGTCGGTACTTAGGTAAGTACTTAAATGTTTTTCTGATTCTCTTAGCTTAACTAACCACATACAGGCAATAGAAATAACAGTGACATGCATTTATTAGCATGTATTTCGAAATATTGAAAGATTTGAAAGGATTGTTTCTTACTAAATATAACCTCAAAATCTTTGTTTTTTTTTTAATAAATCCTTTTTGCAAGTTGTCCGTCATTAAACTTTGTCTTCATGGGCATATACCTACTTGTAATTTAGAACACGCAAAGTAATTTTCCTTTGCTGTTGGTTCTGGGGCGAACGATGTATGGATGCAGAACAATCTCCTTTGCCTGCTCAGCTAAACAACGGTGAACTGTCAAAATGAAAGCCATTGGTACTGTAAGTGTGTTAATCAATTAGTCCGCGAGTTTCGTTTTTCGTAGCATAATTTTCTTCAACATAAAATTATAAAAAGTCTCAATTATAAAATTGAGACTTTTCCGACATGAAGTAAGAAAGTAGGATAAATCCTACAGCAGTAATGTCATAAATCTTCGGACCCCATGCCATGACACATGTTTTCATATCTCAGACATAATCAGCAAATCATCATCATTACCTAAGCCTCCCCCTTGCTTGCATGACATCATAACGTATACCGACAATCATCTGAAGTTATCTTAAATCTGAGGTGCAATTTTTCACCGCTTTTCTTACGAGATATAAGGAGGTAAGTTTACGTCACACCTGAATTATGCGAAGAGTTAAGGCTCCTACAAGCAGGCGCGACACGCGAGGCGACACAAAGGCACCGCTCGTCGCGCGACACGCGGTGTCTTTGTGTCGCGTCGCGTGTCGCGCCTGTTTGTAGGAACCTTTAGGAAGAGTATCATGCACTGTAAAATACAAGTTTTATAAACCAGAATAGGTAGTTAATTTATCTAAATTTCGAGGAAGGAAGTATCATAAAGTGGATAAAACCTCCTCTAAAATGCCGGAATAAATGACGTTTAAATACCGGGATTATTAATTATACTTAGTTACAAGTTCTTGATTTGAAAAATCATATAAAACTTTTTTGGGCTCCGTACTAAAACTATTAAATTAAAGAGCTTTTTTAGCAATTTTAGTACGCAACCCTCAAAATGTTTTATATGATTCTTCAAATAAATAATTTGTAACTACATAAATAAAGTCCAACATTTCGGGAAGGGGGCATTTTGGGAAATGGACGTTTCGGGATGTTCCATTTCATTACATTCATTTTCCAGAATAACCCGTCATTCTGGAAAGGGACATTTCGGGAAAGGGACTATTTAAAACCAAGGGATATTCTGAGCCTGAACGGTCTGATGCTACTGAGAAAATCCTGGTAAAACCCTATACCTAACACCTTGCCTGACTTGGGAATCGAACCCAAGATCTCATGCTCATCAGTAGCGCTTGCGACCACTAAACAAACGAGGCAACGAGGCAGTTTTTTATTTAATGTCATATGGACTATTATAGTTAACCATGCCAAATAAATTAAATCAATCATGGTATAAAATGGTGTTGACCCCACATTCTTGCAATTAATTCCAGCTCTAGGTTAGAGTCGTAAAGGTAATACAAGTGTAATAATGTCACTTCCGACAGCCGTTTATAACATGATTGACTGAATATTTATCTGTGTCTGGGTTATAGAACTATTTAATAGGCGTTGTGTGTCTGATTTATTGTTCTCCGTGCCCTCAGACCAAATAAAAAAACCAAGACAAAGCGCTGTCAACAGTGACGAGAGGCCTGTTTCGTAAACAAGTGCACTTCGTGAGGCGTAGTTTGATTGTAAATGGTTTTAAATGTGTGCGTGTGAGCGTGTACGCACAGCGCGGAGGTGTAGTTTTGGCATGATTCACTGTATTATTCGCAGCGCTCTGTCTTGGTTTCATGTTTGGTCTGAGTCCGTGCCTTGGAGGAAAGCACGATAAAAGGCTCGTACAGACTCGCGCGATAACGCGGGCGCGACGCGACACTAGAATTTGGCCAACGAAAGCTGACCACGAATAATTTTTTTAACTTTTAGTATGGCATCATTTTAGGACTGTCAAAATTGTCATATACGACGTGCCAGGAAAGTTGAGCGGTGAACTACCATGCGCAGAAGCAAAAAAAATTGATAAACTAATTTCGTTTAGCGCTTAACTTTGGTACCGATTATGACCATCCTCAAAGCGAAATATTGTAACGCTAACTTGCTGACCCAACATTGCAATACGCGAATACATAATGGTGGTTTAACAGTTCTAAATAAATACTAGGGGTACTATGGTTTAAGATCTATTGTAATATTGTACTTAGAAAGTTGATTTTACACGTCTAATCACTATCACTACATATTATAAAACAAAGTCCTCCGCCGCGTCTGTCTGTCTGTCTGTCTGTTCGCGATAAACTCAAAAACTACTGCACCGATTCTCATGCTGTTTTCACCAATGGATAGCTTGGTTCTCTAGGAAGGTTTAAGTATATAATTTGTTATATTTTTGTATGCATTTTTGTATGAATTAACGATATTTGTTGGAGGTGTCGGAAAAAAATAAGCCGTCTGGGAGCTTTCAACGAAAACGCTGTCTCAACCCTTTGAGATATAACAAAACAATGTATGGTGGAATTATGTATTTTATAAAGGTCTTCAAAAAAGTCCGCGATGGCATATGTCTATCTCTTAAGGATAACATACTATATCCATTTTATTGTCTTTTTGTAGGTATTTGTTTGCCGAATTTTACTCTTGGAAATACGATTACGATAACAATACGCTATAATATTAGTAGCTATTAGCCAAATTATGTTCGTAGATAAATAAGCTAGCTACTTATGTGTATTTCAAACAGTATACAAGAATATTTATCATAAAACCATTACTAAACACGGCGGCCTTATGATCAAAATTTGTGCATTCCAAAACTTTCGTTACTTTTTCACTGACATATTTATCACTTTTCGATAAACTAACACTCAATACGAAATCTACACTTATTTCTCAGTAATTCTGTGTAAGATTCTTCTAAGATTAAACCGTTTTGTATTGAATCCATTACTTTACGCACGTATAACCTTGATGAATGTTTACATTAAGCACCGCGCCACACCGCCACACGATCACAGAGTACAGAGTACAGACGTATTTCGTTTTCTTTTTTTTCGTTCGTTTAGTGGTGTTCCCGCTAAAATGTCAACCGGTCAAGTATTAGTCGATTAATCGAATTCTACAGCCAGATCGTGTTGCAAGTACAAAATAAATGTCAAATATTTCGTCCAAAAGCGAACGTGACCCTGAGAAAAGTTATGCACCAATGATGTTCATTAAATATTTCGAGCGTTTTATCAGCACAAACGGTGTATCATGCGACATTTCAGAGGATTTCATTTTGTTTTCACATTGTTGGTACTTCCGTGAATTATTTTAAAATGATTATTTGTGTCGCACTTTTATTTCGTGTTGTAATTTGGTACAATTGATTGCTTTAAGAATTTGAGTGAATTTTCGTATTTTGATTTTGTGTTTGTTATCTTTAGGTAAAGACTCATTCATGTTCAGAACATAAGTACTTTTATTATATTAAATCATTTGTTTCGGTTTCTATTCACATAGTGAATCACATTAAAATTATTATTAAGTTAGAATTTTGAGATATAGCCTGGGATATGGAGAAGGACATAGGGTACTTTTTTATGCGATAACCGACATCCACGCGGGCGAAGCCGCGGGCAAAAGCTAGTTATTATATAAATATGAAATACTGAAGTAAGAATCGCATAATATATCTTGAATAATAAATAAATAGTATGAACTCCGTATCAATGCAGTGTATAACCAGGGTGGACAGCTGTTGATTTTTTAAATTTGCCGCCTGTTTTCATGGACAGCTTTCGTTGGTCAGACTCTAGTAGCACAATTTCTTTGTCGCTGCCTGTCACGCCCGCGATTTCGCGCGAGTCTGTACGAGCCTTAAGCCGTTGGTCCCGGCTGTCATTCTTAGATCTTTGACAGTTGTTACGGGTAGTCAGGAGCCCAAAAGTCTGACAACAAGCCTTACCGAGGGGAGTCGAGTTACCCAGTTACTGTGTTGTGGAGGTCAAATAGGCAGTCGCTCCAAATAATATTTATTGGTATTCATCTTCATCCGGTTTAGACTGGAATTCGACCACAACATAATTGATTGATTTTGACCACAACATAATTGATTGATTTTGACCACAACATAATTGATTCACAGCAGATTGATTTTTCTGAATTTGAAAATAAAGTCGAATTATTAATTCACTGGAGGAAACTGACAGATGCTAGCTGACACATTTTTAAATAATAAGGACTTCGATAAATGATTGGTCTCGCTGCACTCGACTGCAGCGAGACCAATCATTTATCTAAGAATAAGGAAATATGTATTGTATTCTAGAAATTTACACTTATACAATACATATATTATAAATTATTTTACATTTTATAAATCAATCAAACTAAACGATCACCATTACAATAAATATGACCATTTTATTACGCAAAGTGACAGCTTTGGCTAGCACATGTCAGATTACTCTAGAGAATTAATTATTCGACTTTACAGCTATTCTTAAATTGCTCCATGTTAGTGTGTTGAACAACTTCACAGATGATTACAAAATGGCGCTCACAACGGCCGTTTAAAAAATAAATAAAGCGAAACAGTTACAATTAAATGTTTTTCTAAAATAAAAGTAGCCCAAGTTACTCCATAAAACATCAGCTATCTGTCAGTGAAAGTCCCGATAAAATCGATCCAGCCGTTTCGGATACTAACCGGAACAAACACAGACAGAAATACTATTTATATATATTTAATTTATGTTTTCGTATAAGTACCGTATACACTTTCATATTATGCATTTTTTTTTTTTTTTTTACACACAACGAGGAAGCTCTTGGCCTTCATCTCACCTGATGGTAAGTGATGATAAGGCCGAAGATGGAAGCGAGCTTCACCCGGAATCCTCAACCACAGAGGAACTGGCTATCTTACCTCTAACTGCCGAAACACAACAAATGTTGTTAACATTGTTGTTTGGCGACAGACTTAGTCAAATGCTGTTATTTTGACGTTGCAAACAGATATTTCAATTTTTTATTAATATTAAATTAATTTATGTAACGTTCAAATGTTTGTACTTATGGCTACGATAACAGACTTTTAATGATTTTATACTCAATCATGTCCAAACGAGTACTGTTAATGATTTGGAAAAAATATATGTTAAATTAGAGCATTTTCTTAATAACTTAATATGTGAATATTTCAGATTTTGTCTATATTACCATAGTGAAATTAATTTGTAAAGTTATGTCTAACGCGGATAAAAAACTGAGAATCACGCAAAATCTACCTTCACCTTTTATTAAAGATAATTTACTTATTGATCTTTTAGTATACTTGGTTTATTAAAATACCTTTTGTTTTATGTATAATAAATTAATAATGCGTTTTATTTGGGACATCGCTCCTGGATGGACGAGTCCTATTACTGGCTGGACGTACGACGCGTTGCGTGAGCTCAGTACAGAACACGCAAGCTAACCACTTAAGGTCACTGGCATATTATCTGGGCCTTAACTAAATGTTAAGATCATTTATACCTAATCAATCTTTCATCAATCCGCTCCCGCTCACGTAAACCGCCTGTTTTAGACCAACCCGTCGTAACTAGGTATGTCTCCTTAAAACCTTGATCCAAATCCAGTCACTTAGGCCCGTATTACAGAACGTCACTCAATACTCAAGCATTACTTAAAACTAAATTCAAGCCATTTGATTGGTTGAAACTAGTTTTAAGTAATGCTTGAGTCTTGAGTAAGGTTCTGTAATACGGGCCTTAGACTAACTTTAGCCGACTTTTCCTCGCAACGTCCTTCTAATGTTTCCGCGTTTAGTTTGCACACACAATCTTGTGACAGTTACGTACTTTATGTAAGTAATTATCGTGATTTTGCGCGGCGTGACGACTTGACGCCGTGTGACGTTGTTGGCGCCATTTTCTCACTAATGGACGCGGTTAGGCGGGAAAATTTAGACGATATTAATGATCAAAAGCGTTTTTGAAATCTAATTGATTTTTTCGCAGTTCAGTGACTGTAGCTACTTACTCGTGATTTCAATTTCAAATGAAAACCTATTTTTATTTTTATTTTATTTATTTTACGTTCTGGCTCTTCCCCAGCTATAGGTATATATGTATAAGCAGCAGAACTATACATAAATATAGAGAAGGGTATATGGTACAGGACAGTTCAGTCCGAACCACCAAGGATTCCTTGGTTCTCTGAAGTAAAGATAAATAGACGATTGTTAGTAACAAGCATGCGTCTGCGATCCGGGCACATTCCGTTGAATGCGTTCGGGCATCTTATGAAAGTCGTTGACACCTCAAACTGTTTGATGTGCAACATGAGGGAGGACACCTACCACGCTTTGGTGGAGTGTGCTCGGATTGGGACAGAACGGAGAGTTTTGAAATCAGAAGCGGGACTTACGTTAAGGGAAGTTGGCATGTGTAATTTGATCCTGTCTAAACCTACATCCAAATTAGCTATTAAATTATATTACTTGATTGTTAAATTAATTGAGTTAATTAACTCAAATTCAGATAGACTCGCGTACGGTGGGATGTATCGTATCGTATGGTCCTTTCTTCCGTACTTTTATCGCATTGTCCTTTCCACCGCGTTTCCATTGCGAGACATAAGTCTCTCTCATGCATCAAACTAATATATTTTGCGTTAAATTAAACTATACCTACTTATGAATACATTTTAATTTTGTATTGCACAGATTTTGTTAGCTGAACAATTTAGTAGTCGCAGATCAATCATCAAGAAGCATTCTTACATTTCAAATTAAATTTTATGTGAATTTACTTAGGTTTATTTTTACATGTATAATGACTAGAATAGGTAGATACTCGATACTCGATAGTCGTACGTTTTGTACGTACTTTGCCAAATACTTCAATAAGGACTCCGCGTTCCGTACGCGATCTATTGAGTCATTATTCGGAAAAATATTAAATCAGGATATTTTTTTTTGTAAAGCAAGGGTATTATAAGCACGTAAATTATGTGATGAATCGCTATTAACATCATTAATGGTACAAATGATAGTCACAATTCATAAAATTCCCGCTTTGATAGAAAATAGTCGATGTAAAGTGGCCAGCACATCAAGCTACACGAAACTGTAAAATTTCTCCAAACGATTTTAAACTTTAAATTTTTGTTAATTAAGTTCAAAATCAAACGAGAAAATTTGATAGTTTGTAGTAACTTGATGCGCTGGACACCTTACATCGTACTT
Organism: Dryobota labecula; assembly: GCA_947523025.1. NCBI lineage: Eukaryota > Metazoa > Arthropoda > Insecta > Lepidoptera > Noctuidae > Dryobota > Dryobota labecula. Next base: position 6,040,188 of record OX383305.1, on the reverse strand, counting down.
TACGCGTCGTACTAGGTGCGGCCTAGTCCAGAAAAATACCTATACCTGCATACCTGTTCAATACGTACAAGGTAAGATCATAGAAGCATCCATAAATCAAACTGGATTTATTACAGAAATCTAAAAAAGCCATAAAACAATCGTCTAACAATAGCCTCACATAATTTCCACTAAAACACAAAAATTCAATCCAAAACAGTCGATAGCTCACCAATCTAATCACAGGCCTCGCCGCACACCACTTAACCTGACAGCCACGCTGAGTGCCGACAACACGCGACACGACTGCTCACGTGTACATCCCCGTGCTGAATGACCTTCTCGTCCAAATTGCACTGTCATAGCTATGGCTGAGGGTGACAGGAAACTGCGTTTGGCGATATTATAAACATTAAACAGTCGTTTCACTATCCTAGATATTAGTATTTCAAAACGATGCACACACGAACTGTTCTTTTGTTCTTTTATAAGAGACCAGCGAGCCGCCCCTGCTATGCACGGTTTTTATTTTACGACTTGACAAACATCGAGTTTTCTTTATTATAATAATATGTAAGTTTAATACTAACGTAATATACAAATATACACCTTCCCTAATAAATTCTCTAAATTATGGTTGAAAACCGCAACAAAATCGGTTGCTAGTTTAGAAGAATAACGCGGTCACACACAGACAGACACGAAAAGCGACTTATTTTATTATGTTGTACACGGTGACTTTTAATTTACTGTTAACTTTATAGGGCGTGAAATTAATGATGATTATTAGAAACTTTCACTATGAGACCAACTCTGAAATATTGAAAAAAATATCAGCTGTTTCATACAAAAATGCAATATGAAAATGTATGAAACAGTTTTTTTTTTTGCTATTTCGTAGTTGGTCCTAGTGATAGTTGTTTATAATCATGAGTAATTTTAACTCCTGAGAGATTAATAGTGATTCAAAAAAAAGTGATTAAAAATCACCGTGTATAAATATAGAAGTAGGAAAGAAACTGGCAGGAGGTTTAGAGTTTAGAGGAAATAGTCATAATTTATGCAAGATTTTTTCTAACCAAAGCGTAATCTATAAATCAATCCAAGATTATTGCAATCTGCAATCAAAACGCGGCGTTGCAGTGATGGCTTGCTGCCAAACCTGATAGTTCCGCCCTGGGATTTATACTTCGTTACAGAAAATAGAAAATAACAACAGTACGAGCACGTTGTATTACACTCATAGGCCTTGTTTCCACTTCCTGGGATGTAAACAGTGGCGTAGCTTGTGATACAGGGCAACTGTATCGAAATTATTAGAGCCTTCTAATAAGGCTCATTGTGAGCGTACACGTTTCAGTGCCATCACTACATATTATAAAACAAAGTCCTCCGCCGCGTCTATCTGTTTGTTCGCGATAAACTCAAAAACTACTAAACCGATTTTCATGCTGTTTTCATCAATGGATAGCGTGGTTCTCGAGGAAGGTTTTAGTATATAATTTGTTAAGTTTTTGTATATATATTTTTTTAAATTAACGATATTTGTTTGAGGTGTCGGAAGAAAATAAGCCGTCTGGAAGCTTTCAACGAAAACGCTGTCTAAACCCTTTGAGACTCACTTTGAGTTATAACAAAATAATGTATGGTGGAATTGTGTATCTTATATAGGTCTACAGAAAAGTCCACGATGGCATATGTCTATCTCTTAAGGATAACATACTATATCTATTTTATTGTATTTTTGTAGGTATTTGTTGTCTTTAGGTAGTCGGAACATATTTATCCTTTTTATCCCGGTAGTATATTTCCGTGGGAGAATTGCCGACATTCACGCGGGCGAAGCCGCGGGCAAAGGCTAGTATGCCATAAAATTGATATAATTATGTAAAATGTTAACAAATAAAAATAATATATTAATTCAATCCGCGTGTCAGTATCCGACGTAACCACATATGAAGCAATGGATTATTTATTTATCCTTCAAAATCATTCAAATTGTGTTTGATAGTGTCACGGGTGAAGGTCAGGTCTTACGAAATAGGTCACCTCTATTTCCCTCCACTTATTCCGAAGCTGTTAACCAACTGTAACACTCAGGGGCGTATTTACCCTAGGGCCAAAAGGGCCATGGCCCGGGGCGGCAGGCTGCGAGGCTCAGCTTTTTTGACTTGTTATGCCTGAAGAAATTAAAATAAAAGCCTACGTAATTAACAAAAACTACAACTCATTTAATTGTAAGTTTGATAGTGACTTGACAAAATCCATTAATTATGATGTGGCGGTATCAACAATGCCACATGCGAACTACGCATCAAAGACCTGACGCCTCAAATCCTGCATCGCGCTATCAGAGTTTACCGCGCGACTAGCATATATACATATACAACATGCCAACATCAACCGTCACTTTGGGCAGTTGCCCACCAGACACAACACCCGTCTGGTCGGAGGATCCTCCCTTTACTATAGAGTATGAGTGAACTTTACACGCTGTTCCTCATACCTCTAAAATGACAGTGTCATTGACGAATTTGTTAACCAATATGCCCATAGGAAAAAAAAAAAAACAGTTATTTGTGCAACAAGAGAGCGAAGTCGTTTTTTGCTGCTAGTGCTGATTTTGAATCCTGAGTGTGGCGAGGGATTAAAAGGCACGAGATGCAAAAAACTTTGCTCTGGTGTAACACACATAACTTTTCACTTCAGTAGCGATATCCCATTAGTTCTAACGATGGAACAGGTAGAACAAGTGGGAAATAGAGACTCCCACTAGTTGTACTATTTTGCAATATAGTATATCATAGTACTAGTGAGAACAAAACAAAAACTCCCATTAGTTCTACCGTGGAACTGTTCAGTAGAACAAGTGGGAATAGAGAATCCCAATAGTTCTACTATTTTGTTAATCCTAATATCGTAGTACTAGTGAGAAAAAAAATCCCATTATTTCTACCGTAGAACTGTTCAGTAGAACTAGTGGGAACAAACCGCGAGAACACTTTAGGAGATAATAAATATTTACAGGTTAAATATCAGTTTTATTTGCAGTAAATACTTATTTTCGTTTAAATACAACAATAAGTTAAAAATTCAATAAATTACATTAAAAGACATAATTATCTTTTTGCAAAATTTCTTATAGTTAGAACGAATTTCGAAAGGGCTGGTCTTTGTCTCTCTTTCTTTCTAATGGCGGGAAAGAGATAGAGTGTGAATGTTTCGAATTGTTTGATTAACCCAAGGATGAATAAGATATTCGCGGCTAAAGTAAAAAAAAAAAAAAAAATTCTTTGTCTCACTCAGTGAGCAAAATCGAATTTTGCTCACTGATTTCAGGCAGCAAAACCTAAGTACATGTTTGAGCTACTGAAGTGAAAAGGTGTTTATTGCTTTGTATGGCCTTTTAAATATTTTCATTCATCATCATCATTCTCAGCCCACATCAACACACTGCTGGATTTTATTTTATGATTAAATGTTTGCTCTTTTTTCGTTAATTTATGGGGCGGTAAACCCTACAGGCCCGGGGCGCTGAATCTTAAAATACGCCACTTAACACTCTACCTACTCTACAATTCAGTAACTTTATAATTCGTTTAGGTTTAAAGAATCTGTATTTTAAAGCTTTCTACACAAAATATATTATTATATGTAAATCTAACTAAAGAGAGGCAACTTGTAGGTGAATTTAACTGTAGGTAATAAGCGTTGTGCGACCTGAATTGCACTTTATTGTGTTGTAGCAAGAGTCGCAGTTTATTTAAATTTGCGGAGTGTCCCATCTGTATTAATCTGTGTTAGAAGGTAAGGAGGTGGCTACCTACTTACGATCTAATTAATGTTTAAGATCATAGGCTGAAGCTACAGGTCCCATGTCACGTAGGCACACGCACATTTAATTGGAAGCTATCAAAAAACAATTAGTAAAAATTAAAAAATCATACTAAGTAACTATTGTCCATTTCAATTGACCCACTTATTAATTTAAACTAAATTATAATAATATACCAGCATGCAAACATTGAATAAAAAACCGGGGTTCCGTAGTTGCGATGAATTTATCCCAAAAAAAGACTTAACATTGTAGTTGAAAAACAAGTTCTCCCATACATTCCAACTGAAAATATAAGTTTGTAAATAATTTAATAAAAATAAATATTTAAAAATTATAAATAAATTATATATCTGAAATCCTTACAATAAGCCCTTTCATTTGATATGTCACACGATACAGTTTGTGACTCCCATATTCAAAATTCATTTATTTTCGTTACACATCCGTATTTGGGTCACAATAAGGTGCGAAGCACACGGCGGGGCGGGCCGGTCAATTTCACCGCGAACGATAGTGCAAAGGGAATCCTATAATACTACCAACGCACATAGAGGACAAAAAGACCGCGCCGCAGGTGCCCGGCGGGCACTGGCAGCGCGGCATTTTCCTTTGCGTTCGCAGTGAGGGCAGCCGCGGGCATCGACGGTCAGACGCGGTGTTTATTGCTTCGCGGTCAAAAAGACTGCCCCGCCCCGCAGTGTGATTCGCGCCTAATCGGTCCAGTAGATTCTAAGCAAATTAGCTGTGACAGATGGAGAGACAGACAGACACGACTTGACACGAGTGATCCTATAAGAGTTCCGTCTTTTCCTTTTGAGGTACGGTACCCTAAAAATTAAAAATCATACCTAAGTAACTATTGTTCATTTAAATTAACCCAAAAAAATTATTCGTGTCTAATATTTTTTTATTATCTGATTGACGGACGAAACAGTTTTTATTTTTTAACCCAGGAAACATCCCTATTGCCCATGTTGCATCGACATCTGACTGATTTTTCTACCTTATTACAAGTCCTTTTACAAGTTTCATCATCATTTGCCGATAGGGGTAATCGTAAGATGTTGACCCCTCTTTTATGTTACCCATAATGTCGTTGGCTCGTGAAACTTGACGATAGGTTTGATGAATTTATTCACCGAGGGAGGTAACAGCGATTTAGAATTCGAGAGGTTATTGGATTCAAATCGATGACATATTGAAAGGATTATTGGAATTCTAGATTTTATTTTACTACTTTGACGGCGTAATTAATATGTATGCCCATACCAAATTGCAGCTTTCTAGTATTACGTCTCTGAGCTAAGCAGGGGACAGACTGACAGACAGACGGACACACAGTGGAACGAATGTATGGGAGCGGTTGGACGTAGACATGTCCGAAAAATAAGAGTAAAATTATGACAAACTAATGATGCCATCTTATTCGATTACTTAATGCCTTCATAAATTGTGGTGATGAATTTCTTCATAACTCCCATATTTCGGGAGTAATTTGAGAAAATGTGAAATTTTACTATGAAAATGAGTGTATCGAGCTCTCTCCCTCCTGATTCCGGGCTTGTTTCAAGTAGCGGTCTCTAATATCGTAATGCTATTACTAAGAGCTATATTTAATACTAAGACACATAGTGCGCCAAATGTGCACTTTCTGGGATAAAAGGAAATGAAAATTTAAAAAAAAAAACGTTTTTTCCCCATTTGTATTTACTTTAAACCGCAGACAGACTTATTAAGAGGTCTATAAATATATTATATATATACAGAAATATATATTAACAAAAATATTCACAAGAACTGATGAGAGTATGACTTTTAAGTAAGTTGATAATAAATTACCTAGTTTCATTAAAAGTACAATAAATAATTAAGATGTAAGCTCTAATTTACTAAGTTACACATTTTAAAACAATAACATCATTTAATTATCTTCGTCATCATCATCATCATCAATTAATTCAAATTCAGAATCGATGTCCGCTAAATCATTTATGTTAACAAATTCGATATCACTTTTCTCAGAATCCGTAAGCTCATAAAATTCCTTAAAAGAAGATTTTTTTACAAACTTATTTCCTTTTGGACGGATACTTGTAACAAGTGGATCAGAAGACAGTAAAAGATTGTGCATAATATCTTCATTGCATGAGATACTGCTATGCTTTCGAGAATGCCCCTCTCTATATTTTCTAAAATCTTTATTTCTAGCCTCAGATGCCTCTTCGGATAGAAAACCAATGGGCACAATTGACATGTTCTGAACTATGTCTGGCCCATGCATTAAAATTTTATGAAGTGAAGAAGGCATATAATACCATGGGTATAACTCCACGTAAAGCTTAGCAGTATCAAAGCAGAACTCTCGGAATTTAGTTACGTTGATCTTCTCTCCTGATGAAATACACTGCAAGATCACACAGATTTTTCTTAAAAGCATAGCATCTATTCCGGTCAGTTCAGCAGATTTAGTGTAGTTTTCAAAAAATCTCCTTGCCGAGTTGCCATTGTTGGTGGATCCACTGCCTTGTTTCACAACGTCGAGAAGTAAGCCCGTTTCTCTTCTTACAGCCTCTTGAACTCTTTTCTTCCTGTCATCAACTTGCCTTTTTGCTATATCACCCCTTACTTGCCATGATTTTATGTCTAATTTGTAGGAAATGTGTAATAAGCATTCCATTGAGCGAATCCAAGCGTGAAGGGTGCTTAAGCTATATTTATACATGTCCTCGTTTGCGTGTTTATCTTTGATTAACTCTAAATTATTCATTTCTTTAGGACAAGCCTTGCATATGTCACACACTGAAGCTGCTGTATTGGATATAATGGAATGAATTTTACCATCAATCGTTGTCAACAGCAGTTGGTGTTTGACACTAATTCCATCAGTGATGGTGGATGGAGTTAAGGCTTCAATCTCTGCTTCGATTTCAGCCATCTCTCTCTGCACATTTTCTTTGGTTTCCTTTATAAACTTAAACAATATTGGCCGGCAAAATGAAGTGGAAGATGGTCGCTCGTTTTCCCAAATTGTTACACCTTTTGAGACGAGCCGCAGTGGTACAAGACTAATCATAAAATTACTAGCAAGATCGATTTGCTCATCTTCACTCGTCCTTTGATGATAAATGCTTTGGCTAGATGATCCGTCAAAACCCCATTTGCTGGTCAATACGAGCTGTTGATTGGGATCAACAGGGGTTTCTAACGACCTAATAAGTCTTCTTGAGGTTAAATCCATCAAGGCTTGTAATTTGATTTTTGCAGAGCTCTCTGTAACTGTGAGATCTTCTTTGGCCGGATAGCACTTAATTTTTTCTTTAACCAACATGTAGTAACTCGGGTATTGAAGAGCTCCTTCTTGAGTGTTGAAATCCCGAAGAGTGTTATAGCGCCATTTCGATAAGTTCATCGATACATAAAGAGCCAATGCCTTCAAAGGGGATATTTCCCGTACCTGAATTGATTTACCTTCAATGAAGGCTTTGATTTTTGAGGCCTCTTCTGGATTCTCCGTCAAGTATTTCATAACATAAGCTGTATCGCTTTGTCCTGCCTTTTGAAGCGCCCTTTCGGCCGAAAACATAATTTCAGCGCTGCTACTGCTGCATGAAAGACTATCTTCAGTGCGTCTTCTTTTTTGCCGGTTACTAAGGTCCTCAAAAGATTTACGAGGACTAGGATGTGTACAAGTTGAAGCATCAGATTTAGCAGGAGAAATTATGGGCTCGATGACGTCACTTATATTTTCTGTAGAAGGTTCCATATTTTCATTCTGTAATTCCGGCCATTGAATTGCAGCCTGTAGCCAAATCTCATGTTTCTTCCGAAACTTATCTGTGCTTCTTCCAGACTGTGTCCATTTTGCATAAATGCGGTAGCAAAATCGACGACACCAGTCTTTTAAACTTGTTTCAGCACTTTCACATAACTGAACACAACTGTTATCTTTTAAAACACTGAACAAATAGTTAAAGTCGCGTAAATCTTTATGTGCGCGTGCGCATAAAGCAACGTGAATATCAAGATTTGTATTAAAATTTGGAAAATACATTGCGAGATTAGCTTGGATACAACGAGGTGTAAATCAACACTGATTTTAAAGTTACTAATAGTGACCTATTTATATAAAATCCAGGTATCCCAGGTATCCTTTGTTAAATATTGCAAGGTAATTAGTTATTGTGATAATTAGTAAATGATGCATGCTAAATTAGTGTATTAAGAGCCATTTAGTAATTAAATAATAGCAATGTTCTTATCAGTAATCATTAGTGCATCAGTTTTATATGTAAACCTTAAGTCCCTAATTATATATCCTAATTAGCTTATATCTTCTCTAATTGGCTGCTCAGAAATGTTATTGTAATAAGGTAAACCTTTAGAAAAACGGTTTTAATCAACAAAATAAACAAAAAATAAAAAAATTGTGTTATAAAATAAACATCACTCTTTATCCCAGAAAGTGCACATTTGGCGCACTATTTTTTTTTATTCCATAAAAAATAAGATTATATTTTTGCCGTAGATAAAATTAAGCATAGAATCCCTCATTTCGATATGTGCACATTATAAAGACTCACACTGTATAAGTATAGAACTAATTTGTTATTTTTTTCAAAATTATGGGCTGATTAGTGTTCCGGTGATAAGGGGGGGGGGGATAGTCAATTTTCATATTTTTTCTTTTTATTAATCTACGAGTCATCAATATAACAGTTCTAAAAACAAATGAATCACTATTTTTTTTTGTTCTATCTTGCTTGTAAACGAACCTTAGATCACTCGACAAGTCGTTGTTTACTCGTCGGCAAGGTTGACAAGCCGCGATCAACCTTGTGCAAGACAAACAAACGCTAATACATACTGTTTATATCTTAGTTGTATGTAGGTAATGTTAGTTCCGTGTAGAATCCGCTATGGAAGGCGTGAGATGAAAATACAGACTTTTTATTTTATAAATGGCTTCTCGCAGTTCTACCTAGGAGGTTGTCTACTGCTTAACTGGACTTTCCTGTGTAACCAGGGCATAAAACTTAAAACTAAGCGACTACGCTAAGGGCACCCCCCTGAGGGGGTTCGGACCTCGGCTTAGGGCGTCGCTGGGGGAGGACAGCAGGGGACGGGCTGGATCGGATTTTAATTATTTAGGGACGAATTTAAAGCTACAGGCTCAGCGGCACGGACTGGCTCGAGCAAGGGTCGGGGCGAGTAAAATACAGACTCTTGATTTAGTAACATACAGGATAAGTTTAAAAGGAGTGCATATATTTTAGGAGGTAATCAGGTGCATAAAACTGGACATCTTTCCCCAAGGAACATAGGTCGAAATCTAAAAATTGAAAATCGACTTTTCATACAAAGTGACTGGTCACGTGACTTATGTTTGTATGAGAAGTTGAATTTAATTTTTTGGATTTCTTAATTATCTCCTATCTATCTGTTTTTTTACAACAGTATTAGAATAGTTATTATAGTATATTATTATCAATTTAACACTCATTTATTTATTCTCTGAATCTGTAATATGTGTAGGTCAATCTATTTATTTATTTTTGTAATCCATTCCATACTATTCCATACTAATATTATTATTAATGTGAAAGATTCGCTTTACCGAACGTTAGAAGTAGTGAATGTCACGTTGTATTGAATAAGGAGATACTAGAATTCGTCGAAAAGACGGTTTTCCTGGGGATTACGCTTGACTCAAAACTACAGTGGGGTTCTCACTTAACATCACTTGCAGGGCGGCTAAGTTCAGCCGCTTACGCTGTTTGGAAAGACCGCCAGATTAACAGACGTGGATACCGCGAGACTGGTCTATTTTAGTTACTTCCATAGCATCATGTCTTACGGTATTTTGCTGTGGGGACGAGCTGCAGATGTTGATTCCATCTTTATTCTGCAAAAGAGGGCTGTCAAAGCTATCTACAACCTCCGCAGACGGGAATCTCTGAGAGAGCTGTTTAAAAAAATTAACATTATGACGGTACCTTGTCAATATAAAATATATATGAAAATATTTTATATTTTGAATTGTTTTATTAGTTTTTACATTGTCTCACATATAGAAGCAACAAGAATAATGTACCCAGGATTATGTAATATCTTGATTTAAAAGAGTGTCCTTGGAGTTTCTTGTCCGTTCTTCTCCATAGTGATCTACGTTTTGGAATGGGCATCTAGCTTCAACTTTCTGACTAACTGACCGTCTCTTTGAAAATTCAAAAGTGCCTGTAAATGGTTTAATTGAAATAAATGCTTTGAGTATTTTTTTTTTTTTGAGTTTTTGAGTAACTCTGTCTGTCTGTGTTACGTTTTCACACCTAAACCGCTGAACGGATCGTCATTAAATTTGGCATAGATATAGCCTGGGATATGGAGGACATAGGCTACGTTTTCACGCGATAACCGACAGTCACGCGGGCGGAGCCGCGGGCAAAAGCTAGTAGGTTATATATTACCTACTATATTACGTGTATATCTTCTGAACGGTATATTTTTTTCAAATTATGTTTTCACAAAAATTACACACAAATTCAAAGCAACGTGCGTAAAAAATTACAACTCTCCACTAAAGGTCACAGCACACATATCAACTCGGAAACGGATCGTAACCATATCAACTCAAGCCGTTTAGCCGTTCTTTGCATGAAACTCCTTACTAAAAAGCACACTAATCGGAATCGTAACGTAAACGATTCGCCTCGGGACAAGCTCACGAACCGCGGTGTGGCGCGTGGTCAATCAACGGTCCCCGTGCTTACGGCACGTCTCTTCGTCCACCCTTGTCCCTCTCACCCCTCCCGCGTTCGGATTCAAACTGATCTGGTGCCAGCCAGGTCAACCAGCAGTGGTCAGCGAGCCGTAAGCGCGGCGTCGCCTATCTGTAGCCGAGTCGACGTATCGGAGCTACTGCAGTGTTATTCTGTAGAAATCTCACCGTGAAAACTTAGGTGAAGTGAGCTTGAATTAATGAGCTGTCAATAGTGTCAATCCCTAGTCTCAGATGGAATGATGGTTCACTTCGAGATCACTTCATCTAAGTTTTCACGGTGAGATTTTTACAGAATCGAACGGCTGGTCCGCTTTGGTTACGTGCTTACGTTAGGTTGACGCCTGTTTGACGGCGAGGCGAAAGGCGATACGGTGACGATCCTTTTCCGAGTTGATATGTGTGCTACGACCTTAAACCGTTTTGTATAATTTTCATCAAGTAGCTAAACGTCAGCGCAGCGGAAACTTGAATATCTTCGCAGTTTTATGGCACACAAATTTCATTTGAACATACACATTTACCTCTCGTTACACACGAATTATTAAATGTATTTTTCTTCTAGTACGTCCATGGAAAAAAGAAAGTGCTGCTAGGATGCCATAGTTCCAGCTAGCGGAAACAGTTTTTGTTGAATAGCTTCCCAATGGTTGGATGCACAAATTTTTACTTACCATACACATTTACACAACGTCATACACTAAATATCTGTAAGCTGAAATGAAGAAATTCGAAATTTTTTCGCTGCGACTACGCACACGGACGGATGGCAACCCTACCTATAGCGCTACAAAGTTATTTTGGTGCGTGGCCAAAATCGGAACTAATTCCGCCATCTTGTTTTTGAATACATTTCAAGTGACAAACGACAATTAAATTAATTCACAAATGTTTACCAACAGCAGACATGTCACCTTTTCGAACTGACATTGCATTCATAATAATGACATTGACAGTTTAGGCAGTCGTAAAAATATTAAGCGTATTCCACTGTGGTCTATAAGTTGATTATTCTTTACATTCGTCGACTGCATGAATAGCTATTGGCGCCCAGCTGGGATTAATTATAATTTCAGTAAGTTTCTTCGTTGAAGGAAACTGATTTAGAAATTCCGATAGAACATGAAATATTTAGAAACCATGGTACACTTTAAAAATATTGAAAAGCGAATTAAAATAAAAAAAGTAAGCTCGTTACTACAATCTATTGGCCAGGCCTACACAACAATTTAACGGTAGTATAGATCCAGTTTCATGGAAAAAACATTTACTATCCGCAGTTGATCCAATCAAACGATCAAATAAACGGATGTAATATTTGAACAGAACAATATTTACATTATAAATATTCAATATTACTGGTGCCAACTGGCTGTATTTGATTTGACCAAAAGGCGCGCGCGGTGGTAGAGTTAGCCGTCAGAAGGGATGGTGGACCTTTATTATATTTTTAAATGCGCGTCAAACAAAATTTTCAAATCAAATCGAATCAGAATTTCTTTATTTAGACAACAAAGATCCATAATGTTAGTAATACCTTATAGCTAGTGTTAGTAAGTAATATAGTACTTATTATTAAATTTCGGAGCACGTAGATAAGGATTTACCACCTATGAATTAAAATACAAGATGGCGGCTGAGAAAATGTTCAAATTTTTCATCATGGGTGTCGTTTACATGGTTTTCGAGAGAGCTCGAGCCGATAGTGAGGTCAAAGAAAATCCAAGATGGCGGCTGCGAAAATTTACAAAATTTTCATCATCATCATTGCGACTACTGTAAGGCTCGTTCGTTATTTTTTTTTGTGGTTATTAGGACAGAAATATAAGTACTAAATATTCACACAAACAAACAATATACCTACACTAATTGGAGGATTGACGACTGACAAATTCTATACAGCTGTTTTAAAAATATCCATTTATTTGTCACCTCAATTATCTCAGCCTATCGCAGTCCATGACTGCTGTACATGGGCCTCTTTCAGGCTGCGCCACAACACCCTGTCCTCCTCTTTCCGCATCCAGTCTGTCCAAGCCATCTTTTTAAGGTCGTCGGTCCACCTAATTGTCACCTCGCCACCCCTAAACTACCCATCAGATTTGGATGATTTCGGTGGAAATGATACATGATGCTTTTTTTGGAAAAAGACGGTAGTTTTGATTCCGAAAAATCTCGGAGCCACTCTACATGTCAAACAACTACCTTATCTATTGATTTCAGTAGTTACCTACTTATACTTATTTAATAAAGCTGCCTGGCTTACAATATTCCATTGGACGCTTATGTCTTTATAAAAAGATCATCCTTAATACAACTATTTCTTGTTCACACAAATGCACACCTATAAACTACTGACATAACCTGTTTAGCTTGCCGGAAGCGTAGTAATCGGAAGTACTATAGTCCCGCCTGATTGGCTACTTACTTCACGAGGAAAAGTAAATGTAGGTACCTACAGAGTTACAGACAGACAGACACATCATCGCACGGTGTTCCTAATTTAAATTATTAACTTTGGGTTATCTCTAAACTTCTATTTGAAATTCGAACGTTGTCTATGAAACCGCCATGATTTACTTTAAGGCGACGATAACAGACTTTTAATGATTTTATACTGAAGATCACGTCTAAACGAGTAATGTTAATGATTTGGAAAAAATATATGTTAAATTAGAGCATTTTCTTAATAACTAATTATGTTAATGTTTTTGATTATGTTTATACTACATAGTGGAATTAAGTTGTAAAGTTATGTCTAACGCGGATAAAAAACTGCGAATCACGCAAAATCTATCAAGCGTATTTTTATGAAACCTTCACCTTTTTAAAGATAATTTAATTATTGATCTTTTAGTATACGTGTTTTTAGTAAAATACCTTTTGTTTTATGTATGATAAATTAATAAAGCGTCTTAAGACTCGCCCATCCAGATGGGCGAGTCCTATTACTGGCTGGACGTACGACGCGCTGCTTGAGCTCAGTAGAACACGCAAGCTAACCACCCAAGGCCACTGGCATATATCTGAGCCTTAAATAACCGCATTAAATTTAGTAGCAGGCGGGACCCAATTGCAAATACTAACCGAAAGAAAATTAATGGGTTCCGCTTGCAACCAAACTAAATGCGGGTATTTTACTTAGGCTTTCAGCTCATTAAACCGAAGTAGAGTTAACTATGTAATTTTAATTTTGTTTTTTATTCTCAATCGTGTTTCGGTCTTTTAATGCGTTACTTTTAAATTGTTTTTTTTTTCAGTCGGGTTTTTAAGACTTTCACTAAAAATTTATGTAGAAAAAGAACGGTTTCATCTTGCGAATTCTCAGTGTGATCAGTTCACACGCACATAAATAATGGAGGGTAGCTAGCTTCCTACGTACTCTACTGAAGTAATTCCACTAAAAAGGTTTGGTGTTTATCCGGGAAAGCAATTATAATTAAGTTAGCGGAAAATCCCGCTAAGGTAAACCAGAAACTTTTAGAACATCTTGCATTTTTACGTTAATTGAATTTAACCTAGAAATAGCATGGAAACTGCCAAACTATGTTGGGATCGGCTTCCAATCTAATTAGATGCAGCTGAATATCAGTATTTTACATGGAGCGACTGCCTATCTGACCTCCACAGCCCAGTAACTGGGTAACACGATACCCCTTGGTAAGACTGGTTGTCAGACTTTCTGGCTTCTGAGGACCCGTAACGACTGTCAAATATCCACGAATGACAGCCGGGACCAACGGCTTAACGTGCTTTCCGACGCACCGAGGAGTCTCCATCCACGGACCAAACCCCGGCAAGCGTAGCTTAACCAGAATGATCTACCCATGCTGGCTGAAGTGTGTCACAGTATACCCTAATATACTCCATTTTAAATAAGATTAGATGTTTATAAAAAACCTTTACGTCACACCTGGCCATAATGTGAGTTTTACAGCACGCTACGCGTACAGTAAAACTCGCATTGTGGCCAGTTGAAGACGTAAAATTGTGTACTCACCACGGGCAGTAAAAAAGAAAGCCCTCTATCGCATATTTACAACCCTCGCTGCGGCTCGGGTCACAAATACTTGCGATTTCGGGCTTTCTTTCTTTTACAGCCCTTGGTAAGTAATGTACTATTTTGTACAGTCTATTCAACCGATTAATTAATAAGGATGGCATTAAAAACAAATAAAAAAAAAGGTTACAATACCAAACTGTTGACTGCAGCTGTCATTTGTCATTCCACCAACGGAATAGAAGTCAAAATCGGTTGAACGGACTGTAAATAAGTATAACCAAATTATTCGAATGGCAAATAAATTGATCCGTTGCGTAGCATATGTAGGGTTTTTAAAGATTTTAATCATTCATTCTTATGTTTGAGAAATGGCAACACTGTCCAACCGTCCATTTTGGCGGGGAAAGCGTAGTTTATAAATAAGGACGCTTGGCCGAGAGAGCTCAGTTCGGTGTGAATCAACTGTGGTGACTGTAAATAAAGTACTTATCAGTATCTACACTTAGTGAGTTTTATTACACTTCAGAAGTGGGATAATAAAGTTACGCAATGGAAAAAGATAACGGCTACGCCCGGTCGTTGGATGCTTCTCCTCATGGTCGCAAGGAGAGCCGACGGCGCCTACTAACTCCAGTAAGGGGCTCGTCGCATCATCGACGTGATGTTTCCGGCACACGCTGTAGTGCCACTCGAAGTCGCAGCAGGTCACGGAGGCAAAGTTTTCGTGAGAAAGAGCTTGAGTTTGAGCAAGAACGAAAGCGGCTACGGTTACTCGAACAGGAACTACGCCGGGCACGTGAGAAGATAACAGAGGCGCATGGAAATCGATCTGGCAGAAGCTACAAGAGTACGAGTCGTCATCACTCCAGGAGCCGGCAGCACAGCTGCAGCCCGAACCGGTCGCATCCACGGGAGCTTCAAGCTACACGAGCCAAGCGGAGACGAGGTTCACGTGAGCAGAGCAACAATAGTCTACGTGGCGACGGCGCATCACAAGATAAAAGGTCACGTACCCCTTCTTTTACCGTTAAAGATGTTATGGACTTGGTGCATTCTATTAAACATGGTTTTACATCTCAGCCGTCTACAAGTGCATCAATTTCCAAGAATATTGATCATAAAAACATTCTCCCTAATTTTGACCCTTCAGCGAAAAACCAGCGCATTGACATTTGGTTGCGTAAAGTAAATGAATGCGCTACCGTATACGGCTGGGATGATAAAACAACTATACATTTTGCAATGCAAAAACTTCAGGGTTTGGCCAAAGTTTGGTATGAGGGTTTGAACACAATTTTACATACTTGGAAAGAATGGCAAGAAAAGTTAATGAGTGCTTTTCCTTGCGAGCAAAACTATGGCCAAATCCTAGAAGATATGCTTAAAAGAAAAAGTAAGTTTGGCGAACCAATTGAAGTATATTATTATGAGAAACTTGCGTTGTTAACTCAGTGTGACATTACGGGTAAACGCGCAGTAGATTGTATTATCCACGGTATCTCTGATAGGACTATGAAATCGAGTGCATTGGCACTTTGTTGTTCTCAGCCTGATCAGCTTCTCCAATTCCTAATGAGCAACAAAGAAAGCCAAACTTTAGATCGTAGTTTTAGTAAAAATAACTCTAACCAGACCAATTCTAAATCAAATCAAAACAAATCTAATCAGTCTCAGAGTCCTTTGTTCTGCTTTAATTGTAAGGAACGAGGTCACCCTTACTTACATTGTCCGAAGCCACTAATTAAATGCAATAAATGCAACAAAATCGGTCACAGGGTAGAAAATTGCTCACAAGATCCTAAATCCGATAATATAGTAGGTAAAACTGGAGCACCATCTAAAACAATGTGTATTTCAAGCTCTAGTCCAAACTCAAAATACATAAAGCGGGTCACAGTGAATGGCAGGTCTGTAGATGCATTTATTGATTTTGGTAGCGAAGTCACGTTGGTTAAGGAGTCGATAATTTCGAGCCTTAATCTGGTGCATGATCAGGTCCCGTCGGTTATGAAAGGATTCGGGGATAAGGTGGTTCAATCGTTAGGTAATATGTTGCTCGATATAGTGGTAGATGGAGTTGATGCGAGGGTAGCTTGTAGAGTTGTCGAAGATAATTTGTTAGATAAACCTATATTAATAGGCCAGTCATATACGGAGCAACCACATATTCTTGTGTTTAAAAATTCCCAGACTTTGCAATTTCGTAAGTTGAACACTGAAATCCCTATGGTTTATCCCGATGATAATAACATTCAACTCGCTGAAGTTTCGATCGCTGCTGATGTCGAGCTTTATGGACCTGCATCCATAAAGGCTCGCGTAGGTTCCGATTTTAGTGGCTGTTTAATGCTGAGCAACAACATCGTGGGTGGTCCAAATCAAGAGGTTGTTGTGTATGGTGGTATTTACCAAGTCCAGCGCGGGAAGTTAGACATTCTTGTTTACCCTTTTTCTATCCCCTGTACATTACGAAAGGAATTTGTTGTTAGTAGAGGAGAAAAGGTAGATTTTGTTCAGAGGATAGTTATACAGTCTCCAGGAATTTCGGAGTCTGCAGGCATTCTAAATAATAACTGTGAACATGAAATTCAGGAGAAAGATGTTCACATAGGTAATTCTGTATCAAAGTACGATAGACAAAGGCTTATGACCATAATTAAACAATATAAACACTGTTTCGCATCAAATTTGAAAAATTTGGGTTGTACTGACGTTACACAGATGACAATCGAGTTGAATAGTCAACGTCCTGTTGTCTACCGCCCTTACCGGTTATCACATCATGAACGTGAGAGAGTGCAGTCTATGTTAGGTGAAATGTTGGACGCAGGGATCGTTAGAGAATCGGTATCGGAGTATGCAAGTCCTATTATATTAGTTCGTAAAAAAGATGGCAGTTTTCGTATGTGTATTGACTATAGAATGTTGAATTCTGTAACAGTAAAGGAAAGATACCCGATGCCGATTATAGACGATGAGATAGCAAGGTTGTCTGGTCAAGCGTGTTTTATAACGCTTGATTTGGCATCTGGGTATTATCAGGTGCCAATTTCGGAACCATGCAAACATCTAACTGCATTTGTCACTCCAGATGGATTGTACGAATTCAACCGTATGCCATTTGGTTTAGCAAACGCACCAGCAATTTTTCAGAGAATGATTAATAAGGTCTTAGGGTCAGCTCGATTCACCCATGCTACAGCGTACATGGATGATGTACTTGTTTACGGTAAAAATGCTGCTGAATGTCTTGAGAGGCTCGAACAAATTTTGAAGCTGTTAGAAGATGCAAATCTTACATTAAATTTGTCGAAATGTAATTTTTTGCACGATAATATTGATTACCTTGGGTATGAGATTAGCTCGTCAGGAATTCGGCCAGGTGAAAAGAAAATTCAGTCAGTTATGAATTTTCCACGGCCAGTTAACATTCATGGTGTTAGGCAATTCCTTGGGCTCGCTAGTTATTTTCGAAAATTTATCAATAGTTTTGCTCAGATAGCGTCGCCAATGATGCAATTATTAAAGAAGGACTCCACATGGGTATGGGGCCAAGAACAAGAGAATGCATTCCAGGTGCTTAAATCACAATTAATAGACAGACCAGTTTTAGCTATTTACGATCATGACGCGGAAACAGAATTGCATACCGACGCTAGCAAGGATGGCGTTGGAGGCATACTCTTGCAACGGTGTAAGGATAGTGGTTTTCTTCGGCCAATTGCTTATTGTAGTAGGCGAACGTCGCCGGAAGAAAAGTATTATCACTCCTACGAATTAGAAACGCTGGCTGTTATTCGTTCATTAGAGAAATTTCGGGTCTATTTATTAGGTAAGGAATTCAAAATAGTCACCGATTGTAGTGCTCTTCGTTCAACTTTCATGAAACGCGATCTCATACCTAGGATAGCGCGCTGGTGGCTTTTGCTGCAGGAATTCAATTGTTCAATTGAATATCGACCAGGCACTAAAATGTCCCATGTAGACGCGTTATCTCGCAATCCTATCTCGAATGATTCTGTAACTGATTCCTCTTGTTTATGTGCTCAAATTATGGTTATTAGTAGCGAAGACTGGTTACATACCCTTCAGCTGGGGGACTCAGAATTGGAACGTATTAAACAAATTTTAGAAAAGGATTTAGAACCAAAGAACCTCCAGTATATCAAAGATAATTATGTTGTTCGAGATAATAAATTATATAAGTATGTTAATGGCGATAAGGATAATGTTCGCTGGGCAGTCCCAAAGGGGGCGAGATGGCAAATATGCAGGATGAATCACGACGATATTGGTCATCTAGGATTAGAAAAAACTTTGGAAAGGATTAAAAGTAATTATTGGTTTCCAAAAATGTCACGATTTATCAAAAAGTATGTGTCCGCCTGTATTGATTGTGCTTACGCTAAGAAGTCCACGAGTACAAACAAAGGTTTTTTACATCCAATCGAAAAAGTAGAGACACCGTTTCACACCCTGCATATTGACCACCTGGGCCCCTTTGTCAGATCCAAACGAGGATACTCTTACCTCCTAGTAGTGGTAGACTCGTTTACTAAGTTTGTGTTTATAAAGCCAGTTCGAAACACGAATACACAAAATGTGATTCGTGCGCTGGATGACATATTCTACACATTTAGAATGCCTGACCGTTTGATCAGTGATCGTGGCAGTTGCTTTACGTCTAACTTATTTAAAAGATACTGTTATGATAAAGGTATAAAACACATCTTGAATGCTGTCGCGAGTCCCAAATCAAACGGCCAGGTAGAACGATATAACCGGACAATCCTAAATTCATTAAAAGCGCAAAACCTGAGACATGATGAGAAGGATTGGGACAGCCAGTTAGGGAAAATACAATGGGGGCTGAATAACACTGTCCAAAAGACAACCGCTAGGAGACCATCTGAAGTCATGTTCGGTACGTCTATGAATAGTGAGATTAATCCTAATTTAAATGAGATAGCAGATGTGATTAGGGAAAATATAGATGTGACCACTATCCGAAGTCAAGTTAAAGAAAGAATAGATATTGAACAAGCAAAGCAGAAGCTACGTTACGATCAGAACAGATGCCCTGCTAAGGTATATAATAAGGGCGATTTAGTCAAAATTACTAAAATTACTTTTAATAATGATGGGAAGAGCAAGAAACTTCTCCCATCTTACATAGGACCATACCGGGTCGCTAAAGTTTTAGGCCAAGATAGATATAAGATAGCGGCTATTCCCGGTTTCAGTAATAGCACAAATAAACGCACTACCACTGTAGCAGCTGATCGAATGCTACCGTGGGTACATGTAGCTGCGTTACAACTAAATGAATCGGATTCTAACAAATCTAGTGATGAGAGCGAACATAGTGATGCATAGTGGTCACCAATGTAGGAATCTACAGGACAATTATTACAGAATGTTTAATATTATTGTTTCAGACCGAACGTGAGAATTGATTGGTTCACGTCATCGGTTATTACACAATTGCAGACCTGACGTGAGAATTGATTGGTTCACGTCATCAGTTAGAACACAATTGGAAACCGAACGTGAGAATTGAATGGTTCACGTCATCGGATAGTGGAGGCAAGAATTGATTGGTTTGCTCTAGGTTTTCTGAGTCTCTGATCAGGTGTGAGAATTGATTGGTTCACAACTTGATAGAGTAGGTACGCAAGTTTAGTAGCGAGAATTGATTGGTTCGCACTAGCATAAGCATAAATTTAAAAAGTTCTGATTGATTGATAAATAATGCATAATCCAAGAATGAAACTAGTCCGTTAGATCTAAGTACTTTTGGCGAGAATTGATTGGTTCGCCAAAATTTTTGAAAAATTGTTATTTTTTTTTAGAAAACAGATAGTGTATAGTTATAACTTGTATTCAATTATGGTAGTACTACGGATTACATAATTTTTTTAGTTGAATTAAATAATGTTTATGGATAACTGTTGTAACAAAATTAATACCTACTTAGTTCTTACGTTTTTCTTATGACTATTTTTGTTTTCTTTTGTTTGTTGTGATATTATATTCATTAAAGATAAATGATAACATTGGTAACTGTTGTAACAAAATTAATACCTACTTAATTCTTAAGTTTTTTTTTAATTTATTTTTATTTATATTCATTAAAGTGTTATATGGATGTAGTCTAATTGCTGTAACAGAGTATTTTTATTGTTGTAAATGTTTAAAACATATATTTTTTATGAGTCCTCTCTCAGCCAAGAGTGTAGGGTATTTTAGTTACCACTTGGGGCGTGCATGAGGACATACACGTCGTCAGGACGGTCGAGTGTAGGGTTTTTAAAGATTTTAATCATTCATTCTTATGTTTGAGAAATGGCAACACTGTCCAACCGTCCATTTTGGCGGGGAAAGCGTAGTTTATAAATAAGGACGCTTGGCCGAGAGAGCTCAGTTCGGTGTGAATCAACTGTGGTGACTGTAAATAAAGTACTTATCAGTATCTACACTTAGTGAGTTTTATTACACATATAAACTAAGCAGAGGCCTCATTGCGAACACTATCAGAATCGGTTTCATTTTGACAGTTCAACAATATTCATTGCGGTATATACGTTGTCGAACAGACACATTTTTCGAACATATGAAGCAATGGATAAGCAATCTGCTTCAAAATCATTCAGATTGCGATTGATTGATTGATTCAGATTGCGATTGATTGTGTTATTATGGTACAGAGTGATATCTTTGCCTCAATTCTTTAAAAATATTATTGTATAAACCTATTAACAGAAATAAAATCATTTATCATGAGAGTCCCGTATTCTGGGGTCCAAGTCTGCTATTTTTATAAATTCGTCATTCCAACACGATCCCATGGTCATTTTGCTAAAAGTTCATAATCTGCTAAATTCATAATGGTCGATCATTGGTCGGTCAATGGTCTCGTAATAGAATTGTATTACAATGGCATTGTGAACATTTATTCATGCCAGATTTAATTTAAATATATTTTTACATATTATTTATTAGTGTTATATGCAATCTGAAGTAGTAGGAAGTTGGAAGTTTAGTAGGAAGTTTCATTTGTCATTATGTACGAGATTACCATTTCTTTCAATGGAGTGTCAGTGGCTGACCATTGGAAAGTCATAATGACACCATTATATTAGTAGATTACCAAACTTATCAAAATCAACAATTATGAAATCAATGATAGACCATTCTGACACTATTATAATAGCAGACTTGAGGCCCTGGTCATTCAGGTGTGTCATTGGTACTCTAGGTACTACCTGTGGTACTACTATCAGACATAACCACAAAAAATGTTGAACTGACCATCGAAATATCGATCCTACGTCTATATCTGTCCGTAATAAATACTGCTGCACGATCTCACCTTGACATTGCACCTGCAGCCATTGATTAGGTCTGCACTTGCTCCGGAGGCCAGAGGAAAATGACCGGGATCATAAATTACGTATTGTTAGCCGTATTATCTTTCACGACGCAGTCATTATTGTTATTATATATTGTGTGTAAGCTAAGGACCTTAACGACTGAAATATTGTATAAATGAATACTAGCTACTCCGTAACAATAAGCACTGAAATTAGCAGAATTTCAGGGCTAATTACGGAGTCATGGAATAGTACTTAATATCTTTATTTTGCATAAAATATGGTCCATAAAATGTCTTAAATATAAAATACTTAAAATACTAATATTATAAATGTGAAAGTAACTCTGTCTGTCTGTATGTTACGTTTTCACGCCTAAACCGCTGAACCGATCGTCATGAAATTTGGCAGAGATATAGCCTGGGATCAGAAGGACATAGGCTTTTTACGCGATAACCGACATATACGCGGGCGGAGCCGCGGGCAACAGCTAGTCTTAAATATAAATAAGTATTTACTTAAGTAGTTTCACATACGAAGATATAATCTGGAAAGGCTTATGATACTGGGCTGGGTAGAAGGAAAACGCACTCAAGGCAGAGTACTGGTAAGATGGGCAGACGCGATCAAGAGGGTTGTCGGAAGTAGCATTTACCGAGCGGTCCACACTGCAGAAGACCGCATAACTTGGAGACGCGTCGTATGAGGTCGCGTCGTTCCCTCAATGCTAAGGAGCATTTGAGGGAACGACGAAGAAGTTTCATATATTTTGCTTACGTATTTGAAATACAAATACCTACGTATTTGGTAGGCCTATTTGTAATTCAATGACTTCCTAATAATGTAATTTGTAATTGGTATTTCAAATACCTGGGCCTCAAGTCAGCTATTACAATAGTGTCAAAATGGTCTATCATTGATTTCATAATTGTTGATTTTGACAAGTTTGGTAATCTACTATACGTCATTATGACTTCCCAATGGTCAGCCACTGACACTCCATTGAAAGAATTGGTAATCTCGTACATAATGACAAATTGAAACTTCCTACTAAACTTCCAACTTCCTATTACTTCAGATTGCTCACACTAATAAATAACATGTAAAAATATACATATATATGAAATCTGGCATGAATAAATGTTCAAAACGCCATTGTAATACAATTCTACTAAGAGACCATGGACCGACCAATGATCGACCATTATGAATTAGCAGATTACGAACTTTTAGCAAAATGACAATGGGATCGTGTTGGAGTGACGAATTTATAAAAATTGCTGACTTGGGCCCCTGACGCTTAGGAAATACATTTTGAAATAAATACATTTAGCGATCTTATAACTTAATGAAAATGAAAAATAATCTGACTTGTACATTTGCTTTTGCAACTATACATTTCCAGTAATAGCTAATCTCACATTGTATAGGATTCCCGTAAAATGAGAGGTCAGTTTATACTGGAAATGTATAATAGCTTGTTAGGTAGCCGTGTGCACAGTGGCCAGCACATCAAGCTACACGAAACTGTCAAACTCCAAACGGTTTTAAACTTTAAAATGTTGACGATTAAGTACAAAAACGAACAAGAAGATTTGACAAATAAGAAACAAGGCTCTGTACCTAGTACTTGTAAGTACTCGTTACATATTTAAGCAATAATGTACTTTCAAGTGTCTAAGCTAAAGGCGTTCTTACATGCCCTAATGTAAGAACGAATTACGACAATTTACTACATTAAAAGACTGAATTTATTTTGTAATTTGTATTTTAAATAAAAGAATACTAAATACTGTATTTTGTATTTTATATTTCAAATACACGACTTAAAAATATTTTGTATTTCGTATTTTAAATATGTACATGCGAGAAAGTATTATGTAATTTGTATTTTAATTAAAACAAGGCATGTATTTTGCCCAGCCTTGGCTCTAATCGTACTAGTTTACCTAAATAAACATAAACGAGAGAGTTAGTTTATTTTATGGTCCCCGATCTTTGTGGAGACTCCTTTATATTGGTGGATGATTTGAGATTGTTCAAGCGCGGGCAGAAAAGCCACAAAAACTACCCTCAAAGAAAAGCATTTAATTTATTGATTATATAATTTATAGAGCAATTTTACTTTTAACAAAACCCCAAAAATACCAATGTAATGTAACATAATTTAAAATGGCTCAGCTTCCCTTAATATTCATATCTTTTTCATAAAAGATAAATTCTAAGAAATTCTTAAACCCGCCATAAAGGTTGGGAGAGCCATTACTTAATTCAATTTCATAGAAACATAATATTTATTTTTTTCCTCATATTACTTTACCTTTGGGTTCCGTAATCTGCAAGGAACCCTTATAGTGGCGCCATCGCCATGTCCGTGTCTCTGTCCGCAGCTTAGCTCAAAGACTCTTAATACACACGGTCACAAATCAAGCTATACATTTCCAATATAATCTGATCACAATGTCACACAAACAACCTATGACAGTTTTGAGTTTTCACTTCTGTTGGCAGTACTTATCACTGCGCCTATTTTTTTTTTGTTATTCTCTTTTATTTTTTTATCAAGGAGTACATACTTATTCCCTTAACCTCTGCGAATTATAATCTGTGGTCGACATGAAGCCTTTGTGATTCCTTTGATCTGTAGTCTGTGGTAAAATATGTAATTTATTAATTTAATGTTAAGGCTCCGTGCACGAAAAAAACTCTCTTTTGTCAATTTCTTATCTAATTGTGAGAAAACTTGAAATAATCGAAACATTAAAGTCTGTGTAACTATAAAAGTACAGTTTTCATAAGGCTAAAACATTCGTGTCAGTTACCAGCTGTTAATAGTTTCATCATTTTTGTGCTCTCCAAAATATAGTTTATTTCGCCGTTGATTTACTTGATGAAGATATTGTATAATCATTAAATAAAATTTTGATTAAATTTCAAGGATAGCTGAAGACTAAATTGTGATTTTTAAATTTCTTGATATGATTTGCTAAATAATAGGAAAAAATATATTATTGACGGGGTTTAAAACATAAAAAATGTTTTTTCAATATTATTTTTCTGCTATATTTTGTATGGAAGTTGAAAAAAGTGGTTCCGCCACATGCAAATAGACTTTATAATGATGTAGATGATTATTTTTTAATGTTCAAAATCAAAAACAGTTTCTTGTAGAATGATGATTAAATGTCAGTCTCGCGTCATTTTTCGAAAAACTTGTTGCGAATATTAGTGATTTACCGTGAATACTTGATTTTTTTGAAAAATCCCTTTCAGCCACATGCAAAACAAAGAACACGACTTTTCAAATCACAAATAATTTTGTTTAAATTATTTTTCCCTTTCTCAGAAACAATGAACAAAATCGATCAAAATCAGTCTATTTCGTGCACGGCCCCTTAATGAAGTTTTAATCTTAGTAATTAGACTAATTCTATGGTTTTAATAATTAACTTAAAGATGGTCACCCATCCACGGACCAACCACGGCAAGTGTAGCTTAACCTGATTGATCGACCCACGCGGCTGTTATTACTTGGCCGTAGGCCCCTCTCGCGCTTTATGTAGGGTTTTTGATGCCTTTCAAATATACAAAATCGATTCTTTTCTATGTGATCACACTATCTCCTTCTTATAAGGCTATAAACACAGTATTTTACTGTCTTAACGTGTCTTAATGAAGACCATACCCAAGGATAATGGTGTCGTCAATAGGAAATGTCTTATTATCGGTTATATTATGTGTCTGTGATGTGTTACTCGATATCTCTCGATGCATAAAGTTCAAGAATTTAACGATTGATAATACGAGTACGTTCGAGTTATGGAAGAGCTTTCGTTTATTCACTAGCTTTTGCCCGCGGCTCCGCCCGCGTGGATGTCGGTTATCGCGTAAAAAAGTAGCCTATGTCCTTCTCCATATCCCAGGCTATATCTCTGCCAAATTTCATGTCAATTGGTTCAGCGGTTTAGACGTGAAAACGTAACATATAGACAGACAGACAGACCGACAGACAGACTGAGTTACTTTCACATTTATAATATTAGTATGGATAACGCTTAATTAAAAATTCATGTTGCACCGACTCGAATAAAGGCTCCTACAAGCAGGGGCGATACGCGACGCGACACAAAGACACCGCATGGCGCGCGATGAGCGGTGCCTTTGTTGCGCGTCGCGTGTCGCGCCTGTTTGGAGGAGCTTTAAATTGGGATAAGGGCACGAGAATGATGAAGTCGTAACGCTTTCCCATATTATTTTTTGGACGCATGGGATTGTTCACAAAGAAATTGACAAAATTATTCCGATACTCGCGTTTTAAAACGGAATCTTAATTTTGTATTCACTTCATTTGTTTGGGGAAACCCAGCGGGATACTTGCGTAAAATTCTTAAAATGCCTTTCCTGTTATTAACGTTGTTGGGTTGAATCTAGTATCGTTTGGCATGAGTTGGGGGGTAAAAGGGGTTAAAGCTGGCAGGGGTTGGGTGCCTGATTATAACGTTACCACTCGTATTACAAGGTAATGCATATTTTTCGAGAAAATAATAAAAAATTGTTTCTAACCTCAATCTGATAAAAAGTGAAAATGAAAACGTTAAAATGGGCGATTGACAACCAAATCATTACCAATATATTGTCTGTGGTGTAAAATGTCGAGCAAAATCGATGAAACGGAACGTAAAAAAAACTACCTACGCCATTGCTGTCATGATTAACTGATGACTAGGCAGCATGGTCTCAGACCTTAGCCTGTTCCGTCAGGAACGAATATTAAATCATTGCTGTCATGTCAGTGTCATTTGTTTTTGTTCATTCCGGTTCATTCCGTTTCTCCCTGAGTTGTTGCTCAGAAGGAAGTTCTGCCGTACTAACGAAGAATGCAATAACTCGATTTTGGAAGATTTTGAGTTATACATTCGTTGAGTCATATATTTGGAGTCAGCGAATCGAAATCTATTAACTCTCTCT
Source organism: Dryobota labecula (assembly GCA_947523025.1). Classification (NCBI taxonomy): domain Eukaryota; kingdom Metazoa; phylum Arthropoda; class Insecta; order Lepidoptera; family Noctuidae; genus Dryobota; species Dryobota labecula. Next base: position 6,013,252 of record OX383305.1, on the reverse strand, counting down.
AAGCAACTTTTTATTGATCCTTCAGGAACTCGGTTTTTCAGTAAGCAAGAATGCAATAACTAAAACTTCATAACAAATTCAATAATCAAAAATACAATTCTCGGAAGCGGCAAAATCGGGTTATTGCATTTTTCGTTAGTTCGCAGAGTTAGTGTACGGTGGCCAGCACACCAAGTTACCACAAACTATAAAATTTTCTCTTTCGATTTTGAACTTAATCACAAACTCTTTAAAGTTTAAAATCGTTTGGAGAAATTTGTCAGTGTCGTGTAGCTTGATGTGCTGGCCAGCTGGCCACTGTGCCTCCCACTTTATGGTTACAATAGGTCGAATCTGTTCCAAAACCACACCCCGCCTTCACGTAGTTTTTTGGCTGCTACCCCTAGAGTGTATATAAAAACCCGCGAAGGAACAGCAAAACAAATTACTGTCATGCTCAGCGCCGCAGCTTCGGCTCAGCTGCTCGGCTGTCGGGGTGTGACAGTCTCGTGGACACGGTCGTGTGTTTTACGTGAATACGTAACGGTGAATATTTTCTTTGTAACGATTTCTTTGACCCTTTAGCTATCGAGTGGTGTAATTAAATGTTGGATGTAGATGATAGATAAGTAGCTGCAACACCAAACTGTATCCCCGATTTTGTTATCATCAGTTTTCTGAATTGCGTCCCCCCAGTATGGATGCAAATTTAAAGACGTATGTATGTATATGTCACGTCAAAAGCGACATGGACACGAAGATCGCTTCTATGATACGGCGTTAGACTAATACTAAAGTCGAATAATTAATTCACTAGAGTAATCTGACATGTGCTAGCTGTCACTTTGCGTAATAAAATGGTCATTATTTATTGTAATGGTGATCGTTTAGTTTAATTGATTCATAAAGTGTAAAATACATGTATAATATATGTATTGTATAAGTGTAAAAGACTAGAATATAATACATATATCCTTATTATTTAAAAATGTGGCAGCTAGCATCTGTCAGTTTCCTCCAGAGAATTAATAATTCGACTTTAAGTAAACAAATAAACGAAGAATAAAGTTACCCTAGGAATAACTTCGGTATAACCACACATTTTTTGATGTTTTTACCTAGCATAACTTTATTCCTTGTTTATTTGTATTAGGGTTAGTCTTAATAGTAGGTAGGTAACTGGCTGACTAAATTAATTACTGAACAAAAAATAATAACATTCTATACAAAGCGTGTATTTTTATTCATAAAACAGTAATTATTATTTAAAACAATAAAAACATTCATTAACAAGTATTCTGGCAAAACCACAAAGGTTACCATTTCTGAGCGCAATCATGGCGGATTACATAACTCAAGTCTTCAAAATTAGGGAGACGGAAACACCTTTTTGCCGATTTAAGGGGGAAGCGCTAAGGTAGCCCGCCAAACCAGCTCATTATCTGGGTGAATGTCAATTAAAGTTTGATTCGCGACAAAAATCATCAATACTAATCTCTAAGTTCTTAAAATCCTATTAAATGACTATTACATGAAATCATGACTTTTAGGATTACACTCACTTAAGGACTTGTATTGCTGATTCTAATGATTATAGTTCTGTAATACATATTTTTTACGGCCGCGAATCATATTTAGATCAACATACAATCTGATACTGACCTGGAAATTGCAAAAAATCGTAAGAAAATTTTAAATTTCTCGGGCTACCCTGAAAGAATATCTACAAAACTCGGCTCTTTTGGCGCTTAGCCAAAATCCCGAACGAACGCCGCCGCCGCCATCTTGTTTTGCCAATGCAATTTCTGTGTCAATTTCACAAATCTATACAAATAAATAAAATTGAAGTATCTGTTTGTAATGTCAAAATAACAGATTTTTACTAAATACTTATGAAAGTATGTACGGTACAGTGGCCAGCGGGGGTGTAATGTTTGATATAATAACAGATACTCTAATTTTATTTGACATAACTTTTATATGATATAATTTTTATATGCTATAAAAACATTTAACCTAATTTCATATGATCTAATATTATATTTGATATAATTTTCATTTTCTCTAATTTCATTTAGTATAACGTTCATTTCTTATAATTTTCAAATTGTATAATGCTCTTTTTATATAATGTTCATTAGACCTTTCTTTCATATTAACTAATTTTCTAAGGTAGGTAACGCATCGTTCTTGAGAAAAGCAAATTATATTGTAACCTAACCTCAAAACATTAAAGTTGCTTGCGTCTCCGGCGCTGCGGGAAGTGCAATCTCTTCGCCCTTACGTAACAAAGGATAGGCACCCATACTCACCGCCTCCGGTTTTTATATACACTCTAGGGTAGGAGCCAAAAGACTACGTAAAGTCGGAGTGCCTCGATTCGGTTTTGGAACAGATTCAATTTATTAACTACTACTAAATCAATCAATCTGCCTAGCCTTTTCCCAGCTATGTTAGGGTCGCCTTCCAGTCTAACCGGATGCAGCTGAATACCAGTATTTTACATGGAGCGACTGCCTATCTGACCTCCACAACCCAGTAACTGGGTAACACGATACCTCTTGGTAAGACTGGCTGTCAGACTTTTGGGCTTCTGAGAACCCGTAACGACTGTCAAAGATCCACGAATGACAGCCGGGAGCAACGGCTTAACGTGCTTTCCGAAGCACGGAGGAGTCTCGGTATGTAAAGATGGACACCCATCTACGGACCAACCCCGGCAAGCGTAGCTTAACCTGACGGATCGACCCGTGCGCCTGTTTTTACTTAGCCACGAGCTCCTCAAAACTAAAAAACTACTCTTCCTCCTATTAACTACTACTATTAAAAATGTAATCAGTTTTTGCAAAAATAAAAGTAGACATTTCCAAATTATATTAAACGTTACTTATAGATTTTGGATATTATTTCAAATGTGCGTTATATAAACTGTTCATTATACCATATGAAATTAGGTAAAATGAAATTAGGTCTTATGATCATTAGAGCATTTGTTATTATATCAAACGTTACACACCCGTGGCCAGCCCATCAAGATTCAAGATACAAGAAATTGTAAAAAAAAAAATTACCTGTTATTATTATTTTTATTATAAATAAATTTAAACGATTTTAAACTTTAAAATATTTGATTAAGTTCGAAATCGAACGAGGAAATTTGACAGTTTGTGGTAACTTTATGTGCTGATCCCACCGTACTTATAACAAAAAAACTTTTTTATTAGATTTGTCAGTTTGTTCCGGCTAATCTCCGAAACGGCTGAACCGATTTAGACGGGACTTACACTGGCAGCCAGCTGATGTAATAAGGAATAACAACTGTTTTATTTTAGAAAAAGCTACGCGGGCATCACCTAGTGTTTAATAACAACGCCCCCTGATAATGTAATTCAGGCGCCAAAAGATCCGCGTAGCACTCTAAGCGAGTCGATTAAAAGCCTTGCTTTTCACGCATTTGTCTAGGGCTTCCATGAGGTCTATGGTCTCCTCGTGACAAGTTTCAGCGGTGTAAAGTATCTTTCTGGTCACCCTCTTATTACATTCCTTTAATAAATTGTAAATTGGTTCTACGTGGCAATCCTCTGTAAAAAAAAAGAAGTAGTTAATGTATTGCAAATACAGCAGCTAATCATGATACTTGAAAAGTCAGGGAAACGAATTTTTAAGCAAATTGACCACTAACTTAAATTGCCCGTACTTATGTTCAACTTCAAACCACACTGTCATTCTTTGACAGATGTATGAAATGGCTCACGCACGGCAAATTGACGTAGTGTCAATTTGCTTAACAATGCCTCGACTTATATTATACTAGCCTTTGCCCGCGGCTCCGCCTGCGTGGATGTCGGTTATTGCGTAAAAAAGTAGGCTATGTCCTTCTCCATATCCCAGGCAATAGAAAATTATTTAATTCTCTCAAACTTTAATTGTGCTGGCCACCGTACTTAGTACTTATGTAATAATGTTTGACAGTAGGAGCAACTGATTCGTATTATCCTTTGACCGAAATCTTTTCCACCAACGAGTGACCATCTCAGTTTCCCCGTACTAATGTTTAATATGAAATTTAATTATGAAATATAATACACTGCTACTGGATTTTAATTAGTTTACAGTGAAAGAGATACCTACTATAAAAGATAATTAGGAAGAGGAGGTCGTTACAAGAGTAATAAAACTAGCACTAGGGCATTTAGGTAAGTATGTAAATTACAGTGATATTAATTAGGTAAGTATCTTAAAATAACGAAAATGACAATACACTTTTCCTCCTAAGGGGGATTTTCAGGGGGGATTTGTGGAATAAGCCATCGACTTTTGTACCCTACTGTACGACTTCTGTACATCTTTTTGAGGCGGAATATACATAACTCTTCTTCTTCCATTGCTTAATTCCAGTTCTATCTGGGGTCGAAGTCTAAAATAAAAACGTAGGTAGGTACCTAAACATTTTGCCCGCTCTTGGAAGACTGGGTCATTTGAGTCCTGGAACAGATTCAAAAACGAAAAGAAGGTGAAAAATGGTTGAAGAGACAAACAATCTTTTGCGCGTTATACTTTGGTTTCCTACGATAGCGGTCACCGCCACATAACGGCTGCCGCAGTCGCGCAGTGACGACCGTCATGAAAATGATGGCAGCAGGGTTTGACTTTACGGTGTCAAAAACGCTTTCTAGGGAAACATTCAGCTTACTTTCATAAATAACGTTTTAGTGACGTCATTCGACGGTAAATTGCGGACGTTATGTGGCGGCCACCGCAGTCTTAGCCTCTCAGGCTCGGGCCACACAGAAGGGACGTGAGAAAAAGACGGGCGCAGAAGTTGCGTCCTTTTCACGTATCTTTAGTAATCTCCATACAAAATGTATTAACGCGATCAGGTACAAAACATACAGAACGGACAAGACGCCGCAGGCACGTCGCTTTTCCGTCTGCGTCCCATTGTTAAAATATACTAAAGTAAAGAGCGCGGACACGGCGCAGACGCACGGGGGTGCGTAGTGGGCGGTGATCGCCTATCGACATCATAACTAACTTTACAAAACGGTCTGAATAGTATTGTAAATCTTCTATTATTTTGAAAAATCTCATTTCTTCGTTGCTTTGCCACACCGGATGTATCCAGTAACGTCTTGAACTCTGCATGTTAACAAGCGCACTCGCGCTAGCACTTCGTCGTCATCTGAAGAAGACATGTTGCGTCGAACTCAAAATATAAACGTCAATGCTTACAACCGCAAGACACCGCTGCTGCCTTCGAAATTATATGTCAAAGACAGTACAGTACGAAGTGTTTTCGTGCCGTCCATGTCCGGACCTCGTCTCTTCTTTACATGTCCCGGAATTAACGCACACCAAACACCCCAATTAGAATATCATAATACATAAACAGAATTAAAAACATTGTTTATTTATTAAATTGGTTATACTGATTGAGGGAGAAAACTGTGGTCACATTACAAATTTTCGCCCGCACACAGTCTTACACACGCATAAGGGTCTAGCGTAGTAGGTACTTCGTCCATTTTGGTTTGTTTTGACTGTACATAATGTGCATTCATTACACATTGCATATTGCCGCCCAACTGAATCATGCCGATTCGAACAATGTAGCATGTCTTACGAGTTTGACTACCATTTATAGTAAGTAACACAAGTACCACAGGCCTTCCCAAACTGGGAGCTATTACTTATATGAGATTGATTGGACCAGCGGCAGTCAAAATTCTCATGTCTACGTTATATTAGGCGGTCGTCCATTGGTCATTGGTTCGTTACCCCAAATTGCTATTTGGTATTAAAGACTCCTTCTAATCGACTTCTTATCGTATAAGGACCAGTGTCGCTATATTCATTTGTTCGAGCTTTCTTATGTAACCCAAACAAAATATTCATAGGTCTGCCTACCCTTTTCCCAAATATGTTGTGGTCGGCTTCTAGTATAACCAGATGCAGCTGAATCCAGTATTTTACATGGAGCGATTGTCTTTCTGACCTCCACAACCCAGTACGTTAGCCAATACGATACCCCTTGGTATGACTAGTTGTCAGACGTTCGGGCTTCTGACGACCCGTAACGTCTGTCAAAGATCCACGAATAACAGCTGGGAACAACAGCTTAACGTGCTTTCCGAGGCACGGACGGGTCTTGGTTTGTAAAGATGGTCATCCATCCACGGATAACCGCGGCAAGGGTAGCTTAACCTGATCGATAGACCCGAGCGGCTGTCATTACTTAGCCACAAAAGTCCGGCCCTCTTAAAATATTCAAGGGTATGGTCATGTAAATATTTAGATATGCTAATTCAGTCAAATGATTTAAGTACGAGTATCTCAACTCACAACTGTTCTAATATTTTGCCAGATTCTATAATATTGAGGATACCTAGATGATTTACATGAAAATGTAAGAAAGGTTTGATTAATTTGACAGGATTAAACTAAAATTTATCTTCTGTCCTTTTCTTAATGAAATAGAAAGAAAAAGGTGCACTGGACTTAAATTTAGTTTAGTTTGTGAACAAGGAAATCGGCACCAATGTTGTTTTATGAGCTTTATTTACAGATTTACGTATAAAAGTCTGTCATGTAGTCTTGACCGTGGCATGCTGGGAATATTTTGATTTTTCATCGATACATGACTGTGGCAGTTAAAAGTTTAAAGAATATTTCTCCAATAGATACTACTGCAGTATCAAAACACATCGCAAACGATTCGTTGTTCGAAGTATCTGCAACGAATCGCATCGAATCAGTTATAATCGGTTTCAATTGTACACTGTTCATTTTGCGGAGAAGAGAGATAATAATTAGCAATAAACAAGTTCCTATTCCATTAGTTTGACCATGTGGGATTAAATGAGATTAAAATATTTTCCATTGAACAACAGATGGGGAATTAAGAGATGTTATGCATATTGTTAGACGAATTTTAAGTACATATTTGAGGAATTGTAAACTATTGTCTCAGAAATTCAGGATATAGGAATAATGCACCTAGCTTCTGACGTTTCATAAGTGCCCATGTAGGTTTATGTGAAATAAAATATTTTGATTTTGATTTTGAATAAGGAAATGCAGACGTGAATCTTTGGGCGAAACTGTAATGAGCCAAATAAAGAACAACTTATTAAATATGGTTCCATTTGTCGTTCTGAGTAAACAATTTCATCTCCCCCTCAAAGGTGTAAATACTGTCTCAAGGGGTAATGCTACTAAGGTAGGTAGGTAAATCCGTTACCAGACACTTTATAAAGATAAAGGTCAAAGGTAAAAAAGAAATCATCAACCATCTTCTTCTTCAATCGGTCCCTCATTACTGAGGATCGTGGTCACTGGACCCCTTTAAATCTCATCAACCATAACGACATTAAATTTAACTTAACCAAACTTAAGCAAAGTCTTAAAACAGCATTAAAATTCAAAGTCAATTACAAATTCATGAAACTTCGTACCAAAAGGCAAGAAAAACTAAAAAAAAATGGAACGCGTGGGTTTATTCATTGTTGTAATAAAACAATGGGACGGACGTGTTATTAAATTCAGTACATTGTATGTCATTACATCCATAAATGAAGCATTCAGGTCAATGTGCAATTCAAATGTTAGGGTTCCCAGTTCCACAGGATTCTATATACAAAGTGGTATCACTACATATTATAAAACAAAGTCCTCCGCCGCGTCTGTCTGTCTGTCTGTCTGTTCGCGATAAACTCAAAAACTACTGCACCGATTCTCATGCTGTTTTCACCAATAGATAGCTTGGTTCTTGAGGAAGGTTTAAGTATATAATTGTTAAGTTTTTGTATGCATTTCTGTATGAATTAACGATATTTGTTGGAGGTGTCGGAAAAAAATAAGCCGTCTGGGAGCTTTCAACGAAAACGCTGTCTAAACCTTTTGAGATATAACAAAATAATGTATGGTGGAATTATGTATCTTATAAAGGTCTTTAAAAAAGTCCGCGATGGCATATGTCTATCTCTTAAGGATAACATACTATATCCATTTTATTGTCTTTTTGTAGGTATTTGTTTGCCGAATTTTACTCTTGGAAATACGATTACGATAACAATACGCTATAATATCAGTAGCAATTAGCCAAATTATGTTCGTAGATAAATAAGCTAGCTACTTATATGTATTTTAAACAGTTTACAAGAATATTTATCATAAAAACATTACTAAACACGGCGGCCTTATGATCAAAATTTGTGCATTCCAAAACTTTCGTTACTTTTTCACTGACATATTTATCACTTTTCGATAAACTAACACTCAATACGAAATCTACACTTATTTCTCAGTAATTCTGTATAAGATTCTTCTATGATTAAACCGTGTTCTCATTGAATCCATTACTTTACGCACGTACAACCTTGATGAATGTCTACATTAAGCACCGCTCCACACCGCCACACGACCACAGAGTACAGACGTATTTTTTCTTTTTTTTTTAGTTCGTTTAGTGGTGTTCCCGCTAAAATGTCAACCGGTCAAGTATTAGTCGATTAATCGAATTCTACAGCCAGATCGTGTTGCAAGTACAAAATAAATGTCAAATATTTCGTCCAATTGCGAACGTGACCCTGAGAAAAGTTATGCACCAATGGTGTTCATTAGATATTTCGAGCGTTTTATCAGCACAAACGGTGTATCATGCGACATTTCGGAGGATTTCGTTTTGTTTTCACATTGTTGGTACTTACGTGAATTATTTTAAAATTATAATTTGTGTCGCACTTCTATTTCGTGTTGTAATTTGGTACAATTGATTACTTTAAGAATTTGAGTGAAATTTCGTATTTTGATTTTGTGTTTGTTATCTTTAGGTAAAGACTCATTCACGTTCAGAACATAAGTAGGTACTTTTATTATATTAAATCATTTGTTTCGGTTTCTATTCACATAGTGAATCACATTAAAATTAATATTAAGTTAGGATTTTGAGATATAGCCTGGGATATGGAGAAGGACATAGGGTATTTTTTTATGCGATAACCGACATCTTCGCGGGCGAAGCCGCGGGCAAAAGCTAGTATTTAAATAAAACAATACAATTTTAGACTCAATAAAGTTCCTTCCAGTAACTGAGCTGCGGAAGTTAGATACTTAGATATAGGCAGTCGCTCTATGTAAAATACTGCGGGGTAATTGTGTAACAGTAGCAATGGGTTTCATTTTGACAGTTCAACAACATTCATGGCATTATTACCAGACTGTCCCAGGAGGGTAATGTTTTTCGAGAGTATGTATGTATGTATGTTTGTATGTATGTATGTATGTTTGTTTGTTTGTTTGTATATATGTCTACTTCTTTGGCACGCTCTGTAGCCTAAACGGCTTGATTGATTTTAACATAATATGAGGTGTCATTAGATTTGTATTGTGTGAGTGACATCTGCAAATAAAAAAAGGGAAGGTTTAAAAAAAAAAAATACAACCAAATTTTAGAAATATATTAATAAAACTAAAAATCTTAAAAAAAGGGTCTCCTTCAGTTTCCAATAAAGATGGTCAATAAAAAAATGCCATTAGAAAAAAGGGAAAATACTTGGTAGTGCTTTCTCTCGGAATTTTCTCTACCTATGTACATGAAATGTAATTTAGTTCTGAAAAAGAGCAAATACAACGGAGAACGTCCATGCAGCATGAATTTTCAATTACCTATGAGTAGGAATGTATTTTTTTCATGTCATCATCATGTGTCATGTTTTCATGTGTTTCATGGTTTAGGATCGTCTTTTATTCTTAGATTCAGGTGGATAATAGCTGTTTTAAGAAGTTAGATAATTACTTACTTCTTCGATTTCAAGTAGTAATTGAAATATATACAGGGTGTTAGGTTAAACGAGGGACATACTTTAAGGGAGTGTAGTACTCATGAAAATGAAGAAGTTTTGTTATGGAACAAATTCCGGAATAGGAATAAATAAGTCAGCTGTTCCCTACAAAGTGCAATACCAACGCGATCAAAATGTAAGGAACAGCTGACTTTTTTTTTCATATTTCGGAGTTTGTCCCATATTAAAACTTCTTCATTTTCATGAGTACTACACTCCCTTAAAGTATGTCCCTCGTTTAACCTAACATCCTGTATATAGTAGTCGGATACTTGTGGTATTCAGTTTGAAAAGTGGTTAAAAACTGCACCCTAATTGCGTAACTTTCAATCAAAATCGTGATTTTTTAAGGATATTGCTAAACCATTGCTTCACAGGTTTGAAAAATTCGTCTGCTCAACAACGTAAATAACGCAATGAACGTGGGTGAACTGTTAAAATGAAACTAATTATTGGAAGAAAGAAATAGTAGATTGTTGCATCGCGCAAAGTGAGTTATTATTAATTACTCACTTTAGCAAGGTGCGTAATCTACTTTTCTTTCAACTACCAATCTACCTACCGTGATAAAATATACCTACTCAAAATAAAAACTCAATGTTTCATTTGCATATGTTTTTATATTTTCTGGAGTTGAATTCATATCGCTATCGCTGACTATTTCCATTTTTTTAAACTTTTCTTGCTAAATATGAAGTATCAAAGTTTTACAATGGTACAAAATGCGCGCCATTTGTTTTTTTTTTTTTTTTTTTTCACCTATTCGGTTTTATTCAGCCGATTTTTATTTTCAGCCAGTATCTTTTTGATCTAATGCATATTAAACTTAATGGAAGAGATTTAAACCTCTGTGGTAAATTTATATCTAAATAAAAAATAAAAAACAGTTCATTACTTAATGAAAAACTGTGCAACCATGAGATTTCATAAAACATTTCTGCACTGTTTTGGTTCTAAGCAAAAAATACGTCTTTTGTGATCGGTTTTGTAGTGATTAATGATAACATTATAAGTAGTTGAAAGAAAATACATTTATTTAGCACAGACTAAAAGGCACACAATATAATAAACAGCAGATAAAAATTAAGTGCGATGTAAGAAATAAGCAGGAAAGTGTGTCTCGCATCTGCGTCAATAAGATCCAGTTAAGCAAAAATGCCAAAAAATGCCTGACGCTGGTTTTCAACTGGACCTGCGATCAATTGCCATTATGTGTGTTACACAATTACCGCGCTGGTCGAAATTGTTGCTATGTATGTAGTTCTTGTCCAGGCTGAATTTGTTACAAAGCTGGTGGAAAATTTTGGTCAGCCCTAGCGAAAACTCGCGATCAATGGACTGTTGTAATTGCTGTCGTCCTTACAGGGTGGCGTTTGACATTGTTGAATTATTCCTACCTCTAAACGCTTAGCTAACAACCTCTTGCGGTAAAGACAAACTCGAGATTAATCTAGTGAACATGTTTACATGAGGTCTTTGCTCTTTTCCCTTATCAAATGTTTCGGCTTCAATTCTAATTTCTTTTTGTGGAATTAAGGTGGTTTTATGGCAGGTTGTAGAACTGTTTTTTTGTTTGCTATACCCAAAGTCTCTAATTCAGACAATTTATGTAAACAAAGTAATGTCACTGTCAAAATGACAGGACAGTGCAAAACATTTTATCATATTTTTTTTTTGTAAGTATTCATCTATGAAATTAAAGTGAATTAATTATAAGAACTATGCAAACAAAATACCGTTGCCAAACAATGTTTTATGTAGTGTGTCGGAGACACGGCCTATGATCGTCATAGTCAGCCTTTTTAAGTCCACTGCTAGACGTAGGCCTCCCAAAATCGATTTCCACTCGAAACAGTTTACAGCCGTTTTCATCCAAAATGTGGCTAGATATGCTACATACAATATGAATCTATGAATGAGAGTTGTATTATAATAAGTGTTGTTGAAGATGTAAATGAAATGAAAATGTGAAAATGTTTGGATCTCCTGCATTGTTACCAGTATCATAAAATATTTTATACCAGAAAAACTTCTTTTTTTAATAACAAAGTTTTTGTTTAATAACTAAGTTATTAAAAAAAGGAGTTTTAAACCGAAAATTTATAAAAATAATTACGGTATGATTATTTTTTTTTATTATTATTTCTTAAATTCAGTACTTAAAAGAAAATTAAACCCTTTTCTTCGCCATTTTATGTGAATTACCATTACGAAGATATTTTTTTACTATGTTATCCCCTTTGTTTACATAAATTATCTGAATTTGAGACTTTGGGTATAATGTTTTTGTTCATAAAAGGTTATGTGATCAGAATTAACACAAATAATTTCGCCAAAGTCAAATTGGTGGGGGAGAACCGGATAAACTAATATCAATCGCGAAGGTTCGAAACGGAAATATTAAAAGGAGTTTATTTATTTATACCTCTCTTATTGACTAAAGCCGATACTTGGTTATGTGAAACCTCCGATCGAAGGCCAGAGAATTATTTCGGTCCCTTGAACTCTCGCTCATCCAGGTTTGAATGTATAATAAACTATCATCATTCTCATAAGCATTTCGAAGTCCAATCTGGCAAAGGGATAAGCCTTCATGTCAGCCCCTTGTAACAAATTACGAACATAAAATATAGATGAAGTACGGGCCAGCACATCAAGTAACCACAAAATGTCAAATTTTCTCGTTCGATTTTGAACTTAATCACCAATTTTTTAAAGTTTAAAGTCGTTTGGAGAAATATGACAGTTTCGTGTAGCTTGGATGTGCTGGTCACTGTACATGTAAGCGAAACTATCGATTATTGATAGCACATAAAAATATATTCGGGGACAGGGGTAAATGGGCTAATCTTGGTTTGACTTCAAAACTGTCTTGTCTAAGGCCTGCTGTAGGTACACGGCACGGTTTCTTTACGGTATATGTACCTACGGCTACATACCAAGCTATATATTTCCAGTATAAGCTGACCTCGCATTGTATAGGATTTCCGTACAATGAGAGGTCAGCATATACTAGAAAGTTATAGCTCAATATAATCTATACCTACCGCCGTGCATAGAAAAAAAAAATATCAATGGCGTCGTGTGTAGGGCGCGCTGTACAAACGGTACTTAGAACAAAAAAGTAATTTTTAAATAAATTGTCTGTCTTTCTGTTTGTTCCGGCTAATCTCTGAAACGCTACATTAATTTTGACAAGACAGTCACTGGTACATATATATCTGATATTATAAGGAGTAACAGGCTACGTTTATATTAGAAATAAAGCCAGTAGCTAGGCAGTAGCTAGTATGAACATAATGATATGGTGTACCAGGAAAAATGTGAAATTGATGTGCAAGAGAGTAGGTATGAACAATATTAGCTTGAAAAGATTCCCAATGATGAGGATAGTTTTGATAAAGACATCATCTTTTCGTTTGCTCTTGACTCTAGTCTAGGTCAGAGGTGACAGAGACAAAGTCGATGATGGAGTGAGCTTACCCAGAAGAAGCCTGTTCACTCTCACTTTGAATTGATTAGGGTTGTACGCGTTCGGAAACACATTAAAAAATATGTTTGGAAACGCTTAGTGCGAGTTGGTGGAATATCAACTAGGTAGGGGTAGTAACTTGCAGTGCGTCTAGATGTTTGATGGTAGATTAAACAATAAACATCTAGACATTTTTGAAAGTTAAATTCTGATAGTGCCATAAAATAACTTAATATGGATTTATGTCGAAGCATACACAGTTCGATTTACATGCATACATATATTTATGTGGTATTGTAAAAAAAAAAACAGGTATACCCTACATTTTGACGAGTTAAGCGAACATAAGTGTAGGGAACAGCAGATTTTTCTTTTCACGATTGCAGTTTTGGTTCCATAGTAAAAGTTGTTAATAATGATGAGTACAATCTCTCATTTCGGTTTGTCGCATGTTTTCAGCCTGTATACGGGACGTATGGCAACCCTACCTGTAGTAGGTACACCCATATATTACCAGTTATGTTTAAGTCCCATGTAATAGGTGGCGCTATTGCTAAAGACATATAAGAAAATAAAAATAAATTATAATTATATAGCTATACATCAATCTTCCTAGCCTCTTCCCAACTATGTTGGGGTCGGCTTCCAGTCTTACCAGATGCAGCTGAATACCAGTATTTTACATGGAGCGACTGCCTATCTGACCTCCAAAACCCAGTAACTGGGCACTACACCCTTTTGGTAAGACTGGTTGTCGTTTCGGACTTGTTACGACCCGTAACGACTGTCGAAGATCCACAAATGACAGCCGGGTCCAACGGTTTAACGTGCTTTTCGAGGCACGGAGGAGTTTCGGTTTATAAAGATGGTCACCTATCCACGGAACAACCACGGCAAGCGTTGCTTAACCTGATGGAACGACCCGAGCGGCTGTTATTACTTAGCCACAATTTCCTAAATAGCTAGATACCGTAGAACGGGGCTATTTGGATTTTCGGGGGTTATTTGGAACGAAGCAATTGTAAGATTTGAGTTGACATAAATTCGAATTGTGATCTTTGTACGAAAAATTGTAAAAGTAAACAAGACCAGAAATAAAATAAAAGCTGTCTATGGTGTTTTGGTAGAATTTATGTCAACTCAAATCTTACAATTACTTTATTCCAAATAACCCCCGAAAATCCAAGTAGCCCCGTTCTACCGGAACATAATATTTTAATTAAATATTTATACGAGTATCTGAAGCGTACACATTACACAGTTCGTTTTCTGATGGCCAATTTAAAATACGCTATCGCTACAAAAAAAAAATGTTATTGCGCAATTTAATTTGTTGTTGAGATCCAAAATTAACCTAGACCGGTTTATATTGACGTCAAACCTTAGTGTTTTTTCCATATTTGGGCAGGTTTATTGCTAACCTGATAAATTGGAATGTGATATTATTATGTAAAAAAAACCGGCCAAGTGTGTGTCGGACCACGCAAAATGAAGGGTACCGTAGTTGGGATGAATTTATCCCAAGAATAAACTTAACATTGTAGTTGAGAAACATGCTCTCCTATACAGATTGTATAGGGGAACATGTTTTTCAACTGCAAATTTAAGTTAGTCGACTATTACTCGTAAAATTGAAAAGCCTACTTAGCTGTGATAGTTTCCTTTTAACTTCGTTATATATAGGTACTACTGCCGTGACATTTGAATTTCTAACTACAACCGTTTAGTTGGTAGAGGGGGGACACTTGACTCTAACGAAAATTGGTACTTTAAAGCTTGGTAATTCACGAACGGTTTACTTAATCAAAAAACGGTCTTCCAAACCCCTAATATTTTTAAAAGACCTATCTAACGATATCCCACACCATGGGAAGGACGAAAAAAAAAATTATCATCCCTACTTTACATGTACATGGGAGTTACATGGGAGGTACTAATTATTTTTTTCACCATTTTATTTTACCAGTTTTTTGGCGTCATTAACGTGTATACTCATGCCAAATTACAACTTTGTACAACGTACTAGATATTACGGAGGACGCCACACAGAGCGTCGCGTCACGTCGCGTCGAGCCGGACGGCTCTGTGTGGCGTCGTCCGTAATATCTAGTACCTACATTACAACTGCTCAGCGTCGCGTCGGCGTCCCGCCCCGCCGCGCCGCGCCCGCTGTGTGCAGACACCTTTAGGGTTCCTTGTTGACTACGGAACCCTAAAAAACCGGCCAAGTGCGTGTTGTACCACACACAAGGGTTTCATAGTTGGGATGAATTATACCAAAAACAAACTTTACATTGTATTTGAAAAACATGTTCTCCTGTACATTTCAATTGCAAACAGGAATTGGTCGACTATTACTCGTTAACTTGTAAAGCCTACTTAACTATGATACTTTGCTTTTTTTTTAACTATGGCATCTCGGAGTTGACCTTGAGAGGTCGTGACTCCTTAACCGGACTTTCCTGTGGCTGCCTTAAGCGAAACTTAAAGCCTCCAGCCAGGGCATACTTATAAACTAAACGACTGCACGCTAAGGGCACCCCCTGTGGGGTACGAACCTCGGCTTAGGGCAGCGTCGGGGAGAGGACAGCAAGGGACAGGCTGAATCAAATCAGGGTTATTATTATTAACAGGGGAATTTAAAGCTACGACGTGGGCTGGCGCTTCGTCGAGCAATGGTCGGGGGATGATAGTTTCCCTTTTAAGGCTCGTACAGACTAGTGCGATATCGCGGGCGCGACGCGACACTAGTAGCACAATTTCTTTGTCGGTGCCTGTCGCGGCCGCGATATCGCGCGAGTCTGTACGAGCCTTTAACTTCGTTACATATACTACTGCCGTGAATTTTTTCTCATAACTATAAACAACCATTTAGCTGGCAGGGGGAGGGGGGCCTTGACTCTAACAAAATCTTTCACTTTAAAGCTTAATACAAACGGATTCTTGAATAGAAAAAAGGATTTCACAGACCCGCAATATTTTTAAACGGCCTATCCAACGATACCCCACATCATAGAATAGACGAGAAAAAAATGTATCATCCCCACTTTACGTGTAAGGGAGATACTCCGCAATTATTATTCTTAAGATTTTATTTTGGCACTTTGTCAGCGTGTTTAATATGTATACCCATGCCAAATTACAGCTTTCTAGTACTAAGAGTATCTGAGCTTAGCCGCGGACGGCGGACACACAGACAGGGCCTCAAGTCTGCTATTACAATAGTGTCAGAATGGTCTCGCCATTGTGAGTATTTGACAGTTTTTGTATGGCAAATCTGTCAAAAACTCACAATGAAGAGACCATTCTGACACTATTGTAATAGCAGACTTGAGGCCCAGACATAGTGAAACTTCGGGTTTGTTGATTACGGAACCCTAAAATTGTATCACTTTTTGTATGTTTTGTTGTTGATAATGTCGTGAGGAAAGTTTTGAATATGATGTGGATGGCTATAAAGGGATCAATTGCAATTAATTGTCAATGTTTTGTGTTTATTGTCAATTCCTTCAATTGCATTTTGTAGACGACCATTTTGCGCATCAATGTGTATCAATCAAGTAAGAATAGGGATGTGTCCTGGGCAAAAATAAAGAAAAACTGTTTAGTCCGTCCTGATTGACGGACTAAACAGTTTTTCTTTATTTTTATAACAAAAAAATAATATACACGTATTTTTTGCTTTATCATATTAATAATAAATTACTTAGATACATACACAACACATTAAACTTGGGGAGTGGGGGCTCGTTACGTCACAGCTACGTATAAAATCTACTGAGAAGTAACGTCATGCCACATTTGAACTCAATGTATCGCCGTAAATCCGTATTTTTTTGATTACGTAAAAAAAGAAAAAATACGTGTCCAATATTTTTTTCAACATGACGGACATATAATTTTTTTAGTCAACATCCCTATTGCGTGGCACACTTTCCTAATCCATTGCTTCATGTGCCCTCTGTGCCTCGGAAAGCACGTTAAGCTGTTGGTCCCGGCTGTCATTCGTGGATCTGACAGTAGACGGGTCATCAGAATCCCGAAAGTCTGACAACCAGTCTTACCAAGGGATATCGTCTATTCGGTAAGAACTCCATCTCTATAAGTGGCCGAAAAGGCTATACAAGTTACTTCTGTTCCATGTCTAAGGTTTGAATTGACCGACAAAACAACCAAAAATAATGGGACTCAGATGTAATATCGACGGGGCGTCACAATATACACAAGCCTACTTTATAGGCATTGATCGCAATATCCCAAGAGGCTTCCAAAGACCGAACCTCTCCAAATACAAATTGTATTAGATGACATCAAACTCAAACGCATTTATTTCAATTAAAACCATTTACAGACACTTTTGAATTGTCAAGGAGTCGGTCAGTCAGAAATATGAAGCTTGTTACCCATGCCAAAGCGTAGTAGGTACCTTTGGAGAAGAACGGGCAAGAAACTTCATGGACACTATTTTTAACAAAAATATTAGTTACATCTTTAATTTTCAATTTATAACAACGATGTAAAAAAAAAACATTCACTGTAAAAGCGTCCAGAGGACAGCAAATAAAATTAAAACAATAATTAATAAATAAGATAATTTAAATAAGCCGTGGCAGCTAAGAGATGACCAGTTTTGAAGGGAGCTAAATGATCCAACACACACGCCACCATCAGCGAGACATTTGAGTGAGCATGACATACTCGCAGCCGCTAGGGCACATTCAAGTCAATGACAGACATAATATTACCGGGTAAATGGTAGCTCGTGGTACATAGTACTCACACCTGTGCTATGCAAATAAATAATACAACTAGCGAACCTGACAGACGTTGTCCTGCCCGAACAGCGCCATCTACTGGGTCTAATTGTATTTTCAAACCATCCAGGGACCCACACCAATATACACTCAAAATTTCATCCACATCTGTCCAGCCGTTTAGGAAGAGTTACGTGACAAACACATGTCATCATCTGCCTAGCCTTTTCCCAACTATGTTGGGGTCGGCTTCCAGTCTAACCAGATGCAGCTGAATACCAGTATTTTCCATGGAGCGACTGCCTATCTGACCTCCACAACCTATGATAGTTACTGGGTAATACGGATACCCCTTGCTAAGACTGGTTGTCAGATTTTCGGGCTTCTGTCGACTCGTAACGACTGTCAAAGATCTACAATGACAGCCGGGACCAATGGCTTGACGTGCTTTCCGAGGCACGGATGTCTTGGTATGTAAAGATGGTCACCCATCCACATCAACCGCAGCAAGCGTAGCTTAACCTAATCTATCGACCCGTGCGGCTGACATTACATAGCCACAAGCCCCTCAACAAAAACACTTACAGAAGAGTTTATATATAAAGATAATCCATGCTTGTAGTGGCATAATAGCCAACTGTGTCAACTTTAGCTCGAAGTACCAGGGCATCATAATATATTCATAGAATCGACGATTACTTCACTGGAAGAATCAATGCAGTTGACCCTATTAACTACTGGGGCACTGGATGACACATGCAATCGTATAAAATTCTCCAATCCACACTTCTCTGAAATCCGAACGTGGGAATTAGTCACTTTATTAATACAAAAGCGTACTTTCCTTGAATTTGGGCCAAAAATCCGTTGTGTGCTTTCGTTTGATAATAATCACATCTTGTCTGCTGACCTTGTTCTGGTTAGCATGTTTACAGTGTCAACGTCTTAATCTTGATGATTATTTCTCTCTGAATTTCATAAGTCGTTTGACACATTTCTACTTGCCCTAATTTTGTGGACAACCAGAACTACACATGTTGAATGGGAAATTCCATCATTTCGGATCCGTTGCTGGTAGTTTATTAATAATTTCCGGATGCATTTCATGCATTACAAGTTTAACCGCCTCTGTGGTCTAGTGGTAAGACCACCTGTCTCAGACCCAGAGGTCCCGTGTTCGATTCCCAGCGGGGGCAAAATTTTCTGCTCGTTTTGGTTGGTGGTAGGGCTTGTTCTAAGTCCGCCTGGCTAGCTCCCACCATCTTATAATAATTCTGTCGCTATAACAACAATGTTAACAGCATTGTTGTATTTCGGCACTTAGGGGTAAAATAGCCATGCAGTTCCTGTGGTTGAGGATTCCGGGCGAAGTCCTTCCATCTTCCATCTTCGGCTTTATCATCAGGTGAGATTAAGGCCAAAAGCTCACCCGTTGTGGAAAAAAAAGTTTTTAGCAAAGCGGGTCCTTTTTTTGGCAACTCATATTACACGGTTCGCCTTTTTAGATTCGTGATAATTTTCGACTAGTAACCAAGAATGAGGGACAAAATTTATCACATTCAAACTGCAATCTCCAAGCTTCATTGGTAAACATTATCAGCATCGTAGCCGTTAGTCACGTAAAACAATATCAGCTTTATCTATCCAGTAGCAATACATAGTTCAAATACCAAGGACCACTCGTTAGTCGCGTGTAAAGCCAATAATAATCCGATAATCCGTCGGTTACAATTCCTGCGGGAAATCGTCCAACTAATAGTAGTTTAGACGTAAACAAACAACTTACTGTTGAATTAATATCAGCTGATCGAGTTACGTTTATTTCCGTGTTGCATGTCTAGTCCAACAACATTGTATTAGTAAATAATAGAGTACGTATGTCTGGTGGCACTCCCGGTTGCCAAGTATACAGGCGTGACAGATAGATACAAACGTTGGTGAACACGTTGTGTGTTTGTGTGACACTGACGGTTTCCTTTCGTACAGACTGGAATGGTATAAACAAGTCCTTTATAGCAGTTGCTAATCATCATTTTCATTTCAGCCAAAAGACGTCCATTGCTGGACATAGGCCTCCCCAAGCACCGCCACTTCGACCGGTTCTGTGCTTCCCTCGTCAAGCGGATTCCTGCGGCCTTCATAAGGTCCATCGGTCCACTTTGTGGGAGGCCTTCTAACTCTACGCCTTCCGGTACGCGGTCGCCAATTCGCCACTCAGAACCTTCCGCCCCATCGGTCATCTGTTCAGCGAGCAATCTGCCCTGCCCACAATTCTTCGGGCTATGTCGGTTACCTTGGTTTTCCTGCTTCATTTCTACTTCGATTGTTGCGAATCAGCCAAATCCAATTCAGGAACTGATGATCTGATCTGGTCATGGAGACTCCTTTTGTTCAATCTCATTTGTCCACGTGGGCATGTCAACTTTTTACGATTGGTATGTAAATCTCTCAAAATGTCTGTCACAGGTTAATAGTGTACAGTGCACTTAAAATGCATAAGATTCAAATGATACCTATTAATAATATTCTATGTACGCCAATTTTCTTGTATAAGTCTGGTGCCAAAACCTGTCAACCGTGTAATGGTTGGACACGTTTCGCCGCCTTTTAGAGTACGCATCATCTCATAGTGGTTCTCTCATTTGCCATACTGAATACGTAGGTATCTCATAGGAAAGGAGCTCCTAATGGCTATGGCATCGCTACCAATCAGGTACGTGACGGCTAGATTATCCGGAAGGCATTTCTCTATCATTTTCTTATTCATTCGCAACTGTACCTAATATTTATAATGCGTTCTTCTTTTGTATCATATATATGTATGTTTGTACCTATAGTATCATCAAATTAGGTATTTGATGGCATATCAATTTTATTTTTTGTTTTGCTCATCGTAACATCACGCCTGTATTCCCCGAAGGTTTAGGCAGAGGTGTACCCACAGAAAATTCTCACCCAAACAAAAGTTAAAACTATACTTATTTGCAATTTTTCGCAGAACCAATTCAAAAGTTGTGGTCTCTTTCATAAAATGATAATATAAACAGGGAATAACTCTGCACTTAATGTAGCCATCACGTATGTTTGCAGTATTATTAAACTGCAGCAAAATATTATTTCGTGCGAACAGCTGTTTGAACTACTCATTATCGTATGGATAATCGTTTACATAAAATATATTTTCACACGTTTGTATTTCATGTTTGCTGAAAATTTTCCATTATAAAATAGCAATTTACGTATACGATTATCACCGAAATGAGAAAAGCACACCAATAAGTATTGACAATATTTCGGAGAATTGACAGTTCCATTAGACAACAGTTTTTAAAGATGGTAGGCAGAAAAAATTAAAATAAATACTTGCATATTGTCATTGGATTTTTGCTGGTAGCAGTAGGATGAGTGATTGAGGAGCTCGAGGCTAAGTAATAACAGCCGTACGGGTCAGTTTCTTGCCGGCTCTTCAACATAGGATACGACCAATTGGAACCGTGCACCTAGATTCTGACGTTTCATAAGTGTAGGTTTTTGTGAAATAAAATATTTTGACGGGTGAACATCTTTACATATCCGAGACTCCTCCGAGCCTCGGAAAGCACGTGAAGCCGTTGGTCCCGGCTGTCATTCGTGGGATCTTTGACAGTCGTTACGGGTCGTCAGAAGCCCGAAAGTCTAACAACCAGTCTTACCAACGGGTATCGTATTATCTAGTTACTGGGTTGTGGAGGTCTGATAGGCAGTCGCTCCATGCAAAATACTGGTATTCAGCTGCATTTGGTTAGACTGGAAGCCAACCCCAACATAGTTGGGAAAAGGCTAGACAGATTTATTTTGAGTAGGATGAGAATAGCCGAAGATCGAGTGCTTTTGGCTCTCCAAAAGCACTTCACTATGCTTGTCCCTTGCAATAAAATCATCTCAGTCTTTAAAGTCGTACGAAGTAATCCAGTTTTAAACTGAATTCGCGTTATTTTATCCAGTTCGTTCTTGCTTTCATCAATTTAGCAATTGATGAAACAGTACCTAAATGATATAGTTGGGTTTTGGAAGGTCATTGAATGTACAACAGAACAAGTCAATTATTTCATTGACATTGTACTGAATTCTCTAATCAGACTCAAATCATCAGATCCAGAAATAGCGATGGGTAATGACGAACTTCAATTTATAATAAGAATTTGTGTCATTAAGGGCAGATTGCACTTAGTTACTACTAACTAAATACTCTATTTGAGCCATTCGACAGCATAATGAGAAGCATTTTATCCATCAGTAGCCCATCAGCTGCACGACCTACTGTAAATTGAGAGAGGTTGGGCCGACAGGTGATGGGCGACAATCCGACTATTTTGCATGTTTCTTCCCTACATTTCCTGCTTTATTTATTACTAGCAAAAGCTCGTAATAAAAAAAAAGCCCGCGGCTCCGCCCGCGTGGATGTCGATTATCGCGAAAAACGTAGCTTATGTCCTTCTCCATATCCCAGGCTATATCTCTGCCAAATTTCATGACGATCGGTTCAGCGGTTTAGGCGTGAAAACGTTACATACAGACAGACAGACAGAGTTACTTTCACATTTATAATATTAGTAAGTATTAGTAAGTATAGTAAGTATTGATATTGATATAGCACCAGTGAACGTAATTATTTACGTTCACTGTATAGCACCTATCGTGAAAAGATGTCAATTTTGACAAATATGCTGCTGTTTATTAAGACCTAGAATGTTGGTAGGAAAAGGCCAAAATAATATAGTTTTTTTTTGGAATCTTGGTGATGAAGTTTTACAAGTCCTTTGGAACAGTCCTTTTGAATATTTCGTCAGCAGCTGAATGCCAGTATTTTACATGGAGCGACTGCCTATCTGACCTTCACAACCCAGTAACTGGGTAACACGATACACCTTGGTAAGACTGGCTGTCGGACTTTTGGGCTTCTGACGACCCGTAACGACTGTCAAAGATCTACGAATGACAGCCAAGCTGTATGAAATTTTTAAAAGCGTATAGTGCAGCACATTTGTAAATATTTACTTGAGTGAGTCTACCGAAAGAAACGTTAGTGCCGTACACTGTGCGGCACAGTGCCACACTGCACACTGGTGGAACAGCGTCTTTAGAATAAATTTTACCAAAACATTCTATATCGTGCAGACTACACATCGACGGTGAAGTGCCAATACCTCCTAACTTAAATTTTTCTAGAATTCACTTTTTTATCATTTTGAACTTAAAAGCGTTATTCGCATGTTCTAGTGAAATCTCCTAAGTGTATTTTTAGTTACTAAACTATATGTAGAAATACCTCCAACTAAACCAAGGTGCCTATTTCATGGCATTACCTCCGTGCATGCATCCTCATTCAGTTTGTGTACATTTATGACTTTGTCAGTTAGGTGTTATTGGCACTTCACCGTCGACATATAACTTCTCATAATAATAAGCATCGTAATAGAAAACTTATAATAATAAGCATCTCGCAATCCATTTGTCCCCAGATTGTTCGGGCCATGTTGGTATGAAAATATGGCGACCACAACGATGGTAGTGTCACCTTTAGCCACCCAGCCATCACCCAAGAACAAGAGGCGGTTGTTCGCCGAAGCTAGGCAGAACAGCCTACAGAAGTTAAGCATCATATTCGACCATGGAAATAAAAATGGTAAGTGGAAATCAACTTATGGAATTGTTATTTCATGATTCATGAACTCATCTATGATCTATAAAAAGCATCAAACTCAAATTCAAATCATTTATTCCAATTAAACCATTTACAGGCACGTTTGAATTGTCAAAGAGTCGGTCAGTAAGAAAAATGAAGCTACACACCCATTCTAAAGCGTAGTAGGTACCTATGGAGAAGAACGGGCAAGAAACTCCATGGACACTCTTTTAAATTAAATTGTTACAAAAATATTAGTCATATCTATAATATTGACTTTATAACTAAATGTGAGAACGATGTAAAAATAAAAGAATTAAAACGTACACGTTAAAACCGGCCACAGTAGGTACAACAAAAAAACAAACAATTCAAAAATAAAATAATTAAAATAAGCCGTGGCAACTAAGAGATGACCAGTCCCAACTGACGGCGCCCGTTCAGGAACATGACGCATGGATTAGCATTACCATTATACCATTCAACTCAACCATTTTGAAGGGAGCTACATCATTACCAACTAATCGAAGACATGATATCCCGTACTGGGCCCGCGTGGTGGATTAAAGAGGAGGCCTATGTCCCAGTAGTGGGAATGATGATGATGATAATGATGGGACTCCCTTTTCCGCACTTATGGTCCGTTGTGCGTGGGGACCCTGGCTAACAGAGCCAGCCTAGCTCCGCCCAAAAGCACAGAAGCTTCCTGGGAGCTTCACGGAGCGACCTCACTGTTCCGAGAATTTCTCCAGCAGTGGGAATATCATAGTTTGATTATGCACATGCATCATTAGTCTTTTCTATAGGTTCCTTTTTCGACGGCTTTACCAGACGCAGGTAGCATTTCAAGTCCCATGCCAGACATTATTTCTAGCTATATTATAGCGCTTAGTAAATTAGCCCTGGCTCATACGATGATCCTTTTTGAAGTTTGCAAAATCAGCCTGTAACGTTCGGGGACACAGGCCTTCTCTCTGTTAGAGGGAGTGGGCCATAATCCACCACGCGGGCCCAGTTTGCCCAATTTTTGGTTCTACGACATGCCGGTTACCTCGCGATGTTTTCCTTCACCATTTTTAGAGCAGTGGTGAGATAAATTATAAAGTAAGTGCCTGCCTGGGTTCGAATCGACGACCTATAACAAGTCAGGGCCGGTACCACTGGGCCATCACCGCCCTTGAAGAATACTTTGCTCAAAATACCTGCACATTTTCTGTTATGGTGTTCAACAGGTGGGTCCTGTTACCCGATTATTTCGTGAAGAATACCAGCGAAGGTATTATTTTAATATATGGGTTAATATTCTTTTACAATATAAACTACCCTCTTATAATTTGAGACAGTTAGGAAGACTAGTAGGCGTTTAAAATCTTAAATATGTATAAAACAAAGTAGGGTTATTTACACCATTTATAACTCAAGAACGGCTGGACCGATTTTTATGATCTGTGATTTGTTTGATTTGTCTCCACCCCGAATAGCAGAATAACTATTAAAAAAAGAGAAAATTCATGAAAAAAAATATATTTGGAAAATTCACTTTCTCATAATTTTGTACAGAACGGCTTTTTTGATGATATCTCGAGAACGGATTGGGGAAAGGAGGAACAAGAAATTTCACGCGAAGTCACGGGCAGAAGCTAATATTATTAAAACAAAAAAAAAAAAAAAGGCTACTTATATAAATCTGCGAGAGTTAGGCACCCATCTCCACAGAAGAGAGAATCGCGGCCATAGTCTCGCTCGCCGTGCCATCAGATTCTCGCCGCGATGATACCTATAGCCGTATGGAGATTGCTTCATACAGCTGTTATAGAATTTGTCGTCACGGTGTGACTATCATCGCGATACTCTCACTGGTGTAGATTGCGCCTTATTAACGAATAAATAAGTATGTTGATGGTTTACGTGTGAAATTGTAAGACAGGGAGCGCCATCTACTCTTATTCTGAGAAAACTCAAGACACAAACAATCTTGCATGTAAGAAACCAGTAATTAATTAAAATGTACTTCTACGAAAAACATTTATTTTGTTCCTTTTCCCACGGTAACGTCCATAGATCTACGAAATAAGCAACGTTTGGGTAACGTCAGATTTTTTTTTTTAAACATTGTTCGTCAGATTAATTTTTTTTTTTTTAAACACAGACTTGGTTCGTCAGATTTTTTTTTTTTTAAACACTGACATTGTTGAAATTGAGGCATTTTCACCAACGTCATTGACATTACTATACCTATACATTAAAACTGTGGTTAAACGAAGCATGATTGCTTTTCCTTTGTTTAAAAATCCACTCATATTCGGTAGATGGCTAACTGTCTCTTGACAAAATTATTTAAGCAGTTCGATGAGGCGCTGCTTACAATGGGAAAACGAAAATTTCAGTACATTTAGTTTAGTTCCTTATTTTGCCGCTAATTTAAGCCGGGTGCGCGTAACTTCGACTGCACCTGTCGCCCCTGTCGGTCTCAATTTTACAAAAAAAATGGTCAACAAAGGTGTGCATTTTGCAGCTGGCGTTTATGATTTGTTGATTTTGATGCCAAACATAAGGCCAATCCTGGCTTCTTCTGTTGACGAAAACGACATACCATACTTAATACGTAAAATATGGCTTCTGCTTGTACCAAAATATACATACGAGCAGGGCCTCTCTGGCCAGGATTTGCCATACAAACACTGTCAAATACTCACAATGGCGAGACCATTCTGACACTATTGTAATAGCAGACTTGAGGAGTTGAGGCCCTGGTGTCCAGCTTAGCCTTAAGGCGGCAATACAGTTTGGCCAATAACTCTCGCCAATGGAAGTGTGTTTGTAAAAAAAAAAAACAGAGACTATTCCGGTGACAAGTGTCGTGGCGAGAGACT
Source organism: Dryobota labecula (assembly GCA_947523025.1). Taxonomy (NCBI): domain Eukaryota; kingdom Metazoa; phylum Arthropoda; class Insecta; order Lepidoptera; family Noctuidae; genus Dryobota; species Dryobota labecula. The sequence continues at coordinate 5,986,667 of OX383305.1, read as the reverse complement.
CCTCAGTCCTGTCATTATATTCTGTAAAAATCTCACCGTGAAAACATAAGTGAAGTGAGCTGTCAATAGTGTCAATCCTATTGTGGAAAGACAGCTCACTTCAACCTGTTTTCACGGTGAGCTATACAGAGAATATACGGGAGTACTATTATAGTGAGGGAAATGTCAAGGCTTGATGTCAAGCGAACAATCATAAATACGTTGGCGGCTAGCTAGCTAAGTAAGAGAGCGACTACTACACCTTCAGGAAACGGCAAGAGGCAATGCAAAGGATTTCTATAGTGCCCGAACCAAACCCTTGATATTTGCCGCAAACTGCAAACCTTTGCAGGCACTCGATTTTATCATTGGCAGAGTATAAAGGCTCGACAACAGCCGCGACACAAAGACACCGCGTGCTGCGCGACGAGCTGACTCTGAGTCGCGTCGCGTGTTGCGTCTGTTTGTAGGAGCCTTGAAGCCGGTATTAACGACGGTACTTTAGCATAGGTATTACTAAACGTTCGGTAGGGAAGACTACGTAATAAATAACCAAAACATCTGACCGACTTCTTTCGTACCTGTACTTGATAATTTTTTTATATATCTTACCGGGTCGAACAACACCTTATCCACCACCTCGGGTGGCATAGGTTCCACGCATTCTGGTTCCTTGTTATCAGGAGGTGGCCTCGGTTCTTTGCACTTTTTTTTTTCATCCGGTTCACACGGTTTTTTGGCTACTGGATCACATGGTTTTGTATCACACATATTGAATTCGTTTCTTTATTTTTGCGTTTTACTTTACCCTACGCAAATTATTCCTGTTTTTCCTGTTTCCAGAATATTTATTTCTAAAATTATGACATTCGCTTGCTTGACGTTATTTGACGTTCGTTAAATTCAAGTTTTCGAAACACACAAAGGTCTACCGGAAAACGGAAACACCTATACATGCCTCTTACATGTGTAGTTTATTAGTTTACTGATAAAAACTATTATAATTGTAATAAATCTAGACACAATATTATGTGGTTCAGTTAAACAAGACGGTTTATGTGGTTTATAACATATTTTTCCGCCTTCAAAATAAAACAATCCTTTGTTTGACCAAATTTTTTCATCGAGTGTCGGTTAAACAGGATTTAGTTCATTAAGTTGCTACTAGATGGCAGCACAGTGGACAACTGAAATGCGCGCTTTTCCATGACTGTTTTTTTCTCGTATCGTCCATTTTGACATTTAGAGTTATGGTGTTGCTACTTTGATGAAATTCTACCATCGCAACAGTTATGTGGTAAAAATGAACTGATTAAAATATGTATGGAGTATTGGGAGATGAGCGTATGACCGTCGTCGTGTAGTCGTACATACATTGTATTTTATATTCTAAATATGTCTTTTACTAAACTTTGGCCATGAGTTGAGTTATGTACAGTGGCCAGCACATCAAGCTACACGAAATTCGAATTTCTTCAAACGATTTTAAACTTTAAAATGTTGCTGATAAAGTTCATAATCGAACGAGAAAATTTGACAGTTTGTGGTAACTTGATGTGCTGGCCACCGTACTTTTGTTACAGTAAAATAAATAAATGAAAAACGAAATATTAAATCAGTAGCGAAAGCTAAAACGAAAGTTTTCAGCTACTTCTTTTTTTTCTTGATATTTTTTATTTATTTATTTGGGGTCCAAAGATAAGTATGTAGTACTTATTGCTTTAAAACTACAAGATTGGATAACTTATTATTCATTTATACCGCTATAATGTTCATGTTATTGCTTATGCTAAAATAATAACATGTGTGTGGCTAAATGTCACACTAAATAAAATATCATGTTCCATTTATTTTGTAGAGTTTTATGAACATAAAAGTATGGATTAGTTAAAAAAACAAAAACGGGGCAGTCTTTGGGGACTGCCGATAGAAGTGAAAACTAAGTACATATATACACACTATACGTACATATAGCTCATGGAAAGCGTCCAGTGACGATGACGAGAGTTCCATGATTTTTGTTCACTCAGAAAGTACTCAACGCGCCTAAAGAAGTTTTCACTTCAAATATCGAAATTTCAGGCTTCGTCCCATAACTTTAAAGATTTTCGTATTGATGAGTTCAATTAGCCCTTCTCGAGTTTTTTTTTTCAAATTTGCTTTATCTTGTATATTAATTTTAATAAAAGTGTTAGAAAGGTAAATTTATGTCAATATTCATTTGCATGATTATTATAACTGATGACGTCAAATGGTCAAAGTTGTTTTGTAATTGTAATTATTGTTTGCTTGAGATTTCCTCAAGGCTGTTCGCGACACACGACGTGACACTGCGCGTCGATTTGCTAGTTATTTGCACAAGCTGTTAGTAGATTTAGTGAATGTCAGTATGGCAACACTAAATTCTGCAGTAATTATTTGTATGTATTTCTCAGCGCCATTACTTTTTACCGATGTAATGTTGAAATGATTCTAATCCGTTTTAATCGGCAAATTTGTGTGATGTTTTAGCAAAACACTCAAGTGATTGTGTACTAAAACTATCGAACTTCTTAAAGTTTTTGTGCTGGGCTTTGTCATGGCCGGTAAGTGGTGACTTTTTGCGCCCGCTAGTCAAGGGCGAAATCGGATTTGGGAATCGCAATAAGTCGAAGATGTTTTATCGTTCGAACTCCGACGGTAAATGCAATGTTATTGTCATTAGTTTGGTTTTTAGTATTTAGTGTTTACATCCTGTGACGATAGCTTGTTTGGATTAATGTTTGGTTATCATTACTTACGCCGATAGTTTTAACATTTTGCTCTGAAATCACTATTGCTAGAGATGTAGATGTGAGGAAGTTCTCGCAACGGTCTTTCGGCGTCTGTTTTCGAATAAAAAACGTCATTGTTACATAAAAATGCGGTCTAGCAGGAATGTTTGCGAGAACATAAGATTGTATTTAGCGAAAACGTATCATAATTTCGATAGAACAGTATCTAGAGACGTTGTTCTACGCTCGGGGGCTCATTCATAATCAAGAAAACACTTTATTCCAATGGAGTTAAACTCAGGTAAGCGTTTTTTTGTCACTTTAGTATTTTGAAAATTTTGGAAGCCCATAATCAGTTAGTCGTAAATCTTATCAACAATTTGCTTGTTGTTAAATAATTTGTTGCAATACAATCGTTACTTAGTATTCTGTTACTTTATTTCTGAATAGTTCCCTTAAAATAAAATGGGAACATTATTTAAATAATGTGAAGTCAGATATCCCTCTCTTATTTGCGTTTGAACAGCTGTGTGGGAAAGAGATGTATATATTAACGTTTCTCAATGGAATAAACATCCAAAAGGTCACGTTTATCAGAACATTATTAATTTCCAATAACATTTATGAATACCATCTGAGTACAAACAAAGTTAACAACAAAATATGAAAATAACCTACAAATTGTATCTTTGTGCATAATCATTATCATCTTTTAGATAACCTAATGTCTTAGAGCTTATCAAAGCAATAATTAATAATGAATCTGAGATGTATTATCTTCTACATTCTATTTATTACTCAGCAAAATACCAGGCAAAGATCATAAAGTTTTCTCTTGAATTAAGACTGAAACATAGATTCAGGTCATACTTGCAAGTTTTATTGGTCATAAACCCCACAGACTATTAATACATGTTGTCATCCAAAGTTGGAGATGGCAAAGGCAGTGGAATTATTGGCAGAACAGTGATATTCTCCAAGGAGGTTAATTATAAAGTTTTGTATTCTTCTATGGAGTTAAAACGGTCAGTTTCCATGAAAGATATGTAGCGATATATGTTGGACATGATACTGCAGAATTCCTTTTAAGTCTGTATAGTTTTTATATCTAATGATGTATGTTCAAGGGCTGATATCATCACTATTTGTATGCATATCACCTATCCAACAATTTCATCACTGGATAAACCATTTTTAACATTAAAAACTAAACTTTCCTCCTAATGACATTGTTCTTGACCTCATTTTCCTTGTTAGGTAAGTACTAATAAGAACCTTACCTAAGACTTACCTGTAATTAGCAGTGTCTAGGTTTAAAGTGTACATGGATAGATGAATTGTGATAACAAAACGGCTATTTTCATTGTTGTATTGTCATGGTATGGGCATGTGATGTGGAGGAATTAGGGAAATGTTGTCAGAAAAGTTTTGGGTATGAATGAGGATGGTTAAATGAGTAGGGGAAGACCAAAGAAATAATGAATGGACAAAGTGGCCACCGAGATCACAACTAATACCGAAGTATGTAAGAAAAATAAATGTTGCACTGACCCCTAATAAAGGTTCCTACAAACAGGCGCGACACGCGACGCGACACAAATGCACCGCTCGTCGGTACGATACGCGGTGCCTTTGTGTCGCGTCGCGCCTGTTCGTAGAAGCCTTAAATTAGGATAAGGGCTGGAGAATAATGATGATGTTTTCATTGTTGAATATTTTCATTTGTGTATTACAATTTGTACTGCAATGTTTCTTATACCAAATTTTTTTTTTTTGTGGAGCTGCAAATTTTCTTACTGTACTCTTATTTAAGCTGAACAGTCCCACTGCTGGGCAGCGGCCTCTTTCAACTTCAGGTACTCTTTTCTAGGTAAATTTTTAGGGTTCCATACCCAAAGGGTAAAATGGGACCCTATTACTAAGACTCCGTTGTCCGTCTGTCTGTCTGTCTGTTATCAGGCTGTATCTCATAAACCGTGATAGTTAGACAGTTGAAATTTTCACAGTTGATGTATTTCTGTTGTCTCTATAACAACAAAATAATACAAAAAAACAGAATAAAATAAATATTTAAGGAGCTCCCATACAACAAACACGATTTTTTTGCTGTTTTTATAGATAATGGTACGGAACACTTCCCGCGCGAGTTTTCGCACTTGGCCGGTTTTTTACTTATCGTGTGTACCTATACCATGATAAAGCGATGAATTTAACATAACTTAAAATCACGTCTGTAATACCTGAAGGTTTAGGCAGTTGTGTAATATCGCAGACGGACGAATCGGCTCACTTTCAAAACAGAATCCTGTGCTCACAGTGCCCACATCTGTTTATCTCCCCTTTTTGCCCAATAAAACCAAACTAAATAGGAATGTTTTGTTTAAATAAATTTCTCAGCCTCTTATGTAACAATGATCACAGATGTCTGACCATCACTTTTCGACCAAAAGGAATAGAACAATAAAAGACCCCTAGGATGAGAAACCAACTGAGAACTGAGCGCTGCAATCAGAAATAGTTCTTACGGTGATTCGGCTGTCTGCGATTGTACCTTTAGTACACCCACATTTCACTAGTTATGCTTAAGTGCCATGATTTTATGGGTCATTTTTTATTTCTCAAGTAAATTGGCTTTTATTCAACGGTAGAATGTTTTAGTTGCCTAGCACAATCAATGAAGAAAACACAATAGATGTTATAAAGCATCATCTATCTACACAATATTCTAAAGAGTTTACTGTATTGTATCATAAAGGCTACAATAAACTTCAGTTACAATACTGTATCAGTTTCCTCATATATTGTCAACACATGGGGATAATAGACAAAATGTGGAGATACGCTAAAAAATTTACCTTTGCGCAATGTTGGGACAGCAGCATTTACATAAAAAAGATTGGTTTTGAATACAAATGACTTTCTGCAAAATAGTAGGAATTGGATATATTGGTGATTGTTTTTGGTTTCATAGTTCATTGAATAACAGTTTTTAAGGTAATTTCCCCTGGTAATGATCCATACATTGTTACCACAGCATTGCACTTGCAACTGATAATGCCCTGTTGTTTTTCGCACTAGGGCTTTTTAAAACTACAGAACAGCACACTCGCAAATAAAAAGTTATTATTGGACATTATAAAATGCTAAACTTACTAATTGGTTACGTGTAAGCAGTAATAAATTTAGGCTCCATATTTTGAGCATAAGATCAGATCCAGATATTATGTTTGTGAGTATTTGGAAATCTGGAATTTCTCAGTAGCAACCCGGAGTCTGGATTTGTGCACGGTTGATGGTAATAGGCTTGCCCTCTGGCAGACGATGGGTCTAATGTAGGAACACCTCTGTGTAACCTTCGGGGAATAGTGTCAGGCATGATGTTATGTTATAAGTAGAGACTGGATAATCAGATGCATATTTACCTAAAGCTAATTATTAGCTATGAAAGTATGGAAGCAGCTTCTTAAAATATATTTTTTGTATGAAAATATCCCATGATGCCAGGAATACCGGCAAAGCATAACTAGTCGGGTGTATAGTATGGAAGCTACTTCTAAAAAATTATTAATTAAATAAAAAAAAAAACCTGGGAATCTTGGATTGCATAACTATTCAGATGCATATTTATATAAAATTATTTTAACCCCCTATGCAAATATGTGTATGTAGGGTGTAAGAGTAGGGGTGGTGTGTGTTAGTTAAAATAAAAAATAAAACACCGTAACCGCGGGATTTATTCGATACAAAAGCGCTTTCCATAATAGCAAACTTCTCAACTTTAGGTGAATATGCATCCGAATATCCGATCTCTAGTTATAAGATGGCAAAAAAATGCATCTTGCATTCTTGCATAACAAATAAAAAGATTTAAAGTTTTTAATTATTTTCAATTAAGGACTGGCTGTTAAATAAGGAATTATGTGAAGGTTCTATAGTCAATTGCTGTAATTAATGTTCATGTATATGTTTATGTGACTGGAATCAATTTTAATGGGTGATCTGCCATTAAATAGGGACTGATTAAGGCCAGTTGTGATGATAAAAAACTTGTTTTGCATAATGAAAATGTTTTAATGTTCATACCTGATACTGGTTTTGTGTTATTGCTACTTATGGTCAAATAGGAATGGAAAAAAGTTAAGCGGGAAACGCTAAGGTAGCCCGCAAAATTCTAATATTCTCCTCACGGAGGCGATGGCGGCGGCGATCTCTCGCGTCCGGCCCCGGTCCAGACCATGGTCCGGAGCGAGAGTGCATAGTAGGCAGTCACCTCCTTCTGCGAAGCAGTAATGCTCGCGAAGGAGGAGGCGGAACGCGTGAGGTAGCGGCAGCCAGGGTGCCTTATATAAGGAGTTGTATTGATGATTTTAGTGATTATGATTCTGTAAACACATCCTTGTTACGGTCGCGAATCATATTTTGATCAACATACAACCTGACAACCAACCAAACAACAAATCAACCTGGAAATTGCGGAAATTTGTATTTCGCGGTCTACTCTAGCGCTTTTGAAGAGCTCATTTATGTGATTATACAAGAGAATGAATACTAAGATGATGTCTGATACAGATGTATGGGAGAAGATATGCTGTGCAGGAGGATGCCATATTGTGTTTCTTAATGTTTTAATTCAACTTCTGTCATTCAAAGTTTGTTCACACAGTTGTGTGGAGTATGGGGGAAATGCTATCAATTATATATTCTAGTTTCAGGTACCTCAGTACTTCTTGATAATTAGTGAATCATTTTAATATCAACTAATAAAGTGTTGTTATTATGATGTGTTATGGTGGAAATAAAAAATGAGGCATGTGTCAGCAATTCATGTTCTGATATTAAGGGGTTTATTTATAAACGCTGCTTAAAGTTAAGTAATGTTTAGCGACTGTTTAACCATACATTTTTGACGTTTGAACGTCACTTAACTTTAAGCAACGCTTATGAATAAACCCCTAAGAGTCTATACTACCCTCAGCGCCACCTCACCCTGTATCTCGCTCGCACACTATTGCTACCGGTCACGCGAGCAAGCAAGACAGGGCGGCAGGGAAAAGGCTCGCAAGGCGCCGATAGTTTAGGTAATTTCTTTTTATGGTGAAAATAATGGTCATTTAAAAAAAGTAAATAACATAAGACCTGTTTTATAGTTAGTTCAGTTAATATGCAAAGTTTCATTATCTAATTTGAAGTATATTTTGAATACCAGCGGTTTATTGTTCGGTTTGGAGGTAACTTTGGATTTTTTTTCTATCGAGAAAATTTTATGGAATCGTGTTTTCGGCTAACATAATACTTAACATTAATCCTCAACTTTACCATATATTTATTTCAAAATTAATGCTGCAGTATTTTCGACATAACGGAGGATCATGCTAAGCCATTTGAGGTAGTATAGGCCCTTAAGGGCTATCATTTTACAATTGAGAAGTGGTGGCCCAGTGGTAACGGTCGCGACTTACGAGTTGTAAGTCGTAGGTTCGAACCCCGACAGGTGCTTTACTTTGTGTAAATTATTTCATCACCACTGCTCTCAATATGGTGAAAGAAATCATCGTGAGGAAACCGGCATGTCCTAGAACCAAAAATTCGAAGACATGTGACATCTACCAACCTGCACTGTGCCCGTGTGGTGGATTAAAGCCCACTATCTCTAATCGAGTCTCTCGATGAGAGGAAGGGTCTGGGTCTCACAGCTGGGACACAGACCAGGGTCTCAAATCTGCTATTAAAATAGTGTCAGAATGGTCTATCATTGATTTCATAATTGTTGATTTTGACAAGTTTGGTAATCTACTAATATAATGGCGTCATTATGACTTTCCAATGGTCAGCCACTGACCCTCCATTGAAAGAATTGGTAATCTCGTACATAATGACAAATTAAACTTCAACTTCCTACTACTTCAGATTGCTTATAACACTAATAAATAATATGTAAAAATATATATAAATGAAATCTGGCATGAATAAATGTTCAAAATGCCATTATAATACAATTCTATTACGACACCATTGACTGACCAATAATCGACCATTATGAATTAAGCAGATTACGAACTTTTAGCAAAATGACAATGGGATCGTGTTGGAGTGACGAATTTATAAAAATAGCAGACTTGGGCCCCAGGAGGTCTGTGTCCCAGCTGTGAGACACAGACCCACATTATAGGCGGATTATTATTTTACCATTTAGTATACTTAAAAGTTTCATTAGATCAGTATTAGGGATCTTATAGCACAAGTACTTATTTAGTTCCTACTTTACTTAAAATAGTACTTCTATAAGAGTAGGGTGAGGCCAAAATGGGTTAATTAATTGTATGTAAAGTGATATGGCTAGAAAGGGGTGAATACTGATATGACGGTTAATTGAGATGTATGGAAGGACTCATGTGTACTAATCCCATATAACAGGATAGAGTTAGAGAGATGTCTTTGTTGTATGGCCCCAATTATTTACTGTAAATTACCAAGTGATTGGAAAGACTTAACAACAGTGCTGTTTAAAAGAAGACTATGTAAATTTTAATGGAATGAATGTACTACTGTGTAACTGAGTTTTTATCAGAGATATTTTTTCTGATTTGCTTTAAACTTATGTGAACGATTAGATAAATGTTTGCATGCCAAATGGTGAAATATGGCTGATCTTTAATATATTGCATCACCTATTATTTACCCATATTTGCAAAATATATGTCTATTCTATTCTATTTATCATCGAATTAGGCAAGTAATTAAAAAAAAAAACACCTTTTTTCTGATGCAGTTGGTTAAAAGTAAACAATTTATAAAATACTAGCTTTTGCCCGCGGCTCCGCCCGCGTGGATGTCGGTTATCGCGTAAATAAGCCTATGTCCTTCTCCATATCCCAGGCTATATCTCTGCTAAATTTCATGACGATCGGTTCAGCGGTTTAGGCGTGAAAACGTAACATACAGACAGAGTTACTTTCCCATTTATAATATTAGTATGGAAAAATACATGTTTTGGTTGTCCAAACAAATCAGATGCTGACAGTAATCAATAAAAATGAGTCATACATTATTACATTCTCACAATAATAATCCTACCATGTGTATTTTTATCTATGAAATTACATGAAGCTATCAAGGTAAATTATGAATATAGTCTGTTAGGATCACCAATTTCAACCATATAGGACGCTTAATGATTTGTCTGCTTTAAACTTCAGTTGATGGTGTTGACTTAAAACATGTTTTTGTTACAAAATTATACTGCGGTTATTGTACACGTAAACAATAATATTGTTGCACATTTCAAGCAATAGTCTGGGTTCCAAAACGTGGCTAGGCCCGACTTTTTATAAAATAAAAGTAGCCTAACATATAGCATCTCAGCTATCTGTCAGTGAAAGTCCCGTACAAATCGGTCCAGCTGTTCCGGAGATTAGAACAAACAGACAGACGGACAGACAAAATTATTAATAATTGTTTTTTTTTTGTTATTAAATTAAGTACCGTATATATTTTCATAAGCATTTAGTAAAAAGTTGGTATTTTGACATTACAAACAGACACTTCAATTTTATTTATTTGTATAGACCTACTTTACATATGATAAAATAAGATGTCAAACAAGGCCAGGCTTTACTTAACATTCCAAAGCGATACTGTTCCTACTATACTTGGTGTAATGCCAAATTAGCTCAAGTCTTAGAGCAATACATCATTTTCCTTATGTGTCATTATAACAAAATCACGCCTATAACCCCGAAAGGGTTAAGCAGAGGTGTACCTATGGTACACCCACACTTCGCTAGTTATGTTTCAAGTTCAATGTAATAGGGGGCAAGCCTATTGCCATCAACCGGGCACAAATGAATGTGTCATTCTAACTGGCGTATAATTCGTCATGATATATTAATTTTCATCACATAAAACAGGTTATCGGTGTGTTGAACTAAATATATAAAAAATATATCAATAGTTGGGCCAGTGCATGTGGTAACTCTTGGTTGAGGCAACTCCTCGATTTTCCAAGTTAACTCTTTTCATTGCATTGGACAACTTGGGAACTAAATAAAATTGTTAGCAAGAAAAGAGTGTATTTTATTTCAAGGAGTTTTACCAGCCAGCTACCTATCAATTACAAACGGATTTTTATCTATTCGCAACAAGATAAGGTCTTATATGATACTAGCAAAATTGATAATCAGATACTTAGAATAGATATACCCTATATATATTTTTGATAACACTGTTTATAATTAGAAATTCGTAATTTTATACACGTTTTAAATATTTTTTTTTTAACTATTTCACTTCAAGAATGAAAAGAATAGGTTATGTAAGAGATGAATTATTTTTACTAGAAAGAAAGTAGACTCTGAGATGACGACTGATAGTGACGTAAGAAAAAAAAAAGACGTACTGCGCCGACCCTAAATAAATAAATAAATAAAGAAAAAAAAAATGCAAATCAATCAAATCAATAATTAAATCTTAAAATACATTTCTGTATCTCAGAGGCATACAATAGTAACTCCACTTTTTTCGAAAATTAGTTTCTTGCACCATTAAAATCGCAAGAACCAGTTCTACATACTGGTATACGACATTAAAGTCCTATGACATCTATGAAAAGCTAATCCAATCGTATATGACATTAAATTCACTTACGTCTAATGGGTATAGGACCTCAAATGACGATAAGATTCATCTAATAATAATAAAAAATACTGTTGAACTCAAAAGTATTCGTTTTGAAAAACAAAAAAACAGTAGCATTCGATGATTCACTCCGCGCATTGCCTCTCCTGTAAAATTTTCGTTTCATCACATAATGTTGTATACCTCTGAGGTACAGATTTATTTAGTACAGAATAAACGGCACCCTATTAAAAAAAAAAAAAATTGGCAGTCATAAGGACTGCAGATAGAAGTGAAAACTCAAAACTTTGGAATAACTGACAATCTGGCGCAAAACGTCTCGAGCATGCCGCGCAGTTCGGTGAAGCGAACCAATAGGTTTTTCCCCTACCAAAATGGCTCAATGCGGCTACAGAAGTTAACACTTCAAAAAAGAAAATCAAATAAAAAGTGCGATGTAAGAAATTTGCAGGAAAGTGTGTCTCGCATCTGCGCCAAAAAGACTAGTTGTCTGGCATTTTGCTGAACTGGGTCTCAGTTCAACAAAATGCCAGACAACTAGTGATACAAAATAAACGCGAGTAAAACAACAACACAGTTTTAGTAAATAATAGTCGATTAACCTAAAACACAATCTAGCCTATTAAGCCAACAATCCACCTATTTCCGACCCAATTAGCCTCTTATCCTCATTCTCAATATTCAAATCACCTGCCCCTCCAAGGCTGTGACAAGGAAGATTGACGCACATCAAGATACCAATACGTAAACAGACAATGTTTACACATTGATAACTGACTGCCACTCAAATGACCTTGAACTTGCTGATGACCCGACGGTATCTTGATTTGAAAACCATTTCTATCAAGAAATTGATATCTGTTTTGTATGGCTTCACGGAATCTTTGATGAAGAAATTGATAGGTTGATCTTGTATGGCTTGAAGTTTCGGTGTCGGGAATTGTTTACAACCCTTCTCGGATTCTTGTCTCAAGTCAAATCAACCTATTATTATCAGGTCCTTTAAAATTTACGTTACGATTCGACCTTAATTTTTTTTTAACCATGGCATTAGCAATTCTGATTAGTGGCATAGTGTTTTCAGTACTGGCATAATAGGAACGAACTGTTCATTCCTATTATGCCAATACCAGATAAGAGGACTAGATGTAATAATCCTTTCCTAATTGTGCCGCCTTTCGCATCTTGTCGGGCTATTTTCCGCTGGTCATAAACTAGCCCCTTATCGAAATTCTGCTCTATGCGCCAAGCCTCGGCTTGCTCATATCTCCATATCAACATATTTAGTCTGCTTGTCCACCTACCCCTGCCTATCAGAAAACCACTTAGTACAAGGGTTTTTATACACTGGCTATCTTCCGCTGATCAAAAATTTGGTCTTAATTCTGCTCTATACGCCACACCTCGGCTTGCTCATATTTCCATTTGAATATTTTCAGTCTGTTTACCCCCCTATTCCCTGCCTATCAGAAAACAACTTAGTACAAGGGTTTTCTACCCTGGCTATCTTCCGCTGATCAAAAATTCGGTCTTAATTCTGCTCTATGCGCCACATTCCGGCTTGCATCTCAATATCAACAATTTCAGTCTGTTTATACCCTGCCTCTCAGAGAATAAAATTACAACAATGGTTTTAGGCAATTTTAGAAAAGCTAACATTCTAATTTTAGGACCCTGACCTTTATTTATGAAAATTTGCTGTAGACTCAACAATTTTAGACACTAAGCCAACTCAGCTATAAAGTATTGAAACCCGTCGTTTTCGTGTCAACGCTAAAATATGGCGAACAAACTCGTCTAAAGGTATATCATTAGTCTGTCTATAAATCGAGACAGACAGTCGATAAGTCAGGCAGCCATTTGCGTCACCAACTTCGTCGCTTGTCGGAGTGACGTTGGTGTTGAAGGGTTAACTGTTTATTTAAGGCACCCTTTTTGTATTAGATATGAATTCAAATTAGGGTAAAAGCTGGCCTATAGATGGCTGTACGCAAAAGGAGGGCAAACAAAGAAGGCCTCCAGAATAAAGAACAGTTCAGTATACACGTTTATGGATACATGAAGCACTTGTTTTGCACGACATGACAGGCTGACATGGAGCTTTAAAAAATGCGAAAAGCGAAAATGCTAAATAACAGGTTCAGAACCTGCATTCAAGAATGCAGGTTCTGAACTTGCGTCCTATAGTAAAAAATAATCGGAAGTTTTTCCCCAGTATTTCAATACAAAAACTATCTTACGGCAGACACGCAACTGCCAGCACTAATTATCATCGCAACGCTATTTATATCTTTCAATTACGTACTACATTTATGTACAAGGTGCTTCCTCTAATTGTTACGCGTCAAGCCTTGTGGGCCCATTGTCTAAACCCACCCTACAAAGGCTCAAAAGAAAGGTGTAATGTTACCAAACCACTGGTCCCATTCACAAGTATAGAATTACTGTTCCACGTTCAAAAAACAGGTTCTAAAATCAAAGTTTTACGCCATTTACGGTCAGGACATGTCACAGAACTGTACTGTTTAAAATTTTTTTTTGTTAATTAATTAGTAAAATGCGTGGTTATTTATTGTTTTCTATGATAAGTTAGTGTAGAGATGTTGAAAAAGAAGGAAGTACCGTGGTATTCCAATCATCGCATTAGGATTCAGGACAATTTCGCCAATTGGAGACATCATTCGTGTCGGGTGCACTGGAATACGACTTGTGATTGTACGTACATTTGATAAATGGGTCAATTTTCAATCGTTTCATTGCTGTTCACGTGTAATTGACCGGCGCCAGATATTTTTGTACAGTAAGTGGGGGCAGGTCAATTTATCACACCATATTTCAGAGTTCTTATAAACTACCTAAGGGCATTATAGGAAAACTTTCTAGGTTTTATATGAAACTGCTGATTAACTCCAAAATGTTAAATCAGAAAAAAAAAAGAACTAAATTTATGTAACGTCTGCCCAGATTCGTGCGTTACGGATTCTATTCGAATGAAAGACCATTGAGAGAACAATAAAATTACTTAATTGTTTAATTTTAAGATAACGTAGTTTAGTTTATTATAGATAACTCGGATTTTTTATAACTTTACTAAGCTATTGATAACAACGGAATGATAATTCTTGACGCTCGCTATCTTGACATAATGTTTGTTTCTCTTTTGTATAATACATTGCATTTACGACTTTATAATAATACTTTTATGCTCGTTGTTTACTAACATTTCTTTCTGTATATTAATGTGTGTGTTGACTAATTTATTTTTGTGATATCTTCTTTACTTACAAATTTTTAAACCATACAGACAGAGACTTGTTTCTGGGGAGTTGTGCCGCTTCTTCCCAGCTAAAACACTAGAGGATGGTGAAACATTGATGGGGGTGTCTTTTGTACCTTTCGACATTCAAAAAGTGCTGATTGTCAGCCTAATTTTGTAAAAATACTATGTTGAAAGGCCTTGTCGACGACACATTAATTTCGCGTAGAGCGGCTCTAGAGCAGACTTGAGTCTACCTCGTGTCAAGCAACGAGATCTCTAGCTATGGCAACACAAACATGATAAGGCCCACTGCCGGGACACGGGACACTGCCTCCTCTCTGCGAGGAGTGGGCTGTAATCCACCAAGACATGTATGTTGGCCTTTTACACCGGGCCACCGCTGTTTAACACTACAATTTGTTGAATTCTACGTAGAATATCGATATTTTCCCCTCTGATGTTGAAGCAATTGAAATTCAATTATTGATGGAAATTGAAATTATTGATTTCAATCAGCGCTGAAGTATCGCGTAGCTACCGACTTTAGTGTGATGCTAAGAAACCATACAAAAAGTTTTGTTGTACCAAATATTTCATAGACGATGTTTTGTGTTACAAAGGTAAATCATTTTCAGTATTCCTACTTTTGGGAAGTTATTTACAAATTGATGGATTTTTTGTGTTTGGTTACAGTAAAATAGTAACTTACACTTAAAATCATACAGGTGGTGTTGTCACCAAGTCGCTAATATAGATTCGAACTGGAAATAAAATAAAAAAATGAATACTAAATTGCGTAATAATGTAATAATTTTGTAATCTGATGTTTTGAGACAGTCTAAAACTGGTTTTGAATATTTTTTATAAAGCAATGTTGAATTTTTGTGGTTATTAAAACATGGTCAAAAGAGTAAATTATATTTTAATGCTGGAAATAGCTAGGATTTACCAGCTCAAATCATCCTAAGAAAAATCATTAAAAAAAAAATATGTTTTTGCTTTCCTTGGCCAGTCGCTTCAAAGCATACAGTTTGGTATCCGACCAAAAAAGACAAATAAGAAGGAATATTTTCTTCAACAAAAAAAAAAAAAAAATCTTTAGTCTTCAAAATGAGACCTCATTTCAACCACATCATCAACAACATCCTTTGGCATAGGTCGTTCTTCGAGGGGCGCTAACGCTCGTCAACTCGCCGAGTCGTCGCGACGCATCCTGCGCCGCCCTCGCTGCGCGCCGCCGCGGGCCAGTAGGCATGGGCTAACTGGCTCCGGTAAAAAATTGGATATAATAATATATCATTCCAATACGGATATGGGATTTGCTTATTTCTTGGAATGATTCTGACTGATATATCCGCTTTGGGATATATATCCAAATAAACATTTGTCTGGAGTTATACCCATGCCTACGCACTATACGTGGCACGCACGGTGCAGGCTCGCATCAGACTGAATACTTCAGTGAACTAAAAACTTAGACAATTATTGGATCAAAGACTGCATACAGCCAGCCCAAACAGCATAGCTTTATGCGTGTTTAGGCAATTTTTTTCTTATTTCAATGGTATGTGTTCCAGGCAATGGTGGCGAGACGACATGGTGTTTCAGCCAGGTGAAGGGCACTTTGGAAGACGATGTCACGGAAGCTGACCTGATCTCCTGCGTGGAGTTCAACCATGATGGGGAACTGCTCGCTACGGGGGACAAGGGAGGCAGGGTTGTTATATTTCAGGTGAGTTTAGCATTCTTTATTTATACATTTTCTTTTAAGGTACGATTCGGAAGGCGACGGCAATCGCAAACTGCAGCGGCAGAGCGCAACGACACGATTGGTTTCTATGTAACTATGAAAAAGACCACCAGCGACAATGTCGCCATCTACGGAAGTGATTTCATAGAAACCAGTGGCTTTGCCGCTGTTTCGTTCGCCTCCCAAATTGTGACCTTTATCCTCGCTTGAAACTGCCTGAGCCAATTACACCAACTGCACCAACTAACGTAGCAGACATAGAACGAGCGGTCAGGCTCGATCACGCATCATTTGGGCACCACTTGTCCATGGTTCCATATATGCTCCATATTGTCCATATACGTATAGGGATTTTCCTGTCTTAAAAAAATAGAGCCCCTTATTGAAAAGGCGATAATTTGGCCCAATGTCATATGGTGAAATAATACCACCGGAGGATTTTAGAACGTGCAGACGTGCTCACGAGAATCCTACGTTGCGTCAATGTGACATAAGTTTCGGTACGATCACGTCACATGTGACGCTAAGTCGACGTCAATCAGACGCGAAGTCACCGTATTGAGTCATTTCATACGATTCTGTTTCTTTCCACTTTCTTGTCACAGTTGTCACGTCACTGCATTCCCAGGCTGCGAATGCGGCCAAATATTATCTTACTTAAATTATATAGTACCATAGTCTCCACATTCCAGTATCTATTTCTACTAGTTACTGTTGTCTTCGCCCTTAGATTTGACAGGGCTTGAGAAATGTTAAAATTTATGACACACGTACTTATGTAAATGATGTCTTCAACTTATAGTATGACATTTTGGGACTTAAAGGTTTCCGGCCGCGGACTTCAGAAATGTCAAAATTTATGACACACATACTTATGAAAATTTCTGTCATTTATATCCCAAACTACAGTATGTCAGTTTGACACATAAGCTATCCGGCCGCATTCCTCAACCACTCGGACGTTTGTTCTTTGCGAAAACTAACGCGATGACCAACAAGTTAATGTAGACATTCCCTTAAAAATCACTTGTTTATATTCCAGAGGGACCCAGCTTCAAAGCAATGTGTCCCGAAGAAGGGCGAGTACAACGTGTACTCAACATTCCAATCACACGAGCCTGAGTTCGATTACCTCAAGTCTTTGGAGATTGAAGAGAAAATCAACAAGATTCGGTGGCTGAAGCGGAAGAACCAGGCCCACTTCCTGCTCTCGACCAATGACAAGACCATCAAATTGTGGAAGGTTAGTCTTGTATGTATTCGAAGTTTTTTTTATTATTTCTCTTTTTTAGTTTAAGTTTTTTTCTGTGGGCGAATTTCACCAAGGCACACGATTAGCACATCTAAACCGCGTTCATGAGCTGACACTGTCATTATTGTTGTAGAATATAGGCACTGACAGTTCTTGAACGCGGTTTAGACGTGCTGCGGGGTAATTGTGTAACACACTTATAGTAGCAAAAGGTTTCATTTTGACAGTTCAATGCGTTATTTACATTGTTTTGCAGACAAATTTCTCGAATCTCAAAAAACTCAAAACTCAAAGCATTTATTTCAATTAAACCATTTACAGGCACTTTTGAATTGTCAAAGAGACGGTCAGTTAGTCAGAGTCGGCAAGTTGAAGCTAGATGCCCATTCCAATACGTAGATCACTATGGAGAAGAACGGACAAGAAACTCCAAGGACACTCTTTTAAATCAAGATATTACATAATCCTGGGTACATTATTCTTGTTGCTTCTATATGTGAGACAATGTAAAAACTAATAAAACAATTCACAATATAAAATTACAAATTAAAAATAAGCCCTGGCAGTCAAGAGATGACCAGTCCCAACTGACGGCGCCCGTTCACGAACATGACGCATGGATCAGCACCATCCAGCTCAACCATTTTGTAGGGAACCGAATGATCCAACACACGCGCCACCATCAGTGAAACATTTAAGTGAGCATGACATACTCTCTACTGCCTTGCTCTTTCAAGTCAACATAAATCATAATAACATAGTAAACGACTCCATGGTATTCACATTTACAAAATTGAAAAAAAATGCTGCTAAATTATACAGAACTATAGTTTGCAATGTATTTGAGAGATTAATAAAAATTTACTACCAAAAAAGAAAATAATTATTATCTATTGGAGTATTCATCAATAAAAACATGCTTAAATAAAAACAAAATAAACATTAAGTTCGTAATATATGAAGTAATGGATTAGCAATATCCTTTAACTCATTCGAATTGTTATTAAGGTTAGACAGTTCCATTGGTGAAATTCGCTCTTAGTATATTTTAAGCTTTGATCGCCACGGCTGATCTAATTATTTTTGCCTCAGATTAGAACCTTATTTAACCTTTAGCGATGCTAGAATTGTTATTAATGAGAATTAAGGTGATAACTCGGCCGTGGCTGTCAAAGGGTTTAGCAATTTATGGCAGAGCTAATTTTTAAACGCGATCAGCAATTCTAAACTGCGTTCAAGAGATGTCACTGTCAATATTCCTTAACAATTTCGAAACTGACAGCTCTTGAACGCGGTATAGATGTGCTGATCGCGTTTAGATTCATTGGTGAAATCGGCACTTAGTCGTGCGTTACTTAGCACGATTTTTGGAATGGGTTCGACTCCCAAGCAGAGCGCAAAATACTGCTAAACCATAACATAATTTTCGATACAAATAACTCCTCTATTTAAAGACAGTAGTAAAAATGCATGACAAAATACTTATCTCTAATACCACAGACAATATGTCCATTAAAAATCCCATTTAATTGGACGCTAACATTCCACAGTATCTCCCAACCTATTTGTGATCATGTGCATTGATCGTTATTGACGATCGTCAAATGACGTCATTGGATACCAATATAATGTGTCCAGTATGTTTTATGTATCAAAACATTGTTATTAAATATTATGGCTTTTACTTGTTGATTGGTTACATGTTACCGGGAATGGGTTATCTTTCAAATTTAAAATACCGTATCCCCAGTCTTACCAAGGTGTATCGTATTACCCAGAAACTGGGTTGTGGAGGTCAGATAGGCTGTCGCTCCATGTAAAATACTGTTATTCAGCTGCATCTGGTGAGACTGGAAGCCGACCCCAGCATAGTTGGGAAAAGCTTTAGCGATTTAACTATAAATTATTATGTTATGGTCGCGATTCATATTCTAATCAACATACAACCTGACACTGACCAGCAAATTGCAAAGAACGTAAGAAAATCTGAATTTCGCGGGCTACCTTAGCGGATCCCCCTTAAAGATAGAATACCAGCGGGCAGAAATGGCCAATTACTGATCAACTTTGACTATCGACAATAGCTAACATGACATGTGACAGCCAACTTACAGATGTAAAAGCTACTCAGGCCACAGATTAATACAGATGGGACACACCACGGTTTAGGTATGAAGCTACAAATACGCGTTGGGCCCATCTCCCTGGGCCAATTCAGTAGGCCTGCCGCGCGCCGCCGGTATAAGAGTTACGCGATAGAAAGAGAGGCAGCTTGTAGGTGAATATAACTGTAGGTAATAAGCGTTGTGCAACCTGAATTGTACTTTATTGAGTCGTAGCAAGAGTCGCTTTTTATTTAAATGATTTGACGGAGTGTCCTATCTGTGTTAATCTGTTCTTAGGCTTTCAAAAATTTGGAAAATATTAAACTTACTTCTAATATTCCTTACTTTTGTTCTAGGAACCACAGAGTAACAACAACGACAAAGACTACACATAACTAATCTCACAACATTTTCAGGTGTCCGAACGAGACAAGCGTGTGACGAACTACAATACACGCGAGGAAGGTGGCCGGCCACGCGATCCGGCGAGGATCACTCAGCTGCGGGTGCCCACTGTGCGGCCGGCTGAGCTCATGGTGGAGGCGTCTCCTAGGTGAGTGTTGTACAAGTAACAGACACGCGTGTCATGGCCACAATTCGCACGCAGAAGGTGGCCGGCCACGCGATCCGTAGAATAGACACGCCTGTATGAGAGCGTGACTAGCGCGAAAATTGGCCTGGCGCATTTCAATGTTTCCATGAAAGATGAAACTTTTTGCTGAATTTAGAATAACAATTCTCACGGTACACCAGAACGACACAATCAGTAAATACATTTTGCTAAGAGTGTGATCACTTTAATTTAGCAAAGGGTGGCGGTGTCACGATTTTTCACTTACTACTCCGTTGTTTATTTCTGCTTTTATATGTATATTTAGCGAGGTAATTCAGCTGCTAGATACCACGGACATAGTGGGTAGGTTAAAGAGAACTTAACTAGAATTTGAGTTAATGTAGTGTATAAATAATAGTAAAAATGCGGTGCTATACATGTAACACATGAACAAAGTGTTTTTTTAAATTAAATAACATACTCTAAGAAAGTGCTACGGATTTGTATAAAAGTGCAAATTGACACTATTCTTAGTTATAACGTAATCTAACATACTTAGTTTATTAGGCTAAATTGTAATAAATTATGAAGTACTTTAGGTCTTACTAGCTGGTTGCCGCGGAATCGCTCGCGTGGATTTTTCTAAAATAAAAGTTGCCTAAATTACTCCTTAAAATATCAGCTATCTGCCAGTGAAAGTTCCGTCAAAATTAATCCAACGATGATTAGCCGAAACAAACAGACAGACAGACAAAAAAAAAAAAAGGATTTAGTAAAAACTATTATTTTGACATTACAAACAGACACTTGCCTGCCAAGCGTGGCGATTATGGCAAATCCCCTCAATTGGGGGAGGATTATGTCCAGCAGTAGACGTCTTTCGGCTGAAATGATGATGAATCAGACACTTCAATTTTATTTATTTGTATAGATAAAATTGAATTTACAACTTCGAGAAAGAGGTCAATCGTCGAATCTGACTCGGCTGGGCAGCGATCGGGAACCTACGCAATATCTTCTAATCCCACTTACCGCAGTGTCTCAAGACGAAAGTCTATGACCAGTGCGTATTGCCAGTGATGACATATGGCACTGAAACGTGGTCGCTCACAATGGGCCTTATTAGAAGGCTCAAAGTCACCCAAAGGGCTATGCTTGGAGTTTCCCTACGTGATCGAATCAGAAATGAAGAGATCCGCAGGACAACCCAGGTTATCGACATAGCTCGAAGAATTGCCAAACTTAAGTGGCAATGGGCAGGGCACATTGCGCGCACAACAGATGGCCGTTGGGGCTCAAAGGTTCTGGAGTGGCGACCGCGCACCGGAAGACGTACCGTTGGAAGGCTTCCCACAAGGTGGACCAATGTGACCTTATGAAAGCCGCAGGAATCCGCTGGATGCGGGAAGCACAAAACCGGTCGAGGTGGCGGTGCTTGGGGGAGGCCTATGTCCAGCAGTGGACGTCTTTGGGCTAAAATGATGATGATGATGATGATGTATAGATTAATAAAGGAAAAGTTTTTTGCAAGACTCAAATAAACATTCTACGATTTGATACTCACAAACTCACTTTTTGTTTCTAAAGTTTACACAAACCACTGTTATCTGTAATATGTTATTACAAAATCGAGAGCTTCAATATCAGCACCCAATGTTTGTCTCGCGATAAGCACCGACGATCTAATTTAATTATATTCAGGTATATTTACCTGAACACTCGAGTTCAGCCATAGGATTATGAAACGTTTTTAATATACCTTTTATCTGACAGCCGTTTTCATAAAGCGAAGATTATCTATGGGGGGAAAGTAGGTTAACGGTAGCCCGTATATTGTGTACTTAGGGCCGATTTTGTGGGTTTAATTATGGCTTAATGATATTGCTATATTGAAGTAGATAATAATGCTTGACGTCAACATCATCTGCCTACATTTTCTCAACTATGTTGGGACCCGCTTCCGGTCTAACCAGATACAGCTGAATACCAGTATTTTACATAGTGGAGACTGTCTATGTGACCTCCACTACCCAGTTACTGGGTAATACGATACCCCTTGGTAAGACTGGTTGTCTTACTTTCGGGCTTCTAACGACTCGTAACAACTGTCAAAGATCTACAAATGACAGCCGGGACCAACGGCTTAACATACTTTCCGAGGCAGGGGTCTTGCTATGTAAAGATGGTCACCCATCCACAGACCAACCCTTGCAAGCGTAGCTTAACCTTATCGATCAACCCGTGTGGCTGTTTTTACTTATCAACAAGCCCCTCAATGCTTGACGTCAATCTCTTTCAGTAAACTAAGTCAAGCTTTTGCTGGATTTGACCTTCTGTAACACAAAACCAACAAAAGTAGAGCTGGACAGGCCACATGTTAAAGAGGCGTCCAAGACAAATGGAGTAAAGTTGGAACAGAATGGTACCCCAGAGATGGCAAAACGAACAGGGGAAGACAATATAAAAGATGAGAAGTCTAATTGAAGCTCACAGCTGGTCCAAATTGGAGAAGATTTGCGAGAGATAGGACTCGGTGGAAGTTGTTGCCTTTGCCAAAAGGCACACTGAACTTAGAGACATTCTATAAACTACTGAAAATACCACAACGCAGTGATGTTCAGAATAAAAAGGGCTTATTATTATAACACAAAACCCAGATGTCCGGCAGAATCTTCTACATACTTTTTTTCTAAAATTAGTCTCTCCTTACTGAGAATCGTGGTCACTGGACCCCTTTAATCCGACAATTTGCCTCTATCGACTCCGGTCCAACGTTGCCATCGCCACCTGCTGAAATTTGCTTGAGGATGTAGCTTTTACTTGGTCGGATTATCGTGTTGGCGCCCGACTCTGTATTGCCAACAATAACCAGCTTTTCAAGGTTGCTATCTCCCCTTAGCATTCATCATCATCGTCATTTCAGCCGAAAGACGTCCACTGCTTGACAAAGGCCTCCCCCAAGCATTGCCACTTCGACCGGTTCTGTGCTTCCCACATCCAGCGGATTTTTGCGGCCTTACAAGGTCATCGGTCTACTTTGTGGGAGGCCTTCCAACGCTACGTCTTGCGGTACGCGGTCGCCATTCCAGATCCTTTCGGCCCCATCGGCCATCTGTTCTGCGAGCAATGTGCCCTGCCCACTGCCACTGCCCTTCGCATTGTGGTCGAAATAGGTTAAAATACGCTGTAGACAAACTGTAGACAATGGGGTTTTTATATCAAGTTGGGAAAGGACACATTTGTGCGTTTGGCTCCTGCATACGCGTACCGCTAAAGCATTGGTTTCCAAAGAAAGCGGTTCCGGCATAATAACGGGCGTCGCTCTGGAGGCTCAAGATCATAACAAGAATCGAATTCCAATCCACATAATATACACATCATCCTCTGAATTATGGTGCAGACTGATGTATTTCTTTTATTGTCAACAGGAGAATATTCGCGAACGCCCACACATACCACATAAACTCCATATCGTTGAACTCGGACCAGGAGACCTACCTCTCTGCTGACGACCTTCGCATCAACCTGTGGCACCTTGAGATCACCGACCAGAGCTTCAACATCGTTGATATTAAACCTGCCAATATGGAGGAGCTTACAGAGGTCAGTATTTTTTTTATAACTTTGCTTGTCGTCATAGACTATTGAGTACTACCCAAAAACATGTAGAAGAGAGTCCTTAACAAGATTATGCAGCTAAGGTCGGAAATAGGTTTTATAACACGCCATTCCAGGTGACTTTAATATAGCGTTGTTATTGGCTACATTTCATCTGGGAAGGCTCGAATTCCTCATTTTTCCATAACGCGTAAGTTGGCGTCGGGTGTAACATTGTGTGCTTCTAGACTAAGTCCGTGCAAGTTTGAAAATCTGGTGCTCTGCTTTACCGTATATGCTCTGCTTTGCAGATATTGGTGTATTTCTGCTACATCAAGTTTAGTTACTAATTAACATGTGCGTGCACTACCTACTATAAACTGCTACCATTTACTGGGTACGTATTTCATTGACTTGAACGTGCCCTGGTGGCTGAGAGTGCTCACTAAAATGTCTCGCTGGTGGTGGCGCGTGTGTTGGATCATTAATGTCTCTTCACACTGGTTGAGCTAAATGGTGCTGATCCATGCGTCATGTTCGTGAACGGGCGTCTTCAGTTGGTACTGGCTTATTTTAATTTTTGAATGGTTTTTTTGTTTTTACCATTTTATTACGGACGCTTTAAACGCGCACCGTTTTCTAGTGGCCTGGAGCGCTGGAGTTTCTTGCCCGTTCTTCTCTATAGGAACCTACTATTTGGAATGGGCAACTAGCTTCATCTTTTTGACTGACCGACCCCTTGAAAATTCAAAAGTGCTTGTAATTGGTTTGAAATTAAGTTACCCAAGTATAGATCATCTTATTTAAAATGGCGAGAAAATAAGTGGACAGGTTCCACCACTAAACACACTGCAATCTACCTATCCCAATATACTTTGGAAATGGCTAGGTCGATATGACTAGATCCGGCTCGAAGGACCAAAAAAAAAATTTACGGCGTGTTTACCGAACATTAATGTCAATGGAAATGCAAAATGCAAGTATGATGAAACTGTCATGAAAATGCAAAGAATGTCAATGAACGCTCAACGGAGATGATTCTAAATAAAAATGCAAGATGTCCGACTCAAATCACGTCTAATTGAACACTAATTAAATTATGTACAAAACTGCATCATCTAGGCGCCGCCGTATGACAATGCACTGCCAAATGTAGGTCGCGATCAAAGTGCAAATACGCGAGCCTAACGCCCAAATACTCAAACGTTACTTAACTTTAAGACGTTCTTATAAGTGTTTCTGTCGCTACAAAACAGTTTAAAGTGACAGAGACAGCATTATACTTGTAGTGGTCTACATGCATCAACATCCAATCATGACGGCGCGCGGCCGCGCACTGAGGACCTCCGGACTGTTAGTACGTTGTTCCAACTGTGCGCCGAGTTAGTGACTGAAGACGGCGCTCGCGGCTCTGCGTATTTATATATGGAGACGCGTAAGAGCCCTAGACCGAAATACGGAAGGCGCACGACTATTCTGATTGGTTAATTATTAAATGAGGTATAGCGCACATACCACTATGTACAAATACTAATTTATTATATAACGTATGAAATAAAGGAATACATATGGTTTTATCATTATCACTAGTTTTATTCCATTTCCAAGACTGTACTAAGTTTCCCTAAATACTTAACGGCGACTTAAAATTGAATTGCGTTTGAGTATTCAGCAGTAAGAGAACTAACTTACTCGTATTGTATCAAAAATACATATTTTAAACAATGTACGTAGACCGTACATATTGGCACCTAAGAAAATAATATTGTCAGTACTGCAAGAAGCCGTATTTAATTAGTTTCGGTGCACTGGGGCTCTTCCAATTAGTTATATAAACAAATCTATAATCGATAAATAAATAAACACAAGTTAATCAGACTGATAAGCCTCAATAAAATGATAACCTGTGTGATCTGAAATAGACTCTATGCTAAGAAATATATCATGATTACTGTCCGAGGTGTAATGTATAAGATTTTTATTAATAAAATGTTTTTCATGTTGTTTCAGGTCATAACCGCGGCGGAGTTTCATCCGACTGAATGCAATCTCTTTGTCTATTCTAGTAGTAAAGGTGAGTACAACCAGATTTTGAATTACACAGACAATAAACTAGAACAATGATCGATGAGATGGCTTGTCAATCTTATAACTAGAGATCGGATATTCGGATGAATATTTAACTAAAGTAAGTTTTTGCTAAGAAATTATGGAAGCGGCTTCTTAATTATTTTTTTTTGTTAATATAAATCCCGGGATTCCAGAAAATCCGGGAATGCATAACTAATCTGATACAATGGTATGAAAACGACTTCTTAAATATGTGGAATTATTTAACTTTACACCATAAGCTAACATTCGATTCTATACTGTCGTTCGATTCTTTGACGGCACGGTTGGCGCAGTGGTTAAGCGGTTAGACTACTGCGCTGCGTGTCGCGGGTTCGATTCCCGCACGGAACAAGTATTTGTATGACCTACAACCTACAAGTAGTTGTTCCAGGTCTGGCTGTTTGTGTATGTGAGTTTAAATGTTTGTAAAGGCATCCACAATACAGGAGAAATTCCTAGTGTGGGGCAACGATAATAAAAAATAAAAATAAATACTCAAAAAGTAGTAAATTTATTAATTCCGGAATCGCGAGATTTTTACGATCGATACAAAAATGTACGGATTCCCCAAGTGTTGTGAGACAAGCAATCATCACTAACCCTCCCCCCCCCTCCAGGCACGATACGGCTGTGCGACATGCGCGCGGCGGCGCTGTGCGACCGCCACGCCAAGCTGTTCGAGGAACCTGAAGACCCGCACGCGCGGTCTTTCTTCTCAGAGATCATATCCTCCATCAGCGATGTTAAGCTTAGTAATTCTGGCAGGTAAGAAGACTGTTTTCAACATCCTTAACTTATTAAATAAGGATAATGGAAAAATTTAAACAACAAATTTTGTTGTTACAATTTTAAGAAAATCATCTACTTTTATGTTTCTAAATATGTGAGCGCCATATATCTAACAATTAATTTATCTGTCATTACTTCACTCTTCAGTTGTTTTACCTATTGTGGTATAGTAGTTTTATTCTAGGTACATCGTCTTCTGATATAATGATGTACAATGCGACATAAAATAGTAGAAATTAAATAAAATGGAACTAAAAATGTCCATACTAAATTGTTGCCATGTTTAAGCATTTTACGTCGAAAAATGTGACAGTTACGTAGAAAGTGGCGCCCTCATTTAATTTCTACTATTTTATGTCGCACTGTACATCGTAATGTATACAAAATATTTTTAAATTTTAAAAGAGTAAGTGAGGAGTTTCTTGCCCATTCTTCTCCATACGTAACTATCTTTTGGAAGGGGCAACTAGAATCAATGTTATTTTATTTTAATTATTTGATTTTTTAACTGCAACTTCGCTATACAGAATATTATTACTGAATTATAAAAACTGTTTTTTGTGTTTCCCATGGATCCAATAAACTAATAAGCGCGATCTCTGTCGGATCATAGCGCCTGCTCAAGGTGCTAACTCAGTCGCTTTACCAAAATTAAAGCAAGTCATTAACTAGATTCCATCTCCTTCCAGATACATGATGTCACGCGACTACCTAGGTTTAAAAGTGTGGGATCTCCGCATGGAGACTAAGCCCGTAGAAACATACCCAGTCCACGAGTACTTACGGTCCAAGCTCTGCTCGTTGTACGAGAATGACTGCATCTTTGACAAGTTTGAGTGTTGCTGGAGCGGCGACGACCAGCGGCTCATGACTGGCTCTTATAATGGATTCTTTAGGTGAGTCATTATCATCATCATCATAATTTCAACCGAAAGACGTTGCCACTTAAGTTTGGCAATTCTTCGAGCTTTGTCGGTTACCTTGGTTCTCATGACATTTGAGACCAATTCTAACTTAACCATTCGTGTTTTTTCGCGTGGATTTAAAGATGTCTATTGAATACTGAAGAACTTAAGATGATTGCCATTTCTTTGTGATACGAGGGCGGCACTGAAAATTTCGGGAATCAAGGAAGAGACACAACATTACTATTTAAAAATGTATTTATCGCTTTTCGAAGTATTCTCCGCGAAATTTGACACATTTTTCCATACGATGGAACCAATCATTGAAGCAACTATTCCATTCGGAAGTTGGGGTCTCCAAAATGGCCGTTTTGTAGGCGTCCACAGCTTCTTCAGGTGATGAAAATCTCTGTCAACGCAATTTATTCTTTATTTTAGGGAAACTATAGAAATCATTAGGGCTTAGGTCGGGGCTGTACGGCGGATGGTCTAATAATTCTAGGTTTTCTTGCTCTAAAAACTCTTTTGTTCTGTGCGCGGTGTGAGAACTCGCATTGTCGTGATGGAGGATGATGCGGCGGTTGCAGTTCTCTTTACGGAGTTCAGAAACGACCTGTGGCAAACAAATGCTAGCATACCCTTCTGCATTAACCGTTCTTTGTCCCTCAAGAGGAATAGTCGTAACATGGCCGGTTTTGGAGACAAACGTGGCCACCATTTTTTTTGCAACACTCTGTGACCGAACAATTTTTGTTGGCTTTAACTCATTTTCGAACACCCAAACTCGTGACTGGTTTTTTGTTTCGGGTTCGTACGCATATATCCAGGATTCGTCACCTGATACGATGTTGTATACAGCATTTGAGGATCCTGCGTGGAATCTTTCGAGAGTTCTGACGCACCAAGTAACGCGAGCCGCTTTTTGCTCTTCACAGAGCGAATGCGGTATCCATCGGGAAAACAACTTTTTTACACCTAATTGTTCATGCAAGATTATTTGTATTTGACTCATGCCAATGTCTAAAGTTGCCTGAATTTCGCGGTATGTCACATGTCGATCTTCCTCAGTCAGCTTACGCACAGCATCAACGTTTTCTTGGGTGACTGCAGTTTTTGGACGACCTTGACGGGGATCATCACTGAGCTTGACACGTCCACGTTGAAATTCAGCAAACCAGCGATAAATTGTGGTTTTGGATGGGGCTTTATCACCAAATGCAGAAATCATCCGGTCAACACACTGTTTTTGTGCTAAACCACTTCGAAAGTCATAATAAATCATCGCTCTTGAATTTTCTCGAGTCAATTCCATTTTCTCAACGACTAAACAAGTTTGACAAAACCTTGTGGCAAGACCGAGAATCTTTTTTAAAATTGGTATTCGATTTTTAAAACCAAGGAGTTTTCAATTAAAAAGATTTTAATATGAAAGGAACAGTGGAAATATTCCATTCCCGATACTTTTAGTGCAGCCCTCGTAGTGGATTGTGACATGAGCAAGAGTTACAGTAAACAATGGTGTTTTTTTTCCCATGATATACAACTATGATATCCTCTCTTTTCTCAGGATATTCGAACGCGGCGGATGCGGAGGAGGAGGCTGTGGCGCGGCGCGACGCGGCGAGCTCACGCTGGAAGCTGCGCGCGACGCCGCAGCGCGCCCGCGCCAACCGCTGCGCGCTCGTAGGGTCGCTACTACCGCCAAGAGGAAGAAGGTAGGACTGCCACTTGTTGTAGTTCGACCGATACCGCTGTACCGCGCCTTAGGTATGTGCGCGGCGACTCACGCTGGAAGCTGCGCGCGACGCCGCAGCGCGCCCGCGCCAACCGCTGCGCGCTCGTAGGGTCGCTACTACCGCCAAGAGGAAGAAGGTAGGACTGCCACTTGTTGTAGTTCGACCGATACCGCTGTACCGCGCCTTAGGTATGTGCGCGGCGACTCACGCTGGAAGCTGCGCGCGACGCCGCAGCGCGCCCGCGCCAACCGCTGCGCGCTCGTAGGGTCGCTACTACCGCCAAGAGGAAGAAGGTAGGACTGCCACTTGTTGTAGTTCGACCGATACCGCTGTACCGCGCCTTAGGTATGTGCGCGGCGACTCACGCTGGAAGCTGCGCGCGACGCCGCAGCGCGCCCGCGCCAACCGCTGCGCGCTCGTAGGGTCGCTACTACCGCCAAGAGGAAGAAGGTAGGACTGCCACTTGTTGTAGTTCGACCGATACCGCTGTACCGCGCCTTAGGTATGTGCGCGGCGACTCACGCTGGAAGCTGCGCGCGACGCCGCAGCGCGCCCGCGCCAACCGCTGCGCGCTCGTAGGGTCGCTACTACCGCCAAGAGGAAGAAGGTAGGACTGCCACTTGTTGTAGTTCGACCGATACCGCTGTACCGCGCCTTAGGTATGTGCGCGGCGACTCACGCTGGAAGCTGCGCGCGACGCCGCAGCGCGCCCGCGCCAACCGCTGCGCGCTCGTAGGGTCGCTACTACCGCCAAGAGGAAGAAGGTAGGACTGCCACTTGTTGTAGTTCGACCGATACCGCTGTACCGCGCCTTAGGTATGTGCGCGGCGACTCACGCTGGAAGCTGCGCGCGACGCCGCAGCGCGCCCGCGCCAACCGCTGCGCGCTCGTAGGGTCGCTACTACCGCCAAGAGGAAGAAGGTAGGACTGCCACTTGTTGTAGTTCGACCGATACCGCTGTACCGCGCCTTAGGTATGTGCGCGGCGACTCACGCTGGAAGCTGCGCGCGACGCCGCAGCGCGCCCGCGCCAACCGCTGCGCGCTCGTAGGGTCGCTACTACCGCCAAGAGGAAGAAGGTAGGACTGCCACTTGTTGTAGTTCGACCGATACCGCTGTACCGCGCCTTAGGTATGTGCGCGGCGACTCACGCTGGAAGCTGCGCGCGACGCCGCAGCGCGCCCGCGCCAACCGCTGCGCGCTCGTAGGGTCGCTACTACCGCCAAGAGGAAGAAGGTAGGACTGCCACTTGTTGTAGTTCGACCGATACCGCTGTACCGCGCCTTAGGTATGTGCGCGGCGACTCACGCTGGAAGCTGCGCGCGACGCCGCAGCGCGCCCGCGCCAACCGCTGCGCGCTCGTAGGGTCGCTACTACCGCCAAGAGGAAGAAGGTAGGACTGCCACTTGTTGTAGTTCGACCGATACCGCTGTACCGCGCCTTAGGTATGTGCGCGGCGACTCACGCTGGAAGCTGCGCGCGACGCCGCAGCGCGCCCGCGCCAACCGCTGCGCGCTCGTAGGGTCGCTACTACCGCCAAGAGGAAGAAGGTAGGACTGCCACTTGTTGTAGTTCGACCGATACCGCTGTACCGCGCCTTAGGTATGTGCGCGGCGACTCACGCTGGAAGCTGCGCGCGACGCCGCAGCGCGCCCGCGCCAACCGCTGCGCGCTCGTAGGGTCGCTACTACCGCCAAGAGGAAGAAGGTAGGACTGCCACTTGTTGTAGTTCGACCGATACCGCTGTACCGCGCCTTAGGTATGTGCGCGGCGACTCACGCTGGAAGCTGCGCGCGACGCCGCAGCGCGCCCGCGCCAACCGCTGCGCGCTCGTAGGGTCGCTACTACCGCCAAGAGGAAGAAGGTAGGACTGCCACTTGTTGTAGTTCGACCGATACCGCTGTACCGCGCCTTAGGTATGTGCGCGGCGAGCTCACGCTGGAAGCTGCGCGCGACGCCGCCAAACTATACTCAAGCAAAAAACTAAAAATGTATACAAAACTAAATACCTAAATAAAAGTCTCCAGGCATAAAGGGCGTGCCCACTTACTGCAATGCTGGATTATGTTCATATAGAATAGAATAGCTTTTTTGGACACAAATTACATATAGTGTTAGTTACATACAAAAAATCACTTATTGCCTGGTGTTAGTAAAAATCAACCTCCGCACAAACTGCTGCATATAGATGTAACACTTATGATAAACTAAATAAACAGTTAATTACTAATAAGAATATAATGAAACCATGATCAGCAAGACGACTATTCACCACATATTTCATATAACGCAAAGATCAGCCATTACCTCCCTCGCCATATTTAAGAAGGAGGCAACCCGACCCCCGACGCTACCGCAATCAGTGATATCTAAGGGAGCATGACGAACCTGCCGGTTGCTCAGGCAAGAATAATATGATACATTTTCGAGGTCGCTACCTAACCACATATTTCAATACAACTCATTAATGTTAATGACTACTGTCACAGGAAATAGAATTTCTCGATAAGTCCGGCTACTGCTGTGGCGGCTAGGAAACACGACGGCAGCGTGCTTATTACATATTC
Organism: Dryobota labecula; assembly: GCA_947523025.1. NCBI lineage: Eukaryota > Metazoa > Arthropoda > Insecta > Lepidoptera > Noctuidae > Dryobota > Dryobota labecula. The sequence goes on along the minus strand of OX383305.1, from coordinate 5,954,677 downwards.
CGTCGATTTCGACGCAGCGTAACTAATTTGCATGTATAATTAAATTCCTTTTTTTCGTGTGGTTAGTGATAACTTGGTATCAGAGTTTTTGTGCCGCCCATGGGCTTCACATGACGTCGAGAAATATCTCTCAAGCAAATAGTTAATGAATTTCACATAATCCGTTTTCATGCTATGTACGGCTTGAACGCTAAATAACCAGTGACCACCAGTGACTACCCCAGTGGTAGCCACTATGTACAGACGGAACTCGTACATGGTAAGAGTTAGTCGTACGTACAACGCAACCTGCCGGGAAGCTGATACCGACATTTTCAATACTAGTGTTGCTAAATTGAAGAAAATTTTGTCTAATGGCTTCTTTGAGCGTAAATAGTCTTTTCTTTTTTATGTTTTATATACCTGTAGTCTATTTTCAATTTTCTGTTTCATATTATTTATAAACTACATGTGGAAACTTGTAACTGGACATATTTTTTTAATTTTTTTATAAACTATTTCTTACTGTATCTGTTTAGCTGTAAGTTTTCCTAAAAATAAAATAAATAAATAAATAACTAGTGTTGCACCGAATGTGGGTCCTGCCGAATGTCGGATTCGGCCGAATGTTCGGTTTAAATATGTACCGAAGCCGAAGTTCGGCCGAAATTCGGTTAAATTTCGCGTGCTTCTGATAAGTGATGACAAAAACAACGTGCAGTGTATTTTATGTGAAAAACTTATTTCTCGCGGAGGTAGCGGTTGTACCGGATCGACTTCGGCCCTTTCAAATCACTACAAAACACAGGCTCTTTTTAGAAGCCGGGAATATTTATGAAGAGAAAAGAAATAGTCTTCTCCCAGAAAGAGCTGAGACGCTAACTTTCCTCCACCACACTCACTGATTAGAAATGTTAAGAGAAAATAATGTTTTTGTCAATTAATTATTAAGCATAACTGCAAATTTAATTATAAATGTTTCAATAGCTAGACCTGTTTTGAAACTAAATGTTTAAAAATAATAATAAATACAAAATATTGTTTTGTTACATAAATAATAATTAAAAGACTGAAAGTCAAAGTAAAAATGTTATATCTAAAATAAGTTACAAAGAAGAAAGAATGTTATGTTACCTTGCTGATAGATAATATTGCAATTGATAATTTTAATATAGCATATTTTTGATACGTGATGTTGTTTCTTTTCAACGGAAATAAAAACAAACACGAACATCCACGTTACCTATTTACTCAAATCATCATTTGATCTAGATTTCATTTTAAAATAAATTTATTTTCGTTTTTCCATTTCTTATTTAAATTAATTTAAGCTACCGAATTTCGGCCGACATTCGGCAGATCCAACCGAAATTCGGCCGGAGACGAAGTTCGGTAAAAGCTGCCGAACTTCGGTAATACCGAATGTGAAACGAATTTCGGTGCATCTCTATAAATAACGCTTCAGGAGCATAAAAATGCAATCAAACTGCGGCCACTTTAACTGACCTTTAAATTTTCAGAATAAAACAGTTTTTTTTTAAATAACGACATGCGTTTAATTTCTACATGGATGATGTAACCAATATTTTGATTCAAAAGAGTGGCCATCTAGTTTCTTGCCCGTTATTCTCCATAAAAACTTACTATGTTTTGTAATAGGCAACTAGTTTCATCTTTCTGACTGATCGACTCCTTGACTATTCAAAAGTACCTGTGAATGGTTTAATTGAAAATATTGAAATACATGCTTTGTGTTTAACAATTTATTTTCTTTTTCTCCCCAGGACGAGATAAGCGTAGACTGCTTGGACTTCAACAAGAAAATCCTGCATACAGCATGGCATCCCCACGAGAGTATAATCGCCGTCGCAGCCACCAACAACCTGTTCATCTTCCAAGACAAGTTCTAGCAGCCGCCCCCGCGTATTGCGCACCGGGATGTGACGTGTACCGCATGTATGTTACGTAATGCCGCGTAGTAAAGTAAGATGTGTGTGGGTTATGCACAAATGTGGGGGGCGAAGGTGCAACTGTACTGTCGGTGATTGATAGATTTGAACGGCAAACTCAATCAATGATACAGCTGTACAAGGACCTTTTAGCGTGTGGCCAAAATCTAAACCAATCTCACTTTTACACCGAACATACTGTTCCAGGATAAATTCTAAAGAATTGACTCAAATAAAAACTGTCGATGTCTAAACTCTAAACATAGTATCATCACATTGAATTGGTCCTTTTTGCAAATCAAAATGTCGTCTATACAAAAATATATCATGCTGTGATGATAATATGGTCTTCAATCGACTGCAGAGTTGCACCTTCACCAAACAGCTACAAAGTAATGTCGGCACCTTTGACCCGTCTTAGCCAAGCGGTAGCAAGGGCTTATGAGCGTTCCATTTACTTACCATGTGGACTAAATAGTGTGCGTATGCGCCAAAATAGCAATAAATTGTTTTATATACCTTATGTGGATGTTGTTATTGTGGATCGGTACTGCATGCGGGGAATGTTATGTCCATACTGATCGCAAATACGTGTTTCAAGGCACTTATAGACATGACTTATCTCGCGATGTATTGCGTTGCGATTTCTATCTCTAAAACTCCATTAACACGATGCATGTTTCTTGATTGGCATACTGGAAAATTGAAGCAACGAATGACTTGCATCGTCTAAACTGCAACTTTTTATTGTTGCTTCAACTTCTGGTATGTCACAGGCGTATTTTTTTTTTTTTATGAAGTAGCGTGCTGTCTCGTCGCAAAAGCGAAATGTCGTGCGACAAGTCGCGGCTATGAGGCCTTAACTTTTATTAAAAGACGGTTCACAAAATACATTAAAATCTCACTCTCTCTCGCATGCGGACGAAAATAGTAATGACACAATTTCATATTTAGTTTAAAGTGGGTTTCTTTATGACAAATAAGTTCAATAATATTAAACAGTGCTCAATATATTTCATTACAATAAACCATGAAAGCTCATTGAAATACAGAAGTAATACATAGGCATAAGCGTATTCTCGGTGCGTCGGGCGTCAATATATAAACTTGTTACAATGCAAGGTGGCTTTCACGACATATCGTTTGATATTGCTGCATCACAAATTTTTGTTAAGCGTTTTTTTTAAATCGCTGCTGTAGGATAATATCTAAAGAATCAGAAATATGGCACAGTCTTAGAAATCGTACGTCATATTTAAAAGTACTGAATGGATAAAGCTGAAAACCTCACTCGTGAATCGAGTTTTGAGTATCAAATGAGTTTTTAATCGTGATTCGTGACTGCATCGTTACTCGGTAACGAGTTTTTATACTCTGAAAAATCGTGTGGTAGTTTTAACTTTATGACTTCAAGGGCATTAGAATCAATAATTAATTTCAACAGTGTATGTTAAAAATACAATCAAAATCATAGTATAGGGGTAATTTTTTCATCACAGACCAAGACAGGTAATATTCTTTTTTTCATATGTGGTTTTTAAAAGTATGTAAATAACAATATATAACATCAGTATACCGAGCCTTAAGCGCGGCTTCTTTTAAAATTCAGTCGTTGAAAGCCGCCTTTCCAAAAAGTGTGTCGTATTGTATAGAGGAAAATCTCATTTTTAAAAGAAAATTCTCAATTTCATCCGTTGGTTTGTGTGTGAGCGAATCAGTATTTAGTATAACTTCAATTTTTGGTCGTAACTGAACTTAGATGCTAAGTGACGAGAGCACAAGACGAAATTAATATCGAATGCTCAAAAAATGCGTTCCTTTGACTTGTCAATGTATGCATTTCGCATTTCTGACAACCTATATATGCTTTTTGCTTCATACAATCAACCCTTTACCCAGTGACTCCATACATTTGTATGACCCCATACAGTACGACACAACACCTAGGTAGATAGGAACTAAGTCCGTTAATTCAAATTTTCTGAGAAAAAAATAATTTATACGCTTTTCTTACTTAAGGTTCTAAGCGGTAATTAAGTATTTATTGTTTAAACATAAATCCTTTTTTAAGGAATGGACACATCCGTTTATGAGATTAGTTAGATATAACGAAACAAGGCGTGGAGAAAGAATGTATGAGATCGTTAGACTGCGGGTCTCATTTGCAATTTTGTAAGAGAGATGTATGGGACTTCTCTTCCATTGTCGGCGATACGATAATATCATTTGTGTGTAGAAATACGTATTGTAGGTTTTGATTTTCATTATGGAGTAAAATTAGGGTTTTTTTAAGGATAAAATTCGGCTGGGCTGCGAATTCTTCGAACTTAAATATCGAGATCAGATCCACCAATAACAAACTTCGAATCAAAATAGGTGCAGTAGTTTCCGATTATTTCGAATACAGAGCACATTTACAATATACGTACATATCTTCAAGCCGCGTCCGCGGGGTAGACAGAATGATCTCTTGACATTTGATTAGATCTCATACATTTTTAGTACTGCGCTCAGAAAGTTATTAAACTCACGTTAACGATAACCGAAAAGGTTTTAGTTGAAGGAATCCACCGCCATATTGAAATGGTCGGTTTGTACTGTAACTGCGTCCTATTTACGTGAAAAGAGTTTTTATGTACTTTAGATTGTTTCATTTTTAAACATCACAAAGAAATAGCAGTCTCATTATTTGTTATGATTAATTCTGTACCTTATTTCAATTACCATACGGCTAGTTTTACTCTTACGGCTTGTTTTAGTTTTTGTCTATATCATTTTGGTTTTGGTAGTAGCATTTTTCTTCATAATACTGATTTTATACATCAAATTCGCTCAATACATATTGTGATACTTTTCTTCTCACGTTGGGAAACATTAGATAGAATATCATAATATCATTTCACTGTCGGTCTTTACTTCAGTTTTGTCAACAAAGCCAAAAAAAGCCAAAGCCAATGCCAAAGTTTTGGCTTTTCACAAAAAAATTGTTAATCCTTATCCCTGTTTTATCCCTATTTATCCCCCTATTTTACGTTTATAAGGCACAATCGATCTGTGTACCTTTTTCCCAAATGTCGGAGTCGGCTTACAGTCTGACCGGATGTAGCTGAATACCAGTATTTTACATAGAGCAACTGCCTATCTGACCTCCACAACCCAGTAACCGGGTACTACGATACCCCTTGGGAATAGGCGTGGGCAAAGTGTATCATTTTTGCGATTGGAACATTTGCATCTGGATCACTGAAATGATCCGGAACACTGATATGTTTCATTTGGATCATCAGAATGATCCACATCGGCTCAAAGGATATATTATAATACTGAATATTACGTATACACTTACGCATCAAAGTAAAACGGTAACTTGTAACCTAACTTGCGACCTTATGGTATTTGATAAGTAAGCGCCTTAGTGCAAATTTTTACGTGCATGGGATAACGACAACGAAAAACTGAGAGTATGAGTGATACACATCTCATTTGGTATCTTTTTCTGACTTGTATAGGTTGTCATATGTCATCCGCTCACTCGCGACTCGCGAGTCATTAGTAAAGTAACTCAGTGTGTCTCATGCCCAAATACTCAAACGTTACTTAACTTTAAGACGTTCTTATAAGTGTTTCTGTCGCTACAAAACAGTTTAAAGTGACAGAGACAGCATTAGACTTAACGGCGACTTAAAATTGAATTGCGTTTGAGTATTCGGCAGTCAGTCTCCCTCTCTCGCTCACTGCTCAGTCGCCTCCCAGGCGACGCGTCGCGCGGAAAGAGCACAGAGCAAATTAATTATTCAGATCCAAATGATGTGTTTGAAACATTGTTACTGAAATCTTTTGAATCATTTCAATGATCCGGATCAGTGAGTCGGTTCCGTACACACGCCTACTTGGTATGATTGGAGACTTTCGGGCTTTGACGTTCCGTAACGACTGACAAAGATCCACGAATGACAACCGGGAGCAACGGCCTAACGTGCTTTTCGAGGCACGGAGGAGTCTCGGTATGTAAAGATTGCCACCCATCCATAGACCAACCCCGACAAGCGTAACTTAACCTAATGGATCGACCTTTGCGTTTATTACTTAGCCACGTTTATAAGTCACAGTTACAATACAAACATCGACAGAATAAATACGTAAAAAAAAAAACTTCAGCGTAATAATGCCGTTTCAAGTTTGCTGGCAATGTGCCTTACGCTCGAAGTTGTTGATATAATATAATTTATTTATTTACTATATCTTATTATGTATTTTTCTAAGTTACTTTGTGATTATGTTTTTACAATCATTGGCGATTAACATTTTCTTGTTACTATTATGGTTTAAATGTTTTTTTTAGTCTTGATGAGTGATGCGGTGTAATTTTGGCATTTTTTCTCACAGTATGATAATGTTATCGTTATTAGTTATAATTGCTTTTAAATTAGGCATGTATTTTTGTATTTGAACAATAAAATGTCTCAATAAATTGGTTCTAGATTTCTTACTCGATTAATTTTCTCTAGTAAACAGCATTGCGGTTTTTTCTCCATGGACAGATACACGCATCGCTTGCTGTTGAAAGTTCAAGTCTTCGTATTTGATGTAGCTTTTAATTCCTGCACAATATACATTTTGTTATGATTCTGGAATATAAACTGGGATACAGATTTACCACCATAATTTTGCGTCTCCTTGAAGCGTATCAATTTGCCGCGAATCCTTTTCTTCTTGCCACACCAGCTAAACTCATCAAGACTACACCGTTATTTTGTAATTTCGGCAAATATTACTTATTGAAAAATTGTGATTCGAAGCTTAAACAGTATGGTTATTATAATGTAAATATGTAGTGTTGAATGGAGGCCTGAACAGATAGACTACGTCACAATTGTACAGTTAATATTATATGTATTTTGTGTAAAGCTTGGAAATTATGTTCGACTATAATATGATATCAATTTGTTTTTAACTTTGTGTCTAGTTCTACGTTAACAGCTAGTGTTTAATGTATCTACATTTATACATACTTTTGTAACTGAAATTGTTTTAATATTATGTAAATCGAGGCTTTAAACCAACGTTGCATCGAGCGGAATCTTCCTAGGATACATAATTCTGTGTTAATAGTTAAATGGTAGTGTTTATGAAAGCTAGCCACTTATTGATGTAAGTAGAAGGTCTATCGCTCGATAGAACGTCGCCTGTATGGTGTCTGTTTCTGCAAAACTTATAAGTCTGCATAAAAATATCAATAGGATTTTGGAGTTGAAATAAACCTTTACAAGGCCTAGTATAATCCACAATAATCGTGCATCGTGTGTATCTCATCTGTTTGTGATCGCTAGAATCCCGAACGTATCCAATTTTGTACATAAGTAACTTGTTCCGAACATGTGATAGTTTTGCAAGGCGGACCCCAAATAATTTGGTTCTGTACATAGACACGTGAAACGGCTAACTTTTATTTTAAATTTTGGCTGTATTCAGGCCCTCTCCATAATCTCCACAACATTTTTTATGTTCATCGATTTGTATAAGAACTGCGTTAAGTTTTAGTTTTTTTTCTCGTCTATTTTGTAAGGGGCCCGGTCAATTCCTTCTAGATGTTCCGATGATAGCTGAACACGCTGTTTCGCTATGTAATTTAAAAAAATGTGTGATATTTAAAAATATGCCTATGCAGCTTGTACTGTTTCCTCTTATAAACGTTTATAAATAATGTACGACCATTGTCTAAGACGGTTGTAAGGGGAAGAGTGTTGTTTTTAAAATATGTAATTGCTTCAAAAGCAATAAATAGTACAGGAATTGACTGTCCCCCGTGAGATCCAATGTAAAAATATGTCGCTCTGTAGTATAAATGCAAAGACATCTTGTATAGAGTGTGGTTGCGAAGCGAGAATGCGAGCGAAATAGGTGATGAGTGAGCTATAATTTAAGTACTAGTTTATAGTTAGGCGAAAACTGTGAAATCACAGAATTAAAAAATCAGTTTTTTTTTCCTGTATCGAGGGATCAACAGATAATGCTTGATAAATGTGATAATGTCGCAATAAGCGGTGTGTTGTGGTCTGCGGACGAAATGATTAAGTGGATAGACTTTTTTTTTCTTTTTGAGGTACCGTTTTGCGCTGTGAGGAACCTCGGACGGTTTGCTGACAACGAACCCTCGTGCGTCAGTGCGAGCGCTCGCGGCGCTGCGCAGGCGCTTGTTTACGAAGTTCAACGACCGGACGAATGTTGACGTTATATCCTGGTACTGAACACACAATTTTGGCTTCGTAAATCTCAATCTACCGTCTGAAACATTTTGGTGCCGCGTTTACGATTTTGTTACTCCCGCATCAAAAATTAAGTAAATCGTGAAGCGGTGTTCTTGAAAGTAAAATAGCGAGATTTTATATCAATGTGCCATGATCTTCGTCAGCTCGGCGGCGCGGGCGCTTCATGCGGAAAGAGTTGTTGTTAAATCAAAATATTTCCTATAAATAATAAAAATTTTATATCTGAATTTTATGTGTTTTTATTTTTCATCCTCCAGGCTTGCTACAAATCACACACAGACACACACACACACACACCCTCACACACACCCTTTCTTCTTTCAATTATTTGCATAAAACATCGTTTTATTGACTTGAACACTCGGTCAATGGGGACAAAAACTACCATTTGTTCACTCCTCTAGTCTCAGTAGTAAGGTTGTTTTGTTCGGGACGGGACTACTGAGACTAATTTTGTCTCATTAGTTCGGTTATAACGTCAAACCGAATTGTTGAGACTTGTTCTGTAGTTCGGAGGTAGGTAATGAAAGTTGTGATAATGATGTAAAACACAACTTTCATTGTAAAAAAGTTTTTTAAATATCATAGCAAGATGGTTTCTGCTTATGTATTCTTATATTACGAGCTTGTTATACCGTCAGTTGCAGGTTCAATTGGGGTAATTGACAAAACGCAAAATAAGTTGAGTATACAGTTTTTCTTAGTTTTTTTCTGTTCTTTCGAATGGTATACTTAAAAAATAATGCCCCGTAACTGATTATGTTAGCAGCTAGCATAATCAGTTACGGCATTATTTAGAAGGCCTAACATTTGCATTTTAGCTACCCATTTGCAGAAGTCAAATTGGTGTATTTCTAGCCACGATTAGGTAATTTAAGTGTCTTGACGCACAGGTATTGCTCTTACTAAAAACATAGTTCAAATAAAAAATAAAAATAAACCGGTCAAGGGCGAGTCGGACTCGCGCACCGTACCATCACATATAGCTTCATAAGCTTCATTCGTATAAGTAGGACTTGCCTACATAGTTATGTGCCCAGAAAAAACTACAACTGTGCTTCAACCAAAGCAACCTGCGAGTAGGTAGGAAGGAGGATATTTTGGTTGTGAACCGCGAAATGTTATTAAATTTTCATCGGCGAGGCCTTTATTCGTCAGTTAATTTTAATACTGCGGTGTAGAATATAGCAGTTTTAGGTCAGCGCCATCTATTGACAGAAAAAGAACTAATGTAATTCTTGTTGATTTCTGAAAAAGTGTGCTATTTAGAGACATAGTTTTATTTTTACTGTAATCTTTACATAAGCTTCTATCACATAGAATAATTTCAGATTTTTCTCTATGCAAACTTCGGAGATAAGGGGGGAACGGTATTTTTTTTTTACTCTTTTCATCAAAAGTCGAAAACTATGCGGCCTAAAGAAAAAAGGAAAAATGTTTGAGAATGTGCAAACAGCGCTCTTTCATATGATACCCCACCTGCTCTAGTAGCGGCATTTCGAAATTTTAAGACCAGTTCCTGCAAAAAAAAATAAAAACCTTTTTGTTTCTTTCTTATTTGCAAAATAGTTGGGCAAACGTCATCTAAAACTATTCTAAATTTCAAGTTGATAGCATCAGTAGTTCTTGAGATATTCAGCTGTGACAGACAGACAGACAGACTGGGTCACACCATAAGGGTTCCTTTTTACCATTTTGGTACGGAACCCTAAAAAGTAACGTCGCCACACGACACCAAAATGTCATCAACATTACACATTTAACATTTCACCAGTTATGTTTCGTCAATTGACTCAAATAAAGTTTAAGCTTGGTGTCAGTCAAATGTCCTAGAAATAGTTTTGTTATCGCAGACGAAAGAAGGCAGAACATTTTCAATTACTTCTGGAGTTTAGATACCCAAAGGAAAAAAAATTGGCTTTCACAATGTGCTAACTGAGTACCAATAAAGAGGCCGAAAGTAGAAGTGGTTGAGAATAATAGAAAAATCACATCAAGTACTTATACAAATGAAGGAAGAAAACAAGTGTGTGCCCAAAAAGTATTCTGAAAACCTTAATCATTACTCAGAAATGACTGCAGTATACCTACTCTGAGTTATGTTACGGAAGGGCTATCACAAGAAGAAAAACCTAAAAATACAACCAAATCAAAGTATGATGAGACTGGCATTGCCCGACCTATAGCCCGTCCGAGAGGCCTATGTCCAGCAGTGGACTGCTCTAGGCTGACGATGATGATGATGATGGGGTATAAAAAAATCCTCTTATAATGTGATTGCTGCAGTGGACAAAATTTGGAGTCCTACGAAATGGCTAAGATAATGGAATTGGCACGAAAAAAGATTTCATTGATTGGGATCCAGTGACGCAAGAATGTTTTCCACCTAGCACGAAAAATTTACAAATGTCGAAGATTAGGATTACCACAATATAGAAAAAAGATGTAAAAAATATTCAAACAAAACATTCCATGTTTTCATGGAATGTACTTTCTCATCATAAAAATAAGCAGAAAGTATACAATGCTTGGATTAGTACCTATATCAGAAGTAATGGGGTTTACTGCTTGATTTCGAATGTCATATGCCCGATGGCTAATTCCCCGAAGTCATCGATCGAACATCCGAATTGCCGAAATTGCATAGCATCGATGTACTACAACTTCGAATAGCCATTAGATCGAGCGTCCGTTTCAATGAAAAGCCATTGCAACGATAGTCCTATCCATCGAATGTCTATTGGCTCGACGTGCCAGTAAGTCGAAAGCTATATTCTATATAAAATATTCAAGAAGAGTAAAAATTGTTTAAGTTCCGATTTTGGCCTCGCGCCAAAATAACCTTGAGGCCACGTCCTCCTAACCAAAAGCGATCATTACGCGAATACGCGATTCGCGTACATAGTATGACGCGGCGTAAAGCGTTGAAGTCGCGCGACCGATCGCTTTGGTTAGTACACGGAGTTATGGTCTATTCTGAAAAGTTGGGTATACAGAGAAAAAAATCAGAATATAAGGAGTGTGGGCAATTAAAAAAACAAATGTTTTAGAAAAAAATCTTTATTTATAAATAGTACCCAAATCACATGGTATCACGTCACCACTTCGGCAAAGTTCTCTCTATGAGAAAAAAGATATAACAAAACATTCTAAAATACGTACAAACTATACAAAAAAAAATGCGTTTACCAAATACTTGTGCAGTATTACAGTATCATTTGTAAAGTGCCAAACTAACAGTGGTAATATTGCTAAGAATTACGGCATTATCTTTTAAATTATAGAAAATACACGTGTCTTTTAGGTATGGTATATAAATTCCATATCCTAGGTGACATTGGTGATGTTAAAAATGTCCCTAAAAATATTCTTCCCTATAACATGGATAACATAACATCAAGCCTGTGTTCCCCGAAGGGTTAGGCAGGCCACATTTCACCAGTTATGTTTATGTCCCATGTAATAGGTCTGTTCTTCCCTATAATATTTTTAAATTACTTTTGAACTTTATATTTCAGCACTATAACATTTTTATAAACACTATCCATAATTTTTCAAGCTTTTTTAAATCACTGTCTTGATTTACCTCCAACTAACTCTCTAGCAGTAATATACTGCTAGTACCTATACATGGTCAAATTAAATTAGCTAGCGAAACTTCACATGTGATGGCTATCGATAACTAGTGACGATTAGGTAAAAAAAAAAGATGGTGTGCTTATGATCACACGATGGAAGTGACAACTTACGACTGGAGCCGAGTATACGCTATTCAGCACCGTGTATACGCGATACAGCACGGAATAGATCATTTATCTATTCCGTGTGATACAGCGCCGAGTATACGTGATACAGCGCCGAGTATACGCGATTCAGAAGGGAAAACTTCTGTAGACGCACTTCACGCTCTTTCTAAACAGTGAACGAAACTGAATTGTCAGGGTCGGGTCGCTGACGTTGAAACGGGTATAATCGGCTCCAGTCGGTAGGTGACGCTGGATCGCGTATACTCGGCGCTGAATCGCGTATAATCGGCGCTGAATCTAGTATACTCTGCTCCAGTCGTAAGTTTTCTCGTCTATCGTGTGTTCATAAGCCCCCCCCTCTTTTTTGTTTTAACGTTAATAAGAAATCAATAAACATCACATCTGTGGAGTTCCGCCAGCTAATTAAATTGTAACCTTGTATATTTTACAGAATATTTAAGAAGTAAATTATCACATATTCTGCAATCCCAGAGAGACATAAAAATATAATTATTAGCTATGTACAGACTACCCAACAGAAAGGATTCCATTCACGTTTTTAAAACCAAATTGAAAAATATCTACCAATTTTACCTAACTTTTGGTATTAAGAAAGAATCCTTTATCAAACTAAATATACCACTTAACCGAAAATATAGATTATTTAGTCACAGGTTTTGAACCGGATAGGGGCGATTCACACTCAATAAAATTAAGTTTTAATATTGGCAATACAAATATTAGTTACATAATTATAATGTCCAGGTGATTATTTAGTTTAGATATTTTAGATGCCTGCAGCAGTCATCAGAAATAACATTTTAAGGCCGCGTCCTAACTAAAAGCAATCGTCACGAGAATTCGCGTTCGTAGCGTTCAATTATGTTACTTTTCGTTCGTTGAACCAGAACGCGTTGTCGCGTCGACAGGTCGCTTTTGATTAGGACGCGGGGTAAATATTCCCATAACATAGTTATTTTAATTCCTCACCAGATGTCGTTACTGTAACGAAAAAATAAGACCAAAATATGTCATCATGTCTCGATTTCCTAATCGATGGAAGGTTATATATGCCATCGATTTTAATGTAAATTAAGTCATAAGACTAATATCATAGTTCGTATTAATAAATTATTTGTAACAATTCGCTACTGAATCCGATTTCACACCAGTTTCAGCACAATTACTGTACGTGATATACAGTGGGTGTGTGAATCGACCTTAATTATAAGGCCTTCAATGCACATTTTAATTTTGTATCTCGTTAATTTTCTATCAGACAAATATAACAGATGTTTGATAATTGCTTGTGTAAGTTTTACTATTAATTAGGTACTAAAATTTACTTGAAATGTTCATAAAATTGCCTACACCAAACGGGTAATAATTACCCCAAATGGGTAAAAATTACCCTGAATGGGTAAAATGTACCCTTAATGGGTGAAAATTACCCTAAATCACCATACCTAGGGTAGGTAAATAAATGTGCGAATTACAATTTTTCCAACATTTTAGTCTATTTGGTGACATTAATTGTTCGGCTAAGGATTCTGGGTCATAATTACCCTACTTAAGTTAAAAATAAAATGCAAGAGTCAAGCACCAATCCGCTACCAATGTAGCTTAAACTGAATTTAATTCAATAAAAACTTACGCCAACCCATCTTGAGCAAGCGTGGTGATCAACGCTCAGCAGTAGGATTTATATCTTTATGTAAAAATAAATAAAATTGAAGTGTTTGTTTGTAATGTCAAAATAACAGCATAATTACAACACAAACAAATTTAATTTTTTTTTCTGTATGTCTATGTTTTGGCTAAACTCCGAAACGGCTGGACCGATTTTGACGGGACTCTCTGGCAGATAGGTGATAGTATTACGAGTAACTTAGGCTTACTTTTATTTTAGAAAAAGCCACGCGGGCTATACTGTTGCTCAAAACGGTGAAGCAAAACATGGTGAGGAATCCGGTATGTCCTAGAACCAAAAATTCAAAGACATGTGACATTTACCAACCCACACTGGGCCTGCGTGGTGGATTACAGATTACAGCCTCAGACTACTGCCTCTCACAGAGAGGAGGCCTTAATCCCAGCAGTAGCAATATTGTAGGTTGATTATGTTGTGCCACATATGAACTACGCAACAAAGACCTGACGTCACAAATCCTGCATCGCGCAAGCAGAATTTACCGCGCGACATCAACCGCAAGGCAGTTGCCCAACAGACAACACCCGTCTGGTCGGAGTTTCCTCCTTTTTCTATGGAGGATGACTGAACCCACTGAGCATGAAACTTACAGAAACTTTCTACAATGTTGATAGACCCCCCATATGAACGTTTAAAAAGAAAGATCATTTAACATTACGGCTATTTCCATTTAACATGTATGTTTTGACTTACCAAAATTTTAAAACAGATGTCGCAACAACATTACGTATAAAAGTTGTTTTTTATACTTTGAAGAATCAAACTTTTAAAAACTAACTATAAGTTATGTTAATGATATTAATACAATGTCATTATTACATGCCAACATTGCCGTTAAGTCCATGTAACGTTGCAAATGATAGTTGTTGAAAGTTTTATCTGATCTATATGAGCAACATTGCATCTAATGTTTCTGGCGTTGCCGTTATTTAATCTACATTCGTGTAACCTTGCTACAAGATTGCACCTTTGCATTAGTAGTTTCAGCAATGTTTATGCAACATGCTTAGTGGGAACTTTACACCCTGTTCCTCATACCTCTATACTGGTGACCCCGACGTGATAGCAATGAATAAAAACTTACGAAATCACTTACACAAGCAACTCCAAACAACCAAAATCACATCACACTATACATAAAATGTCCTCAAACTCAAACCACCCAGTTCCTACGTCTTCTTTAACTTTAATCGTAGATATATTAAAGCTAGTGTAATCGCTATCCACGTGAGTGTCATCAGGAAGCCGTAGATAACTGACGTGTCCATGATGGTGGCTCCTTTCTCCATGATATCGCGGAGAGATTTGGAAGGGATTGTAAAGGGAAGGGTGAGGGCTACGATGCGGAGCGTGTATGACATGCCTTCTAAAGGCCAGAGGATACCTGGAAATAGAGGAAATAGGTGTATTATTATTTATTACCAGCAGTCTGTGGGCTTGTGGCGGCATCTAGAACGCCACATGCGAACTACGTATCAAAGACCTGACGTCCCAAATCCTTCATCACGCAATCAGAGTTTAACGCGCGACTAGCATATATAAGGTGTATCTATTCATACAAAAAATCGTTTAAGAGAAACATCTATAGTTTAAATTTAGTTTAGTATTAGTTAAATTTATTTAATTTTTTAAATATTAAACTCAGATTTAAAAAAAAATTGTTTCCATGGCTTCTTTACCACTTATTTGGTTTATCTCTTAAAATGTTTCGTGTTTGAATAGATACACCCTATATACAACATCCCGACATCAACCGTCGGACACAACACCCGCCTGGTCGGAGGATCCTCCCTTTACTATAGAGCAGTGGTTCCCAAAGTCGACTGGACCGCGACCCACATAACAAAAACTTCCAAATTCGGGACTCATCTCTCGGCTGTCATGAAGAAAATAATGGGCGTAACTATATGAATGAAGGATTGTTAAAAAAAAAAAAAAAATACACTCAGTTACAATTGAAAATTTCAATATTCATTAAATACAATGAGTGCAATTTCAATGAGAAGGATGTCATTACAGCTTTAGCATCAACATAAATTTTAGTTACTTTTAATCGCAATGAGTTTGATACATCCAATTTATTTCAGTATTTAGTTTTACATATTAATCATTGCACACAGTATTTTAGACTGACACAATTGTCTTTCAATATTAAAATGCAAACGCGGCAAATGCAATTAAACAATTTTTAGCGGGCTTCCTCAGGGACTTACAATGGGACCAAACGTTTTGGCTCTTTAGAGCATGTTTCGATAGGAGCAGGCATTCTCCGAAGTTATAATGTCTTTTGTCTCTTCTACTATTCTTCACATTTACGTACAAGGAGAGTAACGGTTACAAGAAAAGAACCACGCGACCCACCAGGGGTCCATGGGTCGCGACCCATAGTTTGGGAAACGCTGCTATAGAGGATGAGTGAACTTTACACCCTGTTCCCCATACCTTTATAGAAGCAGTCAACGCATAGCGCGATAGACCACTTTTATTTTAGAAAAAATCACGCAAGCGATTCAGTTGGCATCGTTTTAAATAAAAATAAAAAATCATATTAATTAACTTACCACACAACAAAATCATTGGATAGAAGCTCCCGGTAGCCACAAAGAAGGAAATAGTATGGCTGGGACAGTAGACCGACAGCAGGAAGCCGTAGCACATGCCGCAGATACCTTGCAGGAACAGCAGTAAGCCACAGACCAGCTTGGAGCCTACTGACGGGATGCCGTAGCCGATGAAGGCTAGGGCCATCATCTCCATTGTCTGGAATTGGAGGGAGAAGACAGTTAGCAAAAATGAATATAGGATATTTTTTTATTTTTTTTATCAGTAACACATTTCCATAATTTTTTCAATACTTTTTTTTTGGTTCTACTTGAATCAGCAAAATATGGATACAATCTATTCGTAATAATATCAATGGGCGAGCGCGCAGCTGATAGGTACCTACTACTGCGTTCCGCTTCACTGACCGCGCCACTGGCGCGTAGCGCGACGAGTATCCATTATACCAGTTTTAAAATTAACATCTTTTGTTAACGATAACTATTTTTTTTTGTACTAAGACATATCAAAATAAGAAATAGGTGTATAATAAGACACGTTTAAGTTTAATTTGTCAAAATTTGCGCACTGATTTAAAACTTTTCCTGTACAGTTCACATTTTTCCTTTTTTTTTCCAGAACTCAAGCTCTTGGCCATCATCTTACTTGATGGTAAGTGATGATAAGGCCAAAGGTGGAAGCGAGCTTCACCCGGAATCTTCAACCACACAGAAACTTCTGTGTTTCTGTACTTTTGAAGCAGAAAATTCTGCGTCAAGCATATGCAGTTCTTTTTCGGTGGGAGTTGATTTTTGCATAAAAAAATTTACTTCTCGAATTGAATATAAGCTTCCACTCGGTTCTGGGGCATATCATTCACCCAGTCTCGTTTACGAAGTAGGTACCTATTATTTATTTGTCTATAGTTAGGTTTTAACATTTGAACACTACCAATGCGCAAGACATATAGACAAAGTCATGCGAAAATCTATCTAATTCAACAACCGTTAAAAATGACCTGTCATTAGCTACCTTCAGTTATAATAACCGGCACGAGTCGTGAGCACAGATGGGCAGTAGTGGGGGCAAGCTCGCGCATGTACACTTTCGGCTAAATAAAAATGACACGCGAGAGTCCAATAGACGACGAGTATCGACTGACGAACCAATCGCATGCAGCTCGGCGCCCCCCGGCTTCTTCATTCCGCCAAAGAGACCTAAAAATTTACTATCAGTTTGTGCTCACGACTCATGCCGGTTACTATACACATCTAATAGAACAGTAAACCAACCTGCAACATAATGACAGTAGACTGCAAGGTGATGTGCACGTTCAGCATCTCCTTGGGCTTCACTCCTGCGACGGCCGAGCGCTCCCACACGCCCTCCAGCCGGTCCGAGATCATCAGCGTCGACGTCACGATGGCCGACAGGAAGAAGATGACGCTGGGACACGGTTTGTGAGATATTAAGATGGGTTAGGTTCAAGATATGATGTAGGAACAAGGCGTTTTAGGCTTAGGCCTCATTAGTGCGTTGCGTTGCGTCGTTTTCCATATATTTTAAATGACATGCCACATTAAAGCTTTGTGTCGTCGCACGCTTTCAACGGATCGACGGACAAGAGACAAAACGGGGGGAGGAGGATGTGCTGCGTTGTCGGCAGTGTTGCCACCTTGGTTTTTGAAAAGGGGCAGTCGGATAAGCTAGAAAGAGCTAGATTTAGCAAATTTTGCCATCAAAAGAAGTTCTAGAAATGGCTAAAAACATATATACAAATGCAAACATATATACATTGTTTATTTGAAACGTATTTGTTGTGGACTCCTACTCCATTAACGCAAATAAGGGACTAACAGCGACATCTCGAGGCAAGAAATGGTACCATACGCTTAACGCGCGACTGTGATTGGTCTTAATTTAAAATATTGTTCCCATACCCCTCTCCTTGAATATTGTAAAAGATCAAGATGGCGAATATACAGAATTTGTTCGTTAAAGCTAACGCATCGTTTTTATTTAAAATCCTTAACACAATCAAAAACACAAGTTTTCACCAAACCTGACCGCTGCTGCTACATATTAATTTCAGAAAGTGCAACATCTAATTATAATTAAGTTATTAAATTGTTAAAAATCAGAGTCTTCATTGGAATCTTCCAAAATCATATCAGAATCTGTCGTAGCAGAAGTTGATGGCTGATTGACATCTGTGTTCTTAGCCAATTTGAACGAGTATTTCAAATTACTCCCAAACTTTATTATTATTTCAGTTGGCACCTTGTGGGAACAGCAAGACTCTTTCAATCGTTTCAAACCCCATCGTATATGTAGTATGGAGGTCATTGTTTTTAACTCCATTTTATTATTGTTTTTCGTATTGTTTGAAAAGGGCTAGATTGCTCTTTTCGGGCTAAAGCATGGAAAAACGAGTTTACCTACAGTAAAAAGTGCTAGATCTAGCCCGAAATGGGCTAAGGTGGCAACACTGGCTGTCGGAGCTCCGCGTCCGGTGCGACGACGGACAGTGTTCCACTGCTAGAGGGGCGAACTAGACGTGCGTATACACGACATTCACACGATATATACGACATTCTTGCGTTGCGACGAGGCACGACGTCAGGTGTGGCATATAATGCGTTGATCCGTTGCGACGTCATAACGCAACGCACTAATGAGGGCTCAGCCTTACAGAAGAGACTACAGTTCGGCCGTCGAGAAAATGCGTTCTTGACACCTGTCAGTTTCATACTAACGATTGTTTTTTGCTAATTTGATCCTTGAAATTGTCAAGTTGTCAGGAACGCATTCTCTCGACGTCCGGACTATAGTAGGTAGCACAAGAAAAAAAGTGAAGAATGCTGTCCTAAAGCGTCTTTTATAACCTTCCATTTCAGAGTGGGAACCCCCTTTAGGTAACTATTGTGAGAAACAAAAAGATTAATGAATATGGAGGAAGCTTCCAAGTTTATTCTGAAAGCTGTAAATTCTGATTAATAATTACATTAATTATCCTAATAATTAATGTACCATCGCGGTCTCGGATAACGAACTACCGTAAGGACTATTCCTGCTTGCAGCGCTCGACCGCTATACGCTTACGTAGACGCTCGTCAACCAATAGCATCGCAGCCTTGTTTTTGTAAACGAAAAAAAAAAAAGAACGTATCAAAACCAACCGAGGTGGTCAAACATCTGTGATCACTAAAAAGAGCCTGAGAAATTTATTTAAACAAAAGTTTTGTTATCTGACGTCGCAAGTAGGAGCGGTAAACAGATGTGGACGGGATTTTGTTTTCAAGGTGGTTAGATTTTCTAGACCGTGATAGTACCTAATAATGTACCTATCTTTTATAGCCAACAATATTTAGTACTTACGTGATGAGGATCCCTGGCGCCATGAAGCTGACGACTTGTGGTTCACTCTTACCGAACACCGGCTTCTCAAAGTGAACTGGAATCTAACGCACACAACAAACCATTAGTTTTTGTTAAGAGGGCATACAACGGTCCACTAGCGCCACTCCTTTAAAAAAACATTATCTCGTGACTGCGAAGGAATTATAATAAACGGCTCAATCAGTTGCCTCGGTAAGTATGTCTAGAATTTTCTAATAAATAATAATAATCGTTTATTTATAAAAAGGGCACATTTACAATAAGTTCCTTATGAGTCTATACAACCTCAGCGCCACCTCACTCTGTATCTCGCTCGTACACTATTGCTACCGGTCACGCGAGCAAGCGAGACAGGGCGGCAGTGAAAAGGCTCCAAGGCGCCGATAGTTTAGGTAATTTCGTTTTACGGTGAAAATAAAGGTCATTTAAAAAAGTAAATAACATAAGACCTGCTTTATAGTTAGTTCAGTTAATAGGCAAAGTTTCATTATCTAATTTGAAGTATTTTTTGAATACCAGCGGTTTATTGTTCGGTTCGGAGGTAACTTTGCAATATTTTTCTATCGAGAACATTTTATGGAATCGTGTTTTCGGCTAACATAATACTTAACATTAATCCTCAACTTTACCATATATTTATTTCAAAATTAATGCTGCAGTATTTTCGACATAACGGAGGATCATGCTAAGCCATTTGAGGTAGTATAGGCCTTTAACAATTACAATAGAACACAATTGCTTATTTGCCTGAACTAGGTTGAACCTGTGCTTCAGGCAAGAAAGTGCATAAATACCTACTTAAATAATACCTAAAAAAAAAAAAAGATAAGAAAAGCGGCCACATTCCACTAGATCGTATTTTGTTGCTTCGTGTGTCAATATAAAATTTTATAAAAGGTATTAGAAAATTCTAGACACATTTACCGATAGGTACCTATAGTTGATTGAGCCGATTTTCATAATTCCTTCTCAGTCACGAGATAATATTTTTTTTTTTAAAGGTTTGGCGTTAGTGGCCCCGAGACAGCCCTCTTAAGTAATACGAGTTGGACGGTACGGTTGTCGCAGTGGTTAAGCGATTGACTGCTGCGCTGCTTGTCGTGGGTTCAATTCCCGCACGGAACAAACATTTGTATGACCTACGATTAATTGTTCCGGGTCTGGCTGTTTGTGTATGTGAATTTGAATGTTTGTTAATGCACATAATACAGCAGAAATTCCTAGTGTGGGGAAACGTTTAAAAAGAAAAACAATAATACAGTAATAATATTTATTATGAACTAGCTTTTGCCCGCGGCTTCGCCCGGGTGGAGGTCGAAAAATATATATCGCACCTTTGGGAACAAAGCGTCACTTCTGTAAAGTTGGAAAACATGCAGAAGTGACCCTTTGTTCCCAAAGGTGCGATATAATTTTTACTTGAATACAACAGCGTTGCGTTAGCTTCTAACCATAAGCCTAGATAGTAAATTTAGTTGTTTTTCTTGTAAAATTAAGGACTTTTCAACTTCATTCCCCTTTTTAACCCTTAGGAGGTGGAATTATCAAAAAGACTGAGACACATATAAATTACTTAATTTTCAATCGTTAGCCTAAACACAAAATTTGAAGATCCTAACTTCAAAACTGACGGACTTTCATATAAACTTTCATCCCCTATTTTACCCCTTTAGGGGTGGAATTCCCAAAAATCCTTCCTTAGTGGATACTTACTCCTCACAAAGAACACACCCTCCAAGTTTCATGTCTCTAAGACCAGCGGTCTGGGCTGTGCGTTGATATATCAGTCAGTCAGTTAGGACTTTGAATTTTATATATATAGATAAGATAGTGATTGTCATACCTGTACTAAGTTTTCAGGTCTCCCACATCCTATCATGGCTCGTCTCGTGAAGCTCTCATACGCTTTGTGGAGCTGAGTCTTCATAAAGTTCGAGATCTGATGATCTGGAAGGAACGAAGAATTATTAATATGACGCTGGTCAATGGTAGCTCTATAGTACTTTCTAATTAAATTACTTTAAAAAAATTCTCAGTACTGTTATAGAGGTATGAGGAACAGGGTGTAAAGTTCACTAATACTCTATGGAAAAGGGAGGATCCTCCGACCAAACGGGCCAACGGTTGATGTCGAGATGTTGTATATGCTAGTCGCGCGGAAAATTCTGCTTGCGCGATGCAGGATTTGTGACGTCAGGTCTTTGATGCGTAGTTCGCATGTGGCGTTGTTGATGCCGCCACACTATTTATTTAGTTACCTATTTATGTACCAATCTTTGAACCTGACTAGGTTTCTGTACGTCTTTTTCGCGTGCCCACTGAAAATCAGCGCTGTGCTGTGGGTCTCTCATAGCACAGCATAATGCTGAGTGGAAGCCTTCAAGACATGTCATGACGTGCTGATGCCGACTATTTCGGTTTGGTATAAGTAGATTCATTTTGTTTTATTTTTCTGATTATTCAAGTTAATTATGTTTTTGTATTCAGGTGTTTCTGAGACAAATAAACAAATTTTTCTTTCTTTCTTTTCTTTCTAAGGTTGGTAGTGGATGACGCTGTCATCCACCTTGCCATCCTTCGCGCATTCGATAAAGCATCTAAAGTTAGGTGGATGTTGTTTCAGTTCACTCACTAGTCATATCCAGCCAAACGCTGACACTGCTGTCATCCACGATGTCGTCATCCACATCGCCATCCGCTACACGTTTTCCTAACGCTGTACTGAAGTTTTTCGAGAAGTGTAGCGCTCCGTACAGCTTGCCTGTCGAGACCGCTTGTTTCGCTTCTTCTGATGTGTTGAATGGCGTCTGAAAATGTAAAAAAAAGTATAAATATAATTTAAACAGTTATTTTTGAATCATGAAGGCACTTTTTTAGGAGGAGCTCGTGGCTAAGTAATAACAGCCGCACGGGTCGATCCGTCAGGTTAAGCTACGCTTGCCGGGTCGGTCCGTGGATGGGTAAACATATTTACATACCGACACTCTTCCGTGCCTCGGAAAGCACGTTAAGCCGTTGGTCCCGGCTGTCATTCATGGATCTTTGACAGTCGTTACGGGTCGTCAGAAGCCCAAAAGTCTGACAGCCAGTCTTACTAAGGGGTATCGTGTTACCCAGTTACTGGATTGTGGAGGTAAGATAGGCAGTCGCTCCATGTAAAATACCGGTATTCAGCTGCATCCGGTTAGACTGAAAGCCGACCCCAACATGGTTGGGAAAAGGCTGGGCAGATTGATTGAAGGCCCTTTTTTAAGATTTCGGAAATAATATACGAACTTTATGGTATAATATCACAATTTTTGAGTGGCAACTAATTTTTTATGGGATCTGTTGGAATTTTGTAGCAGAATTTCAAGAGTTGACAAAATCTAAATGCATCAGAGAGAGAGATGTATTTGATTTGATTCTATTTATTTATTTAATTAGGGACAATAAACAGTTACAATATGTGATGGAACAAAGAAAAGATAATACCGGTATTAACAATATTGGAGCCCACTACATTATCCGCATATTAACAAAAGAAAATATTGATAATGAGTGCCACTAGATAGGTCACATCACATCAATAATAATATCCATACTAATATTATAAATGTGAAAGTAATTCTCTCTGTCTTTCTGTCTGTCTGTCTGTCTGTATGTTACGTTTTCACGCCTAAACCGCTGAACCGATCGGCATGAAATTTGGCAGAGATGTAGCTTAGGATATGGAGAAGGACATAGGCTACTTTTTACGCGATAACCGACATCCACGCGGGCGGAGCCGCGGGCAAAAGCTATTTAGTAATAATGCACCAACCTGACAATGATCTAAAAATTTCAAAAAACGTAAGAAAATTTGAATTTCGCGGACTACCTCTACGCATCCACCTTAAGAATTCAAGCTTAAGAGTTCGTTTGCCTATTAAAGAAGATCTACTAAAGCTTATTGCCAATCCTTCTACTCAAGCGGCCTGTGGGTGAGATATACGCAGCGAGCCTACAGAGCCCTGCGCACGCAGTACAATAAGGGTCAGCTCACACTGAGACGCGACGCGACGCGACGATATTGGAAGAGGCCAGTGAGCGCGCGCCGCCGCGAGACGCATCGCAACGTCGCGAGGCGCATAGTAAAATCGTTGGCAACACGTCGCGTCGCGTCGCGTCTCGGTGTGAGCTGACCCTAATGCGTTCAGAAGGTGGTTGGGTCTGCCTTGGGTTTGCGGAGGCGCGCACAGATGCTTTTCAGGCCATCATGCGCAATAAAGCAGCTTCCCTGCTAGCCCGTATACGGGGTAGCAACGACGGCATTCTGAACGCATTAGCTGTACGTTTTGACTGTCCCTTTCAAAACCAGTGGTGGATTAAGACTACTTGATGCCCTAAGCAACCCACACCTGTGGGCCCCCCTATCCGTATGTCCACTAGAATCGGTCTTTAAACCTTTACCGCCTAAAACATTAGTTTTAAATAAGATAATGAGATGTAACGTGCCTTAGAAGTGGAGTAAAGGTGCGACAACAATAAAAACCATAGCATAATTATTTATTTATTGAAATGCGCCTTGCGGCTTTTTCGGGCATTGAATTCACGCAAGATAGTATTAACGTCTAACGTTTTTAACATATCGGACTCTATGTATAATATCGATAAATTATCGAGCCTTTCTTGTATCATCTTTGTCCTTTTTTCATATTTTAATATTTTTAATTTTGAAAAAGAACGTTCCGCTGAGCAATTTGTAATCGTAAGCGATAAAAATATACGCAGGGCTGTTTCCACATTAGAAAGAAAAAAAAGAAAAAGTATTTATTGTGACTCGCACAGGAAGATCACAAACTAATAAACACAATCACAAAAGTATAAAAAATAAATAAAAAGAGAGTCCTGTACGAGGCCAAAAGGCTCCTATCTCAGCATGATGCTGCGACATTTACAATAAAAGCTGCATTAGGGAAAGCTGATTCAATTTTACTACCATGTATTATTTTATACAATTGTGCGTGAGTTTGTGCTTCTTCTGGTGCCCCCCCAGACGTGATGCCCTAGGCAATTGCTTAATTTGATTAAGGGTTAATCCGTCACTGCCAGTGGGTCAAGTCTTGTGTAGGTGTGGCGAGTCATGCCAAGTAAATTTGTACCTCGGTAAATGTGTATTAGGTTTAGGTTTAGGTTAAGTTTTCTATGGGTCTATGCCACCCGAAATAAAGTTTTATATATATATATATACCTGGAACAGCATCTTTTTCTCCATTTCCTCTAGGAACCAGCAGCTCAGCATGTAAAAGTCGCAGGTTTCGTCTTCGTTGAGCGTCGTTGTTACTAGGCTTGTGTTACTGCATATGTCTAGTCCAACTGGAAATAATGTAAGACAACTGTTATGACCAATGTTGGTAGGTTCATGACTAATTCATCATTTCAGCCGAAAGACGTCCACTGCTGGACATAGGCCTCCCCCAAGCCACTTCGACCGGTTCTGTGCTTCCCGCATCCAGCGGATTCCTGCGGCTTTCACAAGGTCATCGGTCCACCTTGTGGGAGGCCTTCTAACGCTACGTCTTCCGGTACGCGGTCGCCACTTCAGAACCTGTCGGCCCTATCAGCCGT
The DNA here is from genome assembly GCA_947523025.1 of Dryobota labecula. Taxonomy (NCBI): domain Eukaryota; kingdom Metazoa; phylum Arthropoda; class Insecta; order Lepidoptera; family Noctuidae; genus Dryobota; species Dryobota labecula. The sequence continues at coordinate 5,929,494 of OX383305.1, read as the reverse complement.
CTGTTCTGCGAGCAATATACCCTGCCCATTGCCACTTAAGTTTGGCAATTCTTCGAGCTATATCGGTTATGGTGCTTCTTATTCTTTCTTTACCTTGGTTCTCATGAATTTTGAGGCCAATTCTAACTATAGGAGTGCTATTGCCGTCACAAGGTCATCGGTCCACCATGTGGGAGGCCTTCCAACGCTACGTCTTCCGCTGAACAATTATTATAAACTGCCACTGCCACTGTGACATAGTGGATTTAGTGGTATGAAATAAATAAGGCAGATACCACTTATTATCACGTTTATTATTTAGCACAGGTTCAGGGTGTAGATTCTTATCTTAAGAGTTCTTTCACTGAAGAGAAATTAGAAGGGAGAAGTACTGTCCTGGGCTGGACCATCCGGCTAGCACCGCAGTGGCAGTTAAGCAGGTAGCAAACGCAGGCAAGGTCGAGACGGCCCTCGAGGCTCAGGTAGTAATAGGTGCGGTAAGGTGCTTTGAGACCAAAGACATCATCGAAGAGATAGGGCGCTAATGGTGGGTTTGAAGATTATCTACGGAAAAGTATGTCTACCGTAGACCAACCATCAGCCTGGACGAAAACACCCAGGAATATGAGCTGAAGTACTAAATACAACTAAGGTGGTGGGGCTTTTGGCAAGTTGTCCGATGTGCTCAAGAGCAACAAACCACTGAATCTTAGGAGTCGCAGTTTATAACAATGTGTCCTTCTCCGTCATGGTGTATGGGACTGAAAGATAGTCTCTCACCTAAGTGAGAAACTATCTAAAAAAAACCCCTACTTTGCCCTTTCGTTGAGTTTGGTGTTTGCCTCGAAAGGACAATGATGGCAATTTCTCTTCGATCATAACAGAAATACAGACATCCTAAGAAGAAGGAAGCTAACCGACATCGCTCTGGTAGCGCGGAAGACTACCGACTAGCCCGAGAAACTAGCTCGTTTCGATTTTTTTGTTACAATTTGTTTTTGTTAAAAAAATCCGGATTCGACTTCTAAATCCGGATTTGGAAGTCTAGTAAAAATTTGCAAATATTCGGAGTTTTCGGGTTACGGATTACCCGGATTGCATTCCCTAACTGGCAGCCCCTAATTTTAATTAGGTTTTTGCTTAGCCATATACCTACTGTAAGGAAGACGCCTGTGTCTGTAACACAGTTTATACTAGCACAAGACAGAGACATTCACTCTGTCTCAAATAATGCATAGCGTTGTGCTTCATATAAAGGCGTTTTATTTATTTTTTGTTTGATTGAGATGGACAAATTGTATTTGAAATTTTTGAAAAATAAAGATTTATAATATTATTATTATTATTATATACACCGTGGAAGTCAGATTATTTATTTTTTATTTTTATTTTACTATGGGTTTGCTCTTGACTTTGGTCTAGGTCTGCGTGACAGAGACAAAGTCTACAATGGAGTGAGCTTACCCAGAAGAAGCCTGTTCACTCTCACTTTGAATACATTAGGGTTGTATGCGTTCGGAAACACAAACGCAGGCAGAGAGTTCCACTCCTTTGCTGTGCGCATTATAAGATATAACTTAGATTAAGATATAACTTACATGGTGAGAAAGCCGCCTCTTCATTGACCACACCGATGTGTAGATCCCGCGGGTCATGACCCACTGCTGCAAAGAACGCCACCACTTGGATGATGGGGAACAGGATTGAGAAGATTAAACCACTGAAAAAGAACATATTTTACAATATTAGCGGCATTTTAAAGGTAAACAACCTTAATGTAAAGGCTTTAATATCTCTAAAATCATTTAAAATTGTGATATGATGTTTAATTATCAAAAGGCACCGCGCTCGTGCCGCCACCGTCACCGCGTCCGGGCGGGTCATTCATAGAATAAGTAAATGTTTTTTTTTTTCAAAATGGCTCAAGTAATTTTAAAATTATAATAATTATGTTAAAATAAAAGCAATTAGATTTTAAAAAAAAAGCTGCTATGACTTTCTTACCACCTATTAGATGTTTCAGTTAAAAATTTTCGTGTATGAATGTCTTTATCCCAAATGAATTTAGGGGCGTTTTTACCGGAAGAAGTTAATTTATTAAGAGGTGTTGCAATTGTGTTGAAATTGGGAATAAATCGACGAAACCAGCTACAAGTTCCAATAAATTTCCATAGGTACCTTATCAAATCAAATCAAATCATTTTTATTTCAGGAATACACCCATATAAAATTTACATCAGATTACAATGTTATTAAATTATTATTATTATTATTCACTAATTTCAAGAAAAATAGCAATTAGCAATTTACAGTTTGCGTTATTTTAGCTGGAATATTAATTGCCATATACGAAGTTGTGGTTTACCTCCTATACCTTATACCGTGGCATTTTAGTCGTCTTACAAAGACAGCCCACTTCATGTATCTAATGACTACTAATCACTCAGGTAAAAAAAAAATTTTTTTTGAACATTCGTTTTTTTTGTTTAATTTTATTTTTATTAATTATGACGCATGAAATAGTTTCAAACACCCAGTGCAGTCCGAGTGCAGTCCTTGTGCTGTTACGAGTGCAGTCCGAGCCTTGTGTTACAAGGGCGCCGGAATGAAGCGGCGACATCTTTATCAGAGTTCATTCACCCTAACGCAAAAATGTGTTTCTTACTATTGCAACTTAAACTTAATCTAAATCCATTCTGCGGCGCCCTTGTATCACAATGCTCGGACTGCACTCGTAACAGGGTGTTTTAAACTATGTCATGCGTTATAATTAATAAAAAATGTAATGTTGTATTTTTTTTTTACATGAATGATTTGTAGTCATTGGATACATGAAGTGGGCTGTCTTTGTAAGACGACTAAAATGCCACGGTGTATAGAGTTGTTAATTAATACTCTTTCAACATAATGAATTTATTTTAAAAATGGGAGGAGTGCTGCTAACACGAAGTTTGCCGAGGGTCATTAAGAAAATAGTTGTACCGTAATTGTGTAGCCTCTGTTGGCGATTCAAGAAAGAAAGAAATAAGTTATTTGATTTCTGAATGAATTACTCACCCTGGATGCCTCGAGAACTGCTGTATACTCTTGATGAAGACTGCCTTATACCTCGACTTTGTTAATCTCTTGCTGTCCTTTGGCCTTTTTTCTTTTTTAGTGAGCACCTGAAACATGATATTTAAGATGTTTTATGAGAGCGGGCTCAGATTCAGTGAAGGAAATCCCTGGCTGAATGTTGTTCAGTACATATCTATGTAAGTAAGGCGATAACAGTATAATATATAAGGGATGGTATTTAAAAGTACTTCAATTTATTCCCATTTCATTTACCTAATTTTGCCTGTGTTCCACCAAATATACTGAATGTGCACCAAAATACCTAACCTAACCTTTTTTTTTTTTTTTTTTTTTTTTTTTTTTTTTTTTTTTTTTACGCTGAGAAATGCATTACGCATGCCCGCTCGTCGGGGGACGAGACGGGGTATGTGGGACTCCCTGCCAAAATGGCAGAATACCCACTAAAACTCAGCGAAGTTCCCTCATCGCCTTGATGGGAGGGTCATGGGAAACCGGCACAGCCTTTACGTCCACAACCCTCCCGGCGCATGCCCGCCTAGCTGGCGGGCCCCGCATGCCCCTCAGCCTGGGGGCGATATGGGAATGACCGGGAACACCTGGCCATTCCCGTCCGACACTGGTAGAGGCCTGTGCAATACAGGCAAGGGTGCCCCCGCACCCGTTGCCTGCTGGCCTCCACCTGGGACCTCGCGCCAGACGATCTCGCGTCCAGGCGCCCCTGGTCCCCCCGCAACGGGTCAGGTTAGTGGCCCCGCCGCCTACCACTTTTCGGCCGCAGAGGATAGGGAGAGCGGCCAACGCAATACCGACACTCCTCTTCCTCTGCGGCCCCACCGCGTCCGCCATTCAACGGTGGCGACCCCGTCAAGGCCGCGGAAGGTAGGGAGAACGGCTCACCGCAATACCGGCACTCCTCTCCCGCCGCGGCCTCCCACACTCAGCCGCGATGCCGCCCATTCGACATCGCGGCCCGCCTCAGTTGCGATGTCGCCAAAGCGGCACCGCAACCTACGGCCGCTACGTCGTCGGCTTAGCCGCAAAAGCCCTGACGAGCGGCCCCCTCCTCGGGTTCCTCTTAGCTTCACCGTGGCCCTCCAAGCCACGGCTACTGAGCCCCCCCGCCTCGACAATGCGGGAACCCACCGGGGGGGACCGGGGGGGACCTAACCTAACCTAACCTAACCTTTAATATTTGGTGCACGATCAGTATTTTTCGGGGAAGAATAAGATTTTTGGTGAACACAAAAATATTATCCATATATAAGTAGTGGCTATGTACGTAAGGTGGTTCATTGTTATGAAAAAGAGCGCCTCTCGCCATCAAACGTTTAAGTTTGGCGAGTTTAGAATTAAGTAACATCTCTGTATTATATTTATTTATTTTTTATTTTACGATGGGTTTGCTCTTGACTCTAGTCTAGGTCAGAGGTGACAGAGACAAAGTCGACGATGGAGGGAGCTTACCCAGAAGAAGCCTGTTCACTCTCACTTTGAATAGATTAGGGTTGTATGCGTTCGGAAACACAGACGCAGGCAGAGAGTTCCACTCCTTTGCTGTGCGCATTTTAAAAGACGTTATAATTTCTTTGTTATAACTAATAATAATGCTGAAGAGTAATTTTTTTTTTTGTTGGATAGCGTAATAACTGAAATTTCTCATATTTAGAAAGTACGCTTGAATTTACCTAATCAGAGGGATGAAAACAGTACTTTTTCATAATAATCATTTAATCATAATCATTTTTTATTTGTGTAACATAGGTAGTGGATACAGTTCTTAAATTAGTTAGAGTAATGTTTTTTTTTTTTTTTAAACGTTGCCCCACACTAGGAATTTCTCCTGTATCGTGGGTGCGTTTACAAACATTTAAACTCACATACACAAACAGCCAGACCCGGAACAACTACTTGTAGATCATACAAATATTTGTTCCGTGCGGGAATCGAACCCGCGACACGCAACGTAATCGCTTAACCACTGCGCCAACCGTGCCTTTACATTAGTGCAATTAGTTCGTTCTTTCGTCCCTGGGAAACGATTTTCTCAGCTTTCAAAAAGGTGTATGCCCGCTGTCCCCATTAATGTTATGCATATTAAAGTTCACATAAAATGGCAAAAAAAAGTTCCATTTTCTTTTAAGTACTGATTTTTTAATTATCATTTCTAAAATCAGTACTTAAAAGAAAATGGAACCTTTAGTTTCGCCATTTTCTGTGAATTACCATTAATGGGGACACGGGCGGTGGGACCAGCGGGTTTTTTTTTTTAAAGAGTATTCCCACTTTAAAAAAAAATAAAAAAAACTATGATAAGCCATCTAGCAACTTTTTATACACAATGTTAAATCGTGGAGTATAATTGTAATGAAAAAATATTAGCAATTTTGTAACACTCTTATTTCATTTACATAGATTTGAGCTAAATATTTACCATCATCAAGGATAAAAAATACTGGCTGGTAGAATACCAAAGAAAAAGAAACATAAAAAAGGCAGTAAAGCAGTAATAATTATTTACGTATACAGATATTTGTATAAAATGAGTTCATCAGATTCACATAAATGTATTTTGTTTAACTCATCAAGTTTTTATTTACTTTTCTCATAATCGAAATGAAAAGCAGTGTTTACCTCATAATCGAAATGAAAAGCAGTGTTTACCTCAAAATGAGTTCATCAGATTCACATAAATGTATTTTGTTTAACTCATCAAGTTTTTATTTACTTTTCTCATAATCGAAATGAAAAGCAGTGTTTACCTCGGGTGAAAGAACCTATTTAGGCACTCGAACTATTGGTGCCTAAATCCCTGGCTGGAGGCATTAAGTTTCGATAGGAGCTTAAGGCAACCACAGGAAAGTCCGGTTAAAGAGTCGGAACCTTAGTGGTTACACTCTGAGATGCCCAAGATAAAAAAAAAAAAATTAAAAAAAAGGTGCCTAAATAAGTCCCTTTCATCCCTTGTTTAACAATCTACTATTGGCATTAGATAGCCCAATTCTTGAGAAAGGCTATAGAATAGGAGCCGAGCAAAAATTAAAAAGGTTAGAAAGAAGTTAGAATGAGTTTTATATTTTGGAAGACTTCGGATAATTTATATTTTTATCTTTTTGTTTTTATCTTGTTGTTGTGTTGTTTTGTTCTTCTTGTGTATGTAGGTAACTCATTTTTTACCATAATTTGGGTTGAGACCTTTCAGCTAAACTACGTCCAATTGCACAAATGTTTGCCAGACAACGTCATTTGAGCGCGTAAAGATTCTTGTAGCAGTGTAGAATTACAGACACAAGAGGGAAATAAAGTTATTAAGCTACAGTTTATTGGCAACTGAATTTAATGGACTTGTGGCGGCATCTACAACGCCACATGCGAACTACGAAACAAATACCTGACGTCACACAAATCCTGTATCGCGCAATCAGAGTTTACCGCGAGACTAGCATATAAACAACATCTCGACATCAACCGTCGGGCAGTAGCCCACCAGACACAATACCCGTCTGGTCGGAGGATCCTCACTTTTCTATGGAGTGAAGTGAACTTTACACACTGTTCCTCATATCTCTATAGACTTTAAACACGTTATTATAATAAGTGGTACTCACATCAGTGCTAGTGGTGATGGTGGGGAAGTCATCTCGCGAGTGGTAGCGGCTGTCCACACCGTTACAGATGCTGCCGTCTGGGATCACGTCCGGGGAGACAGTCAGTGCTGTAATTGTAATGAATGACAAATAAGGTCCCGAATAACGTCTTCTGGGCAATGAATGATTTACATTTATGGATACTGGACCCACACTTCGTAAAGTAAATCCATAAAATAATTTCGTTAGTATGGTCTTTTTTTTCTTCGTGTCGATGGTGACATTCTTATTATTAGCTCCACTTTGTATAATCGAGTAAATAAATAGCTCAATATATATCCACTGACCTTGCGAGAATGTCGACGGATCACGGATAAATGGCTTCATACACTTACATATGATGAATTAGAAACATATGTAAAAATTAAACTCCCTTTCCAATTGCCCTTTATATGTATAACATGCGCAAACACATACCCCCCTGTACAAACTGACAGTTCTCCCCCACGCACCCGCACACTTACCCTCAAATACACTCCATGCACAAAACTACACAATCCTTCCATACAAATATTCCTTAACTTTTTTGGAAAGAGTTCGTTATATCATTGAGACCAGATCATCAAAATACTAACTGCAAAAACGGGTGGATAGCTTAGGAGGGTAATAACTATCATGGTTTTTAAAGTTTGTTTCTTTTAAAACCTTTATATACGGGCTTTTATAAACGGAAGAAGTGTAGATATACTTACTAGATCGCCGCCTCGGCGTCTCATGCTGCCTCATCGCCAGCTTCAAGAACGCTTCCTCAAGCGTGTCACAGTCGAACTTCCTTAGAAGATCATCTGGAGAATCCTCGGCTAAGAGTTGACCGTCGCGGAGAAGACCAATCTTTTAGGAAAAGATTTAATAAGTATTTGTGGGAAAAGATTACTAATCAACAAGATATATTTAGATAAGTAGGTAACTTTTATGCACTACGTCAAAGTGTGGAATAGAAATGTTCGGAGGAAGACTAGTGCATCATATATGCACATATATCTACATGCTGTCGATCCTAAATAAATTGGGATAGTAGCAAAAGAATGAAAACATCCAGAGGAGCATGTCCTCCCTAGTAGCATTTTCCGTTGGCATTTAGTTGGGCCAACTTCAGAGGTATGTGGCCCAACCAAACGCCAACAAAAATGCTACTAGGGCTAGAACCAAAAAATTCGAAGACGAGACATTTACCAACTCGCACTGGGCCCGCGTGGTGGATTATGGCTAAAGGCTTCTCCTACAAACAGGCGCGACACGCAACGCGACACAAAGACACCACGTGCCGCGCGACGAGCGGTCTCTTTGTGTCGCGTCACGTGTCGCGCCTGTTTGTAGGAGCCTTTACTCCCTGTCACAGAGAGGAGGCCTGGGTCCCAGCTGTGGAAACATTAAATAGGCAGATTATGCTAAAACATCTAGATGGAATACATTAAACGTAATTTTTTTTTTTAAGTTTATTAGTAGATAGCTAATAGATATACATTTAATTTGTAGCCAAGCTGTTCCATCAACAATGTCATGTTGAAACCATTGCAAACAATAAAACTTCCACGACAGAAAACTTTTCAAGGCTGTTCAAGCAATTATGTTAAATAACAGCTCATTATTAACGCACTGTTACAATAGGTGGATGTAATGCAATCATTGTTTTTAATTGTTGCTTACGCATTTTATTACATTTCGTGATGGATAGGATTAGATTTTAATTAACTAACAATTCCAGGTTTCTGAAAGTCTGATCAACACAAAAATCAATTAATGATCTCTCTTCTTCTCAATCGCTCTCTCACTGCTGATAATTGTGACTCCGTTTCAAATTGTTAACGGTCTTTCTCCATCTGTTACGATCTTGGCCTGGTGGAGTGCGGCACTGATAGCATAGGAGGCCTCCAGTTGCTCAGATATTTGATTCAACCACCGTTTTGGGCTTCGACGTCTAGGTCTTTTGCCCTCTACCACCATCTGTTACCATTAGGTAACAGGGAAGGTAGAGGGCAAAAGACGTCTAATGACGTTCCATGTTGTTGGTACCTCTGCGGGCAATGTGGCCGAAGTATCTCACGACACTTTGCAGGCCGGTTGAAGAAAGTTTTTGTGCTAATAATGATGATAATTCTAGATTTTCTCACGATTTATTAATATTTTAATCATATCATCATTATCATCATTTGATAAATGGGCCTGATCTTGATCACAATCCTGGTTTATTTATTTATTTCGTCCACAATTTTTTTTTATATACCAATAAATTTTGTGTCATTCTCATTACATACAAAACATTAAAAAATAACAATATAAGTAATAATATAAGTACTAGTATGTATGCCTATTATAGGTGTACACAGCATTCACCACAAAACAACATCTTAATTAACTAAAAATAATAATAATCCTAACTAATATTATAAATGCGAAAGTAAGTTTGTTTGTTTGTTACCTTTTCACGCCTAAACTACTGAACCGTTCATTCTGAAATTTTGCATATACGTTGTCAGGTGTACAGAAACGGACATAGGGTACTTTTCATCCCGAAAAAAAATCTGTTCCCAAGAAAAACAACAATAACGTTCTTATGATAATAGATGGCGCCACGTGTCTTTCGAATCATGATTGAATTATATTAGAAGGACATAGGCTACATTTCATCCTGGATTGCAGACGAAGTCGCGGGCAACAGCTAGTGAAGATATAAAATATGATTAGAATTAGAGCACAAAATTTATATAAGTGGATATTTGAATTATACTAAATAAAATAATTACCATATAAGTATAGGTTTCCATATTATAATTTTTTACCCCGATAATCCTTAGACCTGACGGTTTCTAACCCACCCTTGTTGAAAAAGTCTTCCCAGTTTTAACTTATAATTTGCAATTCCTTTGAACTCTAGGGAGTAACTACCTAAATAGCATAATCAGCGTATAATGTTCCCATTGCTGGGACACAGGCCTCATCTCTTCGAGAGAGAGTGAATATACAACGCGGGCCGACAGGTTGGTAGATGTCACACGTCTTCGAATGTTTGGTTCTAGGACATGCTGGTTTCTGCACCATGTTTTTCTTCACCGTTTGGAGAGCAGTGTCGATGAAATTATTTACACAAAGTAAAGCGACTGTTTGGGTTCAAACTAGGGTTGCCAACTTTTTTGATATCAAATATAGTATTTACGAAGCCATAGTCTGTAAAAATATTGTATAGTAGGTATGTTTCAAAACCATTTCTATTCTTTAAATGCATAATTTTTGCTATTATAAACCTTTATTAACAGGTTTTTAATTTTGACACAAAATTTACAAAATACCATTACTTCAGCTTTTATGAGTGACAGCTGTTTGAAAACGAGAAGCCTCAGGTAATGGTAACTAAATATTTTCTTGTGGAGTAATATGCGTCATTGAAAGTAAACCATATCCCCTACGTGTGATTGAATGAGAGTTTCTGACGAAAACGTGAAAGATGTTAGATCAAGGACTTATTTTAAACATTCAAAATGAATGTTTAAAATAAGTCCTTAATTGGATTTATTGGGGAAATGTGGTATTTTGCTTTACAAAATCACATCATCTTGTACTGGCCTCCTTGCGATCATCTCGCTATTTGTATTGAAATAAAAATATAGTAGTTTCGCCTACTATATTTTTAAAGAAAAAAATTTTATATTTAGGCCTCTAATATAGCAGGATACTATATGATATAGTAGGGTTGGCAACCCTAGTTCGAACCCACGAGCTAACAAGTAAGTTGGCGCCGTTACTACAGTAGCGCTATTCTTTCCTAGGGCTCATACGCACTGTGCGGGTAACCGCATTGCGGTCAACCGGACGGCTGACCGCAAGCACAATTATGTACGTAATATTCATTTCTATGCGCACTGCGATGCGGCTACCCGCAAACCGCTCCGGTCGCGGGGAGGGCTGCGGCCCACAGTGGAACGAATGTATGGGAGCGGTTGGACGTAGACATGTCCGAAAAAAAAGAGTAAAATTATGCCAAACTAATGATGCCATCTTATTCGATTACTTAATGCCTTCATAACTTGTGGTGATGAATTTCTTCATAACTCCCATATTTCGGGAGTAATTTGAGAAAATGTGAAATTTTACTATGAAAATGAGTGTATCGAGCTCTCTCCCTCCTGATTCCGGGCTTGTTTCAAGTAGCGGTCTCTAATATCATAATGCTAATACTAAGAGCTATATTTAATACTAAGACACATAGTGCGCCAAATGTGCACTTTCTGGGATAAAGAGTGATGTTTATTTTATAACACAATTTTTTTATTTTTTGTTTATTTTGTTGATTAAAACCGTTTTTCTAAAGGTTTACCTTATTACAATAACATTTCTGAGCAGCCAATTAGAGAAGATATAAGCTAATTAGGATATATAATTAGGGACTTAAGGTTTACATATAAAACTGATGCACTAATGATTACTGATAAGAACATTGCTATTATTTAATTACTAAATGGCTCTTAATACACTAATTTAGCATGCATCATTTACTAATTATCACAATAACTAATTACCTTGCAATATTTAACAAAGGATACCTGGGATACCTGGATTTTATATAAATAGGTCACTATTAGTAACTTTAAAATCAGTGTTGATTTACATCTCGTTGTATCCAAGCTAATCTCGCAATGTATTTTCCAAATTTTAATACAAATCTTGATATTCACGTTGCTTTATGCGCACGCGCACATAAAGATTTACGCGACTTTAACTATTTGTTCAGTGTTTTAAAAGATAACAGTTGTGTTCAGTTATGTGAAAGTGCTGAAACAAGTTTAAAAGACTGGTGTCGTCGATTTTGCTACCGCATTTATGCAAAATGGACACAGTCTGGAAGAAGCACAGATAAGTTTCGGAAGAAACATGAGATTTGGCTACAGGCTGCAATTCAATGGCCGGAATTACAGAATGAAAATATGGAACCTTCTACAGAAAATATAAGTGACGTCATCGAGCCCATAATTTCTCCTGCTAAATCTGATGCTTCAACTTGTACACATCCTAGTCCTCGTAAATCTTTTGAGGACCTTAGTAACCGGCAAAAAAGAAGACGCACTGAAGATAGTCTTTCATGCAGCAGTAGCAGCGCTGAAATTATGTTTTCGGCCGAAAGGGCGCTTCAAAAGGCAGGACAAAGCGATACAGCTTATGTTATGAAATACTTGACGGAGAATCCAGAAGAGGCCTCAAAAATCAAAGCCTTCATTGAAGGTAAATCAATTCAGGTACGGGAAATATCCCCTTTGAAGGCATTGGCTCTTTATGTATCGATGAACTTATCGAAATGGCGCTATAACACTCTTCGGGATTTCAACACTCAAGAAGGAGCTCTTCAATACCCGAGTTACTAAATGTTGGTTAAAGAAAAAATTAAGTGCTATCCGGCCAAAGAAGATCTCACAGTTACAGAGAGCTCTGCAAAAATCAAATTACAAGCCTTGATGGATTTAACCTCAAGAAGACTTATTAGGTCGTTAGAAACCCCTGTTGATCCCAATCAACAGCTCGTATTGACCAGCAAATGGGGTTTTGACGGATCATCTAGCCAAAGCATTTATCATCAAAGGACGAGTGAAGATGAGCAAATCGATCTTGCTAGTAATTTTATGATTAGTCTTGTACCACTGCGGCTCGTCTCAAAAGGTGTAACAATTTGGGAAAACGAGCGACCATCTTCCACTTCATTTTGCCGGCCAATATTGTTTAAGTTTATAAAGGAAACCAAAGAAAATGTGCAGAGAGAGATGGCTGAAATCGAAGCAGAGATTGAAGCCTTAACTCCATCCACCATCACTGATGGAATTAGTGTCAAACACCAACTGCTGTTGACAATGATTGATGGTAAAATTCATTCCATTATATCCAATACAGCAGCTTCAGTGTGTGACATATGCAAGGCTTGTCCTAAAGAAATGAATAATTTAGAGTTAATCAAAGATAAACACGCAAACGAGGACATGTATAAATATAGCTTAAGCACCCTTCACGCTTGGATTCGCTCAATGGAATGCTTATTACACATTTCCTACAAATTAGACATAAAATCATGGCAAGTAAGGGGTGATATAGCAAAAAGGCAAGTTGATGACAGGAAGAAAAGAGTTCAAGAGGCTGTAAGAAGAGAAACGGGCTTACTTCTCGATGTTGTGAAACAAGGCAGTGGATCCACCAACAATGGCAACTCGGCAAGGAGATTTTTTGAAAACTACACTAAATCTGCTGAACTGACCGGAATAGATGCTATGCTTTTAAGAAAAATCTGTGTGATCTTGCAGTGTATTTCATCAGGAGAGAAGATCAACGTAACTAAATTCCGAGAGTTCTGCTTTGATACTGCTAAGCTTTACGTGGAGTTATACCCATGGTATTATATGCCTTCTTCACTTCATAAAATTTTAATGCATGGGCCAGACATAGTTCAGAACATGTCAATTGTGCCCATTGGTTTTCTATCCGAAGAGGCATCTGAGGCTAGAAATAAAGATTTTAGAAAATATAGAGAGGGGCATTCTCGAAAGCATAGCAGTATCTCATGCAATGAAGATATTATGCACAATCTTTTACTGTCTTCTGATCCACTTGTTACAAGTATCCGTCCAAAAGGAAATAAGTTTGTAAAAAAATCTTCTTTTAAGGAATTTTATGAGCTTACGGATTCTGAGAAAAGTGATATCGAATTTGTTAACATAAATGATTTAGCGGACATCGATTCTGAATTTGAATTAATTGATGATGATGATGATGACGAAGATAATTAAATGATGTTATTGTTTTAAAATGTGTAACTTAGTAAATTAGAGCTTACATCTTAATTATTTATTGTACTTTTAATGAAACTAGGTAATTTATTATCAACTTACTTAAAAGTCATACTCTCATCAGTTCTTGTGAATATTTTTGTTAATATATATTTCTGTATATATATAATATATTTATAGACCTCTTAATAAGTCTGTCTGCGGTTTAAAGTAAATACAAATGGGGAAAAAACGTTTTTTTTTTTAAATTTTCATTTCCTTTTATCCCAGAAAGTGCACATTTGGCGCACTATGTGTCTTAGTATTAAATATAGCTCTTAGTAATAGCATTACGATATTAGAGACCGCTACTTGAAACAAGCCCGGAATCAGGAGGGAGAGAGCTCGATACACTCATTTTCATAGTAAAATTTCACATTTTCTCAAATTACTCCCGAAATATGGGAGTTATGAAGAAATTCATCACCACAATTTATGAAGGCATTAAGTAATCGAATAAGATGGCATCATTAGTTTGTCATAATTTTACTCTTATTTTTCGGACATGTCTACGTCCAACCGCTCCCATACATTCGTTCCACTGTGCGGCCCGAGTGACAGCCAGCCGGACGGTTGTTATACGCACTGTGCGGCTCAGTCTTCGGCTGCCCGCCATTGAGTAAGATTGTGTGCACGTGGTACGTTTTTTTTTTACAAAATGCTTGCCTTCATCTCGTGTTTGCAAATAAGGATGCACCCAGTACTTCTTTCTTTGTTTTTCTTCTTTACGTAACGTGTGTAAATGTAGTAAATAGCTGCAACTTCTTCCGCGTCCATCTTTGAAATGGCTCGATATAACCGCAAACCGAAACGGTTCTTCAACCGCACGTTGCCGTTGCGAATGCGGCTGCCCGCAAAATGAGTATGAACCCTTAGTCTCAGATGGAATGACAGTTCACATTGAGATCACTTCACCTAAGTTTTCGCGGTGAGATTTTTACAGAATCGACCGGCTGATGCTTGAGATTGACACTATTGACAAATGAGACACTGTGAGATGGTTACAGAAAAGCACTGCTGGACCACCTCTGAACGTATTAGTTACCTTGTGTGCTTGTTTTGTCTCGTCTATGTAATGTGTGGTGATGATGACTGTCGTTCCACGTCGTGCTTGCTCGGCGAGGAAGTCCCATATCCTGAGAACAATAATACAAGGTATTATCATACTTGAACTAAAGACATTGGCGAGCAATAAGACACTGTGGAAATAAATAAAGACCTTATATTACACATGGTGGGGCTTTTGGCTAAGTAATTACAGCTGGACGGTCGATCGATCAGGTTAAGCTACGTTTGTCGCGGTTGGTCCGTGGATGGGTGACTATCTTTACATACCAAGACTCTCCGTGCCTCGGAAAGCACGTCAAGCCGTTGGTCAGATTATCTAAAATAATCATCTTTTATGGAGTACTATGTTAAATGTTACAACAAAATACCTTGTGATGTATTGCAATTAAATGAAAGAAAATTTAAAACACATATTAAAACTACACTTTGTAAACAAGCTTATCTATACTAATATATAAAGCTGAAGAGTTTGTTTGTTTGTTTGTTTGTTTGTTTGTTTGAACGCGCTAATCTCAGAAACTACTGGTTGGAATTGAAAAATTCTTTTTGTGTTAGATAGTCCATTTATTGAGGAAGGCTATAGGCTATATAACATTACGCTACAACCAAAAGGAGCGGAGCATAAATGAAAAATGTTGCAAAAACGGGAAAAATGATTCTTTTTGAGAGCTTCCGTTGCGTGCGCTGCGTAAACGGTTTAAGTTAGGCAAATATAATGTATGATGGAATTGATCCTCTTTAAATTTTCTAAAAAAAAGTCTGCGACAGCATATGTCTATCTTTTAAGATTGACTCACTATAACCTTTTTTATGGTAATCAAATTTGTTCGAAATTAATGCATTATTTGCGAAGGAGTTTTCATAAACATGGTATTAATCCTTATCCAAATAAATACGTTATTCATCACAAGTATTTAATTTTGAACAAAGTTGCCCTTACATCATTTAATTTCAATGAATATCTTAGGAGATATAACTGTTTTATAATAACTCCGCAGCAAAGTAATGATCAACTCTGCGAGGTAGTCTATTCTAAAGCTGAAGAGTTAGTTTTTAGGGTACCGTATCCAAAGGGTAAAATGGGACCCTATTACTAAAACTCCGCGGTCCGTCTGTCTGTCTGTCTGTCTGTCTGTCCGTCTGTCACCAGGCTGTATCTCATGAACCGTGATAGTTAAACAGTTGAAATTTTCACATATGATGTATTTCTGTTGCCGCTATAACAACAAATACAAAAAAACAGAAAAAAAATAATATTTAATATATGGCTCCCATACTACGGACATGATTTTTTTGCCGTTTTTTTTGCGCTGCCCGCGTGGATGTCGGTTATCGTCTAAAAAAGTAGCCTATGTCCTCTATATCCCAGGTCGATCGGTTCAGCGGTTTAGGCGTGAAAACGTAACATACAGACAGACAGACAGAGCTACTTTCACATTTATAATATTAGTATGGATAGCTTTTGCCCGCGGCTCCGCCCGTTTCGATGTAGGTTATCGCGTAAAAAAGTAGCCTATGTCCTTCTCCATGTCCCAGGCTATCTTTGCCAAATTTCATGACGATCGGTTCAGCGGTTTAGGCGTGAAAACGTAACATACAGACAGACAGACAGACAAATAGACAGACAGACAGTTACTTTCACATTTATAATATTAGTATGGATAAGGATTTGTATGGATGGTACGGACCCCTTCGTGCGCGAGTCCGACTCGCACTTTGCCGGTTTTTTGTTTTTTGAACGCGCTAATCCCTGGAACTGCGAGTTGGATTTGAAAAAATCTTTTTGCATTTTACAGCCCAATTCTTGAGGAAGAATTACATTCCTATTAACTAGAACACCATTTTTTTTTAAATGAAAGTTTATGCGAAAACGAAGTAAAAGCACGGGCAGGCAATGTGTTGCGACGGGGTGGGTCGGGGGAACAAGAAATTTAACGCGGACGAAGTCGCGGGCAGAAGCTAGTTACAAATAAAAGGATTATATCCAAGATAAGAATGCTTGGAAACATGCTGGTCTTGCTCCATAGGTCAATGTAGAGTCTAGACAAAATCAAACAGGTTGCTAATTTATGTATAATGTATTATTTTTAAGACATTAATTTTATAAGTTTAACTCGCACACTGACTTTTTAATTGTAAAAAATAATACCTATTTTTTGTAAATATGTGAGCACCAATATCTAACACATGGTTAATTTATCCGTCAATGCTTAATTTTTTATTGTTATTACCTGTTGTGGTATAGTAATTTTATTCTAGGTACATCGTCTTCAGATGTAATGATATAATTGATGTAAACAAACTATTGTAAAACAGTATAAAAGAGTAACGGTGGAGTTTCATTCTTCTCCATGCGAAACTACCTTTTGGAAGGGGCGACTAGAATCAATTTTATTTCCATGTAAATTGTGACGTTCAAAAGTGTCATTTATGTGCCTATTTGAAATAAATGCTTTGACTTTGACTTTGGTCCCGGATGTCATTCGTGGATCTTTGACAGTCGTTACGGGTCGACACAAGCCCGAAAATATGTCAACCAGTCTTTACAAGGGGTATCGTATTACCCACTTACTGGGTTGTGGATCTCAGATAGGTCGCTCCATGTAAAATACTGGTATTCAGCTGGATCTGGTTAGGCTGGAAGTCTACCCTAACATAGTTGGGAAAAGGCTAGGAAGATGATCACATTACACATCAAGAAACAATAAATCTTCTACCATCAAAGGATGACGACAGAATCTTTAACCTTTTGACCGCCACAGTCATGTATATATGACAAACCAAAATGTGTCCAGCATGCCACGGTCACGACTACATGACAGACTTTTATACGTAAATCTGCAAATAAAGATCATAAAACAACATTTGTTTTTTTTATTTCTTTTGCTAATTATGTTCCTTGACTCATCCTATTTATATTAGTAGAACTTCTTTCTTGATATTTCATCTATATTAACATATGATGACGACAAATACTCGAAAGGATGAATTCGTATCTTGGCGCCTTTTTTTGAAGTGGCGGTCAAAAAGTTAAAACGAATAAAATCAATTGATATTTCGATTTATCTACGCTTTTGTAGGGTAGATAGATAGATAGATAGATAGATAAAACATTTATTCAGTGCACACAAAAGACATAGCACAACACACAAGACCACAAACGATAAATAAAATCATGAATATTATAAAACAGACAAACATGACATAATCAAATATAACACAAAAAAAAGTGAGTATATGGTTTTTTTTGGAAACAGCAAAATACCAAACAGTGTGCCACCCCATTCTTTGTATGGAGAACAGTTGAACCGTGTTTCTCAGCTCAAGTACCTAGGGCACATTGTGACGGACACCTTGAAGGATGATCATGATGTAGAGAGGGAACGGAGGGCACTGTCGGTACGGGGAAACATGCTGGCACATGGATTCGCTCGTTGTACGGTAGACGTTAAATTGACGCTATTTAAGGCGTATTGTCAAAGTTTCTACACGAGTGATCTATGGGTTAAGTACACACAAAAAGCCTACAATGCCCTCAGAGTCCAGTACAATAACATTTTCAGGGCACTGTTGCGGCTCCCGCGTGCTTGTAGTGCATCAGGTATGTTTGCGGACGCGCATATAGATGACTTCTATGCAATCATGCGGAAGAAAAGCGCGTCAGTCTTGAAATCTGTGCGGGGGAGTAGCAACGGCATCCTGAAAATGGTAGCAGATAGGTTGGACACGGCCGTGTTCAAACGTTTCATCAACCTGCATATGAGAGGTGCGGGTTGATGAAGTGATATTATTATAATTTTTTCCGCTTTTATTTTGTACCTACTAACATATTTTTAAGTTGTAACTAACATTATGGGCCCTGGTTGTCTGTTAATATTTTTTTTATTTTTTATAATTCTATTAAATAACAAATATATAAGGTGCGGTGTGCGTCTCAAGGTTGCACCAAATGGGAGTCCAGCTCAGCATGTGTCAGGCAGATATACCTGACGCTGATATTCTGCTGGATCCCTGCAGTGACACACGGACGTCGAGCTGACGATATAAAATAAATTGGTGTTGTGATTGTGACAGGCGCGGATTATGCAAGTATACCCGCAACTATGGATTCTACAGTAAGTTTCGCATTAAGAAAAGTTCTCGTTCGTTTATGTGCTGATTGTTTTTATATTACTTGATTATAAAAGTAGGTAGGGTAGGTAAAGAACCAACTGTCCAGTGTCAATCCAGTCGACTTTTAATAAGCAAATTAATATGTCCTTTGGACTCTTTACATTGAGTTCAATTGCATCATCGAAGATTTTATTATTCAATTTATTAATTTTTAATTTATAAGTAACACGCACTTTTCCAATTCAGTTTAGACATTGGAAGAATGGTCGACAGGTTTTGCTTGCCATAATAAACGATAAAATAGAATGGAGTCCTTTGGACTGACGCCTAATGATTATACTGTTGGGTTGTTTTATTTATTTGGTATAAATTTTAGCTGTATTGTCGCTTTAGAGGTATGAGGAATAGGGTGTAAAGTTCACTCATACTCTATAGTAAAGGGAGGATCCTCCGACCAGACGGGTGTTGTGTCTGGTGGGCAACTGCCCAACGGTTGATGTCGGGATGTTGTATATATGCTAGTCACGCGGTAAACTCTAATAGCGCGATGCAGGATTTGTGACGTCAGGTCTTTGATGCGTAGTTCGCATGTGGCGTTGTTGATACCGCCTCATCGCTATAAGTAGATTTTTCCTATTTTCAGGTTCTGCTATAATTTTTTTCCGGCTAGGTATATAGAAAATTATATGGTAGTCTCTACGAAATGTCAGTTTGTTAAAAACTGCGCAAGGCATGTTTTTTGCTTTTTATGTTGAAAATAAAACTAGTGTCGGTTGCACATCTATAATTTTCTTTCGGTGCATGACGATTGAAATTGTGTATTTAATTGTCAAAAAAAAAATTACGTGCCCTATTATGTAGTAGTAACATGTAGGTAACATGGGAATGAAATAGGTTTTCTCGACCCTATTACATGGGATTCACTCCGTTCATAATATGGCACTTTTTCCGCCATATTATATTAGAGAAAACTCTTGAGGGCTCTTGCCCCCTATTACATGGGACCTTATGACGTGGGACTCTCGTGGAATCTCGCCCCCAATTACATAGAACCCTCGTTTTTCAGGGTTACTGCATAGTGTGGGCAACATTTTCTAAACAAAATAAAGCATTAACATTATTTTGCGAAATGGCTGTTATAAAACAAAAAAATATTGAGACGAAGATATGTAGGTTAAAGTTACAGTGAAAGAAGTTAGTGGGAATTATAACTTAGCACAGTGACGTCAATCAATGTTAATTAGCGAATAATAGTGTTGTGGGAACTAGAGTGTTTGATGAAAATATTTACCTCTGACTAGTAAAACGGTGTAGGCACAAGTTGGAGATGATTGTTGTCACCTGTACCAGGGTAGATATAGCTGACCCATCGGCATCAGCTACATACTAGCTAATGAAACGACGTTCAATGATTTAGCCAGAAAGTTTGCTAAACTGAAGAGGGAATGGATGTCACACATTCTCGTAGAAAATATGGCCAATAGAGGCAAAGAATTTTCGAGTGCCGAACACGTACTAGTGCCTTAAAATCGCTTGAAAACCACAAGTGTGTATACCCAAAGTCTCAAATTCAGATAATTTTTGTAAACAAAGGGGATAATCTGATGTACAATAAAGTATATATAAATAATATAAATATAAATAAATAAATAAATAACATATAAAAAAAGTATCTTCGTAATGGTAATTCACATAAAATGGCGAAAAAGAGGTTCCATTTTCTTTTAAGTACTGAAAGTACTGAAAAAATAATCATACCGTAATTATTTTTATAAAATTTCGGTTTTAAACAAAGTTATTAAAAAAAGGAGATTTTCTGGAATAAAATCTTTATGATACTGGTAACAATGCAGGTGATCCAAACATTTTTATTTTTTTTACATCTTCATCAATACTAATATTACAACTCTCATTCATAGATTCATATTGTAAGTAGCATATCTAGCCACATTTTGGATGAAAACGGCTGTAAACTGTTTCGAGTGGAAATCGATTTTGGGAGGCCTACGTCTAGCAGTAGACTTAAAAGGGCTGATTATGACGAGCATAGGCCGTGTCTCCGACACACTACACAAAACATTGTTTGGCAACGGTATTTTGTTTGCATAGTTCTTATAATTAATTCACTTTAATTTTGTAGATGATTATTTACAAAAAAAAAATATGATAAAATGTTTTGCACCACTGTCCTGTCATTTTGATAGTGACATATCTTGACATTACTTTGTTTACATAAACTACCTGAATTAGAGACTTTGGGTAAAGGTCCCCACAATTTCGACCGATGATCTAGTAGTACAAAGGGTATCCTGATCGTTTTGGTAAGCTGAGTGAGACCTATTTTTAGCAGTGGACGTCTTATGGCTGCGATAATGATGGTTATTTTATGTATTATCCTAGTCTACTTTAAAAACTCTTAGGGCTGAAACTGCGTGAAGCGAGCGCCCGCGACGGGCACCCGTCGAGTATTTACGCGCGTGGACGGACACGCAGGTGGCGTCCATGGGATATCAATTACCCGTAGTTTAATTTTAATAGTAAATCAAGGTCTAAAAAAAAAAAGGAAAATGTAGTTGCCACAATCAAGATTTTGTTTAGATTGACTAAGTAACTTGTTTACATCTGAGCCTATCAAGCACAATGATCACAGCTACTGAGATTTGAAACGGGATCTTGATTGGAGTTATCACAAAACCTATTTGCAGAAATCAAGTCAAAACATAGTTGCTCCAACCAAGATTATTAGGTTAAAGTTTCAATGGTCGTTATTGAAGTAATCAAATGCTGGATTGATACAACTAACTTACTTTGTTACAGTTAACATTTTTTTAACCTGTCTCTTTTTTAACTCTTTTACAATGATGTCATGTTAAGGGTAATCGAGAAACTTGTTTGAGCGTTTAATCATTTGAACTAGTATTGCTGCAATCATGGCGTGATGATCAACATAGCTAAGATTCTGATTAATCTAAACAAGATACCGTCAATCAAGCTAAAAAGTCATTTGATTGGAGTGCATTTTTTTCAGTGTCAACGTACAACCTGATACTAAGCTGAAATATGCAAAAAACTTGAGAAAATTTGAGTTCGCGGCCAACCTTAGTGCATAACTACTTAGCGCATCTTAGTGGAAAGTGTTTCTATAGATATTAACTGAACATACATACCTTCACGACAAACCGGTGTACGGAGTTAACTACCGTACATTTATTTGATAGGAAATCCCATTACACACATATGCACATGGCACATGGCTTGTGATATTCTAAGAACTTAAAAGTAGATAAGTATACCTAAAGAGATACATACTTAGATATATTAACACGTGATGGTACAATAATCTGTTGTTTGAAGAACAAATGCACAAATAACGCATCAGCTTATGTTCTATTGATTTACTATAAAATAAACGTATGTTATGTTGTTACAGTGTTTTATGGTCCACAGAGTTGTTCGCCTAAAGGCTCCCACACACTGGTGCGATATCGCGGGCACGACAACGTTCGCACTACCTGTCGCGCCCGCGATATCGCGTCAGTCTGTACGAGCCTTAAGTCCGGTACAAGAGTCCAAGTTGGAAAGAAGTATCGAGGTTTAGATATATCAGTTTAAAAGTCAAAAGATTTTGCATGTTTGATTGAAAGTTAGAATACTTCTTTCAAGTGGCCGTTCAATGTCTTAAATGGCAATGTTTATAAATTGATTCGATTCTTAAGTAGATTTGTGTGTGTCTGTCGGTTTGTTCCGGCTAATCTTCGAAACGGCTGGACCGATCTTGACGGGACTTTCACTGGCAGATAGTTAATGTTATAATACGTAACTTAGCCTACTTTTATTTTGGAAAAAGCCAGGCGGGCGAAGCTGCAGGCTGCAGCTAGTTTAATATAAGGCTGCAAAATACTTACCTACTTATATTATATTTAAAGAAACATACGTTTACCTTATTTGATGTTAAGCAAAAAGTATATCTTTACTTAACAACTTATGTTCTATCGATATAATTATGTTTTAAAACAAATGAACACCCGGACGTAAGTACCTTTTACGACTTACGCTCAAAGTCCCTATACTTTGATATTATAATGAAACGATTTTTAATTTATATAACACTAGCTTTTGCCCGCGGCTTTGCTCGCGTTAATTTAGAATTTGACAATCAATACGGGTTGAAAACACAGAACTAAAGTTTCTATAATAATATAATTCAATCATGATTCGAAAGACACGTGGCGCCATCTATTATTATAAGAACGTAATTGTTGTCTTCCTCGGGAACAGTACTTTTCTTCGGGATGAAAGGTACCGTATGTCCGTTTCTGTACTCCTGACAACGATCAGGATGATCGGTTCAGTGGTTTAGCCGTGAAAAGGTAACAAACAAACAAACAAACTTACTTTCGCATTTATAATATTAGTTAGGATTATTTTTACAGGTACATTTTTTTGAAACATTTTTACACGTCTCAAATAAATAATGTTTTACAAAACTAGATGAGTTGCTATGTTGTGTTTTAATTCTGCCATTCGGTATTTTGTTGCCAAATGAAGCAATATTAGCCGTTGCATATAATTACGTGTATCTAGTAACATTCCACGCTGCGTCACTCGGCTTGGCAATGTCGCGGTCGTCAATTGTCGGCTATTGCAACCGATAGCAATTACGTGCGTTTGCGCAACCGTTGCATGCTCCGTTGCTGGTTGTTAATGTTGACGTGATAATGATTAATTGTTTTATAGTGAAGTATTTTTCTTGTTTTGATTGCTTATCTGTTGATAGCTAAGTAGGTGAATGATTTACAAGGAAAACGAGCCAGTCCGATTACTATGTACGGCAAGCCGATCCCTTGGGAGAAGCGAGCCAAATACGTAGGTGTTATCCTTAATCACAACCTCACTTTCAGCGAGCACATAAAGACGGCTCGTTCGCGGGCCGCTTTCGCTCTCGGTAGACTCCAATACGTGCTGACCGCGCGCAGCAAATTGTCCCTTAAGTGCAAATTGCACAATTTTACGAACGAAACGAACATAGGGTATATCTAATCTCAAAAAAAAAAAAAAGTACTGTTCCCGAGGAAAACAACAATAACGTTCTTATGATAATAGATGGCGCCACGTGTCTTTCGAATCATGATTGAATTAGGTATATTAGAAGGACATAGGCTACATTTCATCCTGGATCGCAGACGAAGTCGCGGGCAACAGCTAGTTGTTAATAAATAATTATTTACGGATATAAATCATTATTAAAGATAAATGATTTATTTATTTATATATTTCAGTAAAAAGATTTTTTTAAATTCATTAAAAAAATATACTGGTTGAGCGTAGCCAAGGATCGATTCAATTAATTAACATGTGTGGTTAATAATAATATTATAATAATATGTAATAATAATCTGTGGTTAATAATAATATAATATGTATATAGTTAGTTCTGACATTTATTGAAATTGGTGTATTTTGATTTGACTTATTTAAATACTTTTTAATTTGATTTATGTGATTGTTATTGTATGCTTAAGCGGCGGGACATAGCTGATCCTAATTTTACTAATAAGAGCATTGTATGTATTTTACCTACCTATGATCCACAATAAAGAATATGAGTATGAATACGATTTGCATAATCAGCCTATACCTAATGTTCCCACGACTGGGATGCAGGCGTCCTCTCGGTGAGAGAGAGTGGGCCATAATCCACCACGCGGGACCAGTGTGGGTTGGTAGATCATGTCACATGTCTTCGAATTGGTTCTAGGACATGCCGATTTCCTCACGATGTGTTCTTTCACCGTTTTGAGAGCAGTGTTGATGAAATAGTTTGGACTAAGGTAGCCCGCGAAATTCAAATTTTTGAATTCTCAATGTCTGGGTGTATGTTGATTAAAGTATGATTCGCGACAGTAGACGATATCGTAGTGGGGCCGGACGTAAAGAATAGCGCCACTCCATTACCTCCCGTGGGAGTCGTAAAAGTTGACTAAGGGACTTAATAGAGAATGGGCAGCAGCGTTCTCTATGCATTTTTAATAACATATTGCGATCGGCAACCGGCCTGCCAAGCGTGGCGATTATGGCAATTTCCCCCCTTTTGGGGGAGGCCTATGTCCAGCAGTGGACGTCTTTCGGCTGAAATGATGATGATGACGCGACAGTAACAAATATGTATTTACAGAATTATAATAATTAAAATCAGTAATACAACTCCTTAAGTTAGTATAATCCTAAAAGTCATGATTTCATCAAATAGTCATTCAGTCAGTCTTAGATCAACATACAACCAGGGCCTCAAGTCTGCTATTACAATAGTGTCAGAATGGTCTCTTCATTGTGAGTTTTTGACAGATTTGCCATATAAACACTGTCAAATACTCACAATGGCGAGACCATTCTGACACTATTGTAATAGCAGACTTGAGGCCCTGTTACCGATCTGCAAATTTCAAATAACGTAAGAAAATTTGAATTTCGCGCTCTACCCTGACGCTTCCCCCATAACAGCTTTTAACATTTTGTTTACAGTTTGACCGAAACCGCTGTTATATACAGTCCGTTCAAACGGCTTATTCCACAAATCCCCCCTGAAATTCCCCCTTAGGAGGAAAAGTGGAATATAAAAACAGTCTAGAATTCACCCCTGATAATCCCGCTTAGGGGGTAAAACTATAATTGAAAAAAAAAAAAAAAAAAACCAAGATCCCTGAAAGTGATTTTTTTACATTAGGGTTCAGTTTTCCCCACTGAGGCGGATTCTCTCAGGGGGGATTAGTGGTATAAGCCGTTCAAACTTTATGTCGGCTCGGAATATGAGGCAAGTCGCTGCGCTGCGCACTTCGATCAATTTGATCGAAGGCTGCGCAGTAATAAATTCACGTGTCAAGCGGGGGGAGGGGTGAGGTTTTGCGCATCGAGTAGCACACTTCAGAAGCGCCAGAAAGTTAGACGCGTTTTTTTTTTTACAAATCGATGGCCGCACCGAATAAACGTGCAATGCTTCTTACGCGATTTTTTTTTACACTTTTCGTTTCTTTTGCCTATCCTGCACCCACTTAATTTTTTTAATGTATTTTAGACTCAAAATACGCCTATGATAATAGTGAATTTCTTTATTCTAGGGAAATAATTAATTTTAAAATTATAGGAATAATAGTTTATGTTATAATTACATGCTTTTTGAGTCGCCAAGAAAGTAAATATACAAGTCTATAACTTATTTTTTTACCAATAATTCGATTATACATTATTTATACCTATTTACAATGAAATGAGCGTTATTGAAGTTTAAACGTTTATATTTTTTGCTGAAAAGTTGTCATTTTTCTCTTATACGTTTATTCGTTGGGGCCATCGAAATGTCATTTCGCAATTCAACCTAGGAGGTTGTCTACTGCTTAACCGGACTTTGCTGTGGGTGCCTCTATAAATTAAGACCTCCAGCCAGGGCATAACACTTAAAAACTAAGTTTGACGCGTATTATACCGTCTTATGTACATATGTATGTGCGTGGTAAGTGTGGAGTTTCTTGCCCATTCATCTCCGTGCGTAAAACTACCTTCTGGAAGGGGCAACTAGAAACAATTTTTTTTTGTTTGTAAATTTTGACGTTCAAAAGTGACTTTTATGTGTCTATTTGAAATAAATTACTTGCTTAAAAAAACAGAACAATCACATTAGCGCCATTTCATAACGGATTGCGAGATAATGACGAGATAGACTCTGATTTGGCAACAATGGCTGACAAGCATCACTGAGCACCTTACAGCACCTAAGTCTTGTAAAGCAATAAAAGTAACAGTTGTTAATAAGTAGATAAACATGAATCTGGAGAAGAATTGCGGTATAATGAAAAAGTATTATACAACTGATTGTTGCATTCGAAGTGGTTTTTATCCGGCCCGCTAACTACCTTTGACTTATCGAGTGTATTACTCTCAGAAATAATGTTCTGAGGCCCTAGTGTGAGTTTCTTTTAACCATCTCGATTTTACGCATCGAGCGCGTTCGGCGTTCCGATTAGCCCTTCACCAATCAGAGTGCTGAACGCGCTCGATGCGTAAATTCGAGATTGCACACTAGGGCCTCTGGCGTTCGTGTACGTTTAGAGCCATTGTGAACTGTTAACTGGGCCTCAAGTCTGCTATTACAATAGTGTCAGAATGGTCTCGCCATTGTGAGTATTTGACAGTTTTTGTATGGCAAATCTGTCAAAAACTCACAATGAAGAGATCATTCTGACACTATTGCAATAGCAGACTTGAGGCCCTGAACATAACCACATTCGAATTACCGTAAGATAAAAAAATTGCGCTGGTACGCTCCACGATTATTTTCACGGTAACATTCAAACCTTCAAAGATCCTTACGATAAATTGCAACTTAAAACAAAATACATACTTTTACATTTTTGACCCCTTATTTCCCTACGCATTTGTGGCCCCTGATGAAAAAAGTTTTCCACTCCTGTGCTCGATCCACAGATTAATAAAGATTTGATGTAAAATAATAATAATTTGACTAAAAGGCAAGTTTGCCCTTTGAGACCGACATTATAGTCAGTCTTCATGTGACTCATGACTTCAAGAGACAACTATTAACAAAAAAAAAGAAACCTTCTGTATCTATACTATAATAATAATAATATTAAAAAGAGGAAAGATTTTTTAATTTCTTTGTTTGTTTGTATCGAATAAGTTCCTAAACTACTGGACCGATTTTAACCATTGTTTCACCAATAGAAAGCTAAATTATCAGGAATAGGCAATAATTTATTTAAAAATTATTGATCCTTAATAAGTGATTCTTAAGAAAATTGCAATAATGTAACAAGCGTGCGCGGGCGATATGATGCGACGGAGTGGGACGGGGGAACAAGAAATTTCACAAGGGCAAAGTCGCAGGCAGAAGCTAGTATGGTATATTTCCGAGTTTTATGACATATGAATTGAATTGTGAAATCGTTTCTTTGTACTAAAGGGTCAGGTGTGTTGGTTTCTCTTGACATTGATCATCACAAGGATGAGAAATATTTATCTTGTAACGTTTACGAGCTCTTTATAGGTCATCTGAATATTCAAATCAGTGAGTTACTGAGATTTCGTGAAGGTCTCTTCCGAGGTGATTATTTAATATTTTGATTACTTTATAAAGCTAGGTCATATTTTAGAGGCTAGACAGATAAATTGTCAGTAAATATATATATATATATATATATTTTATTTCCAGTCATATTGGACTGCCGACAGAAGTGAAAACACAAAACTTTGGAAAACTGTTCTTTTATACATAATAGCTCATGGAAAGCGTTCGATGATTTTTGTTCACCCAAAAAGTGCTCAACGCGCCTAAAGATTTTCACTTCAAAAACTTAAAAGTAACTTTGGATTGACAGGTACCCAGTTGAAGGTACCAAGAGCGTCTTCGCTAGCAAACACTACCACTACGTCATTGCCCCACCCACGTCTTTACAACAAAATCAGCCAAGAAAAGGGGATCAAACAACTTAAAAATCTAAACAACTACCAATTAGTACTAGTTCTACTACTAGTAGTGATATTACTAGTACTACTAGTAGTGGTACTTCTAGTACTACTAGTAGTGGTACAGTCAGTTACCACGATTAGCTGACCCCCCTTTGCTCAAATGGTTTGTTGGTTGGTTGGTGGTGGGTTTGGTGGTGGTACTAGTTTTTTTTGGATAATATTTTTGTGTTCACCAAAAATCTTAAGGTACATCTATGTATGCATTTCTAAAATTTTATTCTTCCCCGAAAAATACTGATCGCAAGACGCGCGAAAATATTATGACTGCTAAAAGGACTATTTGCTACTCGCCTCTGTAAATCCAACGCTGGCTCGCGTTCAGCACTACATCGTTTGGTTGAGACATATAACAATGAGTTGAAATTGAACTATAATCGACCTTCTTTTTCTTAGTAAAAATGCATTTAAGAAGCAAATCCAAGCAACCCTTAAGGATCAGCAAAGTAATGTATAATGACGTAATGATTAATAATGTACGCACACAATTTTCTTCTTTTTTTTTTTTTCATAAATTTATAAATCCAGTTATGAGTTCTGGGATAATATTTGTTGTATTGGTATTGTATCTGTGTTACTAGCTAGTTTTTAAATACTTTAAATAGTAATCTGTGGAGAACGTAGTGGGTAGCATATTTGTTTAAATTGTAATATTTAAGATATTATGACTGTTTCTTATTGTGCTACTGTTTGTTTTTCCTTGAATAAATAAATAGATAAATAAAAAGTTATTTATGTCATTGTCGACTGAGATTAAAAACAAATATAATTTCACAAACATTTCTAACAGATATTGTATTGGTAATGTTTTTGAATTGTTTTAAGTGCTACAATTCAGAAATTAAGAGTTCAATAATAATAAAAAAAAAAAACCTCTTTTTTTAGTCTGTTCAACCGATTTTGACTTCAATGCAGATCTCGTCAATAAACTCGACCGCCTTCTAAATAACTGAATTCGATTCGTTTTCAACCTTCGTAAGTATGATCATGTGTCTGCGCACCGATTGGTTTTAAAATGGTTGCCCATTCGACAGCGCAGAGTTGAGGGCTCTGTCTATGTTGTTTTCAATACTCGACAAATCCACTTCTCCTTCTTACCTGACTTCCCATGTTCAATACTTATGCTCTGCTCATAGTAAAAATCTTCGTTCCACCAACAATCGTCTTCTACGATGTCCGTATCACCGCTCTGGTTTCATTTACTCTTCTTTCTTTGTCCAAGCGGTCTTTCTTTGGAATGCGCTCCCTCTGCATATCAGGATGGCAACCAGTCGGTTATCATTTAAAGTGAACGCACGTGAACATATTCGTAAGAAGTTGGCTGAATCAACCCAGCGCTGATTCGTTTTCTCCCCTACCAATCGATATTTCACCGGACACTGTTTATTTTGCTTATGTGTGTATGTATCTATCTATGTATTCGTTTATTTAAATTTTTCTTTTTTCGAGTTATCTATCCATTATGTTGCACCTGCCATGTTTTGTCTCTGCATCACCCTAAGGTTGACTGGTAGAAAATGCCTCAGGCATTAAGTCCGCCTTTGTACAGTATTTTTTTACTTGTGCATAAAGTTTTATTAAATAATGAATTAATAAGGATGGCATTAAAAACAAATAAAAAAAAGTGGTTACAATACCAACTGTTTACTGCAGTTGCCATTTGTCATGCCACCAACGCAATAGAAGTGAAAATCAGTTGATCGGACTGTAAAATTGGTTTAATTAAATGTCTAATCTTATATCAAATGGAGTATAGGTAGGTACGCCGGTAAAAATAAAACAAACCGGAACTTCTGAATTTGTTACCGAATATGACGAAAGTCAATATTGTAAGTAGGAGGAAACTGCTCAGTCATGATTGCACACCTTATGAAGTTATGATTAACCCAATAATGTGATGAAAGAACGTGTCTGAAAGTGAAGGTCGATTTGGAAAGAAAGAGTCCTAAAGGCCATTGCTGGAGTTAGGATCCCATACATTTGGGTCGAGTAGGTTTTGAAGCTTTGTATGGTGCGGTGGCCAGCACATCAAATTTCTGCAAACTGCCAAATTTTTCTTCGTTCGATTTTGAACTTGATCATAAACATTTTAAAGTTTAAAATAACAACGCCTTCAGGATGCTATTACGGCTGCCGTGGCGTTGTAGTGCGTCGAGCATGTTTGCGGACATACGGATGGCTTAATTCCATGCCATTATGCGAAAGAAAGCAGCATCCTTCCTACAACGTTTACGTAACAGTCGGAATGGCATCCTGAAAATTATTGTTGCGAGACCAGACGGCCACCGTAGGCGCGGGCTTGCGGACGGCGAGCTATGGGTAGCTCGCCGTCCGGTAAGGACCAGGCCCGGGTCGACAGCGCGTTGTGTTCCACGCGCGCCTCAAAGAGATGTCAGCACGCACTGACGGGGTCCGCTAGGACCAGTGTCTGCCAGGGTTGCGGGTTTGTCCGAAAGGATACCGTGGCCCTGGCACACAGGCAACTGAAGCAACACGGGTGGGTTTTAGTCAGTAAAAGTCTGACACGCCCTCCGGCTCCGCCTAGAGCGGGAGCAGTTATTTGATAATTTACCACCCAAAAAAAAAGGATAGTTTGTTCCATAGATTTCCTCAGAAAATGTATATTGTGATCCTACGATTGTACTCCAAGGTCTTATTCCAAGAAAGTCAGTACTACCGAATAAGTCGACTTTTCCAAAAGAAATTCAATGGCGTCTGACGTAACATTTGCTGATGGACAATAGATGGTATATCAGTGATCAAACTTAACTCATTGTGATTTGAAACAATGGACATCCGCGGTAAGACAATACTTATTATGTTATTTGGGCAATGTAATTTCGTATTGTTGAAAAGGAAGTTTTTGGGTCAGTGGTCTTATTGTCACGTTATGTTTTGCCCGTGAAAAGGGACGGCTCACGTCCAAAAGGGAGGGATCCCATCCAAAAGCGACGGTTCACGTCCGGCAGAAATACCAGCCTATGATTTTAACACTTCAGGCCAAAGGCCTCTTCTCATACAGAGAAGGTACGAGCATTGATCTGATACTGCCACGGTAGGGCTACCGTTCAAATTTTAATACGTTTTTAATTTTATAGGTCGGTATCAGGTTGTATGTTGATCTGAATATGATTTGCGACCGTACAAAATCTGTAGTTATAGACTTATAACCATTTTAATCATCAGTACAACTCTCTAATTTCCTATTACCATTTTTTTTTTTTTAACTAGTGCCTCTCAGATTGTAACCACTAAGGTTCCGACTCTTTAACCGGACTTTCCTGTGGCTGCCTTAAGCTCCTAACGAAACTTAATGCCTCCAGCCAGGGCGTAAAATACTTATAAACTAAACGACTGCACGCTAAGGGCACCCCCTGTGGGGTGCGATCTTCGGCTTAGGGCAGCGTCGGAGGGAGGGTGGCAAGGGACCGTCGGTGGCTGGATAAAATTAGTGTTTTGATTATTATCAGGGGGATTTTGGATTACATGCTGCTCAGCTAAAGCGCGTGCTGGCGGCGCTTCACTTACAGTCAAGGGTCGGAGAGGACTATTCGTTAGTCAGGGATTTCGCGCGGGGCCTTGACGGCGAGGTCGGAATGACGATCGTGTATTGTGTATTCTTATTTTGCGAACTGTACTAGTTTCCCTACGACTCTCCTGGGCCTCAAGTCTGCTATTACAATAGTGTCAGAATGGTCTCTTCATTGTGAGTTTTTGACAGATTTGCCATACAAGCACTGTCAAATACTCACAATGGCGAGACCATTCTGACACTATTGTAATAGCAGACTTGAGGCCCAGGAGTGGAGTAGTGGGGTCGTCTGGGTCGGTCAGTGCATGAATTGGACGGCGGGCCGAACTAAACCTATTACCATATTAAATGACTATATTTAATGAAATCTTGACAATATTCTCAAATTTATAACTTAAGGAGTTGTATAACTGATTCTAATGATTAGGTATAGTTCTGTAAATACATATTTGTCACGGTTGCGGATCATACTTTAATCAACATACACCCAGACAATGAGCTGCAAATACAAAAAACGTAAGAAAATTTGAATTTTGCAGGCTACCTTAGCGGTCCCCCTTAAAGCGGATGATCGATTTCAGACTTACCTATCACTACATCCATACTTATCCATACTATCCATACTAATATTATAATATAATACTATTAATACTTTAATACTAATATTATAAATTCGAAAGTAACTCTGTCTGTATGTTACATTTTCACGCCTAAACCGCTGAACCGATCATCATGAAATTTGGCAGAGATATAGCCTGGGATATGGAGAAGGACATAGGCTACTTTTTTACGCGATAACCGACATACACGCGGGCGGAGCCGCGGGCAAAAGCTAGTAATACTATAAATGTGAAAGTAACTCTGTCTGTCTGTATGTTACGTTTTCACGCCTAAACCGCTGAACCGATCGTAGTGAAATTTAGTAGAGATATAGTCTGGGATATGGAGAAGGACACAGGCTAGTTTTTTACGCAATAACCGACATTCACGCGGGCGGAGCCGCGGGCAAAAGCTAGTAATTATTATAAAACAAAGTCCCCCCACCGCATCTGTCTGTGTGAACGCGATAAACTCATAATCTGCCAAACGGATTTTCAAACGGTTTTCCCTAATGGACGGAGTGATTCATGAAGAAGGTTTAGGTGTATAATTCATTAACGGTTTTGTGTAAATTAGCTGAAATATGACGATTATTGTTGAAGATGTCGGAAATAATGATGTCGACTGGGTTGCGTGTATTCATATCCATAAGGCTTCTGCCTTGAATTTTGCGGGCAGAGAGGCGGCGGCGGCGGCGTCAGCGCGGGAGCGGCGCGGGCAACGCAGACTCATTCTCGAAACCAGCGGGCAGATCGCGTGGCCCTATAGCGGCGTAGTGTTGTGTTCGTGGTAGTGTCGGCGAGATATTTGTTTTTATTCGCGAAAGAAAAGTCTGAACAACGGCGACAGCATCTTTTTGATTCAAATTTATTCCTAACGTCACAAAAATAAATTGCACAACACTGTGATGCAGACGCGCGGGTAGTCACCGCTTGACTGGAGCGCAACGCTCGTTGCCTGCTCCCGCGCCGCTGATTTCGAGGGCCGTTCCATTTGATTTTACGCATTAGATCCTGCCGCTCCCGCGCCGCCGCCGCCGCCACCGCTCCGATGCCCGCAAGATTCGAGGCAGAGGCCTAACGCTAGTATTCTCTTTGTAAAGCCTCCCGCATTACAGAACTGAAAGCAGGATTAATCCATCAAACTGTGCGTTCAATTGCTGAAAGGCTCCCGCAGCTCAGAAGTACTTTTTCTTAGGTTCGAAAAGGGTTTTAAAAAGATGCTTCGCTTGGTACTTTTTCTTAGGTTCGAAAAGTCCATCAATAAGGGGATTTTGG
Source organism: Dryobota labecula (assembly GCA_947523025.1). NCBI lineage: Eukaryota > Metazoa > Arthropoda > Insecta > Lepidoptera > Noctuidae > Dryobota > Dryobota labecula. The sequence goes on along the minus strand of OX383305.1, from coordinate 5,895,866 downwards.
TTCTACGAGTAGAATTTGTACACTCATGAAAATTTCACTTTTGACATAGCCTGAGACTCCTGAAAAGCAATGATGCAAGCCTCGGTTTGCACAGAGAAATCTAAATACTTCTTAACTCAAAATAGCATTTAATTTTTTATTCTCAATGTCGTTTTCCTTTTAAAAATACAAGAGTTATTACCATATTTTAATGTTCAAAGGAAACGTTGAAACCTTCTCTTGTACTCTAATAAATCTGGGCGACAATGCACATGTCATTATTTTACGAGTATAAGATGACACTTTTTTTGCTAGGCATTGCGTAATTTATGAATTGTAATGTTAGGTAAAGTTTGCACTACGCAGGTTAGTTCCGTATATTAAGTAAACTTTTTCAAGAGTGTCTGTTCACCTCATGTGTTTGAAGCACGGAACCAATTTTGGGAAAGAAATTGCGGCGGAGAGCAGTGTTGGCTGTTGGCCTAGTGGTGACGGGCCGATTTACGTGTAGTAGTAGATCGTGGGATCGAACCCAGACAGTCACTTTAGTTTGTGCAATTTATTTCATAACTACTGCTCTCAAAACGGTGGAGGTTTTGAGGAAATCGACAAGTCCTAGAACCAAGATTCATAGGCCTGGGTGGTAGATAATGGCCCACTCCCTCTCACAGAGAGAAGGTTTGTGTACCAGCTGTTGAAACAATAAAGCTGATTATGCTATGCTTATATTTAATCGCGGCTGTACTATATCGAGTATATCGCCCCTGCCATTTTAGCAAAACGAATGTAACGATACATATGCCCTTATGCCTATCAACAAAAGGGCTTCCCCTTTTGCTGATGGGTATAAGGGTCTGTCTTCACAGATCCAGAGGAACAAAATGCAACTATTCTAAATTGCAAGGCCGCAAAGTTGCCTGCTTGTCGGTCTTCTACATATTGTACTTCGGCGAGTGTGCCCATGAACTCCACGACCTCATTCCATCGGCCCCCTTCTACCATCGGACATCTAGACGCACTGCAAGTTACCACCCCTACCTAGTTGATATTCCACCAACTCGCACTAAGCGTTTTCAAACGTCTTTTATAATGCGCACAGCAAAGGAGTGGAACTCTCTGCCTGTGTCTGTGTTTCCGAACGCATACAACCCTAATCTATTCAAAGTGAGTGTGAACAGTCTTCTTTTGGGTAAGCTCACTTCATCGTAGACTTCGTCTGTCACCCAGACCTAGATTAGAGTCAAGAAAAAACCCATAGTAAAAAAAAAAAAAACGCCCTTTCAAATTAATCCTATTGCTTGCTAGAGAGGCTTTTGTGAGACCTGTGCCTGTAAACATATTAATCCGGATAGTTCCATTTCAATTAGTTTAAAGAGGTATGAGGAATAGGGTGTAAAGTTACCACATCCTCCATTTTAAAGGAAGGGTCCTCCGACCTGACGGGTATTGTGTCTGGTGGGCCGCACGACGATTGATGTCGGAACGTTGTTATATTCTAGCCGCGCGGTAAACTTTGCTTGCGAGATGCAGGATTTTGCGTGACTTCAGTGGGGTGCGTAGTTTGCATGTGGCGTTGTAGATGTTAAGAATTTAAGATACTTGAAGAGAACTGATTTTAGGCAGTTTTTCTTCAGAAACGTATCAACTAAATGAGTCATCAAATTACATGCCTAGATACTTATAGGTGCTTACGTGCTTAAAGACTTTTTGTACCATTAGTTATCGACGACAATCGTTTAGACAACCGTTTATCATACTTAACAAAATGAATAGTTTTGAATGTAGTACATTACTCATTAAAAAAAAACAGTAGGAAAAAATCTTCAAATATTATTCAGTGATAATTTTTGTTTCCGTTTGACGTGACAGCATTACTTTTGTGTCAAATAGTGGCTATAATTATGAGAATTAGCGTCAATAAGTTGTCATTTGTATTTTTAATTTGAAAAGGAATTATTACATAATAATGCAAATATTGTTTAAACCTTTGACTAATAAAGTTCTTGTGCGAATTTTTAAATAAGTATGAATTATTCTTCTGTTCAATGTACATACGTGTAATGGTGTAATTATGGAAATATTGGCCATGTTGTCAGGGGGCCAAGTCTACTAATGTACAAACGTTGCAATGGTCTCTTCATTGTGAGTTTTTGACAGATTTGCCATACAAACACTGTCAAATACTCACAATCGCGAGACCATTGCAACGTTTGTAAATTAGTAGACTTAGGCCCCTGTTTACACGTGAAGATAACATATTTGAATCATTTATCTAAAAAAACCGATACTTGTTTTCTTTTATGGCAAACCATACCATTACAACGTTTTTGGTACTAAAGCCTAATCGTTGCCTTTGAATATAATTGAATACAAAATAATAGGAAAAACTTAACAATAAAAATAAAAATAAATCCTACCAGTTTTTTTTCTTCGATTCAGACATTAAGAGATCACATTAATATTTTGACTAACCTTTCTCTCAATACGGGATCCAGTCCGACAGTCGGCTCATCCAATATGAGGAGTTCAGGTTCATGCACCAGAGCAGCTGCCAAGGAGACTCTTCTCTGCTGACCCCCAGACAAGGTCTTGATGAGGCGGTTTCCACTTGGCAGGTCTAAAAGGTTCAAGAGGAACTCAAACCGTTCCACCATCTTCTCCTTTTGCATGCCGTAGATCCGGGCGAAGTAGTATATTGCGTCGCGGACTGTGAATTCACCGACTAGGGCTATGTCCTGAAGAAAAAAAAGAAAATGTTTATGTTAGGACTACCTCATTGATTAGGTAAAGAGAAAGGCCACAAGAAAAAAAAAATAAAAAAAAATTGGATTATGGACAATATATTCGAAACTGTTCAATTTCACGTGTTCCTAAAAGTTAATTAGAAAACCAACGTCAAAGAAAGAAAGAAAGAAAAATATTTTATTTAGGAGACGCACAGAATATAAAACAATTAAAACTAACAAAATCATGAAAACAGTCATCACGGCAACGCCGGCTGTCGCTGAAAACCAGCGCTGGGGCTCTGTCTCGCATAGGGACGCAGCATTATGCTGAGCGATGGCCGTTTTGCATAGATGTGACGCATATTTTCCCCCAACTTGTTCTTTTCGTGTCCGTGTTCTTTCTTTGCGTCATGTTTACCGTAAATAAACTTATTTTATTTATTTCTTTCTTTCTTCGTTATACTGCAATGTGTGTACACACATTAAAAAATGTTTGTGATCACTAGCATAAGATGATATAATTTTTTAAATTGATCTTTATCAAGAAATATACTTTGTTGCGTGTTTTGTTTAAATAGAAATCTCCTGTTTGAGATTAAAAAATAAAACTATTTTTTATTTTTATTAAAAAAAATTGAGTAATTAATCATAATGTAATTGTAACAGAAATTTGATAGAAGAAAAAAGACTGTTTATCCAAACTTAAACAACAATTTATTAATAAAAGGTTTACATTATTCAATACTTATAATGTAACTCCTCTCCTAGCTCGAATACATGTGGTGATCTTCCTGGGCATGCTGAGAATAAAGTTATCTAGCATTTCTTGGGGTAACCTGTCTCATTCTCTAATAGCGGCTTCCCTGAGTTTTGGCACTGTCTGGGGACGTGGCTGACAATTGAACTGTTCTATTGTTTTATATTCTAAATCTATATTTTAAAATAAAGAATCTAAAAAGAAGAAGAAATCATTCTATCGTAACAAAGAAGATTTCGAATTTTCAAAGTGATCGTAAACTTTTTTTGATGGGTGTATGCATAGTCAAGCAAAAAAAGATGCGTTTGTAAAGTATGAAGGTCAATGTTACCACACTTATGAGACTTCTAAACTTTGTCTATTTATATTATGTCGACAACATCGGTCGCCGCAAACTACTTGGTGTTGCAAGTTTCTAAAGACGGCGGTAGACACTTTCCATCCGGTGGGTTATTTAGTAGATAGAGGGGGTCGTGGTTAAATAATAACAGTCGCATGGGTCGATCGAAGGTTAAGCTACGCTTGCCGCAGTCGGTTCGTGGATGGGTGACCATAACCGTGGCCACTGTGACGTTGTGGTTTTGGTGGTAAAAATAAAGGCAGATACCGCGTTTATTAGTTAGGTTCACAGATTCAGGGTGGAGGTTCTTAACTTAAGAGTTCTTTCGCTGGCAGAGATTAGAAGGGGAAAGTACTGTCCTCGGCTGGACCGTCTGGCTGGCACCGCAGAGCCAGTGTAGTCAGGGAGCAGACGGTGCTCGCCGCCTTCGGTGCAGGTAATGGAGCGGTAGGTGGTGGCTGTAGTGGCCACGTGGCACGGCGCTCACCGCCCTCAGTACAGGGCATCAAGTCTGCTATTACAATAGTGTCAAAATGGTCTATCATTGATTTCATAATAATGAAAAGTTTGGTAATCTACTAATATAATTTGACGTTTAATGGCGTCATTATGACTTTCAATGGTCAGCCACTGAAACTCCACTGAAAGAATTGGTAATCTTATTCATAATGACAAATGAAACTTCCTACTTAACTTCCAACTTCCTACTACTTCAGATTGCTTATAACACTAATAAATAATATGTAAAAATTTATATAAATGAAATCTGGCATGAATAAATGTTCAAAATGCCATTATAATACAATTCTATTACGAGACCATTGACCGACCAATGATCGACCATTATGAATTTAGCAGATTACGAACTTTTAGCAAAATGACAATGGGATCGTGTTGGAGTGACCAATTTATAAAAATAGCAGACTTGGGCCCCAGGTGGAGCGGTGGCAGTGGCTGTAGCGGCCACGTGGGAGCCAGCAGCGGCCCACAAGGCCCAGGCGATGAAGGGTGCCGGTTTTTCTCGGCCGACGCTGTAGCGGCGTTGAGTCGTAGAACAGTCGACAGCGTCAGGTAGAAGGTAAGGTAGTGAACTCCTATCTCAAGATTCGCTGTATATGGTAGGCAGCTTAGACGTGGGAAGCCCATGGGTTGAAGCAAGTTAAGCCGTAGTTTCCAGTTGATTGTAGTAGATCTTTGACAGTCATAATGGGTAGTCAGAAGCCCGAAAGTCTAACAATCAGTCTTACTAAGGGGTACCGTGTTACCAAGTTACTGGGTTGTGAAGAGGACAGTCCATGTAAAATACTGGTATTCAGCTTCATCCGGTAAGTCTGGAAGCCGACCCCGATGCTTGGAAAAAGGCAAATAGATGATGAACATAGTAGCATACATACCTGAGGCATATACCCAACCCTGGGTCCGGGCACACCGCTGCCTTTCTCTCCAGGTCTTCCACCGAGGACCCAGACGTTTCCACTGTCCAGTTTCCTCCTGCCCACTATACAGGACAGTAACGTGGTCTTGCCACATCCTGAAGGACCGAGTAGTCCGTATCTGTGGAAAATGATTGATTTTAGTAGATTTTTCAAGAGTAGTTAATTTATCTTCATAATTGTGCAGTCGGTTATTAAGGGGCCGTGCACGAAATAGACTGATTTTGATCAATTTTGTTCATTGTTTGTGAGAAAGGGAAAAATAATTTAAACAAAATTATTTATGATTTGAAAAGTCGTGTTCTTTGTTTTGTATGTGACTGAAAGGGATTTTTCAAATAAATTAAGTATTCACGGTAAATCAATAATATTCCCAACAAGTTTTCCGAAAAATTACGCGAGACTGACATTTGATCATCATTCTACAAGAAACTACTTTTGATTTTAAACATTAAAAAATATTATCAACATCATTATATGGTCTCTTGCATGTGGCTGAACCACTTTAATAATATTAAAAAAACATTTTTTTTATTTAAACCTCGTCAGTAATATATTTTTTCTTATAGCAAATAATATCATGAAATTTAAAAATCACAAATTAGTCTTCAGCTATCCTTGAAATATAATCAAAATTGTATTTAATGATTATACAATATCTTCATTACGTAAATCAACGGCAAAATAAACTATATTTTGGAGAGGACAAAAGTTATAAAATTATTAACAGGACTGACACGAATGGTTTAGCACCATAAAAACTATACTTTTATAGTTACACAGACTTAATGTTTCGATTATTTCAAGTTTTGTCACAATTAGATAAGGAATTGACAAAAGAGAGTTTTTTTCGTGCACGGAGCCTTAAGGAAAAGATAAAAAAATCTGGCACGGATAATTTATAATTAGAAGAAGATTGAAAGTGAAGAATTTTCTTCAAGTGTAACACAGCACTGCGAGTGCCTTTTGACGTTAGAGTAAAAACGAACCCTGCCAGGCGCTTTACTTTGTGTAAATTATATCTTCACCACTCTCAAAACGGTGAAGGAAAACATTGTGAGAAAACTGGCATGTCCTGGATTATAAAAATCGAAGACATGCAACATCTTCCAACTCGCACTCGATTACGTGTCCTATGTTATGTTATGTGCTGTTTTACTCTTTCTAATGGCATCTAGGTTCCAGGCTTTATTTAGTTTTGAACGGCCTTTTGTAAGGCTGGACGGATCCTTGATGAGATCCGGAGTGGACCCTTGGGCAATGACCTCTGCCTTTCTCTCAATTTCGTGCGTGGATTCGCCAAAGATCGACCGAACTCCATAACAACAAATGGTCACGGGTAACAGACTGTAGACAGTCAAAATTGGCTTTACCAATGGTACACCCGCGATTAACCAAAAATCTTTTCAGCCTAAGTAGAAATAACCTTAGAATGTTAATAGGTACAATTACGGGCCATAATCTCCTTAACAAACATCTTTTTAACATAGGCGCCACAGACAGCCCCCTTTGCAGGGGCTGCCTTGACGCCGAGGAATCAGCCGGCCACGTCATACTGGAATGCAAGGCCATGGCTCCACAACGTGAAAAAATCTTCGGAACAGTGAGGTCGCTCCGTGAAGCCTGTGAAGCTCCCAGGAAGCTTCTGTGCTTTTGGGCGGAGCTAAGCTGGCTCTGTTAGCCAGAATCCCCACGCACAACGGACCAAATGGGAGTCTAAGTGCGGAAAAGGGAGCCCCATCATCATCATCATCATCAAGGCTGGACGGTCTCTAAACATGTAAGCAGCTGTGTGTTACAGCTTGAGGGAAAACGGAGCTCATTGTATTTATCCTTGTATACTTACATGATTCCTCTATCGACAACCATGTCCATGTCCTTAAGGACAGGCTTGAAGTCAGCTTTGTCGGGCCTGCCATAGAACTTGTTAGCCTTCTCGATGATCACGGCGGCTGAACAGACCGCCATCTTGGATTGTGTGTGCGCTGGTCCCGGTTACAAAGATGACATCTTCTTTCTGTTTACAAGGAAAGGATTTTATGTTAGTAATTAAAATAATGTTTTGGAGAGTGGTGTTCGCGGGCATCAGCTGTGTGTGGTAAGCGCAGTACAGATCGATGTGACGATGCTTGGGAGGCCGATGTCCGGCAGTAGATGTCTTTCGGCTGAATGATGCTGATGACGATGACATATATTTGAGATTGTATCTTAATATTATCTAGGTTAATTGTGCTTTGGTCATCTACACCGGTTTATCTATTCTGAGTCTGACTCTCATTCCAAATTGAGACCTTTCTGTGCCCCAAATAACATGCTAAACTAGAGATGCATTCCATCAGTTTCGATGATAAATCTTTTACAGTTCAAGCAGTGCGGTTATGGAATGCCTTGCCCGTGTCTATAAGGCGTGCTCAATCTTTGTCCATTTTAAAAATTATGATAAAAAAACACTATCTCTCTCCTTAAGAAGGCGTACAAGGGACAACTCCTTAAAAAAAAACTCGTGACTGAGAAGGAATTATGAAAAACGGCTCAATTAGGAACCTCGGTGTGTCTAGAAATCTAAAGTAAAGCGGCCAAATTCCTCAAGATCGTATTTTGTTGCTTCGTGTCTCGCGCCGTCACCCTTCTACGCGCTCTTAACCATATTTTTTTTGTTCTTTTCACTTGCTGCATGATTATTGTTGTATATGTTTATATAGATCAGTATAACATGTTTTATGTACTTATATATGTATTTATTGTATGTATGTAAATGGTACACCACAGATTACCTGCAGTATTGTCTCTCCTTCCCCCTTAATCCATCCAAAGTTTGTCTTTAAAATATCGCTTTTAGCGATAAGACCGCCGATTGTGCCAACCCTTGTAAAATTTCTACATATCGGCGGTTCATTGCAAGAACTCACGTAGTCAAAACTTTGAAATAAGCAATAAATTATTTTTAATTGTATTGATTGCCCTATATCATCTTCATTATGCTTATGATAAAGAAAAAATAAACACAATGAGTTTTAGCATTACCTATTTGCTTATTTTTGTCAGTAAACCGACAATATAAATCTGTAGGTAATTTTTATGGTGTGCAATAAAGAGTATTTTATCTATCTATCTATCTCCAGTAGCGGGGTAATTGAGTAACACATTAACAGTAGCAATGGGTTTCATTTTGACAGTCCAACAACATCCGTTGCGTTATTTACGTTGTTGAGCTGACAAAATTTTCGAACATATGAAGCAATGGATTAGCAATATCGTTCAAATTCATTTAGATTGTGATTGATAGTGTGTTACGCCATTAGGGTGCAGATCACCGAAGTATTGCAGTCGGCACGCAGTATCATAACGTTCGTAAGATGGCGCCACGTGTCTTTCGAATCATGATTGAATTATAAATACTTATTATTATAGAAACTTTAGTAGTGTTAGGTAACTTAGGCTACTTTTATTTTAGAAAATGCAATGTGGCTGAAACCGCGGGCAGCAACTAGTAATAATATTATAAATGCGAAAGTAAGTTTATTTGTTACCTTTTCACGCCTAAACCACTGAACCGATCATCCTGCAATGTTGCATATTTCGTTGTACAGAAACGGACATTGGGTACCTTTCATCCCGAAAAATGTACTGTTCCCGAGGAAAACAACAATAACGTTCTTATGATGGCGCCACGTGTCTTTCGAATCATGATTGAATAATATTATTAAAGAAACTTTAGTAGTGTTACTTAAGCTATTTTTATTTTAGAAAATGCAAGGCAGGCTCAGTTTATATTCCGCGGTCTTTAGTCACAGTATAAAGATTTTAATACTAATAATGTGTACTGTGCTTTAGTTGCAAAGTTCCAGAATAAGCAAGCAAAGCAAAGCAAAGTTCCAAATATTTTTGTGCAAACCGGCCGGTTTGCACAAAAATATTTAAAATGCAGTCGTGGAGACCAACAAAGAGTGGATTGTTAACCTCGGTTCGGTGATTTATTGATGACTAGAACTCTGTGACTAACATGGTAAATTGTTCATTACGGAGAAGGTCCGTATACCTTCTCAGTAATTAATAATTAATCGGTTGAGTTAACTTGCTGTGCCTTGCGTACACAATTGTTGATTTGCCTACAATGTTTTGTGCTAGCTTATGCATAGTTATGTTAAGTATCATTCATTTTCAGTTCTATATTCTTTTGTTATGTTCGTGCCTACTCTAACACCAGATAGCCCAATTGAGTCTCGAATCTTGTTAGTAAGTAAATTTGCTATCAAATTATTCGACATGACATTTTACAGTACTATTGTACTGTAAAATCTCATGTGAATAATATATACAGACTAAACTAAAATTTATCTTCTGTCCTTTTTTTAATGAAATACAAAGAAAAAAAATGCACTGAACTTAAATTTAGTTTAGTTTGTGAACAAGGGAATCGGCACCATAATTCTTGTCCATTTCCTAATGTCAGGGCACACCAAGACCAATGACGACCAGCGTTGGATTTCGTAGTATAATTGTGCTATTTTTACCATACATTCATGATGTGTATTATAATAGTATCGCAATGCCAGGACTGTACGTGTATATACCATAATTTTGCCTCCAAATATGCTCAACAACATTCACTGCGTTATTTACGTTGATGATAGACAAATTTTTCGAACATATGAAGCAATGGATTAGCAATTTGTTTTAAAATCGTAGATTGCTCTTGGTTTTGTGTTACGCAATTAGGATACATTTTATTTTTATACTTGGATTTTCGCAGTTAAACCTAGGAGGTTGTCTACTGCTTAACCGGACTTTCCTTTAGGTGGTAAATTAAGGCCCCCAGCCAGGGCATAAAACATAAAACTAAGCGACTACGCTAAGGGCACCCCCTTGCGGGGGTACGGACGTCGGCTGAGGGCGTGGCTGGGGGAGGACAGCAAGGGACGGGCTGGATTTAATTAGGATACAGGTCTAAGGGCGCGTTTTATTTCAAAGCGATCGTCGTGCGAATAAGAAGCTGAACCAGAACGCGTGGTCGTGCCGTCAGACGGTGCTTTCCGGTTTTGACGCGGGGTAACCATTTTACATGCCATGACATCTCAGAAGAAAAGATATACATATTTAAAAATGTGAGCACTTTTATAGGAAGTGAGCAATTTGAACACTCATATCACTTATGAGTACCTACTTCCGGTCACCACGCGAACATAGTAAATGTGCAATTATACATAATCTCCAAGGTTTCTCTAGTATTTAACTGTTATTTCGTGAATTACATGGCTGGAAGATAATTGTTAAACTTGCCGAGTAAACCGGCTATTTAGAAGTATTGATTATACGGTTTATGTTGCACTTCTAGTGTTTGTGATGCTGGTTATTAAGAGGTAGATTTTAATCCTAAGGTAGGATTTGTAGTGGTGTGGCCTAGAGAGCTAAAACGGCTTTATTGTAAGTTTCAGTATCAAACTCCCTTCTTTACCCGCATTTGTCTGTGTCAGTGTCAGTCTGTTTCTAATACGTTCCAGGCGTGAATTAAACTGAATTTTGAGAGACATTATGTACATGTGTTCGTTAGGTGCTTCAGCTTCAAGGGCTTGTGGTTCCGTTTTACCCTTTGCGTACGGAACTCTAAAAAAAAGAACTATCCAATTTGGTGCAGTCGCTCGGAAGTTATGCGCGTGCAAAAATTTCGGTGATTCATTTTTATTTATAACCTATACCACGGATCGAAGGACCAGAATTCTTTGGAAACCGCGAACTGAAAGCTATTCATAACTGATTAACAGTCTTTAAAATGGCTTTTCACCAATTCCTAGTGTTTTAGATTGATTGATTCAATTATAATTGATACTATCAATATGCTTGCCACGACCGATAGTATTGATGTAGATACGAATAATAATTATTATAATTTAATTAATGATGTTACAACGTCAAGAATCTATGATTACGAATGGCATTCTATTAGAATGACGAAGATACATCGTGATTCGTTTCATAATAAAGAAATGATGTATGATTTTAAATAAAATAAACATACTTAAGTACTTAGGTAGTTTTATCATCTGTATAAAAGACAAACATTTATTGTCGCTACCAACGAAAATATTAAACGTTGATTTATTCAGTAATTTTTAAATATTTTTTTTAATGTCATCTCGTAGGACAACCTAGGAGGTTGTCGTTTGCTAAACCGGACTTTCCTGTGGATGCCTTAGTAAATTAAGGCCTCCAGCTAGGGCACAAAAATTATAACTAAGCGACTACAGGCTAAGTGCCCCCCGTGTGGGGTACGGACCTTGGCTTAGGGCGTCGCTGGGGAGGGCAGCAAGAGACAGGCTCGATCGATTTATTCAGGCTTTTGATGGATAGTTAATAGGAAAACCAGCTCTGATATACAAAGTTAATAAATAGCCCTACCATGAAACTGCAATTATAACGTAGAGGTGGCGCATCCCAGACAGTGGTTGTAGTGTGATTATTATCATGTATTCTCCATAATGAAAATTGATAGCTCTGGTATCGTCAAACCTAAATATTTTCAAAACGGATTGTGCAAAATCGAGTCTAATAAAAAACAGGTTTATTTAGACTCCTCGTTGTCGAAATAAAAATACGGAACAACATTAAGATCAATATACAGGGTGATTGGTAATTGGGTGCATTCTCCCAAGTTATCGGATCCAAAAATGTTGTTAATTAGCTAGTTTCACCCATTTTAAGGTGTGCACCCAATTACCAATCATCCTGTATTTATAAAAAGTACCAGAGTGGTCAACCACTGCATTAGTTATAATGATTTTTATTACGCATTATTTATAACCACTACTAATCAAGTTTAATAATGATTAAAATATTAAAAAAGTATCGCTGAGGACAGGATTCGAACCTGCGCGGGTATAACCCATTGGATTTCAAGTCCAACTCCTTAACCACTCGGACACCTCAGCTGTATGTTTCATAGTTAAAATTGTTGAATAAAAGGCATTCATTACTATTTAATGAGTAAATAGCGCATTATATTTGTACAAGTGTAGATAACAATACAGTATGTACCTATTTACTGATAAACATAACTTTAGTAAACTAGCAGTTGCCCGCGACTGCGTCTGCGTATATTTTGTATTTCATCATTTTTAGGGTTCCGTACCTCAAAAAGAAACAACGGAACCCTTATAGGATCACCCGTGTCTGCCTGTACGTCTGTCTGTCTGTTTGTCCGTCTTTCACAGCCGAGTTAAGGCTCGTACAGACTCGCGCGATATCGCGGGCGCGACGCGACACTAGTAGCACAATTTCTTTGTCGGTGCCTGTCGCGGCCGCGATATCGCACGAGTCCGTACGAGCCTTTACTCCGAATCTACTGGACCGATTAAGTTGCAATTTGGTACACATATGAATTTCTGCGATCTAAACACCGTTCGAGTTTACTGTAAAGTATCTTAAATAAATGAATTTTGATTATGGGGAGTATTGTTATATTGAAAATAGAGAGTTGTATTGATTTATTGTATTGATGTATTGTTGTTTTATTTGTTGTATTGTGATTATAATTCTATAAATACAGATTTGCTAAGGTGGCGAATCATATTCAGATCAACATACAACTTTATACTGGCCTGCAAATTGCAAAAAAACCTAAGAATATTTGAATTTTAGAGTGCAAACTATGTAGTTGCATAATGCCAATAAAAAAAAAAATATGTAAGTAATCCCAATATTAATTACAAACAACACAACTAATTAATTATTCCAACTAATTATTATTATGCACTGTCATCGATTTGAGCGTGCTTATAAGCGTACCGAATTGGTGTGAGCGCGATAACGATATCCCGTGAATCGTCATAGATGACGTCATGACATGCGCCATCTTGCGATAACGCCGACCATATCCTTTATTATGATTTATTCCGTTCTAATACCAAAAACTAATACCTACCACTGGTATTTCTTCCAACTTTGTTGAAATAAATACCAGTGGTATTTCTTGGTATTAGAACGGAATAAATCTATAATACCTATTATCATCGTGTATCAAACAGCTCTCAGCTGTCATAATCGTGATATTCTAAATCGGAATGCAAATTATTGACGTGAGTGCAATGAGCGATTACGCCTTAACTCGGAATGTAGCCCTAATCACATAAATACTCATCATAAATACGATTGCGTGTATACCCAGCTGTAACCATTCCCATAATCGAATGTCTCGAATCATCCAGAATGATACGGCGACATTTTTGGCGTCGTTGAGTCATTCGGCGACAAAACGTCAGTGAGTGCGAGCCCTTATATGAGTGTGTGGCCAATTTACATTGCTAAGTCTGTGTTTAGAAGGTAATCATTGACTTCAATGTGATTGTTGTCTACGCACGACGTTGTATCAAGATTACTTTCAATGGTGAGTTTGGTAGTAGATATCGTAAAGAGGTTTTGATTAGAATACTTTGAATTCCCTGATTGTGCCCTCTTTTTAGGGTTCGTAGGAACCTCAAAAGAAAAAACGGCACCCTTATAGGATCACTCGTGTGTCTGTCCGTCTGTCTGTCTGTCTGTCTGTCCGTCTGTCACAGCCAATTTGCTGCGAATGTAATGAAACGATTAAGTTGAAAAGTGGTATACATATAAATAAATTTTGAATTTTGAGGTCAGTTTTGGGGGGCAAATAAGACAAAAAAATAATAATATATATATAAGTTCTGCAAACTGTACCGTGTGACAAATCAAATGTATATTATGGCTTACTGTGAGGGTGACAAATATATATTTTTTATAATTTTAATATAAATTATGAAAAAAAAAATACAGAAATTAGTTCTATACTTATAGATTACAGGAAAATCTATAAGAAGTCTATGGTCTTACTAATAACATGGTAAATCTCTCAATATTTATACCAACTACGGAACCCTTCATAGTGCGTGGTCTGACATGCACTTGGCCCGTTTTTTGGGAGTATTCCACTCTGTCTGTGAATTCACTGTGTGTGTGAATGTAAAAAAAAAACTGGTCAAGTGCGTGTCGGACTACGCACAATGAAGGGTTCCGTATTTGGGATGAATTCTTCCCAAGAACCAACTTAAGAAAACAAAGTTGTTGTTTATGATGTTAGTAATAAATCGATACCTCCCACGCAAAAAGTCGTAACATGTTTTTTTAGTAAAATGAGGTTTTAGTATATAGTGTAATCCATACTAATATTATAAATGTGAAAGTAACTCTGCCTGTCTTTCTGTCTGTCTGTATGTTACGTTTTCACGCCTAAACCGCTGAACCGATCGTTATGAAATTTGGCAGAAATATAGCCTGGGATATGGAGAAGGGCATAGGCTACTTTTTTACGCGATAACCGACATCCACGCGGGCGGAGCCGCGGGCAACAGCTAGTATTATATAAATACTACAAATTCTTAAAAACGATATTTTCATATTTTCACAAAAACTGAGTTTCTAACCAGCTAATAGTCTTATCATATTATGATTTGCGGCTGATTAAAAAAAAATGACGTTAAAAAGCTATCTCCTGAAAAATCACAAATTTAAACATATGACCTTATGCGCGGGAGGTGTCGAAATAGCCCTGAGAGGTTTTTAGTGTTTTACCAATGACCATGTATACGTTTTATGATCATATATATCGTTTATGGTCGTAATTTTTAGTCGCTGTACTGTGCGAATAATTGTAAATATTGTAGAGTAGTAGATAATTGAGGTCGTCATTTTCTGGGTCAACGCGTGTAGGTACTTAGGTTAGCCGGTCTATGATCAGAGTGTCTAACTTACAATTCGTCTACGAAGCAAAATGCCTAAAATTAATGTCTACACAACAAATTGCCTAAGCTGTAAATCGCCTAGAGATCAAAATGTTTAACAAGCAAAATGCCTAAAATGAAAAAAAATCTAAGTAGTCAAGATGGTTAAAATAAACTCACACTAGGGCCTCTGAACTGTAGGTTAGGTTAGGTTAGGTTAGAACTGTGACCAGAAACGGTACTCCCTTTCTTCTCCTAAAATAATAGACATATTGCAAGGTTAGGCATTTTGGTTCATAGTTATGAATAAGGTTTAGTTCAAATACTGTATAGACATATTACAAGGTAGGCATTGTGCTTCCTAGTCAATACGAGTATAAGGTTTAGGCAATACTTGGCATAGACGTTTTGATTTCTAGTCGGCTTGATCATAAAGGTGTTGTCCGAATACAACTGTTTTGAAAACAAAATCACATTAAGAGTCTATACTACCTCAGCGCTACCTCACTCTGTATCTCGCTCGCACACTATTGCTAACGGTCGCGCGAGCAAGCGAGACAGGGCAGGGAAAAGGCTCCAAGTCGCCGATAGTTTAGGTAATTTATTTTTACGGTGAAAATATTAAAAAAAGTAAATAACATAAGACCTACTTTATAGTTGGTTCAGTTAATATGCAAAGTTTCATTATCTAATTTGAAGTATTTTTTGAATACCAGCGGTTTATTGTTCGGTTTGGAGGTAACTTTGGAATTTTTTTCTATCGAGAAAATTTTATGGAATCGTGTTTTCGGCTAACATAGTACTTAAAATTAATCCTCAACTTTACCATATATTTATTTCAAAATTAATGCTGCAGTATTTTCGACATAACGGAGGATCATGCTTAGCCATTTGAGGTAGTATAGGCCCTTAACAAGTGCCTTGTGATTATTAGAATAGTCCATATTATGTATATGGAAATAATGTGTTTGATTGAAAATAATGTTAAAAGTATTCATGGAAAATTGAGTGGTGATACTGATTCCAAGTATTGTATTTGCTCAAGAGTTACAGTATCTGCATGTTCCTTTACGGCATTTAGGGAATTAGAAATGTAATCACCTAAAGAAAAAAGAACTTTTTGCTAGATGCATATGAAAGTATGTACGGTAGGTACTTATAACGAAATGTCTGTTTGTATGTTTGTTCCGCCTCATCTTCGAAACGGCTGGACTGATTTTACGGGACTTTCACTGGCAAATAGTTTACTTTTGGTACTTTAAATAATAAACAGGTCCTTTTTGAGTAATATAAATGCCATCGGCAGAAAGAATTACATTGCCTTTTCTGAAAACCCTCGTAAAGATGATTGAAAATGATTGAAGATGAAAATGGACTATACGAAGAAAAACGCGGAACTTAAAAGAAGAAGAAGATTAACGATGACGTGTGGTGCTCATGCGCAAGCGCAGCGAGTCCGAAGCGCCGCGATACACCGCTAGGTTGAAGACCTACGACAACTTCCAGCAAAAGCGTCGCAGAGCAGCGGCTGCGCGTCGCAACTCCGGTGCCGGTGGCTTCAGGAAGAAAAACGATGGTGACGTCAAGGAAAAGAGCGCGGAGAATCAAGAACACCCCGGTAATGAAGAAGAGCGCATGAGAAGACGCGGGGGCGACAAGTGCATGCACCGCTCCCACTCGTTTTCCCGGTCCGGGACTGGCGAGGATCCCGAGGACCGGTGCTCCAGTCCACTATCAACACAACATTAATAATTAGCAAAGTAATTTTGAGTCTATGTTCGGCAACGGAAACGGGGCCGTATCCATAGTCAGACGTTCAAACCTGTTGGTTTGGCCCACTGAACTCTTTCGGCGGTTGCACACAGACGCGGCCGTAAGTTTACACGAGCGCCGAGCCTTTATTTAATGAACTTACGTGTGTGCGTGCGATTGATGCGCTTGTCCAATGATACACGTGTTTTTGTTTTGATGATATGTCGATTTTTTTTGTTTCTAGTATTTTTTGTTGGTTTGTGAAGTCATTGATGAAATGAAGACTTGTTTTTGTTGGTTAATATTATTTACAAAGTATTTAGGCAAAAGAGAGACCTGTGTCTGCGCAACACTTGTGCACTATAATATGTCCCGCGTTGATGGCTTGTGTCCTCTGAGATTGGGCGCTATGACCGAAATTCGGCCGTGAGGACAATTTTTTTATTTAGGTATAAAGTTACATGAGATTTCAAAGCAAAATAAATTGATTTTAGGTACTAAAAAAGGTAGGGAAGGTAGGGAGGTAGGTAGGTTTTATTGGGCTTTCGCTTTGAAGTTTTGTTTTATAAATGAATATGATAATTCTCTTATTTAAAAATTTACCAGTTCAAGGATTTCATGCTACGATCGCGGTCTTGATAAATACGCAACGACTAGATAAAAATAAAGTCATGTAACATTAATAAAATAAATTAATTAGTATTTCAAAGTCAGCCAATTAATTCCTAGGCGTCTCAACGGACGTGTTACGAATTATTCAAGAATTGGTCAAAGAACAAAGATGATCATTAACATATTAATGAGTTGGCATGTTAGCTGGGGCCTAAATCTACTAATTTACAAACGTTGCAATGGTCTCGCCATTGTGAGTATTTGACAGTGTTTGTATGGCAAATCTGTCAAAAACTCACAATGAAGAGACCATTGCAACGTGTGTACATTAATAGACTTAGCCCCCTGGTTGTATGTAATTTAATTGCAAAATTTAAACTATGAAGATATTTTCTTGTGTTTTATTTTTACATAAAAATCCAACTACGACCAAAACGCCAACTAAAAAGGCATAAAACAGATATCACAGAAACAAATAAAAAATCCGGAGTCACACATCATGTAATAAGGGCATAAACCGAACAGATTACGTGTGACTACAAATTTTTCGGTGACGTCATTAGATATATCCGCGGAACAACTATACTCCATTTACTCTATGCATTAGACAAATAACGGCTAAATAACGACAGTTATTGTGTAATATTGTTGAGATTACTGCACTTTAGAGTTATTTTTTTAATGTAAATGGTAAATAGATTACAGTGCTTCGTATTTATCATGAAATAACGGAGTTTATTAAACGTTTACATCGAAATAACGAAAGGGTGAGAACAGTTATTTGTCTAATGTTATAATAAATGGAGTATAGACGCTTCCAACAACACCTCGTTTTTCAGAAAACGATGAGTAGTTTAGGAGTTACGAATGAGAGAACAGATGAACACACATACTTGCATACATACATAGTCTGTTAAAATCATAAACCCCGTTTGGCTTGCCGTAGTCGTGTAAAAAGCCTGTAACTGTCCTGTGGGCTTCTTAAGCCACCGACACATTACTGTGTCATGTTGTGTCGTGCTCGTGACGCGGGATACACCAATAAAATGAATCTGTTCACGACTACGTCAAATCACAATGAGTTTTGATTGGCTAACACTGCGTTAGAAGGCTTCACGACACGACACAACACAGTAAATTTAATAAATCCGGCTTTATTCTCGCACGAAAGAACTGGTAATATCACCTGAATGGGGATTTTTTTTTCGAAAAAGGTGGCTACGTCATAGTAAGGCTATAGTTCGGCAATGCTTATTGTGTTTTTTACTACAAAAAAATTACGGCCTCTGTGGTCTAGTGGTAAGACTACCTGTCTCAGACCCAGAGGTCCCGTGTTCGATTCTCAGCAGGGGATTTTTTTTTTGTTGTATCGGCAGTTAGAGCTAAGATAGCCAGTTTCGACTGCGGTCAAGGGTACCGGTTGAAGTTCGTTTGCACCTTCGACCTTATCATAGCTTATCATCAGGTGAGATGAAGGCCAAGAGCCTCCCCGTAAAGGATTAATAAAAAATAAAAATAAACATTATAAGCTGCATTTTTCTTAGTCTTAAGGCTTCTACAAACAGGCGCGACTCGCGACGCGACACAAAGACACCGCTTGACGTGGGTCACGCGGTGTCTTTGTGTCGTGTCGCGTGTCGCGCTTGTTTGTAGGAACCTTTAATCTCCCATATTTCGTGACATTGAGTTGATGAATTTTGTAAAAAACGGAATTAAATTGTTGTCTATTTCTAAAAAATAAACATAACAAATACACGTATACTCGTACATATATGAAGGCGTGTCCCTGGCGCCATCTAGTTGGATTAATTTAAGACCTTATTTTGACATTGACATTGATTAATTAATCGTGCGGACGAGTGTCAACGGCAGTGTCACTCTAGCGGAACGTCATGAACGTCAGGCAGCCATCTGACGCGGTCGGTCACTCGGTTGGGACCGAACGGTGGCGTGGTCTAGACGGTTACGACGGATCGCTTACGTCCTGAATCTTAATCCCTTTTCATCCGAGTTTAATTGTGATATTTTTGTTATTTAAATTGAGAATCCTTATTATAAGGCTGCTCATCGAAGACCTGTCTACTTATTTCTAAAATACATCGCGCGATTTCCCACTTTAAGATGAGTGATTCTGATACAGATCCTATTCACGTGCCTATAATATATATTCAAGAAGTTAATATATTAAGTGATCATTAAATCTCGAAATAGACCTATATAAATCCTTAATAATAGCAACGCTTTGCAATAATATATTCTAAACACGTTCTTTTTACATAAAGAGGACTAAAAAGGCAATAAAAATTAGAATTATACTCATGTGATAAAAACTTAAACTTCATTTACTATTAAAACATTAGACAAAAACGCATTAGACAAATAACGGCTAAATAACGACAGTTATTGTGTAATATTGTTGAAATTACTGCACACGAGTTATTTTTTTAATGTAAATGGTAAATAGATTACAGTGCTTTATTCTATTTATCGTGAAATAACGGAGTTTATTAAACGTTTACATCGAAATAACGAAAGAGTGAGAACAGTTATTTGTCTAATGTTATATAAATGGAGTATAGTTATATCTAATACCTTATTATCATGGAACAGAAAATGTAGATTAGCGAAATAAACTGAACTCAACATTCGTTACTCCTTTTTAAAACCAGGAAAGTATATCAGTGAAATTATTTATAGTTATGCTAGTTGCTGTCCCGCCTTCGCCCGCGTTTTCTTAAATAAAAGTACCTATGTTACTCTTTATAACATCAGCTATCTACCTTTGAAAGTCCCGTCAAAGTCGGTCCAGCCGTTTCGGCGATTAGCCAGAACAAACAGACAGACAGACATTTAAAAATAGTTTATTTGTTTTAAATAGGTAGCATAAACCGGTATCGGGTACCGTGTGGTGCCGTACGAAAAGAATAGCAGGCGACTAAGGGAAGTTCCTTAGTCGCCTACTAGAGAATGGGCAACAGCGTTCTCTATGCATTTTTAACACCATACTGCGATCGCCAACCCGCTTGCCAAGCGTGGCGATTATGGCAAACCCCCCCAACTGGGGGAGGCCGATGATGATGTTGATGAGGTAGCATATAACTTTTCTACTTCCATATGCATTTAGTTAAAAGTTGTTATTTTGACATTAAAAACAGACACTTTAATTTTATTTATTTGCATAAAATATGAATATATATGTACACAAATTCAGTCAGTGCCAAAAAAATTATGGCACGTTTTTTTTTTCTGAAATAAGCAAGTCAATGATCATTTAATTAATTATTTGCGGCAGTGGGATGGTAAAGCTATAAATATTTTCAAATATCAAATGACATTAAAGGCTCGTACAGACTCGCGCGATATCGTGGCCGCGACAGGCACCGGTAAAGAAATTGTGCTACTAGTGTCGCGTCGCGCCCGCGATAGCCGCCTTTGTACCTTATTGTGTGTGAGAAGTTTAAATAAATAAATAAATATGTATATATATTCTGAGTACTGTTTGTTTTATTTTATTTAGTTGCCTATTTATGTTCAATTCTTTAAACCTGACTTGGTTTCCGTATGTCTTTTCCGGGTAACCACTGAAAATCAGCGCTGTGTTGTGGGTCCCTCATAGCACAGCATCATGCTGAGTGGAAGCCTTCTTGTCACAGTCATGACGTGCAGCTGCCGACTATTTTGGTTTAGTGCTCGTGATTGGAATGTAGATCTATTTTGTTTATTTTTATTTTTCTGTATACCTACCTACTCAAGTTAATTATCTTTTTGTATGCACGTGTTTCTGTGACAAATAAACCTATTTTTCTTTCACTAGTCTGTACGAGCCTTAAACCGAGCCTTCGTCCAAAAGTTGGTTTGGGTAAGTAATTAATTAATAATAAATCGTTTGGGATCGATATCCGAGAACATCATTAAGTATAAAATGTTTTAATTATAAGTTTTTTTTAAATGAAATATTATCGAATCATTGGCTTCGTAAAGTAACCGGTTTGGGTCCGTAATATTAAATCAATCGGGGTCGAGATCCGACAATATTGTCACATCCATTATCTCACCCAGGCGTACAGGAGGCTGCACAGTAATAGTGGTAACAAAACTATTATTCAGCTTTTGTTATTTGACGGATATGCGTTTCTATTGAAACTCCGTACTACGCTAGGCTAGCTAAAGATCAAAGTATTACCAACGATGGTTCCAAACCATCAAAATCATCATAAAAATAAAAAAACATTAGTTCCACTATCGGTCAAGAGATGGCGCTAACCTAAAACTGCAATATTACAAAAAGTGTGCTATTTATTTAGAGCCATCGTTTATCTATACATAAACTTCTATCTCATAGCATATAATTTCAGATTTTTCTCTAAGCAAACTTCGGAGATAAGGGGAGGGGGGGGGTATTTTTTATTTTTCATCAAAAGTCGAAAACTATGTGGCCTATAAAAGAAAAATGTTTGAGAATCTATAAATACCGCTCTACATATAATACCCACATGCCCTAGTAGAATTTTTAAGAAACCCGTTCAGTAACAGTTGCAAAAATAAAATAAAAAAATACAAATCTCATTTGCAAAATAGTTGGGTAAAGACACCTAAAACTATTCAAAATTTCAAGGTGATAGCATTAGTAGTTCTTGAGATATCCAGCTATGTTAGACAGACGGACAGACTGAGTCGCACCAAGGGTTCCTTTTTACCATTTTGGTACGGAACCCTAAAAATGATGTGTCGTCAAAAGCGTGTCGGCAGCAATGGACACAAGCACTCTCGTAGATACTTGATGCAATGCGTTACGTGTGATCTCTCGGATGACCGGAACACAGTGAGCCAACCTTAGTTATGTCATCGACCTCGTATCTTAGCGGAATTGTCGACTCAAGTGGATAACGACCTTTTTGTTAATCGGTGTCCTAGTGGCTGGTGTCGAGGTTCTTGGTTTAGGCGACTGAGGTTAAAGGTGCGGTATAATGAAAGGTCCATGAAAAGCGAGTGAGCGTCCTCAGAACATGAAAAGGGGATTCCGGAATATAATTCTACTAGCTTCTGTGGAACTACCAGTCGGATATGAAAAATTATTTTGCTATTTGATAGCCCAATTCTTGAGGAAGGCAGGAATAAACTACACTCAACATACGTTACTCCTTTTTCAAACCCAGAAAGTATATCAGTGAAATTATTTATACCCAATTAATTCAGATAATTTATGTAAACAAAGGGGATAACATAACAAAAAAAAAAATCTTCTTCTTCTTCTTCTTCGTAATACCATTACGAAGTTTATTTTTTATTCACATAAAATGGCGAAAAAAGAGGTTCCATTAAGTACTGATTTTAAGAAATAATAATAAAAAAATTATCATACCGTAATTATTTTTACAAATGTTCAGTTTAAAATAAATTTATTAAAAAAAGGAGATTTTCTCGTATAAAATATTTTATGATACTGGTAACAATGCAGGAGATCAAAAACATTAAATTTTTTACATCTTCCACACCACTAATATTACAACTCTTATTCATAGATTATTCTATGTAGCATATCTAGCCACATTTCGGATAAAAACGGCTGTAAACTGTTTCGAGTGGAAATCGATTTTGGGAGGCCTACGTCTAGCATTGGACTTAAAAGGGCTGATTATGACGATCATATGCCGTGTCTCCGACCACTACACAAAACAATTGTTTGGCAACGGTATTTTGTTTGCATAGTTCTTATAATTAATTCGCTTTAATTGTATCGATGATTATTTATAAAAAATAAAAAAAAATATGATAAAATGTTTTGCACCATGTCCCGTCATTTTGACAGTGACATTTCTTGACATTACTTTGTTTAAATAAATTATTTGAATTAGAGACATTGGGTATACACTGATACACTAAACTAGCTGCGGCTAACATAACGCTAGGACGCTAGGAGAAAAAAGTTTGAAAAAACGCTAAGCGAAAACGAAGTAATAGTGCGGGCAAGCGATGCGATGCAACGGCGACGGGGTGTCGGTGGAACAAGAATTCCACGCGAACGAAGTCATTGAAAAAATCGAGTCATTATCTTCATAAAATAACCGGTTTGGGTCCGTGATATTAAATCATTCGGGGTCGAGATCCGACAATATTGTCGACACATCCATTATCTCACCCAGGCGTACGCACGGCTACAAATCAAGCTATAAATTTCCAGTATAAGCTGACCTCTCATTGTACGGAAATTCTATGCAATGCGAGATCAGCCTAAACTGGAAATATAGCTTGATTTGTTGCCGTGTGTATAGGAGGCCGCACAGTAGTGGTTACAAAACCATTATTCAGCTTTTGTTAATATTTGACGTGCATACGATTCTATTGAAAATCCGTACTACGCTAGGCTAGCTAAGCGAACACGAAGTAATAGCGCGGGCAAGCGATGCGATGCGACGCAACAGCGACGGGGTGTCGATGGAAAAAGATTTTCACGCGGACGAAGTCGCGGCCAGAATTTAGTTAAAACATAGAAGAAAAGAAGAAAGAAAAATTGTTTATTCTGCACAAATAAGACGCACATTATATGAAAAATAGATAAAATACACATACTAATACAAGGTAACCAAAAGCCTCGTATTCAAAACCTTAAATGTAACAATATTTTTTTTTTAAGTTTGTCTGTTGTCCATTGCTTGATGTCAGGCCACGACCACAGACAATAGATGTTGCGTAATTCACAGTAAGATTTTTATGGGATAGACAGGCAGCAATCAAGCAAAGTCGGGGCGTGACATAAAATAAGGAAATAAAAGCAATAAAAAAACAAACAACGGAGGTTCTGTCGCAACTCTATTAACAAAATACTGCCGAATATATTATAATATTGATAACTTACATAAATAATTGAAATATCACACAGTCACACCGTGTGATGAGTGAAAGTGACAGCTATGGTGCCTCGTTACGGTGTGATAGGCAGCCAGTGAACAGGGACGAGTGAATACGTGATTAGGTGATTAATCGCTACTGTGTAAGCGTCTTCCTATGTGTTTAGATTATGTGTGGGTGTACTAGGGGAAGGTAAAAGGAATGCAGACTACATAGTGATTTTATTTAGGTGTATTATAGTGCCTGAGCAGGTTACTTTTTAAGACAGACTTGTGATTGGCGGTATCTATAACGCCACATGCGAACTACGCATCAAAGACCTGACGTCACACAAATCCTGCATCGCGCAAGCAGAGTTTACCGCGCGACTGGCATATACCATATGTCCCGGAATTACCGCGCACCATCAAACAACCCAATTAGAATATTACGTTATAATAAAACCTTCATGAAAGAAGTTTTAGCCGAAAGGTGTGTACCGACGTTTTCGTGGAAGGTTACGCGACACCACGCAGTTCAACACGCCGCCGACACAGTCATCACTTCGTGTACAATAATCTAATTTAATTATATTAAAATATGTATGTTTAGGTTAAGGTATTTATCTATGGGCCTGCGTCGCCTGCAATAAAATTATTATTATTATTATACATACCTACACTGATTTTTTACTATTATGTGTAAAACATTGTTAATTTATTCAAACTCAAACTCAAATCATTTATTTCAATTAAACCATTTATTTACAGGCACTTTTGAATTGTTAAGGAGTCGGTCAATAAAAAAAAATGAAGCTAGGTGCCCATTCCAAAGCACAGTAGGTACCCATGGAGAAGAACGGGCATGAAACTCCATGGACACACTTTTAAATTAAATTGTTACAAAAATATTAGTTACACCTATAATGTTGAATTTATAACTAAATGTGAGAACGATGTAAAAATAAAAATAAAAACTTACACGTTAAAAACGTCCAGAGTAGGTACAACAAATAGAGAAAAAAAAAAAAAAAAAAAGCCGTGGCAGCTAAGAGATGTTCATTCCCAACTGACGGCACCCATTCACGACTATGACGCATGGATTAGCACCATTCAGATCAACTATTTTGAAGGGAGCTAAATGATCCAACACACGCGCCACCATCAGCGAGACATCTAAGTGAGCATGACATACTTTCAGCCGCCAGGGCACATTCAAGTCAATGAAAGACATATTACCTGGTCATTGGTAGCTCTATAGTACATAGTACTCACACCTGTGCTATGCAATTATATAATACAAAGGAGATTGAGTTTATACAATGCAAATATAGTCTTATACTCTTCAGCAGCTCCTAAATTATTTTCAAATATTAATCAATTAGTTGTGGTTGTGGAGCAGGACCAGCATTTAGACATACATTTTTGTCAGCGATGTAATCCCCCAACTTATAATATGCCTGCATAGTGTGCGTTTTATACAAGATTTAAATTTAGTCTCATTCGGATGAAGTAAATTGGTTATACTGATTGTGGAGAAAATTGTGGTCTCATTACAAATCTACGCACACACACAGTCGCATACGTACATATATTATGGGCTTAGCGTAGTAGGTATTTCGTCCATTTTGGTTTGTTTTGTCTGTACAGCGGAAGTGTGACTGTTATATACGGAGTTTTAATTATTTATGAGATAAAAAATTACAGAAATCGATTCAGTAAACGATTCTGAACAACAACTTCTTTGATAGTGTGCATAAATTCAGTTACAAATACTGCCGCACTAACGAAAAATGCAATAACTCGATTTTGCCGCTTCCGAGAGTTGTATTTTTGACGACTGAATTTGTTATGAAGTTTTAGTTATTGCATTCTTGCTTACTGAAAAACCGAGTTCCTGAAGGATCAATAAAAACTTGCTTATAGAGAGCTAATAGATTTCGATTCGCTGACTCCAAATATATGACTCATCGAATATATAACTCAAAATCTTCCAAAATCGAGTTATTGCATTCTTCGTTAGCACGGCAGCATTGTATACAACATCCCGACATCAACCGTTGGGCAGTTGCCCACCAGACACAACACCCGTCTGGTCAAAGGATCCTCCCTTTTGTATGGATTATGAGTAAACGGTACAACCGTGTGGTGCCGGACGTAAAGAATAGCACCACCCCATTTCCTCCTGTGGGTGTCGTTAAAGGCGACTATGGGACTTATTAGAGAATGGGCAGCAGCGTTCTGTATGTATTTTTAACACCATACTGCGATCGCCAACCCGCCTGCCAAGCGTGTCGATTATGGCAAACCTCCCAATTGGGGGAGGCTTATGTCCAGCAGTGGACGTCTTTCGGCTGAAATGATGATGAGTGAACTTTACACCCTGTTCCACATACCTCTATAAGATGATAATATACGATCGTTACGGGTCATCAGAAGCCTGAAAGTCTGACAACCAGTCCTACTAAGGGGTATCGTATTACCTAGGAACTGGGTTGTGGAGGTCAGATTGGCAGTCACTCACCGCCGTTTCCAGTAGAAACCTCGCATGCGCGTTTTGTGTTGCCACAAGCAAAGATTATACAGGGTGTTCGTTTATAGGAGTAGCACACTTAAAGGGAACACTCCCTTCAATTTCCATGAGTACTACACAGTACTCATGGAAATGAACAACGTATACTATTGGGACCAACTCTGAAATAAGAAAAAGAAATCATCTGTTCCCTACATTTTGATCGCGTAGGTACCTATTGCACTTTGTAGGCAGTTTTTGAAGTGAAAACTTCTTTAGACACGTTGAGCACTTTTTGGGTGAACAAAAATCATGGAACTCGCGTCATCGTCACCGAACGCTTTCCATGAGCTTATATGTATACTGTGTATATATGTGTACTTTTTGGGTGAACAAAAATCATGCAACTCGCGTCATCGTCACCGAACGCTTTATTTATTTATTTATTTAAACTTCATGTACAATAGTGGTACATAGGCGGACTTAATGCCACAAGGCATTCTCTACCAGTCAACCTTTGGGTTAAATATAAAAACAGTGGTAGGGTACAGAAATAATGACAAAAATACTAACTTCTTGATTAAGAGAATTTATATAGTTTTATTGATACTAATACACATATACAAATAAAATAAACTAATAGATATTTTAACAAATACCACCTAATAATAATTACTATGACTAGACTATCATTTGAGAGTTATTTCGAGTAGTTACTTCGTTTTTACTTTTATAGGCAGTCCCCAAAGACTGCCCCGCATGTTTTTTTTCCAAGTGAAGATAATATATTTCCAAGTCTACTAGCAAATGAATGGAATATTTACCAGATTACTTTGCCAACGTATAAATAAATGTCGAATGCAACCAAAGTACCCATACCCCAAGGTGGCAATAGAAGGGTAGAAACACCATTTATTGTAACTACGTATGTACTCTTGAAATAAATAAAAATACAGACGAAATTATTTGCATATACATAGTGTTGCATGACATGTATTTTAAATATAAATATTTTTAGACGGTTAGAGAGAGGCATGTCGACCTTATATTAAGGTTATGGTGGATAATAAATTCGAATAAAATTAGTGATACTAATGCATAGGGATGGGCAGTTAAAAAAGTGTTTTTTTAAATATTGTTCTTAGTTGTTTTTATCCATTACAATATTATATTTTATTACATTTAATATTCTCTCTATCTCTGTGGTCGGTCCCTCATGTCTGAGGATCGTGGTCAGCTTCGGAGTTGCAGCTGGAGCGGATGATCCGGCTCCACCGGTTTCTGTCCAGCGCATTTAGATACTATTTAAAAAAAAAGTTGACCATCGAAATATAAACTAGTAACTTTTTAATTTTATTCTTTGGTGTTGGTTATTTTTATTTAAATTATTGAATTTTTCAACAAAAAGTAACTTGTATTGGATCAGTGATTTAAATCGACCAACCCTGCTACTGCCGGATAGTCGTAGTGGCTTACAAAGGTCACTCTCGAAAACGACCAGTTATGTGCAACGGCTGTTACTTAATAGGTACGTATTATGTATGTACATATAATATGTGTGTTGTGGGGAGGCCCGAAAGTTCAAATGCTGACATAAACGCGTTTCAATGTCATTTTAGTGCAAGCGAACTAAAGAAAAGATTTTGCCTCCCTAGGAATTGGTCCTGTATCGTTTCGTGGCCCGTGGTGTTTTACATAAATTGTGGAGAAAACTCTAAAGTATTTGTGCGACGAGAACACTACAGACTTTTGCTTGGTTTTATTACCAAGTAAATAATGCTATTTCCTCAAACGCAAAGGTTAAGAAAATTAGCAGCTAAAATCGGAAATATAAACTGTTGTTGGGCATGTGTCATGTGTTAATATGACGATCAAATTGATAGTAATAATGGAAATATTCATCCTAATTTAGTATTTTTTATTATAAAAACCGCCCTTCGATTAGAAATACATTATATTACAGTCATGTAAGAATGAATGTATGCTTTACGCTGGGGCAGTGCAATGGGTTGATAAAAAATTGTTAGATTTTTTATTTTTCACCTTTGTGTTTTATACGCGTGTACCATCGACAACATTAAAGATTATCATCTAGGTAGGTCGAATTCTCTAAGTTATTCACACATTATCCAATCGTGACACTATTTAATTTGATCACCAAATTATATTTAGCATTGAAATAATTTGTAACAGCGGTATTTCCTTCATGATATTATGATGGCGCCTGTTTAAATTCGGCTCACGTTGACATACAAAGGATATGTTCATGTCCGATTGTTAGTATCGGATTGTCAAAGAATAAATTAAAAGTTAAGACGGAAAAGTAAAATAATATCCAGGAAAAGATAATCAATCCACCTACTATTTTCCTATACTATGGTGGGTCGGCGTCCAGTCTGTATTGCAGTGTATTTTTTACATGGAGCGACTGCCTATCTGACCTTGTAAGACTGGTTGTCAGACTTTTGTGCTTCTGAGTACACGTGACAACTGTCAAAGATCTACGAATGACAGCCGGGACCAATGGCTTAACGACACGGAGATAAACGTTAAACATGAATCTTTATTTCTTTCGCCAAACCAATTATGCCTATGTCACGTTCTGTATTAACCCACATTTAAACTTGTTAGTGTCTCTATTTACATTATAGTTTCATACCGTGTGGTGCCGGACGTAAAGAATAGCACCACCCCATTTCCTCCCGTGGGTGTCGTAAAAGTCTACTAAGGGACTTTCTAGAGAATGGGCAGCAGCGTTCTCTATGCATTTTTAACACCATACTGCAACCGCCAACCCACCTGCCAGGCATGGCGATTATGGCAAACCCCCCCAATTGGGGTAGGCCTATGTCCAGCAGTGGACGTCTTTCGGCTGAAATGATGATGATGAATGACATTATAGTTAATTAAAACCAATAAAATTAATGAATCTGTACTTGTCCATGACATAAACTGCGAATATTTGTGACCTATATATGTAGATTTAGTCATAAATCTCAAGTATTATTCTCTAAATGTCATCTAAGGACGTCCGGTGAGGAAGTGGCAAAACTAGCGTACGAGTATTCTGAGGTCAAAAAACATACGATAAAAACGGGGTCACGTCACTAGTGTTATGAATTTATTAATTATTCATGAGAAAAATTTAGATTGCCTCTCAAATTGGGCAATGCACTGGCCTTTGAGTGCTGGTTCAAATATTATATTATGTTTGTAAAACTTTCAAATGTTGCAACAATTTTTTTAATAAATTGTTAATTGTTGATTAAGGACGGCTATCGGGACATTCACCTTTGCTATCTACATACTTTTCCGCTTTCTTGGATTGTAAATTTTTTATCCCGAATTTGAAATATTTTATTTTATTAATCAAAGTCAAAGTCAAATCATTTATTTTAAATAGGCACGAAAAATGCACTTTTGAACGTCAAAAATTACATAAATAGTTAATTGATTCTAGTTGCCCCTTCCAAAAAGTAGTTATGTATGGAGAAGAATGGGCAAGAAACTCCATACTTACACTTTTAAAATGTTAACAATACTTTGTATACATTAATTAATAATTATTGGGGAAGACTGCAAATTACTAATTAATTAATTTACCTAGAATAAAAATTACTTACCACAATTGGTAAAAAGAATGAAAAGTGAAGTAATGACAGAAAAAATAATAAATGCGATAGATACATGGTGCTTACATATTTACAAACAATGTATATGATTTTCCTAAAAATTTTACATATAATAAGTCAGTGTGTGAATTAAATTATATTAATCACAGAAAATAAAATTAATATCATAAAAATTATAAATTATACACTTAAATTAGCAACCAGTTTGATTTTGTCTAGACTCTAAATTGTCCTATGGAGCAGGACCAGCATGTTTCCAAGCATTCTTATCTTGGATATAATCCTCTAATTTGTAATATGCTTGTTTACAAAGTGTGCTTTTAATATGAGTTTTAAATTTGCTTTCATTTAATTGTAATATATGTAATAATGGGGGTGACTACTGAAATGACGACTGATAGAGAAGTATATGGAAGAATGGGACATGTTTCGCCGACCCCAAATAAATTGAGATGAAAGCAAAAGAATAATGAATGGCCAGAGATCAAATAAAATAGTAGTATGGTTTGGAAGGAAAAAGGGGAGGCATTTGCCTAGCAGTGACACGAAAAAAAAAAAAAAAAAGAGGCTGTCATAAGGACTGCCGACAGAAGTGAAAAATAAAAATCTTGGCATAACTGACAGTCTGGCGCAACACGTCACGAGCATGTCGTGCATTTCGGTGACGCGACCCAACCCCCCTACCAAAGTCGCTTAACGCGGCTAAATAAGTTATATACAGGATGATAAATAAAATAATATCTGCGCTACTATTCTGTATACGTCATACAGAATGTGTTAAACGTGTTAATATTTTTTTCTCTATTTATTATAAACTTTATCGTAAGTTTTATTTAGTTCTATTGTATCAAATGTACGAGTAGAAGAGCTAGGTTTTATAAAACGTAATTCCGAAACAAGTTGCCTAAATTAACTATTCATTTAATTTATTTACACAAAACGATAAAAATAATAGTGGCCGGTATATGTGGCCGGTGGTTACAAATCATAACTAAAAGGATTACAATCACGGTTACATGCAGTAGCGGCTTCCTATTTGATCTCCACAACCCAGAAACTGGGTATCACCTGGATAGTTGGCAGATTCGTCTCAGAATTAAGTTGTTGTAGGTTTTATTGTTTAACTCTCATAACATTTTTATTTTTTTATATGTATGTATATATATACATATAAAAAAATAAAAAATAAAAATGTATATATATAAGAATTTATAACTAAGATACAAGAATAAATACATATTTATTCTTGTATCTTAGTTATAAATTCTTCTAAATTGTTTTCTGTTATTGCACCTACTATGTATTATCTCTGCTGATGCAGAGATAAACATAGTAGGTGCATAGTAGGTGTGGTGATAGTAGGTACCAGTCTACCTTAGGGTGATCCCTAAGGTAGACTGGTAGAAAATGCCCAAGGCAATAAGTCCGCCTTTGTACAGTTTTTACTTGTGCATAAAGTTTTAATAAATAAATAAATACCACTTGATAAGACTGGTTGTCAGACTTTCGGGCTACTGACCACCCGGAACGACTGTCAAAGATAACGAATGACAGCTGGGACCAACATCTTAACGTGCTTTTTGAGGCACGGAGGGGTCTGAATATGTAATGGATGGTCACCCACGAACCGACCGCAGCTTAACCTTCGATCAACCCGTGCGTCTCTTACATTGATGTATAAAAAAAGGAAGATTAGGTACGCGCTCCTCGACGTGGACCGCATAACTTATGCCGACCGGCACAACTGATCTTAGTCACTATCGAACTGGCGCACAGTGGAACGAATGTATGGGAGCGGTTGGACGTAGACATGTCCGAAAAAAAAGAGTAAAATTATGCCAAACTAATGATGCCATCTTATTCGATTACTTAATGCCTTCATAACTTGTGGTGATGAATTTCTTCATAACTCCCATATTTCGGGAGTAATTTGAGAAAATGTGAAATTTTACTATGAAAATGAGTGTATCGAGCTCTCTCCCTCCTGATTCCGGGCTTGTTTCAAGTAGCGGTCTCTAATATCATAATGCTAATACTAAGAGCTATATTTAATACTAAGACACATAGTGCGCCAAATGTGCACTTTCTGGGATAAAGAGTGATGTTTATTTTATAACACAATTTTTTTATTTTTTGTTTATTTTGTTGATTAAAACCGTTTTTCTAAAGGTTTACCTTATTACAATAACATTTCTGAGCAGCCAATTAGAGAAGATATAAGCTAATTAGGATATATAATTAGGGACTTAAGGTTTACATATAAAACTGATGCACTAATGATTACTGATAAGAACATTGCTATTATTTAATTACTAAATGGCTCTTAATACACTAATTTAGCATGCATCATTTACTAATTATCACAATAACTAATTACCTTGCAATATTTAACAAAGGATACCTGGGATACCTGGATTTTATATAAATAGGTCACTATTAGTAACTTTAAAATCAGTGTTGATTTACACCTCGTTGTATCCAAGCTAATCTCGCAATGTATTTTCCAAATTTTAATACAAATCTTGATATTCACGTTGCTTTATGCGCACGCGCACATAAAGATTTACGCGACTTTAACTATTTGTTCAGTGTTTTAAAAGATAACAGTTGTGTTCAGTTATGTGAAAGTGCTGAAACAAGTTTAAAAGACTGGTGTCGTCGATTTTGCTACCGCATTTATGCAAAATGGACACAGTCTGGAAGAAGCACAGATAAGTTTCGGAAGAAACATGAGATTTGGCTACAGGCTGCAATTCAATGGCCGGAATTACAGAATGAAAATATGGAACCTTCTACAGAAAATATAAGTGACGTCATCGAGCCCATAATTTCTCCTGCTAAATCTGATGCTTCAACTTGTACACATCCTAGTCCTCGTAAATCTTTTGAGGACCTTAGTAACCGGCAAAAAAGAAGACGCACTGAAGATAGTCTTTCATGCAGCAGTAGCAGCGCTGAAATTATGTTTTCGGCCGAAAGGGCGCTTCAAAAGGCAGGACAAAGCGATACAGCTTATGTTATGAAATACTTGACGGAGAATCCAGAAGAGGCCTCAAAAATCAAAGCCTTCATTGAAGGTAAATCAATTCAGGTACGGGAAATATCCCCTTTGAAGGCATTGGCTCTTTATGTATCGATGAACTTATCGAAATGGCGCTATAACACTCTTCGGGATTTCAACACTCAAGAAGGAGCTCTTCAATACCCGAGTTACTACATGTTGGTTAAAGAAAAAATTAAGTGCTATCCGGCCAAAGAAGATCTCACAGTTACAGAGAGCTCTGCAAAAATCAAATTACAAGCCTTGATGGATTTAACCTCAAGAAGACTTATTAGGTCGTTAGAAACCCCTGTTGATCCCAATCAACAGCTCGTATTGACCAGCAAATGGGGTTTTGACGGATCATCTAGCCAAAGCATTTATCATCAAAGGACGAGTGAAGATGAGCAAATCGATCTTGCTAGTAATTTTATGATTAGTCTTGTACCACTGCGGCTCGTCTCAAAAGGTGTAACAATTTGGGAAAACGAGCGACCATCTTCCACTTCATTTTGCCGGCCAATATTGTTTAAGTTTATAAAGGAAACCAAAGAAAATGTGCAGAGAGAGATGGCTGAAATCGAAGCAGAGATTGAAGCCTTAACTCCATCCACCATCACTGATGGAATTAGTGTCAAACACCAACTGCTGTTGACAATGATTGATGGTAAAATTCATTCCATTATATCCAATACAGCAGCTTCAGTGTGTGACATATGCAAGGCTTGTCCTAAAGAAATGAATAATTTAGAGTTAATCAAAGATAAACACGCAAACGAGGACATGTATAAATATAGCTTAAGCACCCTTCACGCTTGGATTCGCTCAATGGAATGCTTATTACACATTTCCTACAAATTAGACATAAAATCATGGCAAGTAAGGGGTGATATAGCAAAAAGGCAAGTTGATGACAGGAAGAAAAGAGTTCAAGAGGCTGTAAGAAGAGAAACGGGCTTACTTCTCGATGTTGTGAAACAAGGCAGTGGATCCACCAACAATGGCAACTCGGCAAGGAGATTTTTTGAAAACTACACTAAATCTGCTGAACTGACCGGAATAGATGCTATGCTTTTAAGAAAAATCTGTGTGATCTTGCAGTGTATTTCATCAGGAGAGAAGATCAACGTAACTAAATTCCGAGAGTTCTGCTTTGATACTGCTAAGCTTTACGTGGAGTTATACCCATGGTATTATATGCCTTCTTCACTTCATAAAATTTTAATGCATGGGCCAGACATAGTTCAGAACATGTCAATTGTGCCCATTGGTTTTCTATCCGAAGAGGCATCTGAGGCTAGAAATAAAGATTTTAGAAAATATAGAGAGGGGCATTCTCGAAAGCATAGCAGTATCTCATGCAATGAAGATATTATGCACAATCTTTTACTGTCTTCTGATCCACTTGTTACAAGTATCCGTCCAAAAGGAAATAAGTTTGTAAAAAAATCTTCTTTTAAGGAATTTTATGAGCTTACGGATTCTGAGAAAAGTGATATCGAATTTGTTAACATAAATGATTTAGCGGACATCGATTCTGAATTTGAATTAATTGATGATGATGATGATGACGAAGATAATTAAATGATGTTATTGTTTTAAAATGTGTAACTTAGTAAATTAGAGCTTACATCTTAATTATTTATTGTACTTTTAATGAAACTAGGTAATTTATTATCAACTTACTTAAAAGTCATACTCTCATCAGTTCTTGTGAATATTTTTGTTAATATATATTTCTGTATATATATAATATATTTATAGACCTCTTAATAAGTCTGTCTGCGGTTTAAAGTAAATACAAATGGGGAAAAAACGTTTTTTTTTTTTAATTTTCATTTCCTTTTATCCCAGAAAGTGCACATTTGGCGCACTATGTGTCTTAGTATTAAATATAGCTCTTAGTAATAGCATTACGATATTAGAGACCGCTACTTGAAACAAGCCCGGAATCAGGAGGGAGAGAGCTCGATACACTCATTTTCATAGTAAAATTTCACATTTTCTCAAATTACTCCCGAAATATGGGAGTTATGAAGAAATTCATCACCACAATTTATGAAGGCATTAAGTAATCGAATAAGATGGCATCATTAGTTTGTCATAATTTTACTCTTATTTTTCGGACATGTCTACGTCCAACCGCTCCCATACATTCGTTCCACTGTGTGGCGTTTGTGTAGCACATGTGCAGCACGTTAAGTAAAATTACCGTAATCATCTAAATAAGCAGCAACAATGTTCCTGTGTTTTCAAAATGTGCACATATAATTCACAAATCAAATACAAGTTCCACGGGATTACTTATTCCACTCGTAAGTAATTGAAACTTATTTTCTTTAAAATTCTCCTGAATAATATTGCTTTCTAGGTCGCAATTTAATTTTGAGTTATGGGTACGTAACAGTGACAATTATTGCTATCTCGTTTCTGCTACAGCCCGCGTTATATCTCTCGCTTTTTCGGTTGTTGATGCATGACACACGACATCGGGAAATGTAGTTGTGTAGGTGTGTTTACATGTAATTGTTTCTAGTCCAGTAATGTTTACGTGACATTCGAGCGGTGCTATATCTTCCTTTTTTTTAGGGTTTCGTACCCAAAGGGTAATGGCTCGTACAGACTAGTGCGATATCGCGGGCGCGACGCGACACTAGTAGCAGAATTTCTTTGTCGGTGCTTGTCGTGCCGCGATATCGCGCGAGTCTGTACGAGCCTTAAAACGGGACCTATCCATCACACAACACACATCAATGGTCTGTTATCATTATATTAGCCACGAGGGTATGACTAAAAAGATTACATCATCTAACTAAAAACCTTTAATTTTATTCACGTTAAGATCAGTGTAAACAATAACGGGCAGATACTTAGTACCTCAACGATTTGCTTAACGAACTATAATGGCTGTTTTTATACATTCCTAATATATTTTTCTTCGGTTTTTCGACCACTTTGGTAACTAAAACAACTTTTTTGTAACCTATTATGTGACGAATTGATGATAATGGGCTGTCAGTTTTTTGCAGAATGTGCCTACAAATGAAACCATTCGTGATACTGATTTTATTTAAGTCATCACGTTTTATTTAGTTCTGTGGTTTTATTCAAATGGATTAGCGTGTTCATCGGTGCAAAAAATAGGACATTATTGTCATACATTAGGTTCGCTCGATCGAAAAAGTGTAATTTTTACTTTCTTAGTACAGGAAGTAAAGATTACACTTTTTAGGGCATAATTATAGCCAATTATTTTTACTCGAGCGGCCTGTGGGTTCGGTATACGCAAAGAGCCTACAACGTCCTGTATTACTCTGTGGTGTTCAATATAACAAAGGCGAAATAAGCGCGACACGCGATGCGACACAAAGGCACCGCGACTCGTGCTAGCGCGAGCGGTGCTGTTGGGATTGCTGCGGCATTGTGGTGCGTCGCAAATTTTCGCTAAAGTAAATAACGCAATGAATATTGTTGAACTGTTAAAATGAAAGCCATTGCTACTGTAAGTATGTTACGCAGTTATCTCGCCGCAGAGTTAAACGGAGGCGGATTAAGAGGATCGGCAGCTATTTCCTTCGAGTACGCGTGTCGATTGTTTTAAGAGGCTACCGAGCGCACAGTGGCGCCCTTATCGTTATTTCGGTGATTTCTTTTATTTTAGAATGAAAATTTATACAAACAGTAGTTTTAAATTGTTATGTTTTATTGTAATCATTAAAACGGAAAATAGTGGCCACTAAGCTCCGTTTTAATGATTACAATAAAACATAACAATTTAAAACTACTGTTTGTAGTAATAATAACGTATAGTCTTGTGAAGCACAACTTGACGAGCTTATTTTCTGCATTTTCATTCTAAAATAAAAGAAATCACCGAAATAACGATGAGGGCGCCACTGTGCACTCGGCGCAGTCTTAATGATAAGGACGTCACACGACTTTTGGCGCCAGTTTGAACACCTCCATACAAGTTAATTGATTGTCAGCGCGAGCGACTTTCGTCCTGCATGACCTGCATCCCGTGCGGAGCTCGATTCAGCTTGCCCAGAACTTTACAGGCTAATCCGGTGACCCAATCTGACTCAATCCATCCACAATCTGTGGCTGTGACGTAATGTGTCATGGCGCGTCTGATTGTTTATTGCCCGGCCACAGAATAAAAAACCGGTTTCTCGTCGTTTGATTGTGAAACTCCTTGTTGGTTATGCTTAGTTCCTTGTCTGTGGGTCGTAATGTAGAACATCTGAATTCAAATCAAACGGAAATTATACTCAAATTATAGACCAGCTTCTGCCGGCGACTTCTTCCGTGTGAAATTGCTTGTTTTAACAGAAATTTGTATCCACACTACACACACACACACCAGTTGTAAACTCGGCAATACTTATTAATATACTCATATTAATTTATTTTTTTGGAAACTAAAACCAAAGGTCATTGACTCAAACTAAGCTGGGAGTCAGGACTTTTCGAACGTCAAAATTAAATAAGACAGTGCCCCAAAACGCCCTCCCTTCACCACTTCCTAGTGCTTTAGCTGGGAAGAAGAAGTGGCGCAACAAACTCCCCAGCAGCACAGCTATCTGTTTAGTTAGAAAAACTTGAATCTGTACAACAAGTATCCAAAATAATTGATATTAAGCAACACAACAAAAAATTAAACTATACTCCATTTATAATAGCATTAGACAGAAGTTAAAAAAGGTTATTTTTGATGCACACTTTATAACAAAAGTACAATAAACTTGTTATAGTTACGATTGACGCCAAATCAATTAAAATGAATTTATGTATTAGCTATCACACTTAATTGTAATCATTTAAAAAAACAACCATATGAAATTAAGTAGCTTTCATTTAGATATATTATTTCATTCAAATTTAAAATTACAGTGCCTATGCTAAAAACCTAAAAGAAGCAGGAGTCAACAATACTGCAACGCTTTTTGTTTCACTATAATCCTACCAAATCTAAAATGTTACTTAATCCCTTCATAAGCTGTGACAGCCGGGGATTTCTAATTTTACTGGTTTATGTCGTCTGTGAAATTGACTTGACAATGTTCTAAGATTGTCATGTATGTCATTTACTTGTGAATACTTTGTTTGTTATTGTTTAATTTTCGTGATTTTTTTGTTATTTATTAAAATAATAAATAATATTTAGTTATTTCTTTATTATTGTATTGTTATCAGTGTTGTCATTGGGTTGTTTGTACAAAACGTTACTTTTTTTTTGAGCTATGAGTGATCCCGGTGCGGGACCGAGTGGCTTACAACATATAAGTGCTGAGTCTGACCAAAGCTAACGGCGAAAAAAACGTGGTCCTAAAGTTGACTACGACGAAATAATAATGTCTCCCAAAAAAAAAGAGAACGCTGCGTGCTGTAGAAAAACAACCTGTGATAAATATTTTTAAGCAATTGGAGTCCTGGCCTGCAGATACTCCTCATTATAGGACTGAGATGATAAACAAAATCGCAGAAGTTGCCGGTAAGGATGATTCATAAAATTATTACTATAAAAATATTTGAAACTAACATGCATTGTGATAAAATGTATTATATTTTAGAAATTCCGCACATGATTTTATTATTTACAGGCGTATCTCGGGCTACTCTGTCCAATATTCTCAAAGAGTACAACATAAAAAGTCGCCTGCAATCTCCCCCTCCCCAACAGAAGCACATGAAACGTGATGATTTTGATGACATCACATTTAGTGGAATATGCAGGAAATTTCATTCCTTCTTCTTTAATAATGAGTTGCCCACCTTGGACAAGATGCTGGAAGCAGTTAACAGTGACGAGTCTCTGCCAGATTAAAAAAAAAAACAGTCTGTGTAAAATAATTAAATAAACATTAAAGTTCACATAAATCAAACGGAGCAGAAAAAGTCCACTCATAGAAGTCATAGATAAGCAGGAGATCGTCCTTTGGAGACTAAAATATCTTCATGAAATAAAAAGGCTAAGGAATAAAGGAAGGAAAATATATTATTATTTAGATGACACTTGGCTAAATGAAGGTACAGTGCTTCTAAATTTCATAACAGCTATTTATGCACTAAGCAGTGTATGACCTCTTGCATTCAATAACATTATAATTAATTATACAGTTAAACATAATTTCATAAAATTGGTTCGTGAAATGAATGGTATTTATATTAATAACCTTTTATCATACAAACAGGTCACACGAAAAGCCTAATATGGCATGACACTAATAATAAGTCTTCAAAAGAAGCACATTGGGAAGGTCTATCTGCTGGTTTAAAAGATCAAACTTATAATCGGTCATACTGGTATGTATTTTATGGACTGTCCTCGCCATAAAAAAATGAACATCCCATTGTTATTGACTATTAATTAAGTAATACATATTATATTGTATTATGAATTAACGCATGCAAAGCGAACTTTCAAAGTTATAAATTTTGTTATAGTATTTATCTATGACCTATTTCCAGCAGTGAAATTATATGGGGGTACGGAATAATTGACTTGTATTAATTTTATTTCACAGGGTTTGTGAAGGGTTCTTAATGGATGCTGCATTAATATTTGATGCAAAGAAAGGTGATGAAGATGACCATTTCGAAATGGACGCCTTCAACTTTAATAATAATAGTAATTTATTTATTTACACTTCAAGACACAATCATCTGTGTAGCCCTGACTCTTGTACTAGGATTTCCTGTTTCATAAGAGCCAGACCTCTCAATTTACAGGGAATATGTTATAGAAGCGCGATAGACAAAAGTGAAAATGGTTCAAGTTAATTTTGTCAAAAATTGAGAGTGGCGCTGTAATTGTTATGGACAATTCGCTATACCACTCAAGGACATTGGAGAAGCTGCCAACCACAGCTACACGAAAGGCAGATATACAGGAATGGTTTAAAAGCAAAAATATTCCTTTTGAGGAAAAAGATCTTAGGGCAACTTTATTAGAAAAAGCAAAAATACAAAGACATTTATACCAAAAGTTTGTTGTAGATGAGATGGCTAGAGAGAAGGGTATTTCAGTATTGCGCCTCCCACCCTACCACTGCGAGTTCAACCCTATAGAATTAATATGGGCTCAAATGATGGAGTATGTGGCTCAACATAACAAAACGTTCAAATTAGACAAGGAGAAACAATTACTCCCGCAAGATCTGGATAGTATTACGCTAGAATGATGGCAGTCTTGCGTTGCTCATGCAATTAAAGAAGAGGAAAAGTTAAAGCATAATGGATGATGTGGTAGAAAGATTTATTATTAGGTAACGTCGATGAAACTTCTTCATCTTTATTCTCTGATGATAGTGACTAAATTATATGATGAAGACGAAGAAGTTACACCAACTATTGTGTGTTGAAAGTTGTAAAAAAAACAATGAAATTGTAAAAAAAAAAGACTTTTATTTTAATTAAATTTAAATCATCACGACGTAATCGTTTGTTTCATTCATTCGTTTTGTTGTAAGTAATGTGTGATAAAGATGTTATTGCGACCTATTCATCAAAGTTATGTTAAAACATTTTTAGTTTAATTGTTTAAACTTTTAACTTTGAATAAAATGTTTCGCACTCCTGCTTCTACGAGCCTCTTTTTTCTAATGCTATAGTAAATGGAGTATAGATCAGTTGTTAACTTGCCATAGGACAGCTAGCACACGAGTTTAGTTTTACGTAAGTTTTTATTTCTGCTTGAGTTTTTTTTTTTTTTTTTTTTCGATGATTTTTGTTGGTCTACTATACCAACAAAAATCATCGAAAAAAAAAAAAACAGAAATAAAAAATTAAAACTTAAACAGAACTTAATACCTAAATAAATGCCTCCAGGCATAAACGGAGTACCCGCTTACATGCATACTAATATTATAAATGCGAAAGTAACTCTGTCTGTCTGTCTGTCTGTATGTTACGTTTTCACGCCTAAACCGCTGCACCGATCGTCATGAAATTTGGCAGAGATATAGTCTGGGATATGGAGAAGGACATAGGCTACTTTTTTACGCGATAACCGATATCCACGCGGGCGGAGCCGCGGGCAAAAGCTAGTACTCGTATACTAGTGTACTAACTATTACATAATTATAAGCTCGAAATCACAAATGATAAACTAAGACTATCGAAGTAAAATGAATAAAACCATGGTCAGTAAGAAGACCACAAGCAGCACCCGTTCATATCATGAGCAAAACGCAAATATCAGCCATGACCCAGTATTTGAGAGAAGGAGGCAACCCAACCCCCGACGCTACCACAATCAGTGACATCTAAGGCAGACAGGCAAGAATAATATGATCAATTTTAGAGGTCGCTAGCTAACCAACTAGATTATGTTAATAATAAATCCATACTAATATTATAAAATAATGTGAAAGTGACTCTGTCTGTCTGTCTGTCTATCTGCCTGTCTGTCTATTACGTTTTCATACCTAAACCGCTTAACCGATCGTCATGAAATTTGGCAGAGATATAGCCTGGGATATGGAGAAGGACATAGGCTACTTTTTTACGCGATAACCGACATCCACGCGGGCGGAGCCGCGGGCAAAAGCTAGTACCAAATAACATTAAAATAAATTGACTTATACAATAAAACAAAATACTCGTAAAATATTATATGGACTCATATAATTCTGCCAGAAGGTAAGTTAATTTTGGAGAAAGAAACGTTATCTTGAATTAATCACAGCGACCAATTATTCTTATCATACCATTATCTTTAAAAAATCTCTTAGGGAAATTCTGGCACCTAGCTGGTAAATTGCTTGAACACATCGTTTTTGAGGAACGAATAAATTTTGAATGTCAGTGAATTTGCCCCACACTGTGCCCCACAGTAGAATACCGCAGGACATAATACTATGAAAATAAAATAAGACATTCAAACTCATAAATAGAGATTCGTATGTTAGTAGGTAGGTATAATCCGTCAATTTTTAATAGATTCGATCATTTGATCACCATTTTATGTAATGCGGTCGTTACCACCTAAAACTCAGTTTTAAAACAGGATTAGTAGGTATTGTAACAGCTTACATTAATTATAATATTTTTATAACCATCCCGGAAAAGTCAAGTAGGTATTCACCAATCTGGCAAAATGAATATGTCAGACCAGTACTACGCGGCTTAACTTTTTTATATAGTTGGGCATAGAGCATTAACATAACCTCAATAAACTGTCTCTAATAAGACTCTTGTTACCACTGTTTACAAAGGCATCACTTGCGCATACGCATCTAATTTCTAATGTATACTCAATATACAGTTAGAGGATCGGGGTCATTGTACAGGTAACAGTTAGCTAGGACAACGAGAGTAAGGCCTGTGTTCACCAACATTTAAATCAACTGTTTAGATATATAATCAGTTGTTTACTCAAAATTTCATAGGAAATTTGACATAAACCAACTGTTTAAATACCTAATCGGTGGTTTGAATGTTGGTGAACACAGGCCTTAGTAGTAATGAAGACACTGACTCCTGTAACACAGGTACAACCCAGCTCACGAGTCAGGGGCGTCAGGGCTTCAAATTAAAGGCACCTACAAACAGGCGCGACACGCGACGCGACACAAAGACACCGCGTGCCGCGCGACGAGCGGTCTCTTTGTGTCGCGTCGCGTGTCGCGCCGCCTTTATATGTAACACCTTTTTTATGTCAATAAAACATTTTATTATTATTATTTGTTTATGTCTTTGACATTTCTCGGGATTCCGGACCTTTGGAAGGCGTACGAGGGGCCAAAGCCAACTCGCAAAGGCCCGTTCAACGTTGTTACTGAGATGAGGTATAAATACTCGTAAAAATAAAAAATTGGTTGCCTGTAAAGTTGGTTTACGGACGATAGTTTAACGTGACAACATCATAACAAAACATTGATGCGGCACAAGCGTACAATGAGCGTAACGGGACATTGAGCGTAACGGGACATTTTCGAGCATGCAGCCGGCGTACATCGATTTATGAGACGTTGTCACGTGAATAAAAAATAAACGTGGAAAAGTCATGGTGCAAAGTAATTAACTATCAGTAGGTTTTGGTACCTTGTTCGGTTATGTTTGGAAAATTAATGTTGATCAGCATTGAGCTGCTTTAGTGGGTTTAGTCCACTTAGCGACCGCAATCACAGGCAAAGGGTTTGATTTGGATGCCGCCGCTGAGCCTCTTAATCCGATCCAGCCTGTCCCTTGCTGTCCTTCCATAGCAACGCCCTAAAGGTGAGTGTAGACTTGAGCATTTACTTGTAACAAAACATCGAGCCGCTCTAATGTATCATCCTTTCACGAACCGAACAATGAGCACGATGCTC
This sequence comes from Dryobota labecula, assembly GCA_947523025.1. Classification (NCBI taxonomy): domain Eukaryota; kingdom Metazoa; phylum Arthropoda; class Insecta; order Lepidoptera; family Noctuidae; genus Dryobota; species Dryobota labecula. Next base: position 5,852,212 of record OX383305.1, on the reverse strand, counting down.
GATGCTTTGTTACAACTTGATTTTGAAAACAAACGAGCGAATTTGTATAGCATTTCATTGAGAAAAGACACGAGCGCGGGCGACCTTCTTATCGACCTGTAGATCCGACATTTTAACGAAGAATAAAAGCAAAATAGAAAGGAATGTTACAGGTAAATGCTTACTCGCCGTGAACATTACTTCAAACACCGTGTCGAGCATTCGCAGGAACGTTACAACACGGAAATGCTCGAGAAAATGCTCTAGTGTTTAATCACCTTAAGCCGAGGTCCGTACCCCACAGGGGGTACCCTTATAGCGTGTAGTCGCTTAGTATATAAGTGTATGCCCTGGCTGGAGGTCTTACTTTATTGAGACACCCACAGGAAGGTTCAGTTAAGCAGACAACAACCACCCAGATTGAATGGCGAGATGACATTAAAAAAAAAAAAACTACTTTATCCTTTATAACTCCAATGAGCCATTCTTCTTAATCCCCAACTAAGTTACCTGATTATGCCGGGGTAGGTACCTACACTGATACAAATCACAATTTCGAGCCCTTGATCGCAAAATGATGGCAAACCATGGAATCTAGCAAAATGGAAGCTATACCCAAAGTCTCAAATTCAGATAATTTATGTAAACAAAGGGGATAACATAACAAAAAAATATTTTCGTAATGGTAATTCACATAAAATGGCGAAAAAAGAGGTTCCAATTTCTTTTAAGTACTGATTTTAAGAATTATTTCTTAAAATCAGTACTTAAAAGAAATTAAAAAATAATCATACCGTAATTATTTTGATAAATTTTCAGTTTAAAACAAAGTTATAAAAAAGGAGATTTTCTGGTATAAAATATTTCGATGATTATTTACAAAAAAAAAAAATATGATAAAATGTTTTGCACCACTGTCCTGTCATTTTGACAGTGACATTTCTTGACATTATTTTGTTTACATAAATTATATGAATTAGAGACTTTGGGTATAAAGATATTTTCTTTGGTCTCCTCTCCAATTGTTGAATTTACCATTTGCTTTTACTTTTAAAAACCAAATTGTTTTAAAAGCTTACAAATTTACCATTAAGCAAAGGTGAACGGAAACCTACCTTAAATGATTGACATCGAACAGCTAAGTAAAATATTTGTGACTTATTAAATATAAATACACCCATTTGGTATTATTAACTTGGTTTATTAACTAGCAAAATAACGATCACAACTGCAATTTTGTCTAAGACCAGCTGCCGCCCGCGGCATCGCCAGCGTGGCTTTTTATAAAATCAAAATAACCTAAGTTACTCCTTGTGATCGAATCAGAAATGAAGAGATCCGCAGGAGAACCAAGGTAACCGACATAGCTCGAAGAATTGCCAAACTTAAGTGGCAATGGGCAGGGCACATTGCGCGTAGAACAGATGGCCGTTGGGACCGAAAGGTTCTGGAGTGGCGACCGCGTACCGGAAGACGTAGCGTTGGAAGGCCTCCCACAAGGTGGACCGATGACCTTATGAAAGCCGCATGAATCCGCTGGATGCGGGAAGCACAGAACCGGTCGAGGTGGCGGTGCTTGGGGGAGGCCTATGTCCAGCAGTGGACGTCTTTCGGCTGAAATGATGGTGATGATGACTCCTTATAACATTAGCTATGTGTCAGTGAAAGTCCCGTCAAAACCAGTCCAACCGTTTCGGGGATTAGCCGGTACAAACAGACAGACATATTTCTTTTTTTTGTAATAATAAGTACTGTATATACTATCATATGAATTTAGTAAAAAGCTGTTATTTTGACATTACAAACAGACACTTCAATTTTATTGATTTGTATAGATGTATAAATAAGTACTGCTTATCACGCGAATACAAATCATGGTTTTTGTTGATAGAGCTTCGCATGCAGTCGAGAGTGAGGTTTTAAATCTTAATAATCTGGGAATGGGATTATTTAAATTATTGCCTAAAGGGTGTTTTAAATGGCATTGATATTGTAAATAAATGCTCATTTACAAGAAGAGAGTTTCTCGCCTTGATGTCAATCACCAAGGCATTTATCACAAAATATTCAGTGGTAATGGTGCCGATTCCCTTGTTCACAAACTAAACTAAATTTAAGTTCAGTGCGTCTTTTTCTATCTATCCCATTAAGAAAAGGACAGAAGATAAATTTTAGTTTAGTCCTGTCAAATTAATCAGCGCTTAACGTATTTTGACGTAATTTTAGTCGGCAAGTTTTCAATCACGTCTAAACTTATATGGAGTTGTGACAGGCGCTGATTAATTTGACAGGACTAAACTAAAAAATTTCTTCTGTCCTTTTCTTAATGAAATAGAACGAAAAAGATGCACTGAACTTAAATTTAGTTTAGTTTGTGAACAAGGGAATCGGCACCATTGTCTACCTATTACAGTGGGAACTCAGCAATGCTGCTGACAAGACCAGTGGTAGAAAGTGCCCTTAGAAAATCCTTTAGACGCTTTATACAATAATCACAGAAACTAGGGGGTACTTGCGTAACACACTATCAGGGGGCCAAGTCTACTAATGTACAAACGTTGCAATGGTCTCTTCATTGTGAGTTTTTGACAGATTTGCCATACAAACACTGTCAAATACTCACAATGGCGAGACCATTGCAACGTTTGTAAATTAGTAGACTTAGGCCCCAGTAGGAATGGGTTTCATTTTGAAGACAGACTCAATAATTATAACTTGCTATTAAAAGCATGCTAAGAATTCCAGCAGCAGAGAATTTCCATCTGGATTTTCTCAGTAGTAGCCTGGACTCTGGATTTGTGCCCGGTTTATGGCAGTAGGCTCGCCCTTCCATTACGTGGGACTTAAACATACCTAACTGGCGAAATGGGGGTATACTAGAGAGGTACATCTCTGCCTAAACCTTCGCGCAGTCGTGGTTTTATGTTATGTATTAAAACAGGGGTTCCCAACCTTTTCTTGGTCCACTGGTACCACTATGTAGTTAGGTATAATAAAAATAAACTGTAATAATCAAACTGGAACTTTAATTAACAACTCAATAGGAAATTACATTACAAGAAATAATAATATTTTTAGGCTAAACTTCTGTATTTTGTATTAATGTGATTACTGAGCTTGCATCTTCTTAACGAGTTCGGCTATTCTAGGACTAATATTGTTACTCAAAGCTATACGCAAATCATCGCTTACTTTCAAACGATTCCTCGCCTTGTTTTTAATTACCAACAAAGCAGTATATCCTTGTTGTTAGGAGGACTGTACCTTCAGTCTCCACAGCAACTGTTTTCTTTTCTTTTCGTTATTTTACCTTCTTGTCATTCTATTGTAAAATAAAACAATCATCAGAAGTTCCAACAGTATTTATTTTACTTTAATATGTAGTGTGTCACATAAATAAGTTGTTAGGAAAATCATAAAATAGCGCAAGGCGCTTTCTCGAAGTGTAAACATCATTCGCGGATCATATTTTGGCTTCTGCGGACCACTGGTTGGGAACCACTGTATAAAAAGCACAAAGTAACCACCAAGCGACGATTACAACCAGTCTTAGCATTCATAATGGCTGATTTTACGGTCAGCATGCGAGACTATGGTTTGAACGCAGTCGACCATGCCGCCATGCCGTCGAAACGGGCACATCTGCAGTTTGATTAACACGCAATCTTTTTTGCTTTACGTATATATTGCGAAGGAAATTATATAAGACATGCACAGAAGTTCTTAAAATAGATTTTGGAAATTATTTGTTATGATTAACAACCGCAAAGGTCGATTCATCAGGTTAAGCTATTTCCAGGCTTGATCTGTGGATGGATGACCGTCTTTACATACCAAGACTCCGCCGTGCCTCGGTAACCACGATAGGCTATTGGTCCCGCCTGTCATTCGTGGATCTTTGAAGACGGCTGTACACTCTCGCCGAGACACTCCCGAGGCAGAGCGAGCGCGAGAGTGTAGATGGTAGCGCACGCTCGCCTCGCCCTGTACCCTCGCACACGTCTCGGGCGAGACATAGCGAGTGCTCTCGAGCGAGAGTGTACAGCCGCCATAAAAACTCCGGCTAAACAAAACTAATCACAAAACAGACCTTTACCATAATCAACCTATCTGCCTAGCCATTTCCCAACTATGTTAAGGTCGGCTTCCAGTCTAACTAAATGCAGCTGAATACCAGTATTTTACATGGAGCGACTGCCTTTCTGACCTCCACTACCCAGTAACTGGCTAATACGATACTCCTTGGTAAGACTGGTTGTCGGACTTTCGGGCTTCTGACGACCCGTAATGACTGTCATGGCGGCTGTACACTCTCGCTCGAGAGCACTCGCTATGTCTCGCCCGAGACGTGTGCGTGGGCAGTACAGGGCGAGGTGAGTGAGCGCTACCATCTACACTCTCGCGCTCGCTCTGCCTCGGAGTGTCTCGGCGATAGTGTACAGCCGCCTTTAGAGAGATCTGGGGCACGGCTGTCACTACTAGAACAAAGTAATCAAACTAATAGGGCACTGACATATCTTTTCTCAAAGCAATGTAGCTTATTTTTGCATCCACCTTGTGCTCATAACTTATAGCAATATGGTTTTCACACTTTTCACCAGTGCCTTTATAGAGTTTTTTAATTTTTATTTCATAATTATTTAGTGTGAGTTGGTGCATTCAGCCTCAAAAAGAAGTTCCATCGACAAGAATTAATTTAATTCTCTTTAATCTTTTATACATCTTTCTGACTGTACATTGCAAGTCTAAAATTTAATAGATATGTTATTTTTGACCACCTTGTATTTTAGATTTTGAGGTTCGATAAAACTGTCATGTTTCTTTGTTCCTTTTTCTCTGTTATTTATATCACAGTTTGCGTACATCAGGACGTTGATGAAACTGTTAACACAAATAGTGATTTAACTACTTTTTCCTCAAACCACGGAATCACTCTTAAGTAAGTAGGATGTATTTTTTACTGCAATGACCATTGTAATCTTTACTTCAAGTTAAGTTGAATAAACCATTAGTGTGCGAATGACGCACATAAAGATGAAGCCAAGAAGTTCATGTGGATAATAATGATTGATAGACAAACAAAACAAACAAACATTTGTACACAAACAAAAAGGATAAATAAATGACTAAGGCCTGTGTTCACCAACATTTAAATCAACTGTTTAGATATTTAATCAGTTGTTTACTCAACATTTCATAGGAAATTTGACATAAACCAACTGTTTAAATACCTAACCGGTGGTTTGAATGTTGGTGAACACAGGCCTAAACAGGCACAAAAAATGGGTCCACATAATGACTTATGACTTCTTTATTGTAATTTATCTGGGCAGTCGGCAATTATCAGTATACCAGCGACCCGCCAGTGCTTCGCAAGGTTTTTACGACTTGGCAAAACATCGAGATATCATCATAATCATTCTCTTAATGGTGGAGGAGCTCGTTAGCCGCACGGATCGATCCATGAGATTCATCAACCGTGGACAATCACGGTACGGCTGATCCATAAATTCATGGTCGCTCAGGGAGCTATGGAACGGGCTATGCTTGAAGTTTCTCTAAGGGATCAAATCCGGAACGAAGTGATTCGGCAGAGAACCAAAGTTGTCGACGTAGCTCACAGAATAAGCAAGCTGAGGTGGCAATGTGACGGCCATAATTAGCGATGACCGTTGGGGTAGACGTATTCTTGAGTGGAGACCGCGAATCGGTAAACGTAAGGTAGGACGTCCTCAGACTAGCAGGGTGGTTGGTAGCAGTTGAGAGTTGCCGAGAATCGAGCTGACTGGGGTGCAATCGAGAGGCCTATGTCCTGCAGTGGACTGCTATAGGGTGATGATGATGGGTCGATCCATCAGGTTAACGCTTACCGCGGTTGGTCCGTGGATGGGTGAGCATGTTTACATACCTAGACTCCTCCGTGCCTCGGAAAGCACGTTAAGCTGTTGGTCCCGGCTGACATTCGTGGATCTTTGACAGTCGTTACGGGTCGTTAGAAGCCCGAAAGTCTGACAACCGGTCTTACCAAGGGGTATCGTATTACCCAGTTCCCGGTTCGTGGAGTTCCGATAGGAAGTCGCTCCATGTTAAATACTGGTATTCAGCTGCGCCCGGTTAGAGCCGATCCCAATAAGACTAGGCAGATGACGACCAAGAACAACGAATGAAAGACCTCAAAACTCGCTGCCGCTAAACATTACGGTAACCTCATTGGCTGACACAGTGTTTTCTACCAACCGGTTGGCCGACCTACAGACAAGACGTAACGCATTACGTCACGGAATGCATTCAATAACATCTGTGATACAGGCTGTTAATGTTTGTGTAGGTTACGGCATCTGCCGTAACACACACACATTAACAGGTATTAGAGAATGGAGATGGAGACATTCCATCCGTCCGGATGGAATGTCTTGGTTGGATTAGATGGTGAATTGTGTGTCCTTGACTGGTGATGTAAAAGAAGCCTTTCAGAGGTAGATAAAGTCCTAATAGATTATTTTATGAGCATCAATGTTACTTTGACTAATTTATGGCTTGGCAATGTTTCATTGTTTTAATCAACTAGATATATTTTGGTCAATTACACTGAAAAACCGAATAGTTGATTTTTTGATTGTTGATTTCCTTTTGGTTGAGTTGACATTAAATTGTGTTAAAAAAAACTGTTCCATGACGTTTGTTTTGACAATTTTTTTGTTGATTTAACAAATCATGTCGGTAGGTGCTATATTAACCCAAAATCTAGGTTAAATCAACTCAAAACGTTTTTCAGTGTAACATGCTTGTTCACTGCAACTAGCAATAACAAACGAATCAGGTGCAGTTTTCCGGTCGATAATATTATGGTTTACATCAATTGTAAGGCAGATCGTCTACGATGCTATTCAAAAGTTTTACAATCTCAAAAAATATCGTCTGAGTTTGTTTCGGCCTTTCTTCTCAGAGTAGTCAGATACGAAACGCCGACCGCATCTATAGTTTTAAAATATGATTGAGGTATGAGGAACAGGGTGTAAAGTTCACTCATACTCTATTGAAAAGGGAGGATTCGCCGACCAGACGGGAGTCGTGTTTGGTGGGCAACTGCCCGACGGTTGATGTCGGGATGTTGTATATGCTAGTCGCGCGGAAAACTCTGATTGCGCGATGCAGAATTTGTGACGTCAGGTCTTTGATGCGTAGATCGCATGTGGCGTTGTAGATGCCGCCACAGTACAAAAGAAAGAAAAACATTGTTTTTGCATACAAAAAGATAAATTAACTCGAGTAGGTAGTTAAACAGAAAGATAGAAAAAATAGATCTACATTATAATCATGAGCACAAAACCGAAATAGTCGGCAGCTGTACGTCATAACTGTGACATGAAGGCTTCCACTCAGCATGATGCTGTGCTATGGGGGACCCACAGTGACGCGCTGATTTTCAGTGGTCACCCGAAAAAGTACAAACCACAGCTACAGAAATAAAATCATTTATCAAAACACCAATGAGTAGCCAAAATGTCACAGCATTAGTATTGCAATGGTGGTCTGTACATGCAGTGGTGGATTTACCATTAGGCTGAGTAGGCTTAAGCTTAGGGCGGAAAATTTTAGGGGCGGAAAAATTTGGGGACAGAGTTTTTTTTTCCCACTTACAGAAAAATAAAAAAAGATTTCTGTAAGAGGACGAGTAGCGGAGAGAGCTCGACGCACTCGCTCCTTTCATTCTTGAATTTCGATGAAAAAGGCCGAGAATAGCATTTTTTTTTGTCATATTCAATTTCTGCAAAATGTTACTAGAAATACCTACATAGACTCAGAAGACTGCCTTATTAGTCGTACATGATTGACCTTTGATTAGCTCAGAAATATATCCAAAACCTATTTCTTGTGCAGTTTCAACCAAATTGTTGCATTGTAAAAATAATCTAGAAACTGACAATTGTAGAGGCAAAGGCGGCAAACAATTTACAGCCTATACTTGGAAAATGTGTAAATCCGCCACTGTGTACATGACGCGACTTACTGACGCTAATTTCTCCTCTACTGATTACCTATTATGTCTCTTCTACCGATCGTTATTTCTCCTGACAAAGTTTCTTCTGTTTATATGTATATAACTATGCATGTATTCTCGTATTTTATAATTGTTTTCGTGTTATCTTTCCCTCTCTCTGCATCACCCTAAGCTTGACTGGTAGAAAATGCCTCAAGCATTTCCGTCCACCGAGATAATTCTTTTTTGACACCTGTGAGTATTTTTTTACTTGTGCATAAGGTTTTAATAAATAAATAATTTGTGATTGGTTGCAGACGATGCCGATGGGCTAAAGGTGGGCAAAAAACGGTGGTGTCATTGCTGAACTTATTAAACAGTACCGACATTAATGACATTGAGTCAAAAGTTATTTTTCAATGTGTGTATCTTGAATTATGTACATTTTTATTTTATTTTTTATGGGTGGGAAATTATCAAATAATTTCTCCCGCCCTGGGCGGAGCTCCCGCTCCGCCCAGGGAGGGTGTGTCAGACTTTGGCTGACTGAAACCCACCCGTGTTCCTTCAGTTGCCTGTGTGCCAGGGCCACGGTATCCCTTTCGGACAAACCCGCAACCCAGGCAGATTGAATTATGTACTGAACCCGCAATTCGTTGCTTAAGAAGCGGTTCCATAAAACCTGGGACCACCATAACTTCTGGATAACGTAAATCAGTATAAAAGTTAAAACATCTGCCGAAATTACAGCCAAACATTGCAAAAGACACCAAACAATAAAAACTTGTTTGTAATAAATCGAGCATCTGATTCGGAATAAGAGTATATCAACTTTCACCGAGAGGAATTCCGGTTGCGTTCGTAATACTTGATCATCTCACGCGAAATATTACGTTTTGCTAACTCATGACAACGTGAGATTGTGTTGTGGTAAACGTTTTTAATCTTGGTGAATTTTTTTGACACGTTTTTGTATGCTTTTTAGGGTTCCGTACGTCAGAATGAAAAACCGGAACCTTATAAAATATAGTAGTGAAGGGAGCTATTCCACACTAAACTGGTTCCAAGATAAATCAAAAATTACCACTTGCGTTTTTGTTCCTAGTTTCATTTAACTCATTTCACTTCTGAATGAAAAACCAAACCTCTAGTTGAGCTATCACTTAGATCTCTTCACCACTAGAATCTCCGTTTAACGACGAGTATGGTGGTGTTCATAACTCAATTTGGTCAAAAGTGTGGCGTAACTCTCTTCACCACTAATGCGACGATATTTCCTTCTAGAATCACTCATGTTTGTCTGTCTGTCCGTCGGTTACAGCCAATTTTCTCCGAATCTAAAGAACCGATTAAATTGAAATTTGGTATATACATATGAATTTATATGACCACGCACAATGAAGGGTTCCGTAGTTGGGATGAATTTATCCTAAGAACAAAGTTAACATTGAAGTTGAAAAACATGTTCTTTCATACATTCCAACTGCAACTGTAAGTTTGTACGCACAATATTGGAAGATTAACCATGTTATTTTAAGACCATATTCTTGTTATAGGATTTTCTGTAATCTATAAGTACTAGAACGACTTTCTGTATTATTTTATTTTATTTTAGGCTCCGTTGTTTCGGAGATTCTCCCCCTTATCTTAGACCCCCCTTTATCTCCAAAACTTAAAATTTTGGTAATTTTTATTTATTTTCTTACCTTAAAGCTGTTTATATTAAAATTATACAAAATATATATGAGAACCCCACAGTAAGCTCTCTCATTTGATATATCACACGGTACAGTGTGCAAAACTTTCTTTAATTTTCTTTTTTTTTGTCTCCCAAGTGTCATATTTAAAATTTTACCTAACACGTCCGTATTTGGGTCACAGAAATTGATATGTGTGCCAAATTTCAACTTAATCGGTCCATTAGATTCGGAGCAAATTGTCTGTGACAGAGGGACAGACAGACACGGTTTTTCCTTTTGAGGTACGAAACCCTAAAAAAAAAACTTTTGCTTGATTTTTACCATCAAGCAAGCTTGGTGATTATGAAAATTTCCCACTGCATCGTTCTGTATAGGGAGTTTCATGTTTGGTCTACACTGTGGACATTTACGGGCTTCGGCAAAATCAGTACACTTTGGAATCACAATAGCAAATAATTTGGCAATCGCTGGCCCTATGACTAAGCTTGACAGGATCACAGCTATAGCTATCATGAATAGACCCATTTGTATGATAATATTTTTTACAACGGTCAGTTACTGCTCTGCGCTCACCAGACTTTGAAATCCCGGGATTTCCCAAGTTATACAAAAAGTGTATTCGGGTTTTCCATGTTCTGATCGAACTAGGGAGTCAGCTTGTGCTCTGAATTTCAATAAGGTTATTTCTTGTTAAAAGTTCTCAAGTCGTCATTGTATAATTTTGGTTACGATTTTATGGTAGTAGCTATATTTCTGGCTATCGTTCTAAGTAATGTTATATTATACAATGTACTATAACATTATTTAATATATTCATATTTATATTATTATATTATTTTTATTATTATATATTTATATTCTAATTGGGGTGTGCATTAGTTCCGACTAATGCACACCCCAATTAGAATATTATGTTATATCTAATCATAATACTTACACTGAATTTTTACTAATAAGTATAAAACACTGTTTATTTATTAAATTAGTTATACTGATTGTGGGAGAATATGAGAATATTGTGGTCACATTACAAATCTCCCATCTCCTCCTCTTCCCCATTTCCTCCCGTGGGTATCGTAAAAGGCGACTAAGGGAGTTACTAGAGAATGGGCAGCAGCGGTCTCTATACATTTTTAACACTATACTGCGCTCGCCAACCCGCCTGCCAAGCGTGGCGATTATGGCAAACCCCCCAATTGTGGGAGGCCTATGTCCAGCAGTGGACGTTTTTCGGCTGAAATGATGATGATGATGATGATTACAAATCTGCGCACGCACACAGTTGCACATGTTAAATGGTCTAGCGTAGTAGGCACTTCGTCCATTTTGGTTTGTTCTGACTGTACGGCGGGATTGTGACTGTAATTTAGGTAGATTTAATGGCTTAAGGCTCCTACAAACAGGCGCGACACGCGACGCGACACAAAGGTACCGCTCGGCGCGCGACAAGCGGTGTCTTTGTGTCACGTCGCGTGTGGCGCCTGTTTGTAGGAGCCTTAAGCCTTTATTCCCAGGCGCTCAATAATTTTATTCCCGGCGGCACCAAATTAAAAAAGCAATATAATAATAATAATAATAACCCCACCGCTGTATCTCTACGTTGACGTCGTGGTGGGGCTTGCGCGCTCCGAACTTTAGGTATGTGCCGGTAGAGTTTACTTTCTCGGAACATGTCTAGGGTGAGGAGCCAGACCAAGAGAGATACAGAAACCCGCAGGGCAGCATGTGGCGAGCTGTTGGGCAGTTGCGACCCCACGGACCCTATCTCCCGGGAGAAGTCATGTTCCTCATCTCTGGCTTGCCTTTATTGGCCGGCTGGAGTGAACACTGACGAGGAACTGAGCTCCCACCTCATTCTTGCCTTTATTGGCCGGCTTGAGTGGAGATTCGCAAGAGCAAACGTGCTCGGAGGAAGGAAGTATTCCAGTAAGTGCTTGTAGGGATCTTGACCATCTTCCGGGCTCTGGGATTGTTCTGAGAGCCGTGGAATACCTCTCCACTCCTCGAGCACCTCAGGACATGTTGCCCCCTTGTCGCTACGTCACTATGTGCTAGCGACCTTTTACGGGGGCCCATTATTGAGTGTGCAAGTCACCCCCTGCCATTTTATCCGTGTATAATAAAACATTGATCAGGCAGGGGCCATAGCCCTTCCATATTTTTAGGTAACCAGTCCATTTTAACCACCCAAACCCATAGTCCAATATCTTTGTTTCCATATCCTGCAATAGTCCTACACCAACCGGGGGTTGTCCTTGGGTGCACTTGCATAGTGCGTACAGGGATAATCGTCGGTTGGTGCCTCATACTCATTTAATAAAAAAGCATCTAACGGGCCTCTGCGAGTTGGCTTCGGCCCCTCGTACGCCTTCCAAAGGTCCGGGACCCCAGGGTCCCGAGATATATAAACACATATAACAAATAATAATAAATACAATTTTAGTGTTTTATATTATTCTAATAAAATTGAATCAATGTATGGAGATAAATTGTTTGGAGAATAGATTTGGAGCTCTTGGAAATAAGCCGATTTAATTATTTTTAAATGAAAGAAATCGATTCTGAACAAACTACTTTCATAATGTGCGGTGGCCAAAACATTACCACAAACTGTCAAATTTTCTCGTTCGATTTTGAACTTAATCATCAACATCTTAAAGTTTAAAATCGTTTGGAGTTTGACTGATTCGTGTAGATGTGCTGGCCACTGTACTTTAATTCAGTTACATTATTGTAGAGAGGGACAGTTTTGGTCGACGCAAATGGTGAGTCACCATACTTTTTATCTGAGCCGAAGTGTATTTAGCATTGGTAAGAGTGTTCTCTTGATAAGCATTGTACTAGTAGAATGAACGCCAGTCAGCAATTCCTCGTGATTATCATATCCCACGTTTGAACCGCTAAAAGTGGCGGGGCTTGGGGGAGGCCTATGTCCAGCAGTGGACGTCTTTTGGCTGAAATGATAATCATATCCCATATTGTGAAGCAACATAATGTAACTTCATATACTTAGTCAGTATGAGGAAACTCTTGGCGCTCACTTCAGATTAACAAATGTTCCACCGCTTTCGGTGAACATAACAACAATAAAAGGGCTCCTTGAAATAAGCCATATATTATGTTCTAGATCAAATGTCTGTGGCGCTGTGTGACTTGTATTACACATCCGATACGCGACGGTGTTTCCTAGCCAGTTGGCAACACATAAAACTTCGAGGTTTGTTTTGATTATGATACGAATGCAGCTGACAGAAACTACCTACACACATCAAAATCATCGGTTTTCTATTTTGTTAAGTACCTGGTAATTGTTGAAAGGCCTACACTGTCCTCCCATACCTATTAATAATATTGTAAAGCCAATTATTTTTAAAAGAGTAACCGTGGAGTTTCTTGCCGGCTTTTCTCCATAGGAAACGACTAACTCGAACCGTGCACCTAGCTTCTGACGTTTCATAAGTGCCCATGTAGGTTTATGTGAAATAAAATATTTTGATTTTGAAAAAAAGTTTGTGATCACTAGCATAAGCTGATATAATATTTTAAATTGAACTTTATCAAGAAAATTCTTTGTTGTGTGTTTTCTTTAAATATAAATAGGTACCTTGTTTGAAATAAAAAGTAAAACTATTTTTATTAAAAAAAAAAAAAAAAAAATTGTGTAATCTATATATATAAAAATGAATCCCTATTTCCCTTGGTCACGGCATCACGCGTGAACGGCTGGACCGATTTCGCTATATATAAAAATGAATCCCTATTTCCCTTGGTCACGGTATCACGCGTGAACGGCTGGACCGATTTCGCTAATTATTTTTTTGTTGTGTTTGTTATTGTCAGGAGAAGGTTCTTATGTAAGAAAAAACTAAGAAAGTTAAAAAAATAATAAGAAAACGACCATGTTAACATTTATAATGTAATATTAAGTAGGTAACTCTATCTTCTAATGTAACTTTATGGCGTTTGACATAACGTGTCAGTCATCATTTGGTAGGTCTGAGAATAGATTTTATCAAAAAATAAAATAAAAATAAAATTGAAGGTTTTAGTTACGTAGGGTAGGGTAGTAGATAGTAGGCTTCAGTCTTTCCAAGGATATCGTGTTACCCAATTAATGGGTTGTGGAGGTCAGATAGGCAGTCGCTTCATGTAAAATACTGGTATTCAGCTGCATCCGGTTAAGACTGGAAGCCGACCCATAGTTGGGAAAAGGCTAGGCAGACTGAGTTAGGTAAGGTAGGCTAGGGTAGGTAGGTAGGTAGGTAGGGTAGGTAGGGTAGGGTAGGGTAGGTAGGTGGGTAGGTTCGGGTAGGGTAGGGTAGGGTAGAGGTAGGGTAGGGTAGGGTAGATAGGTAGGTAGGGTAGGGTAGGATAGGATAGGGTAAGGTAGGGTAGGGTAGGGTAGGTAGGTAGGTAGGGTAGGGTAGGGTAGGTTGGTAGGTAGGTAGGGTAGGGTAGGGTAGGTAGGTAGGTACATAGGTAGGGTAGGGTAGAGTAGTGGAGTTTATACTATATTTCCTTTGCGCGGAGACAAACTGCCACAGTCAAATAGCTTTTGACAGAACGAAGTCTGTCGGGTCAGCTAGTTAATCATAATGTAATTGTAACAGAAATTTGATAGAAAGAAAAAGACTGTTTAACGAAACTTAAACAACAATTTATTAATAAAAGGTTTATATTCAATATAATATAACTCCTCCCCTGGCTTGAACACATGCGGTGATCCTCCTGGGCATGCTGAGAATAAAGTTATCCAGCATTTCATTTCTTGGGGTAACCTGTCCCATTCTTGAATAGCGGCTTCCCTGAGCTCTGGCACTGTCTGGGGACGTGGCTGACGGTTCCAAACAGCTCAGTTAAGAGTATCCCACGCGTGCTCTATTGGGTTTAAGTCAGGCGAGCCGAATCATAATATAATCTACCGTACCTAACAAAAAATATTTTCAAAGATGTTTCAAAGTGATCGCAAACTTTTTTGGTGTGTGTACTTTACATACATATTTAAGTGGCCCTTTTTGGGTGTATTCCTGGTGTCCCCAACGCTCGTGTGATGAATGGTAATTTATATAAAATGGCGAAACTAAAGGTTCCATTTTCTTTTAAGTACTGATTTAAGAAATAATAATTAAAAAATCAGTACTTAAAAGAAAATGGAACTTTATTTTTCGCCATTTTATGTGAAATATAATATCTATGCATACCATTAATGGGGACACGGGCGGTGGGGACAGCGGGAATACACCCCTTTTTGCACCTAAATTACGCATAATGATTTAATTGTAGTGAAAGTATCAAATTAAGAAATAAATTGGACGTAGTTAAACGAAAAGGATCCAATCCACACAAAGTCCTTTTAGAGATATTGATGTTTGAAGTTTAAAAGATAACATATTTGATATTTCCGTGCATATGGGCTGGTTCGGCTTATTCCACTAATCCCCCCTGAGAGAATCCCCCTCAGTAGGAAAAATGAAGCCTAATGAGAAAAAAAAAAAACCACTTTCAGGGGGATCATGGAATAAGTTTTTTTTTTTTCAATTCTAGTTTTCCCCCGAAGCGGGATTATTAGGGGTGAATTCTAGACTGATTTTTATAGATTCCACTTTTCCTCCTAAGGGGGATTTTAAGAACCAGCCAAATGTCTGTCAAGGATTACAATTTTCTGTGACTGACTGACAGACAACGCACTGACATAAAACGCACCGACGCAGAACGCACAACCGCTGAAGAAAGAGAGAGACGAGATCTAAAAAATATTTTCCCAAGAGGGTGTAGAGATACATTTGGAAAATGTTTTCATAACACAACCCACTAAGAGAAGCTTGCCTGCGAATGAAATCACAGACTTTGGCTAGTGTGGTACGAGTATAATACACATACTCGTAGGAAGGTAATCTATACAAAACAGTTTCATCACGTTCCTCATTTTCTTTACCACTGCAATAAAACGAATTATACTGCAATCAACAGCTAATTGTTATTATAGTAAATACGTGCCATAGTTTAAAAAATTATGCTAACGATTGTTTTGAGAACAATTGAATTGCATCTGATCATGTTTACCATGTGTAAATAAGTGTTTTTTTCTGCATAATGTCATCATTGGCTTCTTCTGTTGGCGTAATACTGTTATTAAGGGCTTTCATACCGGGAATTTCGGTCTCAACAATTTCGAAAGTCTCGACGATTTTTTGGTATTTTCGAGACGCGAGTCTCAATTTTCGGTCTCGGGAATAACAAGACTTTTGTGACTAGTTCAATGGTTTAGGGAAATACCTAAACCATTTTTTCAATTACTTAATAGCTTCTCCCCCACTAACATCGAAGGAGAAAGAGCTTTTGCTAAAGGCTCCTCCTACGAACAGGCGCTACACAGAGACACCGCGTGCCGCGCGACGAGCGGTCTTTTTATGTCGCGTCGCGTGTCGCGCCTGTTTGAAGGAGCCTTAACGCGGGTTATTTTTGTAATAAATTCAGGTCCTCTCTGTCTGAATCTACATTAAACGCACTTTGTTTCTTACGTGCCCACTATAAAAATGCAAACTGAAACTCATAAAACTCATAAACTGAAAATCTTTGATTTAATAATTTAGATTGTTACTGCATGTTTAATAAAGTTCTTGATCGAAATATCTTGTTAAGACTGCCTATAAGACTAGCATAAAAGTATGAAACCTACTTTTGAAATAGTCTGGAAGTCTCGTTTTTCCCGGAAATTTCGAGACCGCATCGAGTCTCGATTTTTTTTTCCCGAGACTCAAAACTACAGCGAGAGTGAAAGCCTTAACTGTTATGTGTCTTTATTAGCATTTTACTATAATATAGAGTACTACAAGGATCTTTTGGCCCCTGAATTACATTGACGTTTTTGGTTAACATTTGTGGAATTGTATTGAAAAAACAAGATGTGTTTTTAAAGGAGTGGCGCTAGTGGACCGGTGATAACCCTCTTAAGTGCGGAAACCAAACCTTCTAACATAACATATCCATTTGACATTCTGAAACATTGTTGCAAGCAACTTTAAATGGTTGAATTAAATGTAATTAATTTCTAATTGTGATAGTTTCCTACTTTATAATGGTTTGTCGATCCAGAAATAATGTGTTGACATTGCCGGGTTAAGCTTAGAAAAAGTCCTTTCCCCACTCGCTACCGTTACAGGTATAGTGACCAATATTCTCAATGGAAGGACGCGACGGGAAACCAGACATGAAGGAGCGCCCCTTTATGTCTGGCGCCCTTGGGCGGTCGCCCAACCGCGCCCTGCCCTAACGCCGCTACTGTCTGTGGTTGTGGTATGTGTGTTTGGACCCTAAAATATGATTGACGTGTTAAAGTGTTTGTATAAATAAACCTACTTACAGAAATAAAATCATTTATCATTTATCATCAAAATCAAAATCAAAATCAAAATATTTTATTTCACATAAACCTACATGGGCACTTATGAAACGTCAGAAGCTAGGTGCACGGTTCCAATTAGTCGTTTCCTATGGAGAAGAGCCGGCAAGAAACTCCACGGTTACTCTTTTAAAAATAATTGGCTTTACAATATTATCAAATAACAGTGATAATAGGTATGGGAGTACAGTGTAGGCCTTTCAGCAATTACCAAGTACTTAACAAAATAGAAAAGTGCCAACAAATCTACACTCTACTAGGCCTACAACGTTCTCACATTCACAAAATATTAAATAATCTAAGTATATAAAATATTAATGACATGATTGCAATTACAACTACAGTAACATATCTGAATAAATATCATGTCCACAAAAGCCACAAATAAAGAATTGGAATTTCATTTGTAGGTAAATAATGTCAAATAATGAAAAGATTATGTCAAGGAAGTATGTAAAAAAATAATTAAAAATTCTAAATAAACATCGTTATTTGGGAGCAGTTAATAGACATTGACATAGTTATGTTGTTTATGAGGTACCAGGGAAGCCACATGTGCAGAAGGAATTATTGCTAAACTTCCTTGTCTTCAACGTAGTCTTTTATCTTATAATATGCTTTTTTGATAAGGACACGTTTGATGTGGGTTTTGAACTTTCCGTCGCTAAGTTCTGTAACCGACTTTGGCAACTTGTTGAACATCATCATCGTACTTCATAGTTGGCGATAATTCTAAATACCAGCTAGATAGGATGATCACTGACTGTAACATATCTACTCAGCCTATCACAGTCCAATGGTGGACATAAGCCTTTCCCAGGCTGCGCCACAACACTCTGTCCTCCGCCTTCCGCATCCAGTCTGTCCCAGCCACCTTTTTGAGGTTGTCGGTCCATCTAGCTGGAGGGGAATCCCCCATACTACGCTTGCCTATATGCGGTCTCGACACCAAGACTCGTCTGCTCCACCGGCCATCGGTTCTTGGACAAAAATGGCCAGCCTAACGCCAGCTTACTTACTCTGCAAGCTGAGTCGATAACTCCAGTTCTTTTCCGGATAACTTCGTTTCTGATTTTATTCATCGAAGAATTTACACTGTCTGTAAAGATAGTTCTTACTTAGAAAACGTTGGAAATAATTCCAGAACAAATAATTGTTCTGTACCGACCAAGCTAAAAAAAAAACAAATAAATTTAACGGAAGAAAACAAGAGCGATTTTAGATTGAACTAACACTTACTTATGTAACTAGGTAGGTATATTGATAGAACACGCTATAGTTATCAACATCATGAAAAGGTGCTAATGTATATTCGGCAAATCGGAAGATATAACATCACGGAGTAAAGAAACGGAACAGAGACAAAACTTCTGCAGACCGCAAGTGCAAAATTGATACCTATTTTGGTGGGGTTGGCGCAGGAGGACCAAACTAAATAAACAGAACGTTAATCAGATTAACTTTATAAATATTATTGTTTAATCACTAATATGTCGGTAGGTACCTACGTATTTCAAATCACAAACACCAATCTACTGGTATGACATGTAAAAAAAAGTTCTCAAATAGTCGTTATTTTTGTTATTGATCGCACTGTTTATGAGATAGGTACCTGCTATTCTGTGCTACTAAAAAAACCATTAAACCATTTAAGATCATAACCAAAACTATTTTGCAGCACCGCGTTGAGTTTTCTGTCGATGTTGAGGCATGAGGTAGATACCTCATTAAACTACTACTTGATTATTAAATTATAATCAAGTTTAGTCATTCAAAAATTATATTTTTTAATTCCTTCAACTATTGTTCATACACACAGTACTTTATTATATTAAATCATTATTATTCTTTCTTTACTCATGTGCTATTATTAAATCAAAACGTGAAACGTAAACAAACACGACGCGCGACGCGTACGCGCAGCCCTGACAAACTCAAACTCAAACTCAAAGCATTTATTTCAATTAAACCATTTACAGGCACTTTTGAATTGTCAAAGAGACGGTCAGTTAGTCAGAGTCGGCAAGTTGAAGCTAGATGCCCATTCCAATACGTAGATCACTATGGAGAAGAACGGACAAGAAACTCCAAGGACAATCTTTTAAATCAAGATATTACATAATCCTGGGTACATTATTCTTGTTGCTTCTATATGTGAGACAATGTAAAAACTAATAAAAGAATTCAAAATATAAAATTACAAATTAAAAATAAGCCCTGGCAGTCAAGAGATGACCAGTCCCAACTGACGGCTCCCGTTCACGAACATGACGCATGGATCAGCACCATCCAGCTCAACCATTTTGTAGGGAACCGAATGATCCAACACACGCGCCACCATCAGTGAAACATTTAAGTGAGCATGACAGATTCACACACGCGCCTCATGCTTGTAGTAATGTTCAGTCAGTTATTGCAATTAGCTGACCTCCCTTGCATAAATGTTTGAGATTTTTTAGAATAAGAATCGATAGAATTTTATAATTCTTAATTTTATTTAAATACCTATACGAAATCTACCCAAAACTAGAAAAATATATAAAGCATACGGCTTATTAGTAAAAAAAAAACTTCAACCAATCACCAACCAAACCGACCAAAAAATTAATTTGAGCAAAGGGGGGTCAGCTAATGGCAGTAACTGACTATACCTACATAGCGCGGTTGTATAAAGCTTTGTCTCTGTTCCGTTTCTTTACTCATTTGGTATACATACAGTTGAATGATTTATTTGCACATCGACTAATCAAATAGCAGTAGTTAAGTACCATACGGGGCCGATAAATATAAATTCTACGAAGGGCAAACGAACACATACGAGTTCTTACGTAAATACCGCAAATTCTTTCTCAATTATTTCTTACTAATTAACAAAAACAACATTAGACTACGATTTGATATTTGCTTTATACAAAAACGAATCAAGTCTTTAAATAGTCCTTGAAAAATTCCTGTTCTACAAAGCCTTGATACAACTCGCTAATTGTTTTACAAAATACCAATACAGGTAGGCTATATTTTTTTTTTCTGGGCACGCCACAATTGTGGCGATAAGTCCCCTCTTTGAGGAGTGGCTAGAGAGGCGCCACGGCGTCCTCACCTTTCGCCTGACACAGGTCCTCACTGGACACGGGTGTTTCGGGAGGTTCCTGTTTCGGATTAGGCGGGAGGAAACGCCCGGGTGTTACCACTGTGTGGATCGCCCGGAGGACACGGTGGAGCATACGGTGGAGGTCTGCCCGGCTTGGGCAGAGCACCGCCGTGTCCTCACGGAGGCGATTGGCGGCGGCGATCTCTCGCGTCCGGCCCTGGTCCAGGCCATGGTCCGGAGCGAGAGTGCATGGGAAGCAGTCACCTCCTTCTGCGAAGTAGTAATGCTCGCGAAGGAGGAGGCGGAACGCGTGAGGGAGCGGCAGTCTATGCGCCCTCACGCCCCTAGTCGCCGCAGGAGACGCCCTGGGCGGCGGGAATCGGTAGCCGATTCCCGGCCACCGTAGGCGCGGGCTTGCGGACGGCGAGCTATGGGCAGTTCGCCGTCCGGTAAGGACCAGGCCCGGGTCGATGGCGCGTTGTGTTCCACGCGCGCCTCAAAGAGATGTCAGCACGCACTGACGGGGTCTGCCAGGACCGGTGCCTGCCAGGGTTGCGGGTTTGTCCGAAAGGGATACCGTGGCCCTGGCACACAGGCAACTGAAGGAACACGGGTGGGTTTTAGTCAGTAAAAGTCTGACACGCCCTCCCGCTCCGCCCAGAGCGGGAGAAGTTATTTGATAATTTCCCACCCAAAAAAAAAAAAAAAAAAAAAGGTAGGCTATATTTAATTTTACACATTACTTAATTTAAAGTAAACTAGCCTCATCTCGCGGTTTAGCTCGCATGGATTACGTTAATTTGTTTTAAATAGCCTATATATAACCTTCCCCAAGAATTAGACTATCAAATGTGAAAAGATTTTTCAGAATCCGTGCAGGAGTTTCAAAGTCGATAACGGACATAGGTAGATACATACTTTGTGTTATACAGGAAAGTTTTTAATCAGTGCGCAAACTTTGACAAAATAAACTTAAACGAGTTTTATTAAACACTTATTTTTTATTTTCACATGTATTAGTACAAAAAAATTAAGTTCTCGTTAACGAAAGACTATGTTTCTTTTGAAACTGGTTTAATAAAAACTCGCGGTCAGTGAAGCGGAACGCAGTAATAGATACCTACTATCATCTGTGCGCCCGCGCAATTCGCCGACTTAGGTATTTAAGCGGGTTATTAATCGCTATTTTATCAGGTTTGAATTAGTTTTTTTAAGTTTAGGCCGTGACTTGAAGTTATTTGAAGAGTAACTCAAATTCCTTCTACTTTCATGGGCTTAGAACCATCAAAATGCAGAAAATGAAGCATTGTGATCAATTTAATTAAGGCACTTATAACAGTTATATTATAACACTTACACTTATTTGAGGTCCTGAACTCATGATCATTTGATCAAGCAGCCTTTGAGTGGCTGCTAAAATGGTCCTTTCCATATGGACCGCGGGGTTGGCTCGCATACCAGGTATGCTCATCCTCGCATACATTCTTCGAGCTGCTCGTAAGTTTTAACCATTTACTAAATACACTCGCACCATCTCGTAAAACTCGCGATTAGTAAAGTCTGACATCGTTGTAGGTAAGTACAAATATGTGCATTGCGGTGTATACGCAGGATAGCTTCGCGGCGCGCGCGACGTCACATTCCCGTTACGAAACGGCAATGTCGGCAAACGATCGCGGCGCCACTGTGCCGTCCGGGAGGAGGATGCACCCCGCCGAAGCCCGCGCGTGCGCCGGTAGGCGCGCGCGCTCCTTGATATTATTCAAAGTCAAAGTCAAAGTCAAAGTCAAATAATTTATTTCAAATAGGCACGAAGATGCACTTTTGAACGTCAAAAATTACATGAATAGTTAATTGATTCTAGTTGCGCCTTCCAAAATGTAGTTATGTATGGAGAAGAATGGGCAAGAAACTCCATACTTACTCTTTTAAAATGTTAACAATAGTTTGTATACATTAATTAATATTTATAGGTGAAGACTATGTACCTAGAATAAAAAAATAAAAAATATAAAAAAATTCATCAAAATTACTTACCACAATTGGTAAAAAGAATGAAAAGTGAAGTAATAACAGAAAAATTAATAAATGCGATAGGTACATGGTGCTCACATATTTACAATCATTGTATATGATTTCCCAAAAAAAATAAAAAATAAAAACAACATATAATAAGTCAGTGTGTGAGTTAAAATATTAATCACAGAAAATAAAATTAATATCATAAAAATTATAAATTATACAGTTAAATTAGCAACCAGTTTGATTTTGTCTAGATCATTTTGTCTGTTTCATTTTGTGTATTAAGAATAGATTGTGTCCATATTTAGCTGATTTCAAGTCGGACAAATAAAAAGTATTCAACAAATAATGGAAATGTCTTCTATTACTGATACTGAACAACAAAAAAAAAAAAATTACGCACTGCTTATAAATTTTTCCTGTATATATATAGATTTAGATTAGCGACCTGCTCCGGCTTCGCAAGATTGCATTTTATATGACATGTGAAGACGATATTCTGTATACGGCCTGTAGTGCACAAGATCTGAGTTACCAAAAAGATCTAACCTAACAAAAAACATGCGTTTGCATGAATTCAAGATAGTATTTCATTAGTATTATTAAGTACTTCTTTTTGTTTGTGTTTACATAATATATAATATTATATCCATCTGGAATAATGTACCTATAAAATGGTGAAAGAATTTTTCAAATAGGAGCTGTGGTTCCGGAGATTACCCTCCACATATATACAAACTCACAAAATTCGCTCTCTGTCTATAAAATATTACATCCTTTTCTCGAATCACTTTATTTTAAAACTAGATGAGGTCGGAATGTGTAGACTTTGTTTATAGATAACTATATTAAGTACCTAGTATAGATGAGTTTGCTCTTGCTAGGTACAAGAAAATAACATTACGCTGACATTAGCGCAGTTTTCCCGTTTCCTATACGTTTACGTTTTGCTCGGCAGATGATTTCCGCCAATCCGCAATATTGTGGAGAAAGCGCGTTGAATAATTTTAAAGAGGATGCTCTAGATTGCTGTATGTTGTTTTTATGTTGCTTATCTTTTATACTTTTGAGTTTGTGTTTATTCATCTTTTTAACTGCACATATGGTCTAGAATACTTTCATATTCTTAAAAAACAGGCGAAGAGCGTGTCGCACCACGCACAATGAAGAGACCGAACCATAGTTATACCTTGACAATTCAAAGTGCCTGTGGTTTAATTGAAATAAATGATTTGAGTTTGAGCGACCTTGAGTAGTTTGCTTGCGTGTTCTGTACTGAGCTCACGCAACGCGTCGTACGTCCAGCCAGTAATAGCACTAGCCCATCCAGGAACGCTGTCCCAAATAAGACGCATTATTAATTTATTATACATAAAACAAAAGGTATTTTAATAAAACACGTATACTAAAAGATCAATAATTAAATTATCTTTAAAAAGGTGAAGATTTTAGAAAAATACGCTTTATAGATTTTGCGTGATTCTCAGTTTTTTTTTTCGCATTAGACATTACTTTACAAATTAATTTCACTATGTAATATAAACATAATCTAAAATATTCATATCTTAAGTTATTACGAAAATGTTCTAATTTAACATATATATTTTTTTCCAAATCATTAACACTACTCGCTTAGACGTGATCTTCAGTTTAAAAATCATTAAAAGTCGGTTATCGTCGCCTTAAGCTGTGCCTTAAGGGTGCAGTACAGTAATGCTTACCGGACCCTTATGAAACTGCCAAGATACTGCACTGCCTCGAGCATTGTTTGCCGAAGCGAGGGTTCCGGACTTCGAGGGTCGCGTCTTTCTGGCAAACTTTGAGACGCTCTAGTACCTAACAGGATTTTGAGGATTGTCTCGTGCAACTTAGCAAACCCCGTATTTGTGCACTGGATTTCTGAGGCCCTAGTGTGAGTTTATTTTAACCATCTCGAATTTACACATCCAGCGCATTTAGCACTCCGATTGGTGAAGGGCTAATCGGAGGCCAATCGGAGCACCGAACGCGCTCGATGCCTAAAATCGAGATGGTTAAAATAAACTCACACTAGGGCCTCTGTTCACTTAAGCGAGAACAAAAAATTACTAAATACTGTTTTTAAAACCATACCTCCATGTTTTATTTTTTTATGTGTTTACTATTTATTCTATCTTTTGTTTAAGGGTATTTTGCCTGCATTAAAACTATTTATTTATTTTTAATCATAAACGCATTCATTCATATATTTGATATTGGATATTCAAGTTCAATGTTAGTGTTCAAGCTGGATAGAAGAAATGACGCAGATTGTTTATAGTCCCAGCTATCATTGTATATCATAGTCGTCACTGTATCACATTTTTACAAAGCAAAACAAACAATAGATTCACCTTACGTCCTACAGACGAGTGTAGAATATTAATTGGTCCGGACGCTTTAATTAACTAAAGTTTGATGAATTCGATCTTCAATGCAAGGAGGATGAAACATGCCAATACGGAAATGTATGTGTCCTTTATGTTAAAAATAATTGATATTGATGAGGAATATACCTACTGAAAATGGGAATAAATAATTTGCGTAACACACCTATAAGAGCAATGGTTTTAATTTTGACAGTTCAATAACATCCTTTACTTTGCTTACGAACATAATTATGATGCAATGGATAAGCAAATTGCTTCAAAATAGATTGTGATTGATAGTAGGTATGTTACGCAACAAGGGTGCAGTTTCAGGAAAAATGAACTATTTTAAGTAATCAAAGTCAAATCATTTCATCATTCCAGCCGAAAGACGTCCACTGCTGGACATAAGCCTCCCCCAATTAGGGGGGTTTGCCATAATCGCCACGCTTGGCAGGCTGGTTGGCGATCGCAGTATGGTGTTAAAAATGCATAGAGAACGCTGCTGTCCATTTTCTAGTAAGCCCCTTAGTCGCCTTATACGACACCCACGAGAAGAAATGGGGTGGTGCTTTACGTCCGGCACCACAAGGTACATCGGCACCACAAACCATTCAAAGTCAAATAGTTTCAGAGAAAATTGTCTGTATAGTCAGAAAATAGTTTCAGAGAAATTTATCTGACACCGAAGTGATTTCTGTAGCTAAGTGATTTCGATGGATAGTGTTATGTAGTTACTCGTACATTATACAGGTTAATACTTCTGACGTCGATACGTCTTTAAATTTGCTTCCACAGAGGGAGGTAATTCAGGAAACTGATGATAACAAGATCGGGGGATACAGTTTGGTGTTGCAGCTACATATGTATCTATCATCTATATCCAACATTTAATTACACCAATTGATAGCTAAAGGATCAAAGAAATCGTTACAAAGAAAGTATAACTCGTTACGTAGGCACACGAATTCACGTAAAACATGGGCGTGTCCACGACACAGGCACACCCCGATTATTTTGGAAAAAATATCTGGTTCGATTCCTAGCTAAATTAGGTTCTTATAAAAATGCAGTTTTTGTTTACTCCAAAATAGAGCTCATGGTTTCTTTGACCACATTGCTCTATCCATACCAATATTGTAAATGTGAAAGTAACTCTGTCTCGCCGTCTACAGATCCACACTAGGAAACTTAGAACACTCTCCCGATCAGGACCAGGCGTCGGCGGAGGGGAAAACGCCCTTTTCCAGCCCCCGTAAACAGGTCTGGGGAGCGGTGGACTCGGGGAGGTCCGCCGCCCCCAATCCAACATGACTCGAGGCGGTGGTGCGTAGTGTTCCACGCGCGCCCTTATTGTTTGTTGTGAGCCCCCCCACGACGAACAATAGGGGCGCGCGTCTTACACCTCACTCCCCCCGCGGGCTTGAGGTGGCCCGCAAAGGCGGACCGGCATTAGCCGGGGATTGTAGAATGATGATGACCGCTCCATGTGTAGGAAGGGAACATTGAGGTGGTTTTTAGTCAGTAAGAGTCTGACAGATTCCTCCGCGACATCCATGTCCTATGGGACAATTTCTGACCTCCGCGCGGATGAAGAAGTGGGCAAAAGCTACTTCACGTAGAACCGGATTTCACCGATAGTTCTCATTTCAGAATTTCAACCTACGTATTCATAGGGGTCAGTATATAACAAAGGGGTCAGGGACACCGGTATTGTTATAACAGACTTGTTATTATTGTTGCACTCGTAAATATAGCAATAAAAGTCAAGTGCAACGATTCAATAGACTATAAATTAAATATTAACATGTTATAAGTTTTTAAACTGTCATGCTCACTAATATTATTATTAACACAAACAGGATATTTACCATGTTTATTATTTGTTATGAGTTCCCGATATTTCGGCGCTGTTGCAAGCACCATGCTGCTCATAAACACCCACCCGCAATGACTTCAGTTTATCCGTGATCATAGTGCTTGCCGAAATATCGGGAACTCATAACAAATAATAAACATGGTAAATATCCCGTTTGTGTTAATAATAATATTAACATGTTTTTCTTGAGCTTATCGCTAAAATCGCACATCCTCTAAAAAAACTGTCGTAACACGCTGAAAACAAGTTTTGAGAAAAAGCCGATTTTAATTATTTTCCAATAATGTTTGATTAGAGATGATTTATTAGCTTTTAATTATTTTAATCAACAAAGGATTTATCAAACTATTTGCAGAATGAAAAATGTAAATGAAATGAATGAAAATAATGCATGTAGGTATAGCATTTTTTGTGTTACGACAGTTTTTTAGAGGATGTGCGAAATGGCGTTGTGTGGTGGCTAGAACATCAAGTTAGCACAGTCTTAAACTCAAACTTAAAACATTTAATAGTTGGAGTTGTTGGAGTTTGACAGTTTCGTGTAGCTTGATTAGTTGGCCACTATATAGTGGCCAAATGTCAAATTTCTCCAATCAATTTTAAACTTTAAAATGTTGACGATTAAGTTGAAAATGGAACGAGAAAATTTGACAGTTTGTGGTAACTTGATGTGCTGGCCACCGTACATCAACTGTGATATAAAAAAGATCTGTCTGGAGGTCATGTTTGTATTAGGCCATTATCATAAATTTACCTATAGTGTTCTCACTACCGGTTCACAGGCCCGCTCTATATGAGAAGGAGTGGGTCGTAATCCGCTATACGGGCCCAGAGCGGGTTGGTGGATTATACATGTCTTCAAATGTTAGGCTCTGGGTTATGAAGATTTGCCCTTAATCTTAGCTTAATTTTGGAAAGACATTGTGGCGGCATCTACAACGCTACATGCGAACTACCTAATTAACTGACGTCACACAAATGTTGCATCACGCAAGCAGAGTTTACCGCGCAACTGGGATATATAGGATGTATCTATTCAAACACGAAATATTTTAAGAGATACACCTTATAGGTAGTAAAGTAGCCATGGAAATTATAAAAAAAAAATCATTTTACATAATTTAAAAAAATAAATTATTTAAAATTATTTGATATGATGATTAATTATCAAAATTCACCACGCTCGTGCCGCCACCGCCGCCACGTCACGGGTCATTCATAGAATAAGTAAATAAAGGGTTTTTTTTTGTAAAATGTCTCAAGCAATCTTAAAATTATAATAATTATGTAAAAATATAAAACACAGAGTTAAAATTTTTTTTTTCGCTGCTTTGGCTTTTTTATCACCGATGTTTCTCTTAAAATATTTCGTGTATGAATAGATACACCTTTTATGCATATACAAAATCCTGACATCAACCGTCGGGCAGTTGCCCATCAAACACAACACCCGTCTGGTCGGAAGATCATCCCTTTTCTATAGGATGAGTGAATCAAAGTCACCTTGTTCCTCATGCTTATATAATGTTATGTTACTTTAAGAGGCTATGGCCAATTGCCCAGTTATGTAGACCGTCAGCATTTAGTACTTAGTGCCCTAAATTAGGCCCGAACTCATAGCAGCTAACTCAACAGTTTAACCCGCTCCAAATCGACCATCTTACACACAATCTCAGTTGGCACATCATCTACAATTACTCTTTTGCACAAGAATCGAACCGCACACATACATATCCGCACTTTAGCTGGCTCAAGGGCGGGTTACACCGTACGACGTGAGCTGCATCAGTTAAACCAAGGTTAATTTCACCGGCGGTGGTCGTAGAATACCGTATGTAACATTTTTGTGGGCAGTCAAACGGTTTAATGACACTTCTGTACTCGTGGTATGCATGGCTAAGTTGGGGTGTTCTGTTTATTCATAAGTTTGTGACTCTAAAGACTAGAGATTTGGTAATGGATTTGGTGCTACTGACTGTTTTTGTTTATTTTCGAACTGATATATGTAGGTTTAGAAATTAAGTACTGATTAATCAATAATTATTATTTATACACATAAATAAGTAATATCAGAATAACACCTTTTTACCAGATGCATATACGGCAAATATAAATACAGACGGACAGACAGACTGAGTCGCACCATAAGGGTTCCTTTTTACCATTTTGGTACGAAACCCTAATAAATGAATGCATTTTTTAATTAACAAAAAAAAAACAAAACTCTAGTAGGAAACTGCTGGTTTAAGTGCTGAGGTTGCTGGTCCTTAAACCCATTAAAACATGTTTTGTATAAATAAAAGTAAAATATTGCGAGGAAACCAAAATATTGTTAATATTCATTTTATTTTTTATTATTTGGCACTGTTGGGATACAAGCCTCCTCTATGTGAGAGAGAGTGGGCTGTAAACTACCACGCGGGCCCAGTGCGGGTTGGTAAATGTCACGTCTTCGAATTTTTGGTTCTAGGATGTGCCGGTTTCCTCACGATGTACAAGTCTTGATCCCCATGAATCAACAGTACGGTATTCTTCCATTTATTATTCGTCTCAAGTATTATCTCCACCGAACATCTGTCTGTATGTTTCGTAAAGGAAGTCGTCTTGTTAGTATGTGTGTCACGGATGGGTGGATTGAGTTAGGTAAAGTTAGGTTTTGGTATTAGGTGAACGAGAAAACTGTGATGTGTGATATAAGAGAAATCAGTTGTCTTGATTTTGGTAGATTAATTTATGGTTTCAGTCTTGGAATGAGGAATACGAGTATAAAAATTTTTTCATTAAAATACTAGTAACCTACTAAGTATTACAGAAGATGGTATTTTCGTTCGCTATTGATTATCTACTCTAAAACTATGAAAATTTAAAACGTTCGATGCGCCCCATTCAGGGGAATTTACGAGTATGTCGTGCGATTAAATTAATGTTGCATGTAACTTTTAATCGCTGCGCTTGAGCATCATAATAAGACGAACTCGTGTTATATTTTTGTTGCCTACAATAAATTAAGTATCTTTATTTTTTACTATCTCACAAATTATTTCCCAGATTATTATCAGATAAATCATTAAAAAAAATACAACGTTTTTAATTACAAACCTGCTTAATTACTCAGTAGATATAATTAATTATAACAAAGGCAGACCCTTTATTACGACAATCATCTACAAGCCTTCTTGTTATTATCATCCACATCTACTATAACTTCAGTGTTGCAAGGTGCAATCAAATAGCCTTCAGCATAATGTTTGCCACTGCTGGAACACAGAACTCCTCTCTGTGAGAGGGAGTGAGCCGTCATCCACAACGCGGGCTCAGTGCGGTTGGGTGGATGTCGCATATCTCCGAATTTTTGGTCTTAGTAGGATATGCCAGTTTCCATATGTAGGACGTTCCTAAATATTATCATCACTACCTGCGGTACCAACCTTACTGACAGATGCATTAAAAGAACCTCCACAAATTCACAAATGACGATTCAAAAATATATATACCTATCTATGTACATCTGAAGCAACCTGGGCACAGCTTCGTTACCTTGTGGAATGGCTAAATTTTCACTTATACTTTGTCAATTTAACAAGTCAGAAGATTTTCGTTTGTCTTAAGACTGTACAGTACAGATAATCGAACAGCAATGCTGCCGCGCTAACGAAGAATGCAATAACTCGATTTTGGACGATTTTGAGTTATATATTCGTTGAGTTATATATTTGGAGTCAGCGAATCGAAATCTATTAACTCTTTCTCGAAGCAACTTTTTTTTGATCCTTCAGGAACTCTGTTTTTCAGTAAGCAAGAATGCAATAACTAAAACTTCATAACAAATTCAATAACCAAAAATACCATTCCCGGAGGCGGCAAAATCGAGTTATTGCATTTTTCGTTAGTGCGGCAGAATGTTAGCAGTAAAACATTACAATAGTCATTGTATTCCACTATAAAAATGGGCAAACTGTTGTATATACTTATTAGGTGTTTTAATATATACAAAAAGTTATGATTTGTACTCTTTATTCTATTGTTGTTCTCTTTAATTTTATTCTATTATAAAAGCTGTTCGGTTCTAATAAATAAAATTCAATACTTCACTAAAATTTTCTTAGAATAAGATTATTCTTTCAACACAAACCCTTTACGTAAAGTTTTTATACTGAGTAACTTCTGTTTTCACCAACATCGTGAAAGCGGGAATCTGAGGCCCTAGTGTGAGTTTATTTTAACCATCTTGAATTTACGCATCGAGCGCGTTCAGCACTCTGATTGGTGAAGGACGAATCGGAAGCCAATCAGAACGCCGAACGCGCTCGATGCGTAAAATTGAGGTGGTTAAAAGAAACTCACACTAGGGCCCTCTGATCGCAGTTTGTTCTTAGGACACTGCTGCCTAAACCACTGTCGCAATCGTTTAGAAGCATCTTACGACACCAACATTGGGAGAGGGAGTAGCCATTATGTAGCCACCTGATACTTGAAATCAACGTGCAGTGACCTTGATTTTAAGTGAAGACGGTGAAGAAGAAGGTGCTTCGCTGTCGGACGCAGTAGTGCTTGCGAACACTAGACCAATGAGGCATTTATAAACTCCCACGCAAAATAAGTGGATGGTCGACTTTGTTCCGGTAACCACATATCAGCCAGCTGTGGACACTTCACCTTGATTTTAAGTAGCAGTAGTGCTACTGTACAAATCTCATCGTGAAAACTGAGCTGTCATTCCACCCGATGCTAGGGATTGGCACTATTGACAGCTCACTTCACCTAAGTTTTCACGTTGATATTTTTGCTGAATAGTTCGGCAGGTGGCTACATAATGGCCACTCCCTCTCCTAATGTTGGTGTCGTAAGATGCTTCTAAATGATTGCGACAGTTGTTTAGGCAGCAGTGTCCTAAGAACAAATTGCGATCAGCATCCAGTTTTTACGCAATTACAGTAGCAATAGGTTTCATTTTGACAATATTCAACGACATTCATTGCGTTATTTACGTTGTTGAGCTGAGAAATTTTTCGAACACATGAAGCAATCGATTAGCAATATCCTTCAAAATCATTCAGATTGTGATTGATAGTGTGACACGTAAGAGGGATGATGAAGAAAAAAAAATTTTTTTTGTACGTCTTGTAGATTATTAAAAAATATTAGACACGTATTTTTTCTTTTTTACGTACCTAATCAAAACATTACGGCGATACATTCAGTTCCAATGTGGCATGTCGTCACTTCTTAGTAGATTTTATACGTAGTTGTGACGTAACGAGCCGACACTCCCCAAGTTTAACCTGTTTTATCTAAGTATTTTTTTTTTATTAATATGATAAAGCAAAAAATACCGTGTCTAATATTTTTTTATTATCTGATTGACGGACTAAACAGTTTTTCTTTTTTTTTTACCCAGGACACATCCCTCTTAGTGTGCTGGTTTCGATTCCCGGATCGGATAAAGTGTTATTGGAATTTTCCATCTGGAATTTGTCAGTTGCAGCCCGGAGTATGGATTTGTGCCCGGTTGATGGCAATATGGTTGCCTCCTATCACATGAGACTTAAACATAACTGGCGAAAAGTGTGGTGTTTGGGTGTGGTGTGGGTGTGGTGTGTGTGTGTGTGATACAGGGTTATTGGTAAAACACTAAAAACCTTGCAGGACTGTATTACTAACATAATAATCAACAACTTGTGTTCTATGACTTTTTACAAAACATAATACATTTACCAGAAACAAACCTTCAAGATTTCGTTGTTCTATCTAACACATTTAAATTCTGTATTTTGTTGTACCTACCCACGCCTCTCGTGCACTGTGACCGCTGCCTTTTGCATTAGACTCGGCAGTTTTGTTTTGGTACGCATAGAGTTCGTAACATTTAGAGCGTTGAATTGAAATATTTTTAGTTTTATTATTAATATACTCCGATAATAATCATAACCCTGATTTTATCCAGCCACCGTCGGTCCCTTGCCGCCATCCTCCCTCCGACTCTGCCCTAAGCCCCTCGGCTTAGCTGCCTCGGTAAGTGTGTCTAGAATTTTCTAATACCTTTTATAAAGTTTCATATTGAGACACGAAGCAACAAAATTCGATTTAAAGAAAAACGGCCACATTCCTCTAGGTCGTATTTTGTTGCTTCGTGTCTCAATATGAAACTTTATAGCCTTTTATAAAGTTAGGTAAGTATTAGAAAATTTAATATATAAATATATTATTTTATTTTTATTTTTTTGTATCTAGGGCATCTCATAGTTAACCACGAGGGGTTGAGACTCTTTAACCGGACTATCCTGTGGTTGCCTTAAGCTTCTAACAGAACTTAATGCCTCCAGCCAGGGCGTAAAAACTTATAAACTAAACGACTGCGCGCTAAGGGCACCCCCTGTGGGGTACGAACCTCGGCTTAGGGCAGCGTCGGAGGGAGGATGGCAAAGGACCGTCGGTGGCTGCACAAAATCAGGGTTATGATTATTATTAGGGGGATTTAAAGCTATAGGTTCAGCTACAGCGCGTGCTGGCGCTTCGCTTACAAGCAAGGGACGAGGAGGACTATTTAGTCGGGGATTTCGCGCGGGGCCTCGGCGGCGAGGTCGGAATGACGATCGTGTAGTGTGTACTCTCTTACGAACTGTACTAGTTTCCCTACGACTCTCCTGGAGGAGGGTAGTGGGGTCGTCTGGTTGGTGAGTGACTAGTAAGCTTATATTCACGTATATATATATACCTACCGATATGAGAGAAGAAGTAGACCAAAAGACAATAACTAAGTTTAGTAGTAGAAAACAGGCTATTTCTCTCAGAGATTGCGAATCTCAGATTACATAACATTACTGAGAAAAAAATATTTCCGATAAAATACTCAATATCGCATGTCCAGTCAATATTAAACAAACATAAAACAAGATCAACCATATTTGCAATGGAAAAACAATAGACAATGCTCTCAACGGGAACCAGAGATAATTAGCAAAGAAGTGCGAACCTCCTTTGTTTACATAAGTACTAGTAGTTTATATAGAGGAAAATGGAGGCATTGTTTAAGATATTTATATTGTCTTCTTGATATTCTATTGAATACGTTATATTTTATAATAACTGGTTGCTGTCCGCGGCTTTGCCCGCGTGACATTTTCTAAAATAACCCCAAGTTATTTCTTATAGCATCAGCTATCTGCTAGTGAAAATCGCGTCAAAATCGGTCCAACCGTTTCGGAGATTAACCGAAACAAACAGCAGACAGACAAAAAGACAAATAAAAAATAGTGGTTTTTTTTTGTTATAAGAACCGTATATTATTTTGACATTACAAACAGACACTTCAATTTTATTTATTTGTATGTTAATATAACTATGGGATCTGTAATATAGGGTGTATCTATCCAAACACGAAATATTTTAAGAGATATACCTATAGGTGGTAAAGAAGGCATGGAAACGATTGTTTTTTTTAAATCTGCAAATATTATTTAACTAATATAATCATTTAAAATTACTTGATATGATGATTAATTATCAAAATTTACCGCCCTCGTGCCGCCACCGTCGCCGCGTACCGGCGGGTCATTCATAGAATAAGTAAAATTTTGGAAAATATAAAACAGATAAAAAAAAAAATCGGTCCTATGTCTTTTTTACCACCTTTAGATGGTCCTCTTAAAATATTTCGTGTATGAATAGATACACCTTATATAAATACATGAGTTAGGTATGTAGAACTATTAATCATGACTGTCAACCTACAAGTCTGCTTGATATTGTACTGAATATTGTCACGTAATATTTTGGGTCTGAACGGCCTAAAGCGAATGAACCGCGGTTCATTCGACCATAATCAAAGTCGTCTACGTTCCAAAGGACCGGTGATAAAATTATTTCAAAATTGATTTACAGGGACAGTCGCATACATTGTGATAGTCACATAGTTTATGAATTTTAACATTTGAAATCATCTAAATAAACAAATACTTCTTCATAACCGGTTGGCACGACGTCAGGTACAAAGCTACCACGATTTTTACTAAATCTTATTGTTTAATTGTATTTTTTTTTTCTATTATGATGATTTGTTTCTTTAAAATAAGACTGATGATGATTAAATTAGGTACCAAATTTAACTTTAGTAAACACTTTATATTATTGTTGATGGTTTTCATAAAGCAGATAATACAAATCTAAGAATAAAATTAAATCTTTATTGAATGTACATACTTGATGTAGTTTATGACATTGAATTTGTTTACAAATTTTTATCACCGGTCCTTTGGAACGGAGACGATTTTTGGTTATGGTCGAATGGCCCGCGGTCCATTCGTTTTGGACCATTCAGGCTAAATACCCATATTTTATAATAACTATGGGATCGGTAATATACCTAAATACATGAGTTACGTGTGTAGATATATTGATGACGAGCTTCTGCTGCCTGCGACAAAATACAAAATACAGGCAAAAACACCAACGACACCGACTTCCAATTTTTTTTGTTATCTTTCACTTAATTGTGTTTTTTTTTGGAAGTCCGTTGTTTTAGCAAAATCATTTTCAAGAAATTAGATTCACATTTCTAGCTCATTACGGTGAGATATTTAACTTGACCTTAATGCTATATGAAGCCTAAATCGGTGCGAGAAAGTTTTTACGAGAAATATCATAGAAAGTACGACGTTTTTGGTATATTATAGCAATTTCGGTAATTTCAAACTGTTTATCATTTTAGCTTTCACGCCTAATGTGGTTACTTACTGTTTTTTACATATTTTTTTTAATTATTGTTACATAAACTGTCTCAACGAGGAGCTCGTGGCTAAGTAATAACAGCCGCACGGATCCATCAAGTCAAGCTAGGCTTGCCGGGGTTGGTCCATGGATGGGGGACCATCTTTAGAAACTGAGACTCCTCCCTGCCTTTGGAAAGCACGGTAAGGCCGCTTGTACACGCTACGAAAATTTACCGTGTCTACTGCAGACAGGACCAATTCATCATATACCCGACAAGAATTTTCTCGGACCTAGGTACAAAAACTTGTCGTGTCTGCTGCAGACAAGGACAAATAGGAACGTGTACACGATAAGATTATTTTCGGGCAGTCGTATGTAGGGTATGGTAGGTTGCTCTCGTCAAGTCTGTTATTAATTTGCGATTGTTTGCCAGTGAAGATCACGTCCACGCGTTAATCGTACACCAAAACCTGAACCACTTCACCTACCCCGCCCCTCCTTAGACCGCAGCAACACAGACCGCGTCGTGTCTAGCGCAGACAAGATGTTTTCTTGTTCAGCACCGTGTACACAGTGTACACAGTTCGCGTGTAGAAACGACACGAATTCTTGCGTAGGCCCGGTGACTTTTCTTAGCGCGTACAAGCGGTCTGGGCCTCAAGTCTGCTATTACAATAGTGTCAGAATGGTCTCTTCATTGTGAGTTTTTGACAGATTTGCCATACAAAAACTGTCAAATACTCACAATGGCGAGACCATTCTGACACTATTGTAATAGCAGACTTGAGGCCCTGAGCCGTTGGTCCCGACTGTCATTCATGGATCTTTGACAATCGTTACGGCTCATCAGAAACCCGAAAGTGTGACAGCCAGTCTTACCAAGGGTTATCGTATTACGCAGTAACAGGGTTGTGGAGGTCAGATAGGCAGTCGCTGCATGTAAAATATCCGGATCCGGTTAGACTGGAAGCCGACACCAAAGTAGTTTAAACTGACTCGATTCCCAAGAAATCTTTCGAGTCAATATTTCATATTGGTAATAACTAATTCGTTTATAAGGCATAGATAATTCGTTATGCATAATGCAGTTAACCAAGGTAACCGTAATCGGTAATCGAGACAAGATTACATGATAATTGTTTTTGTCACGCATGTTCTAAAGAAGGCTGAATGACTGAAGGCAGTGCTGATTTTAGCATTACCGGCGCTCTAGGCGAGGTTTCTATGGCGCCCCAATTTATACATGAGAACAGGGGGCCAAGTCTACTAATGTACAAACGTTGCAATGGTCTCTTCATTGCGAGTTTTTGACAGATTTGCCATACAAACACTGTCAAATACTCACAATGGCAAGACCACTGCAACGTTTGTAAATTAGTAGACTTAGGCCCCAGGGCCTCAAGTCTGCTATTACAATAGTGTCAGAATGGTCTATCATTGATTTCATAATTTTTGATTTAGACAGGTTTGGTAATCTACTAATATGTATAATGGCGTCATTATGACTTTCCAATGGTCAGCCACTGACACTCCATTGAAAGATATAGTACATAATGACAAATGAAACTTCCTACTAAACTTCCAACTACTATTATAATTGATTAATTATTTATTAACAATACATTTAATTGCCATTATTTCCTCGAATGTGACTTTGTATTGTATAGATTCAGACCAATTACAAAAAAACGAATATATTTGTACACCAATTTAATTGGTAGGACATAGAGCTCAACTAAAATGTATACATAAGACCTTTATTGTAATACCTATGTTCACAAATAAAGATTGATTGATTGATTGATTAACTACTTCAGATTGCTTATAACACTAATAAATAATATGTAAAAATATATATCAATGAAATCTGGCATGAATAAATGTTCAAAATGCCATTGTAATACAATTCTATTACGAGACCATTGACCGACCAATGATCGACCATTATGAATTTAGCAGATTACGAACTTTCAGCAAAATGACAATGGGATCGTGTTGGAGTGACGAATTTATAAAAATAGCAGACTTGGGCCCCAGAAAAGTTTTTTTTTAACTACTGTTTATTTCATTATAAGTCGATAAAAAAAAAAACTTTTCCAGCCTTTCTATCGGCAAACTCTCTTATTAAGGCATTGAAGTCTGTTTTCTGCAATTTCATTTTCGATTGACAAAGTTACCAAGTTTGTCAATCTTGATTGAGATATTGGCGATTGCAGATAGGTTTTTATCAGCTTACACTGAAAGAAATAATTAGCCGAACTAATTAAGTTACTTCAAAAATAACTCAACTTTAGTTATAAGGAAATAAACTTTGCTTAAATTAACAAAACTGGTTTGTAGTGTGCAAAACAGGGTTTTGTAACAGATAACATCTAGTTCGCAAGTCACAATTTTTGTGTAAACAGTAACTAAGTTTTTTTTACAGTTATGTAAACATCTCTTTCAGTATACGCTTAGAAAAACTCCTTTCCCCACTCGCGACCGTGACCAATAACGAGACGGGAAACCAAACATGAAGGGGCGCCTCTTCATATCTGGCGCCCTTGGGCGGTCGCACAACCGCGCCCTGCCCTAACGCCGCTACTGACTGAAGGCTCCTTCAAACAGGCGCGGCACGCGACGCGACACAAAGAGACCGCTCGTCGCGCGACACGTGGTGTCTTTACCTATTCTTAATAAACCTATACTTCATTTATTATAACATTAGACAAATAACTGTTCTCACTCTTTCGTTATTTCGATGTAAACGTTTAATAAACTCCGTTATTTCACGATAAATACAAAGCACTGTAATCTATTTACCATTTACATTAAAAAAATTACTCTAAAGTGCAGTCATTTCAACGATATTACACAATAACTGTCGTTATTTAGCCGTTATTTGTCTAATGCTATAGTAAATGGAGTATAATGTTGTTAAATTTCCTTTCTTTGGCTACCCTAATGTCCTTTATTTGGCATTGTTCGTCGAATCGTTGAGCTCCTTAAGTTCTGAGTTGAGCTGCACGATTACTGACAAATGCGTGCACTGACTGGACAGGTCCACTCAATCTGTGTGGTTCGTTCCTCAAAAGACCATTTCCGACACCAATTTACATGTTCTTTACATGATCTAACCAAGATTACGTCTGGATTTTAAAAAGACTGTGACCTTTGAGTTTGTTCCGGCCTTTATTCTCGGAGTAGTCAGGTAGGTAACGCCGACCTCGCTAATCTAGTACCTATTTAAAATATGATTTTCCTTTCTTCTCCTAAAATCGTTTGTCCGAAAATCATTATCCATAACATGTTTGCTATAAACTTCAGTAACCATAATATTCAAAAATTCGAAAGTTTTACATAATTATCTTTACTTCTAAAACTATTCTGTCATAATATCGAATACTTAAATCTCCTACTTTTGCATGAAATAAAGTCATATGTCCTTAGGTATAAGTATTGTGTTATATAATGTGTATTATTCCGAATGTTCATTTATAGCAAAATTTGTTAGCTGCCTTTGCTAAAAATTAGGTTTTAGTAACAGAAACGAATCGCTGTAAATCCGACTCCACGCAGTCTTGTTGTATGCCCTACCCCTAGAGTGTAATTTAGAATCGCGTAGGCGCGGAGGGGCGAGGCGACCCGCGAGTTGAGGAGCCATAATATGTCTTTCTCCATATCCCAGGCTATATCTCTGACAAATTTCATGACGATCGGTTCAGCGTTTTACGCGACAATTACTTTCACATTTATAATATTAGTTATATGGATTTATGGCAATTTTATTAAAATACCTATATTAAGAAGTTTGGCAGTGAAAACACACTTATAAAATTGGTAGGGTACGAGTAATACATATATTTTTTGTTTTCATGCAATCCAATCTGTTTGCCAAACACGCAAATGATTTAGTTTTCATTGAAAAATTGCGATTTATTATTTTATTAAGACCGTGACACATGACGTTTAAAAATCCTGATCAATTAATTTACTGACCCTCAAAAATATTAGATTTCATCATATTTCACAACATTTGCTTTGACCTTTTGTATTGACCTTCGTTATTTAGTGCCAGAGCTTTATCTGAAGCTGTTTCTAGGTTTTTAGCTCTTTAATTAAATGACCAGGAATTGATGCCTCAGAAAGCACGTTAAGCCGTTGATCCCGGCTGTTATTCATTGATCTTTGACAGTCGTAACGGGTAGTCAGAAACCCAAAAGTCTGTAAACGAAATCAAGTAGGGAGTTTCCTATTTGATTTCTAAAGTTGATGATTCGATTTTTATTATATCGAACACGGTGTGTCGATACTTCAGTTGTACGTTGTTTTATTCCATCGATGCTTTATTGGTGCGATGTAACGTTTGTGCGAAAAATCCTGTTGCGAGATATGCAATCGATCCATGTAAAATACTGGTATTCAGCTGCATCCGGTTAGACTGAAAGCTGACCCCAACTTAGTTGGGAAAAGCCCCGGCAGATTGATTAAGTCTGACAGTTTTTAGGTCTTTAGCTTTTTAATGACATTATCACAGGTATTGATAGGGTTTTAAACATACTTTTATTATGACGGTAGCGGAATCTTCCTGATATCGTCGGAAATTTGTATTATTAATGAAAGAACTACTTAACTGCTACCTACCTGTATTTAAATATTAGCTTCTGTCCGCGATTTCGTCCGCGTGTAATTTCGGCCCACCCATCGCGTCACATCTCGTCGCTCGACCGCGCTATAACTTCGTTATCGCTTAGCATTCATTCTGAATTTTGTTCTTTTCGCTTGGCTCCTAAGGATCGTAGCGTGATGTTATATACTGCCGTGCTAACGAAGAACGCAGTAACTCGATTTTGCCGCTTCCGAGACTTTTATTTTTGATTATTGAATTTGTTATGATGTTTTAGTATAGCATTCTTGCTTACTGAAAAACCGAGTTCCTGAAGGATCAATAAAAAGTTGCTTAGAGAGATTTAATAGATTTCGATTCGCTGACTCCAAATATATAACTCAACGAATGTATAACTCATAATCGTCCAAAATCGAGTTACTGCGTTCTTCGTTAGCACGGCAGTATAGCCTATAGCCTTTCTCAATAAATAGACTATCCAACACAAAAATATTTTTTCAATTCCAACCAGTAGTTCCTGAGATTAGCGCGTTCAAACAAACAAACAAACTCTTCAGATTTATAATATTATATACTAATATTATAAAGCTTCAGATTTATAATATTATACTAATATTATACAGCTGAAGAGTTTGTTTGTGATTTAAACAAATTAATTTGTAAAGATAAAATAAAATTGTAGTATTACAATTAGAGGGGATCGCCACTGTTACTCCTTAAAAGGGTGCTCACCGGTCCACTACAGCGACACTCTTTAAAAAAAATATTATCTCTTAACTGAGAAGGAATTATGAAAATCAGCTCAATCAGGAACCTCGGTAAGTGTGGCTAGAATTTTCTAAAGACTCGGACAGACTCACGCGATATCGCGGGCACGACAGGCAGCGACACAGAAATTGTGCTACTAGTGTCGCGTCGCGCCCGCGATATCGCACTAGTCTGGCGCCCCACGTTGGGCGCCAATGTGACGGAAAGGGGTTACGTGGGTGAGGTAAATAAGACCCACGTACCTTGTCAACAAAAAATATATATTTTATAAAAGAATTACAGATGGGGTGAGCAAGTCATCGTCACACCAGCTGAGCCAGGAGAGTACTGCGCTACTCCTAAGGAAATTGAGGGAATCTTGTGAGACCATAAACTTGCCCACCCCATCTGTAATTCTTTTCTTTTTTATATTTTTATGTTGACAAGGTACGTGGGTCTTATTTATCTCACCCACGTAACCCCTTTCCGTCACATTATCGCACTAGTCTGTACGAGCCTTAATACCTTTTATAAAGTATCATATTGAGACATGAAGCAGCAAAATACGATCTAGAGGAATGTGGCCGCTTTTCTTTAGATCGAATTTAATTTAATTTTAATATTTAAATGAGAGTATTCCACGGCTATCAGGGCTAGCCCGGAAGTACGGTCAAGATCCCTACCAGCATCTTACTGGAATACTTCCTTCCTCCGAGCACTTTTGCTCTTGCGAATTTCACAACATGGCATATACAAACATATATTTTTTTCTAATCATTGACACTACTCGTTTAGACGTGATCTTCAGTATAAAATCATTAAAAGTCGGTTATCGTCGCTTAACGAGATTGCATTTACGTATAACTAGGTGAACAAGAAGCCTCGCGCACGCGAATCTTCGTCACATAGGTATCTGGGCCTCAAGTCTGCTATTACAATAGTGTCAGAATGGTCTATCATTGATTTCATAATTGTTGATTTTGACAAGTTTGGTAATCACTACATATTATAAAACAAAGTCCTCCGCCGCGTCTGTCTGTCTGTCTGTCTGTCTGTCTGTCTGTCTGTTCGCGATAAACTCAAATACTACTGCACCGATTCTCATGCTGTTTTCACCAATGGATAGCTTGGTTCTCTAGGAAGGTTTTAGTATATAATTTGTTATGTTTTTGTATGCATTTTTGTATGAATTAACGATATTTGTTGGAGGTGTCGGAAAAAAATAAGCCGTCTGGGAGCTTTCAACGAAAACGCTGTCTAAACCCTTTGAGATATAACAAAATAATGTATGGTGGAATTGTGTATCATAAAAAGGTCTTCAAAAAAGTCCGCGATGGCATATGTCTATCTCTTAAGGATAACATACTATATCCATTTTATTAACTTTTTGTAGGTATTTGTTTGCCGAATTTTACTCTTGGAAATACGATTACGATAACAATACGCTATAATATCAGTAGCTATTAGCCAAATTATGTTCGTAGATAAATAAGCTAGCTACTTACGTGTATTTCGAACAGTATACAAGAATATTTATCATAAAAACATTACTAAACACGGCGGCCTTATGATCAAAATTTGTGCATTCCAAAACTTTCGTTACTTTTTCACTGACATATTTATCACTTTTCGATAAACTAACACTCAATACGAAATCTACACTTATTTCTCAGTAATTCTGTATAAGATTCTTCTAAGATTAAACCGTTTTCGCGTAAAGTAATGGATTCAATGAGAAAACGGTTTAATCTTAGAAGAATCTTATACAGATATAAGATTCTTCTAAGATTAAACCGTTTTCTCATTGAATCCATTACTTTACGCACGTATAACCTTGATGAATGTTTACATTAAGCATCGCGTCACACCGCCACACGACCACAGAGTATAGACGTATTTTGTTTTCTTTTTTCGTTCGTTTAGTGGTGTTCCCGCTAAAATGTCAACCGGTCAATTATTAGTCGATTAATCAAATTCTACATCCAGATCGTGTTGCAAGTACAAAATAAATGTCTAATATTTCGTCCAATTGCGAACGTGACCCTGAGAAAAGTTAGTACTTACGTGAATTATTCTAAAATTATTATTTGTGTCGCAATTTTATTTCGTGTTGTATTTGGTACAATTGATTGCTTTAAGAATTTGAGTGAAATTTCGTATTTTGATTTTGTGTTTGTTATCTTTAGGTAAAGACTCATTCACGTTCAGAACATAAGTACTTTTACTATATTAAATCATTTGTTTCGGTTTCTATTCACATAGTGTTCATGAAGAAACCATAAAACCATAGTTATTATTGTGAAATGTTAAAAGTTTGATGTCAAGCTCGATAGATGGCGTTGACGTCGAAATAGATCTCGCTATGGTTTCGTTACCGCGATTTGGTTGGGGTCTCGCAATTTTAATTAAATATACCAACTTAGATCAGTACACAATTGTGGTTTTATTTTCAACCCTATTAGTGTGTACATTAGTTCGATAGTTCAACTCATTACCAGCTCGGTAATAAACACATAGTGAGTCACATTAAAATTAATATTAAGTTAAAATTTTGAGATATAGCCTGGGATATGGAGAGGGTAGTACATAGGGTACTTTTTTATGCGATAACCGACATCCACGCGGGCGAAGCCGCGGGCAAAAGCTAGTCTACTAATATAATGGCGTCATTATGACTTTCCAATGGTCAGCCACTGACACTCCATTGAAAGAATTAGTAATCTCGTACATAATGATAAATGAAACTTCCTACTAAACTTTCAACTTCCTACTATTTCAGATTGCTTATAACACTAATAAATAATATGTAAAAATATATATAAATGAAATCTGGCATGAATAAATGTTCAAAATGCCATTGTAATACAATTCTATTACGAGACCATTGACCGACCAATGATCGACCATTATGAATTTAGCAGATTACGAACTTTTAGCAAAATGACAATGAGATCGTGTTGGAGTGAACTTATAAAAATAGCAGACTTGGGCCCCTGTTATTATGTAATAGTGGTCAACCACAAGCTTGCGGAATTGCGGTTAAGGCCCGTACAGAGTCGCGCGATATCGCGGGCGCGACAGGCAGCGACAAAGAAATTGTTCTACTAGTGTCGCGTCGCGCTCGCGATATCGCAGTAGTCTGTACGAGCCTTTAACCGCTCCTAAGTGTTAAGGTGTCTGCACACAGCGGGCGCGGCGCGGCGGGACCGGGCGTGGCGGGGCGCCGACGCGACGCTGAGCAGTTGTAATGTACTAGATATTACGGAGGACGCCACACAGAGCGTCGCGTCACGTCGCGTCGAGCCGGACGGCTCTGTGTGGCGTCCTCCGTAATATCTAGTACATTACAACCGCTCAGCGTCGCGTCGGCGCCCCGCCACGCCCGGTCCCGCCGCGCCGCGCCCGCTGTGTGCAGACACCTTTAGGACGTACGGACGTACGTATCTCCTAAAGACAAGAATGGGGTGGGAGCTCAGTTCCTCGTCAG
Organism: Dryobota labecula; assembly: GCA_947523025.1. Lineage (NCBI taxonomy): Eukaryota > Metazoa > Arthropoda > Insecta > Lepidoptera > Noctuidae > Dryobota > Dryobota labecula. The sequence goes on along the minus strand of OX383305.1, from coordinate 5,808,222 downwards.
TGATCACTCTAGCCGGCCAATAAAGTCAAGCCAGAGATGAGGAACATGACTTCTCCCGGGAGATAGGGTCCGTGGGGTCGCAACTGCTCAACAGCTCGCCACATGCTGCCCTGCGGGTTTATGCATGTATCTCTCTTGGTTTGGCTCCTCACCCTAGACAGGTTTCGGCAAAGATATTACCAGCACAGACCTTATTATTATTAACTACTAGAAAAACAAAGATGATTTATTTTAAGTCTTTAGGTTTCTACGTTTATATTTTTTATACCTACTGCTTTACTGCTGGGCAAATGTGTGCTAAAGTCCTGTGTTAATTCAATAACTTATTTATTTATTTCAGACAAAGTCCATTACATTAATTGAATTAACTTAAAACAAAATTTATATAAAAATCACACATTTATGCAAATATATAAAATTGAAGTGTCCGTTTATAATAGCGTTTTACTAAAAGCATATGAAAGTTATACGATACTTATTACAAAAAAGCATTTTTTTTGTCTGTCTGTCTATTTGTTTCGGCTAATCTTCGAAACAGCTGGACCGATTTTAACGGGACTTTTACTGTCAGATAGCTGATGATATAAGGAGTAACATAGGATACTTTTATGTATTGAAAAAAGCCACGCAGGCCAGCCGCGAGCAGCAGCTAGACAAATATAAAATATCTACGTACAAATGTCAATAAAAAATAAATACCTGCATACAAGTTTTTAAACTGCCATCGTCACTAACATTATTATTAACACAAACGGGATATTTACCATGTTTACTATTTGATTTGAGTTCCCGATATTTCGGCGCTGTTGCAAGCATCATTATGGTGCATCATCATTGTTAATAATAAACAAATACATATAAAAAAAATCCTTTTACTTATTGCCTTTTCTGTTTTTGTTTGTATCAAAAAAGATATTCTGAATTGTATTAGGTATTCAGCATTGCCATACATGTAAGCTGCCTTTTGGGCAATTTTCCTGTTGACAGTGATGTGGACGAATTTTTCGACGCTATATAATTATTATTATTACTTGCAACAAAAACAAAATGTATTTCAATGCTTGGGTTAAAAAAAAAATGAAAAAAACTGGAAATTGTTAATTATATAGTGTTGCTAGTTTTCCATTTTTGTTTTCCAAGTGTATTTGGACTTGGAGATTATCTTGATGAAAATCTCACATTCCGGGCGCGATCGTAAGATTGATTTTGATAAATTATTCTTCAGAAGTAAAACAATGAAAAAATTGCATTCGTAGATAAAATAATACCTAACTATACTCCATTTGACATACATTAGACATTTAAATAAACCTTTTTTACAATCCGTTCGACCGATTTTGAGTTCTATTGCGTTGGTGCCATGACAAAAGGTAGGCAGGTTAACACTATTGTAATAGCAGACTTGAGGCCCAGATAGAATACTCTTTTTTTCATACCTTGACATTGGCAAAATCATCGAACGTTACCGATGGAGCCAGAACCTTAAAAAATTTTGAATGAAATTGACACTAGCTTTTAGCATGGAGATTTTTTTTTAAGGCAATGTATTGTTAAAATACAGTCCGTTGTAATGAAATATGATATAGAGGGAATTCCATGAAAAGACCACCCATGGGCGCTCTTATCTCTTAAAGCGATCTTTTACAGACTACCTTTGGATAGATCAAAAGTAGGAGAGACAATACTGCAGGACAATATTACGATATGCCTTGATACGAGTAAGACTGGTTGTCAGACTTTCAGGCTTCTGACGACCCGTAACGACTGAACGACTGTCAAAGATCCACGAATGACGGCCGGGACCAACGCCATAGCGTGCTTGATATGTGTCATAATGAATACGTTCCCTGCTGATCTAAGAGAGCTAGTGTGGAGATTATTTTGTACTTCTACACTTCTACTTAAAACTGTTTACAATAAGTTGGTATTGTAACTAGTTTTTTGCTTTTAATGCCATCCTTATGTCTACGGAATAGAATTCAAAATCGGTTGAACGGACGGTAAAAAGGTTTTTTTTAATGTCTAATGTAATTTCAAATGGTGTATAGTTATATATTACTGATAGTTGATAAATCGTAATAATCGCTTTTGTCTTTATGTGGATGAGACATGGACGCCAACCACTTATGTATGTTGTTCGTCACAGTGAAGTACAAAATAATCTCCAGATCAGCAGGGAACGTATTCATTATGACACTTATCAAGCAAGCAATGGCGTTGGTTCCGGCCGTCATTCGTGGATCTTTGACAGTCGTTACGGGTCGTCAGAAGCCTAAAAGTCTGACAACCAGTCTTATCAAGGGATATCGTAGTATTGTCCTGCAGTATTGTCTCTCCTAATTTTGATCTATCCAAAGGTTGTCTGTAAAAGATCGCTTTAAGAGATAAGAGCGTCCATTGTGACACCCTATATAACAGTTCTACATTTATATCTGTAATTTTTATGGTGTATATAATAAAGAGTATTCTATCTATCTATGTATCGTATTACCCAGTAACTGGGTGTTGCGGGTTGCATTCATTCATTCATTCATTCATATTAAAATAAATCCTCACGCGTCTTTTAAACATGCCATGGGTGGTCTTTTCATGGAATTCCCTCTATATCATATTTCATTACGACGGACTGTATTTTAACAATACATTGCCTTAAAAAAAATCTCCATGCTAAAAGCTAGTGTCAATTTCATTCATGTACATAATAAAGAGTATTATATCTGTTCCGTTGCCATAATGTTTTTCCAATGCATGATCAATTTCTAAAGGAATCGATGTTTCAATTCCTCACAAGATGGTAGCACCGAAAGCAGCTTAACTAGCTGTCATGACACTATGTACTGGTTATCTTTTGAAGCGAAGGTAGATTCGTGTGTGAACCGAATCAAAACGCGCGCGCATCGTCTAAATCGATAAAAATCCTAACTGAAATCGAATCATCCCCTATTTCGCGTGTGATCAATCCTCTAAGCGTGAAATCCTGAAGCTAGCCTATGGACAATCGAGGGTGGAAGCTCAACGGGTGCCTGAGCAGTCCAAGGTACGTGAGTGTATTGTATTCGCTGCGGCCCATGTCGAGTTATTGAACATCGCTTTTATACGAAATTCGTTATTTTCCAGTGTAGTATCAAAGCCACCCGTATTCCGGCTTGGTGCGATATGCTACACTGGTGCCGATTCTCTTGTACACCCAACTAAACTAACTAAACTATCACTAAAATTCCTTCCTTTTGGCTATGAGAATCTTAAAGCTATTCTGCAAACAAAATTATCTAAACTTAAAAATAATTTCGACAAAAATCGAATTTGACAATCGTGACTCCACGTGTTTATTTTTTTTTTTGGCTTCGCAATGTTGTACTTGTTTGCCCTACCCCACGATTTTATTTAGAGCCGGAGGCGCGCAGGAACGGGGCAGCCTCGACGTGTTTTTTTATAGAATTTTTCACTTTTTGTATGGAAAATACAAAAAAATATTCCCTACATGTTGAATTTTATGTGTTTCCTAAAGGGGGTCGAAATTTTCATTATTTTTGCGATAGGACGCACCATTTTCGAGATATGTATAAGCAAAAGAAAAGAAAAAAAATACATATACAGTACTGTTTTTTGCACCAGAAGTTGAGGTGTTGCTGTGAATTTTAGTTCATGACAACTAAATATATTCCACACCTTTTTAATCGCGATTAAAAATAGTTATATTTAGTTATAAAATCTAAATTTTAGTTTAAAAATTTCAAATTCAGAATAGAGAAATTGCCATTTTCACTAAATTAAGAACCCAGTACCATGTTAGTACTGTCAAACTAAAATATAGTTAAGTTGTGTCACTTTAGTCAATTTCAGAATAGGAAATCGTCGTTTGACAGGAATAAACCTAGTGTGGGGCAACGTTTAAAAATTACCAAATCAACGTTTAAAACTTAAATTTGGTGATTTTTAGTCTAGTTTAAAGAATTTTGTGACAAGAGAATCGGCACTACTATCTATCTATCTATCGTATTACCCAGTAATTGGTTGTGGAGGTCAGATAGGCAGTCGCTCCATCAAAAGAACTGGTATTGAGCTGCATCCGGTTAGATTGGAAGCTGATAACATAGGAAAAGGCTTTAAAAACAAATGATGATTAAGTAACACGGATGTGTTACCTACTTTTATGTCTTGTTATTTAATTACACGTTGTTTGATAATATCAAAGAATAAAATTGCCAATGATGTGTCAAATGAACACATAGCCAAGTAATCATGGAAAATAATGCGTCGCCTTAGAGTGAAAACCTCGTGTACCTATGCGAAAAAAGCAACTTTACAGGAGGAAGAAAAGCTGCGCCCTTTAAAATATCTCTTATAGTCAATATTCAAACTCGTCATAGATGGCGTTACAGCAGGCTCAGACAAAATACATCCGTACGTTTTTCTGCACACGCTGCAGACTAAACGTTAGCGTTAGTAAAGGTTTCTGCACGCAGCGGGCGCGGCGCGGCGGGACGGGACGCCGACGCGACGCTGAGCAGTTGTAATGTACTAGATATTACGGACGACACCACACAGAGCGTCGCGTCGAGTCGGACGGCTCTGTGTGACGTCGTCCGTAATATCTAGTACATTACAACTGCTCAGCGTCGCGTCGGCGTCCCGTCCCGCCGCGCCGCGCCCGCTGTGTGCAGAGACCTTAAAATGGTAGACAAAATAGCAAGCTCACGCCAGACGCTTATTCCGCAGCACGGGAAGGAAAAAGTATAGATTCTCTATGGAAGTTAGCGTGAGAACGAAAAAATGTCTGACAGACTCACTCTGAGGCGACGATTGGTCAGTGGGTAGTCTTAGGGGCGGAATTGAATCTTTTTCAATGCGTTGAGTGACTTTTGTTGCTCACTGTACATGGAATAAACTGCCAGGAATATGTAAATAATAAAAAAAATAAAAGTTTATTACGGAACAATAACACAAGACTAAGTGCAACAAGTGGAACAATAATAGCCGCAAAAGTATAAACTGTAGCGCAGCTAACAACACCCCTCTCCGGATAATTCGAAAATGTTAATCCATACTTATATTATACAGCTGAAAACCAATTTACTTTTAAAAGAAAAGTTCGTAACCACTACTTAAGTCAGACTAAATAACTCTCAAATGATAGTCTAGTCATAGTAATTATTATTAGGTGGTATTTGTTAAAATATCTATTAGTTTATTTTATTTGTATATGTGTATTAGTATCAATAAAACTATATAAATTCTCTTAATCAAGAAGTTAGTATTTTTGTCATTATTTTTGTACCCTACCACTGTTTTTATATTTAACCCAAAGGTTGACTGGTAGAGAATGCCTTGTGGCATTAAGTCCGCCTATGTACCACTATTGTACATAAAGTTTAAATAAATAAATAAATATTATAAATGTGAAAGTAACTCTGTCTGTCTATCTGTCTGTCTTGACTGTCTGTATGTTTCGTTTTCACGCCTAAACCGCTGAACCGATCGTCATGAAATTTGGCAGAGATATAGCCTGGGATATGGAGGACATAGGCTACAATTTTACGCGATAACCGACATCCACGCGGGCGCAGCCGCGGGCAACAGTTAGTTAAATATATTTGTACGCCTCTGAGCAAAACATAGAGGACCTACCAATCTGTAACATCTCGCACACTGTTGTAATTTGACCTATGTTTACAAATAAAGCATTCTGATTCTGATTCAGAATGGAATGATGTTCCATGCAAAATAGGTAATTAAGTTAATTTAGATTTAGTTAATAAATAATAAAAACAAAAAATAAGATAAAAATAAACACTACAGGATATAATAATTATATGATTTGATTTGGGATGTATTTTGACGTTAAAAAAAATCCTCGTTGCAAATCCAAATCCTTGTTGTCACTGAAGTTAATTTCGTTAATTGGTCAATTATGTATTTAGATATACCTAATTGCGAAACTGTGGAAAGTTCTACAGATAGATGAAAACCAGTAGTAAGTGCAGAGTGGGGTAATTAAGAAGCTCACGCATGTAATGGTTAATTAAAAATTAAATCCTGACTACATATTATCTAATTAAGAGAAATGCTAAAGTGAGTTTTTGCGTTTTAGCTACGACATGGAGGTGCGTTACATACATCCTCGCAATGTATCGACCAAGAGCTAAGGTTACAACTGGTGATTGATGAGTTCGAGGAGATTTTGTCTGACAGCGTTGGTCTTGGTAAGACTACTTGGCTCTCGCACAAAATAAATACGATAGAACAGCCAATTAGACAAAGTTCGTATTTACTGCTAAACTTAAAGACGCGACACTTTTGAAAGAGCGTTGGCAGACCAATAGCCAGGACGATAGAACATAGGTGGTCGAGACTTATAGAAAATCGCAGGGAAGACCTAGATGAGGCTCACACAGACCAGGGAAGCAATGGCACAAAAGGATGAATGAAGTAACTTTTCATTCCGATTAGTTGAAAAGTCAGTAGGAAGATCTGATAAAAATATTGAAATACTTATGTAATAAGTATTTATATATGTAATAAATACTTATGTAATAAGTATTTCAATAAATAAGAAAAAAAGAGCATTCTATATTTAAAAATGTGCCAACGAAAGCTACATATTGCTTTCGTTGGAACATTTTTAAATATCGAATGCTATATGACTCATTTTGCGATTCTTGCAAAACACAGAAATGATAATGAAACACTTCTTAAAAGTAGGCAACGACAAACTATCATTAAGCCTGATATAATAGAAATTATTCATACTGAAAGATTTGTAATTGCTCTAGCAAAGCTTTAATAATTCATTATTTATGGAGATAACGAATCTAATTGCTGGAAAATAAGGTTTCATAACCATGTCTTATGAAGTAGGCAATGAATAATTTTTCAATCAACACACGCTGTACTTAATTTTTGTTTAATAATTTTTCTCATAATGAAAAGACGAAATTTTTTTATTAAGAAAAAAACTGCATATTACGGATCATTATGAAGTCACTCGTCACAATCAAATGGTTATTTTCAGTTCCAATCAAGTTAACAATAGTGTCATATTATTATTTACAAACTATTATGCCATAAAAAAAAAACGAAATGCATAATATAGGTGTAACTTTCAGTTTATAATCGTATGCTTAAATGTTAAAGTATCGGTGTAGACAATAAAATAATATTACATAAAAAATGAGAACGTTCAAACACAACTCACCGAAAAAGTAACAAACGTTTCACCTCCTTTTACTTTCGTACAACAAACTCACACAAAAACTAATTTAAATACCACGTCAAATCAAATTGTAATACATAAACACTTTTATTTAAATCGAAATATAAAAAAGATGACGATAAGAAAATTTATTTACGAAAACGGCGCGCGTTTTGACGGCGATTCGGAAAAGGAACACGTTTATTTTTTAAACGTCGCGCGGGAACCGAGACCGAGTACGCACTGCCAGTCAGCCAGCAGATCGCTCTCTCCGAAGTCAATGTAGTATCATAAAGTATGAGAGGGGACATCTTGACACGTTTTTTTAAATGGCATAATAAATTGTCATGAATAAATAATATTATTAACCTATTGTTTACTTGATGGGAACTGAGAACAACCATTTGTGACTGGTGACTTGATAGGTTCTTTGAACCATTATAAATAAAATAAAAAAATTGTGGAGTTTTTTTTCTTAATAAAAAGATTTTCAGTGGTCTTATTAATGCACCATTGTGTTTTCGTAAATGGAAATTAGTTGCTACCGTGTAATATAGTATTATTACTATGGGGTTTATAAACGCTGCTTAAAGTTAAGTAATGGTTAGCGACTGTTTAACCATACATTTTTGACGTTTGAACGTCACTTAACTTTAAGCAACGTTTATGAATAAACCCCTAAATGCCTAGATGAAGTAGTTTATCAGTTTTTTTTCATGAACATCCAAACTGATAATATTAATATTATAAATAATGATAAGAGTAAATTCAGTTTATGATTACGCTGTCCTTTTGGATGAAATTAATTAACCTTTAGTAGTATAGATAACCTTCATTATTAAGAAAGGAATATCATCATGATAACCTCAAAATACGAATATGAATGGATTGTTATTCGCACGACTATTTATTTTGTGCAATAATCAATTTATTCATTCATCCTATGTATCATAATAAAAATAATAGGTAATAAAAAAATTATGATAAGTTTAACCGGCAGAAAAATATGGGTGTGACTGAGACGGGAACAAAACAAGTACAGACGCCAGCAAATCAAGCTACTACAATCTGTCAAATTTCTTTATTAGATTTTCAACTTTATCACAACAATATAAGGTTCAAGGTTGGTTGCAAAAATCTGACAGTTTCGGGTAGCTTGACCTGCTGGCGTCTGTACATATGTTATTTTTTTAACAGACAAAGGAGATAAGTTAAAGAGCCTTTGTTTGAGAGTAACTTGGACTTCCAAAAATACTTCTTAATTTTTTAAATCTTATTTACTTAAATTGTTTTTCTTTATCTTCACTGTTTTTCTCCAAAACAAAACTTCATCGAAAGTTTTATTATTTTATTACAGTGCGACATAAAATGGTAGAAATAAAATATAATGGAACAAAAAAAAATTCTATACTACATTTTTGCCATGTTTAAGCATTTTACATAAGAAAATGTGACAGTTACGTAGAATGTGGCACCCTCATTTAATTTCTACTATTTTATGTCGCACTGTATCCAACATTTTCACACTTCAAAATCTATTCGATGCCTTACTTGCACCTCTAATAGCTCATAGCTCTATGTGCACCGTGACAACGAAAGTGACGTCACGAGAAATAAGACACCTTTCTCTGTGTATCGGAACGCAAACGCACCGATACTAGGGAATGCAACCAACCAATTATTATTATTGTAATTTTTATGACCCACTTTCCGGTCCTTTACCTTGAGTGACCTAGTTTTTAACATACATAATCTCACGCCTTTTTCCCATGGGGGTAGGGTAGGCAGAAACTATAGAACGCCACCTGCTACGATCCTTACATTCTTCTCTTGCTTCGATTACGTTCATACATTTGGTCATACACGCACGCAGGGGCGTAGGTACCGCCGCGCCGTATCAATGATACGTGGCTCCTGGGATACAGGGCCGCTAGAACAACCACAACCTAAAATTCTTATTGATAAGAGGGATAAGAGTAAGAGGTGAAAAAAAAAAAAAAACAAAAAGCGGTGCAGTCTTTGAGGACTGCCGCCATGCCGATAGAAGTGTAAACTTTTTTGTTCACCCAAAAAGTAAATATATATACACAGTATACATAAAGCTATGGAAAGCATTCGGTGACGATGACGCGAGTTCCATGATTTTTGTTCACCCAAAAAGTGACAAGCCTAAAGAAGTTTTCACATTAAAAAAAAAAGTAGTAAATTATGGGTTATTCCACTAATCCCCACTGACAATCCTCATTATGAGCTCTATGAGACATAAATGGGGATTTGTGGACAAAAAGTTCACAAATCCCCATTGGTTTAAAAATAAAATACAAACATTACTGTGCGTCCTGTGAAAAGTGATATAAGTCAACTTATATCGAATGTGATATTATTGTTGCACCTTCATCAGAAAAAAATGCTCTATTATTCTGTCTAATTAACATTTTGATACGTCTATTAGTTTTCAAGATCGTATGGTACATCTAAGACGAAATGGCGTGTTTTGATAAATATTTTTGTGTAAATAAATACATATTGACATGTATCGTTCACAATATTCAAGTTATGAAATAAATAATTGTGTTTTAAGATGTATCTCAAGTCATATCATTATTCACATATATTTATTACGTTACGCGTTTTTTTTTTTAAACAAAACTTTATAATGAAAAAATATAATGAAGACAACATTAAGTTCGTTTGGGCCGATGTAAAACTTCTACGGTTTGACAAGACGTTGTTTCCGTGCCTTAAATATAAAACGGATTTGCGAGGTGATGACTTAAATATGATCTCGTTTGCAAAAATATCACCTTTCACCAAAGCTTCACACAAAGTGTAAAGCGATACAACTCATTTAGAATCATTATACATGATCATTCATTTGGTGTGTTTTGATACAACATATAGCTTTTTTTAAATATCTCTTACTGCAGTAACGCCTTTTGAGCTGGAACATAATAGGTTGTAAACAATACGACACTAAATACAAATTATGTCACTATTTTTGTAAAATTATTATCCTAACAAAATTTTATAATTTTTTACACACAAAAACTACTATATTGTAAAGTTGATATTTTCGAGATGTATCAGTTTTCACAGGACGCACAGTAGACTCACGAAGTGTTTATTTCTTACGGCACATAAAGACTGATAATTTTTATTTAATCAAACAAAACCTTTTTGTACATAACAATACATAAACAAAAACAAATTAAAATATACGAACTCTTCGGCTTTTAGCCTCATAGATTTTTTTCAAGATTACGTGATAGCTGTTAGCTATTTCGACTTTTTTTGCAAACCGCGCCGCCTCAGATGTTTAAAATTAGGTTGTCTTTCAACCATTATTACAGATATAGGATATATTTTGTTCAGTTATGTAGAAAAGGTTGAGTATGAGAAGAACATAAGATACCAGAGCGACCCAAGCGAGCTCGAAAATTTTAGCACCCAGTCTCAGATGTGTAAAATTTTCGTTTGAACATTTATGCGGAAATAAGAGTTATTTTATCGACCTAAATAGAAAATTTTAAAACTAAGAAAATTTACGATGAAAGAGCGAGCGTAGCGAGGTCCAACTTTTTCGCATGCTACGTTTATATTTTGCATACGTAAGGGGCCTCCAACTATAAACTGCCTCTTTGTTACTGAACATATTTTGGCCTTGTTTGGGGTTTGGCTAAAAAGTACTTCTTGAGATTTTGGGGGCCCCCCTAGACCGAGGTCAGGGGAGAAATAAATACGAATAACTAAACTTTTATTTTTGCGTCATCAACCGAGCACAAATGCAGGGTCCAAATAACACTTGCCCGAACTGGTAGTCGTACCCAGGACCTCATGCTCCGCAGTAGTGTTTGCGACCATTAGACCAACGAGGCAGTTAAATTAATAAAAAACGAATTTATTAGTATTTCGAATAATAACCACAAAGCATGGCGTTTAAACCGGTTAGGTTCTACCGAAGAGCGTTCAACTCGGTTCAAGGGGGTTCCGATAAACCTGACCGTACCTTGAAACTGAAAAAATAAAGAAAATACGTTAATTTGCGGTAAACATGACGCAAAGCAAGAACACAAACACAAAAAAGAACAACTTGGGGGGAAATATGCGTCACATCCACGCAAAACGGACATCGCTCAGCATAATGCTGCGACCCTATGCAAGGCAGAGCCCCAGCGCTGATTTTCAGCGGCAGCCAGCGTTGACGTGATGTCGTCGACCGGTGCAGCAGCAGCAATAGTATTTAAAATGGTAACTGCATTACAATTTTAATCACAATAGGTAAATCTTTGTATACATATAAAATTCTCGTGTCACAACAATGTTAGTAACCATACTCCTCCGAAACGGCTTAACCGATTTTTATGAAATTTTATATGCATAGCATATAAAAATAATAGCATTATTAGCATATATATATATATTTTTATAGTAGGTCTGAGAATCGGCTACTATAATTTTTTTTTTAATTTTAAGGTAGGTAGGTAGGGTAGGGTAGGTAGGTATGTAGGTAGGTAGGTAGGTACTATAGCTTTTGACAGAACGAAGTCTGTCGGGTCAGCTAGTTTATACACCGTGGCATTTTAATCGTCTTACCACGACAGCCCACTTCATGTATCAAATGACTACTAATCATGCATTAAAAAAAAAAAAAAATACATATGCTTTTTATTATTTACTAGCTTCTGCCCGCGACTTCGTCCGCGTTAAATTTCTTGTTCCCCCGACCCACCCCGTCGCAACACATTGCCTGCCCGTGCTTTCACTTCGTTTTCGCATAAACTATCATTTAAAAAAAATGGTGTCCTAGTTAATAGGAATGTTATTCTTCCTCAAGAATTGGGCTGTAAAATGCAAAAAGATTTTTTCAAATCCAACTCGCAGTTCCAGAGACTAGCGCGTTCAAAAAACAAAAAACCGGCTAAGTGCGAGTCGGACTCGCGCACGAAGGGTTCCGTACCATCCATACAAATCCTTACTAATATTATAAATGTGAAAGTAACTCTGTCTGTCTGTCTATCTGTCTATCTGTCTGTCTGTCTGTATGTTACGTTTTCACGCCTAAACCGCTGAACCGATCGACATGAAGTTTGGCAGGAATATAGCCTGGGATATAGAGAACGATATAGGTGTAACGCCTGCCAAAGATGTCGCCACTGTATTGACAGCCAGCCAGCCAACCGCATGACGTCACATCCTACCACGGGGCCTAAGTGGGAAGGGGTGACAGTTGCCGCCAAGCCAGCCAGCCAGTCGATATAAAACCGAGTTGCGCCTTTGCATGAGTTTCATTACTATTTGTAAAAATCAAGGAAATATAAGTGATTACGTTTATTCCGTTTTTAAATTATTTCCACGTTTACCTGAGTGTTACAATTCAGAAGTGTGATCCACGCAAAATGAAAAGACGAATCTATTGTGAAGAAGATGAAAGTGTCGATTCTGACCATGACGAAATGCCTTCATGCAACGCCGAAAACAACTCACCGCCTGCAAGAAAAATTTTGAAGACTCTTCTTACTCGTGAAGTGGAAAAAGCTTTTCAAGACCTGCAAAACGAAGCCCCTACCCTAGTGCCATTGAAACAGCAGCGCGCGTCAGCCTTGATTCCGGAGTTTGACCCTGATAGCGAGGAGTGCACGATTACAGCTTGGTTGAAGAAGATAGAACAACTGGGAGAAATTTACGGATGGGATGAAAAAACAAAATCTTTCTATTTACAAGACAAACTGCGGGGCCAAGCAAGGAAATGGTATAACCGTCTCGAAGAGTATGATTTTTCATGGGAACAGTGGAAGCAAATGCTGCTACGCGCCTTCCCGAAGCACCGGGATTATGCAGGTATTTTAGAAGAGATGCTCAATCGAAGAAAATTGCACTCTGAAAGCATGACTAAGTACTATCAGGAGAAGGTTGCGATGTGCTTCAGATGCAAGCTTTCGGACAGTGCAACCATCTCCTGTATAATACGCGGTTTACCTGCCGGACTGCAGTCAAATGCAAGAGCCTTTCAGTGTGAACGTCCAGATGAACTCTATGAAGGATTTCTCTGCGCTCTTGATGACCACCGACCGCATTCTTATGATCAACGTGCAACACAAAAGGATGTGGGGCGACCAGCTGAGAAGAAGTCAGGACCTGTCAACCCAGACATTGTGCCGTGTCCTCGCTGTAAGAAAACGGGACACTTAGTACGTGACTGTCCCCAACCAGACCAACGTAACTGCTTCAAATGCGGTATACAAGGTCATATCGCCACGAGATGTCCTTCCAGTTCAAAAACCAGTGAAGCTGGTGCTATCAAGGATATTAAATTGCTGCTGAACTATAGTGATATTTATAAAAAAACTGCAAAAGTGAATGGTGCTTACGTGAAATCTTACATTGACACCGGCAGCCAAGTGAATGTACTTAATATTCAAGTTGCAAAACTGCTGGAGTTAGACGTCACACCAACAACCATCGCGCTCAAAGGGTTCTCAGGTGCGCTGGTTACCAGCCGTGGGGCAGTGAACTTCCGCCTTGAAATCGACGGGTTGGACGTATACTGCAAAGCTCACTTGACCGATATTGACATGAACGACATAAACCTTCTCATTGGTCAGCCAGTGATAAATAGCGACGGAGTCTCTCTAGTTGTACAAAACGGAACAGCCGTGTTACAAAAAGCCTCTAGTTTTCCGTGTGAAGTGGACGTGTCAGAAGAATCTAGTCGTTTCGCAATCAAGACTATTTCAGATGAATGTTTGCCTCCGGGAATATCGATCATCAAGGTTAGCATAGCCGGAAACACTGAAGGAAAGAACGTGGTGACTCCAGTACGCCATTATGAGCTCCAAGACGTCTCCTACTCGATCCCTGCAACTGTGCTTAGCGGAAGCACTGGCTACCTGAAGATCATCAACAGTGGAGTAAAGGATGTTAACTGGAAGGAGGGGACCATTTTGCTGCGTGCTGAAAGCTGCAGGGACATTCAGGTCAGTGGCACTGCCAGTAATTGCCAATTGCTTAACAAAATTTGCCTTTTATCTGCCAAAAATAGCCTTTTATCTGTACAAAATATACTCGGTGCCAGTATAGCCTCTAGTAGTAATCGTGCCATCGGGGGGACAGATGTAGATAAAATAAACATAGGGCCCATAGGAACAGTAGAGCACAAAAAAATAATAGACCTTTTATCACAATTTGGCGACTGTTTCGCAGCTAGCACTCAAGAGTTAGGATGTACCGATCTCGTAAAAATGCCTATTAAGCTTACAACCGATCAGCCTGTATTTCGTCGTCCCTATAGACTTTCTCATACGGAACAAGAAATTGTCAAATCTAAAATTTCTGACTTGCTTAGTGCCGGTATTATTAAAGAATCTCAGTCGAGCTACGCGTCCCCAGTAGTACTAGTTAAAAAGAAAAACGGAGACAGTAGATTATGTGTTGATTACCGTGCGCTCAATGCCATCACGGTTCGCGATAGATATCCGCTGCCTAATATTGACGACCAGGTGTCGAAGTTAGCCGGTATGAATTACTTTACCAGTCTAGATTTAGCCCAAGGCTATCATCAATTATTGATTTTACCAGATGATACTCATAAGTCTGCGTTCGTAATACCTCAAGGTCATTACGAGTACAATCGGGTACCGTTTGGCCTCGCGAATGCCCCATCTGTATTTATGCGCCTGATACATAAAATCATAAACTCCATAAATAACCCTAGTGATATTAAATTGTCATTATCAAATCAACAAAATCCGGAAATACTAGCTTTTTTAGATGATTTATTATTGCCATCTATTGACGTACCAACGGGTATTGAATTATTAAAAAAGGTTCTCGTTAAATTGCGATTCGAAAATCTAAAACTAAATATGAAAAAATGTTCATTTTTAAAAAACACTATTACTTACCTCGGTCACGAAATATCCCCGGGTAGTATTCAACCGGGTGAATTGAAGTTATCAGCTGTTTCACAATTTCCTACGCCGCGTAATGTTCATGAGATTAGACAGTTCATTGGGTTATGTAGTTACTTTCGTAAATTTATAGCTAAATTTGCATTGATAGCACGCCCACTCACGGAACTGACGAAGAAAAATGCAATTTGGACTTGGAATGAATCCCAGTCCAAAAGCTTTTGTGAATTAAAACAAAAACTTTGTAGTAAACCGTTGTTAGCAATTTACGATCCAAAACTGACTACCGAAATTCACACGGATGCTTGCAAGTTAGGAATTGCGGGTATGTTACTACAAAAACAAACCGATGACAGTTTGCGCCCTGTTATGTATTTTAGCCGCGTCACTAGTCGGGAAGAAACTGTGTACCATAGTTATGAACTGGAAACTTTGGCAGTTGTAGAATCTTTACGTAGGTTTCGGGTTTACATAGTAGGTAAACAAGTACGAGTAGTGACAGATTGTACCGCCGTTCGCGACACATTAACAAAACGCGATCTCATTCCGCGTATTGCTAGGTGGTGGTTATTAATTCAGGACTACGATATATCTATCGATTATAGGCCGGGTGAGCGTATGCAGCACATAGATGCATTAAGTAGAAATCCGGTACAAACATTTAATGTTGACCGTTTAGATGTAATGGATTGGTTTGCTACCGTGCAAAACGAGGATGAAAAATTAAAACACATCATAGATTTGTTAAAAGGCGGTTGTAAGGATAGTGATATAGTAAATAATTACGCATGGATTAATGAGAGACTTTATCGTAAAACCCTGAATGGCAACCGTTTAGTTGTTCCGGGATTAGCTAGGTGGAAAATTTTACAAAAACACCACGACGATATAGGTCATGTAGGTCTAAAGCGATGTACTGAGGCTATTAAGAATATTTTCTGGTTTCCTAAAATGTCGCGCTTCATAAAAAAGTATGTATCATCATGTCTGCATTGTGCTTACGGGAAAGGTGAATATGGCAAGAGGGAAGGTAAACTTCACCCCATACCAAAGCCTAATGAGCCGATGCGAATGGTCCATATTGACCACCTAGGACCGTTCTCTCGTACTAAAAAAGGATATCAATACATGTTCGTGATGACTGATGCCTTCTCTAAATTTGTGGTAGCTGAACCAGCTCGTACTGCTAACTCTGTGGAAACCATTCGACTTTTGAAAAAGATATTTAGTTTATTTGGGTATCCTGAACGAGTGGTTTCTGATCATGGCAAAGCCTTCACGAGCAGGTATTTTAAAACATTTACTACTGAAAAACAATTCAGGCATATACTAAACGCTATAGCATGTCCCAGAGCAAACGGTCAGGTCGAACGCACCAATCGCACCATTTTAGATGCTCTACGGGCCACTGAACCCAGTGATGCTTCTCACAATTGGGATAACAGCTTACCTGACGTCATTTGGGGTATAAATAATACGGTTAATGCAACTACAGGATATAAGCCGTACGATCTAATGTTTGCTCAAACTGGTAGGCCCGCATGTGATGTTTCCATTCCCAATCAGGTATCAGAATCTGTTCAGTCTAGGCGTTCAAATGCCCGTAAACGTATTCAGGTAGCTAGTACGAGAATGAAACGAAATTACGATAAGAAACGTAAAAATAGCACTATTTATAAAAGAGGTGACTATGTATTATGGCGACAAGCACCAACCAACAGCGTTGGCAAAGTTAACTCTAAGTTAGATGACGTATATTCTGGCCCATATGTAGTGATTAAAGTTTTAGGTAACGATCGGTATAGAATTAGAAGTATTAAGGGACTCAGAGGATATAAACAGTTTATCGGTCTAGTATCAGCCGACGCTATTCGCCCTTATAAGAGTGTAGCACCTATGTCCGATAGTGCAAGTAGTACTGACGAGCAAGTAGAAACACAAGATCTAATAGATCTGCTTGAGAGTTGATCTGGACCCAGGGGTTCCTTCGTCCCATGCTATGTTGATTGTATAACTAATCGTGCTTTGTGTTCCCATTGCGGGAGCAATGCTTACAGGATGGCCGAATGTAACGCCTGCCAAAGATGTCGCCACTGTATTGACAGCCAGCCAGCCAACCGCATGACGTCACATCCTACCACGGGGCCTAAGTGGGAAGGGGTGACAGTTGCCGCCAAGCCAGCCAGCCAGTCGATATAAAACCGAGTTGCGCCTTTGCATGAGTTTCATTACTATTTGTAAAAATCAAGGAAATATAAGTGATTACGTTTATTCCGTTTTTAAATTATTTCCACGTTTACCTGAGTGTTACATAGGCTACATTTTTACGCGATAACCGACATCCACGCGGGCGGAGCAAAAAAAACGGCAAAAAAATCATGTCCGTTATATGGGAGCCCCCCTTAAATATTTTTTTTTCTGTTTTATAGTATTTGTTGTTATAGCGGCAACAGAAATCTAATAATCTAATCTGTGAAAATTTAAACTGTCTAACTATCACGGTTCATGAGATACAACCTGGTGACAGACGGACAGACAGACAGACAGACAGACAGACAGACGGACAGCGGAGTTTTAGTAATAGGGTCCCATTTTACCCTTTGGGTACGGAACCCTAAAACTAACTCTTCAGCTTTAGAATAGACTACCTCGCAGAGTTGATCATTATTTTGCTGCGGAGTTATTATAAAACAGTTATATCTCCTAAGATATTCATTGAAATTAAATGATGTAAAGGCAACTTTGTTCCAAATTAAATACTTGTGATGAATAACGTATTTATTTGGATAAGGATTAATACCATGTTTATGAAAACTGCTTCGCAACTAATGCATTTATTTCAAACAAATTTGATTACCATAAAAAAGGTTATAGTGAGTCAATCTTAAAAGATAGACATATGCTGTCGCGGACTTTTTTTTAGAACATTTAAAGAGGAACAAATCTATCATACACGATATTTGCGTAACTTAAACCGTTTACGCAGCGCACGCAACGGAAGCTCTCAAAAAGGAATATTTTTTCCCGTTTTTGCAACATTTTTCATTTATGCTCCGCTCCTATTGGTCGTAGCGTGATGTTATATAGCCTATAATATTCCTCAATAAATGGACTATCCAACACAAAAAGAATTTTTCAATTCCAACCAGTAGTTCCTGAGATTAGCGCGTTCAAACAAACAAACAAACAAACAAACAAACAAACTCTTTAACTTTATATATTAGTAAGTATAGATTTATGACGCATGACGTAGTTTGAAACAGCCTGTTACAAGCGCAGTCCCAAGTGTGAGTGTTATGTCCCAAGGGCGGTGCGGAATGGAGCGGCGGCATCTTTATCACAGTTCATGCATCCTAACGCAATTTTTTTTTTCTTACTATTGCTACTTTATCTAAATCTCAATCTTTCTTTTTTAATTGCGCTTGTAGGTAGTTTATGTCGGATACATTGAGTGGACCACCTTTGTAAAACGACTAAAATGTCACGGTGTATAAATAATTAATTAAATAATATAAATAAAATTAAATTAAAATTATAAATTAAAATTAAAATTATTGATGTAAAATAAAATTGAAAAATGATGAGTACTGCCTCTGAGTCATTTGTTTGTTTGTCATTACATTTTGCTCAAGTTGATGCCTTTCAAGCGATACATCGCAAAAGAACAGCGTCTCTGGGCCCCAAGTCTGCTATTACAATAGTGTCAGAATGGTCTCGCCATTGTGAGTATTTGACAGTATTTGTATGGCAAATCTGTCAAAAACTCACAATGAAGAGACCATTCTGACACTATTGTAATAGCAGACTTGAGGCCCTGATGCGCCGCATACGGGGGCCCCAATCTTCCTGCAGCTTATTGTAGGGAGAATGGATGTGGATTGCTCCTTCATGGAGCTTTGGAGAAAACTACATGTACGAGTAGTGCGGTCCTGAGCCAATGTTTCTATTATTGTGTGTATATTTCTTGCATCCATACTATACTAATATTATAAATGTGAAAGTAACTCTGTCTGGCTGTCTTTCTGTCTGTCTGTCTGTATGTTACGTTTTCACGGCTAAACCGCAGAACCGATCATCATGAAATTTGGCAGCGATATAGCCTGGGATATGGACAAGGACATAGGCTACTTTTTTACGCGATAACCGACATCCACGCGGGCGGAGCCGCGTGCAAAAGCTAGTTATTTTATAATTACATTATATTACATTTTAAAAGAGTAGGTAAGTATGGAGTTTCTTTCCCATTCTTCTCCATACACCTCCACCTTTTGGAAGGGGCAACTGGAGTCAATTAACTATTTTTGTAATTTTTGACGTTCAAAATTGCCTTATTGAAATAAATGATTTGACTTTGACTTTGAATTTCTACGAATGATTGTAATTTAACTGAAATGAGTGAAATGAATTGAATTGAATTGATCATATAACAATGGTTAATGTACTGACAACCAAACCTGTTTGCAAGTACGCTCCGGATGGTGTTCCTCGAGAGTTCGAAAGGGATGTACCCTTAGAAAGGATGTACCTATCTTGCCAGGGTTGCGGTTTTGTCCGAAAGAGATACCGTGACCCTGGCTCACAGGCAACTGAAGGAAAACGCCCTCCCGCTCCGCCTAAAGCGGGAGAAGTTATTTAATAATTAAAAAAAAAAAAGTATAATATAATATTATTTATTGTTTTCTGATTTTACCGAAGATGAGACCTAAGTTTGGCAAAAAAATGTAAGTTTTTGAAGGAGCCCAATTATACAACAAAATACCCTCATGTATAAAAAAATACACTCATTCAATACATTCAAAACTCAATTAGCTGAATATTAATTTAATGACTATATCCAAAGTCTCAAATTCAGATAATTTATGTAAACAAAGGGGATAACATAGCAAAAAAATATCTTCGTAATGGTAATTCACATAAAATGGCGAAAAAAGAGGTTTCATTTTCTTTTAAGTACTGATTTTAAGAAATAATAATTAAAAAACCATCATACTTTATTTATATTTTTATTTTTATAAATTTTCGGTTTACAAAGTTATTAAAAAGAGGAGATTTTCTGGTATAAAATATTTTATGATACTGGTAACAATGCAGGAGATCCAAACATTTTCACATTTTTTACATCTTCAACAACACTAATATTACAACTCTCATTCATAGATTCATATTGTATGTAGCATATCTAGTCACATTTTGGATGAAAACGGCTGTAAACTGTTTCGAGTGGAATTCGATTTTGGGAGGCATACGTCTAGCAGTGGACTTAAAAGGGCTGATTAAGACGATCATAGGCCGTGTCTCCGACACACTACATAAAACATTGTTTGGCAACGGTATTTTGTTTGAACAGATGTTATAATTAATCCACTTTAATTTCATAGACGATTATTTACAAAAAAATAAATAATGATAAAATGTTTTGCACCACTGTCCTGTCATTTTGACGGTGACATTTCTTGACATTACTTTGTTTACGTAAATTATTTGAATTAGAGACTTTGGGTATAGCATTGGATGGGTGTATCATAGTTGCAACGGTGACGTCTGTGACGAACTTTATATTATAATTTATTTTAAGTTGTTCTACATGAGAACTGAGAGTGACTGTCTTTTTTTGAGAATAAAAATCTTTGAACTTAAAAAAACCAGCCAAGTGCGTGCCGGACCACGCACAATGAAGGGTTCCGTAGTTGGTATGAATTTATCCCAAGAACAAACTTAATATTGTAATTGAAAAACATGTTCTTTCATACGGAATGTATGGGTGAACATGTTTTTCAACTGTAAATATAAGTTGATCGACTATTACTCGGTAACTTGGAAAGCCTACTTAGCTGTGATACCTTCTAATTTCGTTATACTACTGCTCAGAATTTTATCACATATCAAAGTCCGACCAATTAGCTGGCAGGGGACACTTGACTCTAACAAAAAATTGCATTTCAAAGCTTAATATTACGCAAACGTATCCCTGAATCGAAAAAGGGTTTTCATAAAACCCGCAATATTTTACGATACCCCACACTATGGGATAGACGAGAAAAAAAAATATCATCCCCACTTAACGTGTAGGGGAGGTACACACGGCTACATATCAAGCTATACTTTTCCAGTACAAGCTGATCAGACTAAAAAAATAAATAAAATAAAAAACCAGTTTAAGCTGGTCTCGCATTGTATAGGATTTCCGTACTATGAGAGATCTCTCAGCTCTAGCTTAAACTGGGTTTGTATAGCTTGATATGTAGCTGTGTGAACCTACAGTAAAAAATATTTCAAGATTTTATTTTACCACTTTGTTGGCGTGATTAATATAATATGTATACCCATGCCAAATAACTTTCTAGTACTAAGGATCTCTGAGTTAAGCCGCAGACAGACAGACAGACATTAGACATGGCGAAACTATAAGGGTTCCTTATTGACTACGGAACACTAAAAATGCGATCACCATGAGAAAAACATTAAATTATTAGCGGATCAATTAAACATTTCCCGAATGGGATATGGGATTGAATCACCGCTCTTGGTAGATATATTAGGTGTCAGTGTTATATCACAGTAGCGATGTAAACTTGGAAAATAAATTCGAGATCAAAAATGTAAACAAAGAAATGTAATTGTCAAAGTGACGTTTCAGGGGTAGTCAACATTTCCCTAGACATTCTAATTATTCGATTTTATTAAATTCATGCTTTTGAAGTGACTTTGGATATGCAACGTTCTATTGAGTATTTACCCAGTAGGCACGGATCAAAGCACGTGTGATGGCCAGCACATCAAGTTACCACAAACTGTCAAATTTTCTCGTTCGATTTTGAACTTAATCACCAACTTTTTAAAGTATAAAATCGTTTGGAGAAATTTTACAGTTTCGTGTAACTTGAAATGCTGGCCTCTGTACAAAGAACTTGTGTTTATGTAAATAGGTATATTTATGTACCTACATGATAATAAGGAGTACATTAACGTGTACATTAACATTAAGTGCTCATTTTAAGTTCATTGTAAATAATTTACACAATTATGTCAAAGCTCATGTTTATGTCCTGTATTTTTAAAGGTTTGTTTTTTCCACTGTGCCTTGTGTGTTGTCTTCTTAGGCCAATTGTCTGTAAACGCATCTAAGGCTGAGGCTACATTAGGCCGCGACGCGACCTGCGACACGTGAGTGATTAAAACTAATAAATGAATGCTCACGTATAAGGCTACAACGTACATCAAATATTACTAGCGATTTTTGATTTCTTTATGCGATGGGAACAACATTACTGTAATCACTGCATCGGCTACATCAATATTTCAGCGAAATTGAAGCGATTTTTTTTGAAAATTTCTCACTTGCACGACTAGTTCAATAGTGCTACTAAATATGCGTGTGGCTACATTAGGCGTAGCGATTCATGCGACTACAGTATCCTTTTTATAGTGTAGCCGCATGAATCGATTTTGCTAATTCGTTGTGTAGCGTGTGTACTGTAGCCATGTTATCGTTGAATATACGCCGAATTTTCGCTTATAATGTAGCCATACCGTGTTTATCTCGTTTCGCTCGTCCAGTCGCATCGCAAATCGCTGTCTACTGTAGCCTCAGCCTAAGTCATCACGCCAGCGTTTCATCTTCTGGCACTGCACAGAACGGCAACGTAGCTAAATTAACGTTAGTTATCGTATTTTTGTTAATGTTATATTACTGGTACCTAATGTTATCAAGTAACGTTAAATTAACGTTACGTAACGGTTATTATTTTGTTATTTGGTAACGTTAACAAGCCTTGAATGTACCGAAGAGACTGGCAGCATTGCCACGTGGTATGTCAATACTTAGCCTCTGGCCAAGGTAAATGCCAGCCCTTGGGTCACGGGAAGTGTCAACCAGCCGTTTGGAGAAGAGTTGGATAAGAGTGACACCTGCTGGTGAAGTGGAGACAGTCACTCTTGCAGAGCGTTGCATCGATGGTTATGTGGCGACTTCTGATGACTGATGACGTCAGGAGAGCCTCTGTCGTACCACGTCCACGACGAACTGCCATAATAATGAAACGTTTATTTCGACCAACAAAGGATCATAGGCATAAATTTTACAAAATTAAGAAATGTATAAAAATACATACTATTTAATATTAGTTTTTTTTTTTTTATATGTTACGCTATTACCCCGCTGTTCAGGTGGAGATTCGTAGATGCCTTTAACCTGGAGTGTAAATGTGGTGCTGTTCCACAAACGATGGGACATTTAATATCATGTTCTGCGTGTTCTGACAGCTGCACGTTACTGGAATAGGGATGTGTCCTGGGTAAAATATATAAAATTGTTTAGTCCATCAATCAGATAATAAAAAAATGTTAGACACGTATTTTTTGCTTTATCATATTAATAAAAAAATTACTTGATAAATCACATTAAACTCGTTACGTTCGTTACGTCACAGCTACGTATAAAATCTAGCGAGCAGTGACGTCATGCCACATTTGAATTCAATGTATCGCCGTAATGTTTTGATTACGTAAAAAAAGAAAAAATACGTGTCCAATATTTTATAATAATCTACAAGAGGGACAAAATTTTTTTTTTTTTTTGTCATCATCCCTATTAAATAGACCACATATAATCAAATATCCAATTTAGGGACGTACGCTAAAAAAATAAAACAAGATTTTATTTTACCATTCTGTCAGCGTGATTAAGGCGCTACCCCGAGCAAAACGCGTTTTTCAGAGGCTATTCACTCATTAATTAAGAGAAATAAACTATATCTAAAAACACATTATTAATGTACGATATCCTATCATCACATTGCACGTTCTTATTTATTTTTATGTGTTGAAATCACATTTGAAATCTCTGTGTAAAAAAGTACTAAAATTATTGATTGCATGCGTCTTTTGCTAAAGTTGACGTTCCATTAATTTGAGAGTTACACTAATGGATAGATAATTTAAAAATCTTAATACTTCGCGTTTTATTTTCTTATTCTTTTATTAAAATAATTCCAAAAAAATTGTGAATTCGGCGTACGCAGGGAGCGGGACAGAGCGTCTCCGCTATGACGGGATAGAGAAGGACTGAACGCTCGCGCTAGGGGATCGCCTTAATATGTATACCCATGCCAAATTACAGCTTTCTAGTACTAAGAGTTTCTGAGCTAAGCCGCGCATGACAGTCGGACATGGCCAAACTATAAGGGTTCCTTGTGGACGACGGAACCCTAAAAAACTCGATAAAAAGTTTTGCAATAGATACCTAAATATTGTTTTTAGTCGTGACTAGGTACTTAATAACGTATTTGTATATTGTCCTTGTACAGGACTTAAATATTAATATGCTTTGACAATGAAATATGTATATTAGTTTTATGTACAATAAATGAATGCACATAGTATTATTCGTCTTACCTTTGGTCGACCCTGGTGCCTGTCTACCTATTATTCAAATCAGTCATCAGAAGACTTTGTAGAAAACTTGAAAAGCAAGCACTACTGCTGAGCTTGAGGTCCTGGGTTCGATTCCTAAGTCATGCAGATTGTTATTCGGTATTTCTATTAGAAACTCCTCAGTTACAGTTCGGAGTCTGGATTTGTGTTGATGGTATAGAGGTATGAGGAAGTTCACTCATCCTACTATTGAAAAGGGAGGATCAACTGCCCGACGGTTGATGTCGAGATGTTGTATTATAAGGTGTATCTATTCAAACACGAAATATTTTCAAACATCTATAGGTGGTAAAAAAGCCATAGCAGCGATAAATGTGTTTTTGTCTAAATGTTTTATATTTTTATATAATTACTAGCTTTTTCCCGCGGGTTCGCCCGCGTGGAGGTCGAAAAATATATATAATTTTTACTTGAATACAACACCGTTGCGTTAGCTTCAAACCATAAGCTTAAATAGTAAATTTAGTTGTTTTTCTTCTCAAATTAAAGACTTTTCAACTTCATCCACCTTTTTAACCCTTCTGGGGTGGAATTATCAAAAACGCTGAGACAAATAAATTTATAAATAAATTTTCAATTGTCAGCCTAAACACAAAATTTGAAGATCCTAACTTCAAAACTGACGGACTTTCATATAAACTTCCATCCCCTATTTTACCCCTTTAGGGGTGGAATTCCCAAAAATCCTTTCTTAGTGGATACTTAGTCGTCACAATGAACACACCCTCCAAGTTTCATATCTCTAGGACCAGCGGTTTGGGCTGTGTGTTGATATATCACCCAGTCAGTCAGTCAGTTTACCATTATATATATAAAGATTATAATTTTAAAATTGCTTGAGACATTTTGCAAAAAAAAACCTTTATTTATTCTATGAATGACACGCCCGGTCGCGGCCACGGTGGCGGCACGAGCGCGGTGAATTTTGATAATTAATCATCTTATCAAGTAATTTTTTTTTTTTTTTAATTTACTAAGATTAAAAACAAGATCGTTTCCATGGCTTCTTTACCACCTATATGTGTATCTCTTAAAATATTTCGTGTTTGAATAGATACACCCTTTATATACATGCTAGTCGCGCGGTATACTCTGATTGTGCGATGCAGGATTTGTGACGTCAGGTCTTTGATACGTAGTTCGCATGTGGCGTTGTAGATGCCGCCACAGTGGTAATAGGCTTGCCCCCTATTACAAGGGACTTGACCATAACTGGCGAAATGTAAGTATACTATAGATACACCTCAGCTTAACCCATCGGGCATAACAGGCGTGATGTTTCGACCGTAGCAATTAACATTGTCGGATCTACATTTTTGCGATTTTCATTTTATTGCATTAAAGGTCTTAGAATAAGTTTATAAAAATGCCCCCGCAAATTATTTAATTCCTAAAATCAAACATCTATGTATTTTTTTTTTGATTTTAGGAATTTAATAATTTGCGGGAGCATTTTTATAAACTTTTTCTTTAAAATGCCCCGCAAATGATTAAATTCCTAAAATCAACCATCTATGTATTTTTTTTTTTGATTTTTAGGAATTTAATGTTTTGCGGGGGCATTTTTATAAACTTATATTCTAAGACCTTTATTGCAATAAAATGAAAATCGCAAAAATGTAGATCCGACAATGTTAATTGCTACGGTCGTGTGTAAAACGAAAAACTAATGAATAAAATAAAAATCGCAAACCTGTGCGAGGCCAAAATGGCTCCTAACTGCAATATAGAGGCATTGCTTAAGCGTTGCTATCTCAGAAACAAAGCAGAATTAATGTCTCGTTTGCCTTAACTGCAACCAGTCTCTCAAACTGGAACACAGTGACAATAGCAGCGGCGGTGGTAGTCCCTAGGGGGCGCGAGGAATCGGTGTTGGGGCATTTTGGGCCCCTTGCCCGAGGCATGGTTCTCTCGGTTCCCGGGGACCCGTCGTGGGGTTCTTCTCCCCCTCCCGTGGGAGGGGGTGGTAGTGCTTCATCGCACACCTAGTCGCTTAGGGGGTGACAGTGACAAGAAAGATGTCATTTGGTTTAAATAGGTTTCATTTTTTAACCCCCGACGGAAACAGAGGGTTGTTATAAGTTTACCGCATGTATTTTTGCGTCTGTCTGCGCCATCGTAGCACCCAAGCGGCTGAACCAATTTTGATTATTTTTTTATTGTTTGAAAGCTGACTTGATCGAATTTTCATAGATATGATTCAAGAAAATCGGTGTAGCCGTTTGAAGATGGTCAGCTTTTTTCTAGTTGGACGTAGTTAAACGAAAAGGATCCAATCCACACAAAGTTCTTTTAGAGATATTGACGTTTGAAGTTTAGAAAATATAACATACTAGCTTTTGTCCGCGGCTTCGCCCGCGTGGATGTCGGTTATCGCGTAAAAAAGTAGCCTATGTCCTTCTCCATATCCTTGGCTATATCTCTGCCAAATTACATGACGATCGATTCAGCGGTTTAGGGTTTAGGCGTGAAAACGTAACATGTATGTTACGTTTTCACGCCTAAACCGATCGCCAGACAGACAGACCGATAGACAGACAGAGTTACTTTCACATTTATAATATTAGTATGGATTTTATATTTCTGTGCATGTGGACTGGTTCTGAGGTT
Source organism: Dryobota labecula (assembly GCA_947523025.1). NCBI lineage: Eukaryota > Metazoa > Arthropoda > Insecta > Lepidoptera > Noctuidae > Dryobota > Dryobota labecula. The sequence goes on along the minus strand of OX383305.1, from coordinate 5,781,081 downwards.
GATCAAAATGATAAACTATTATTTTTTGCTTGGATCTGTTTTACTCACCGATAGTATCAATGTTTGGCATCAGTTTGGTACACTTAATTCATTTTTGACCAGGTTGTGGATTGGATCCTTTTGGTTTAAGTACGTCCAGTTGATGAATGGATGTCAGCATCTTCCACAGGTCTGATCGGTTCGAAATTTGGTAAGTATTTTGTTATTTCGCGGCGTGCAGCTACTAAATAAATAAACTGGATGGAGCTGAATACCAGTATTTTACATGGAGTGACTACCTAGCCTATAATGAAAAGGAAAATCTGTCAAATTATTACATATTACTTACCTGCTTATGCGCATAAAAGTTGAACATAAAATATGTAAGTACATCGCTCAGTCGGCATTATATAATTATTTTTTCGCAATAATAGTCTGTTGAAATTGAGACTTCCGCAACCATGAGTAGTTTCGTTTGACATTCATATTGTTGATATTTAGAGTTTGAACCCAACTTTATTATTACATAACATCACGCCTGTATTCAACAAAGTGTTGGCAGAGTTACACCTGTTGTACACCCACATTTTGCTAGTTACCTATGATATTAATAGGTCCCATGTAACAGAAGGCGAGCCTATTTTTGAAGTGAAAACATCTTTAGGCGCGTTGAGCAATTTTTGGGTGAACAAAAATCATGGAACTCGCGTCATCGTCACCGAACGCTTTCCATGAGCTATATGTATACTGAGTATGTATGTGTACTTTTTGGGTGAACAAAATTCATGGAACTCGCGTCATCGTCACCGAACGCTTTCCTTGAGCTACATATATGTGTGGCGGTATCAACAACGCCACATGCGAACTACGCATCAAAGACCTGACGTCACAAATCCTGCATCGCGCTATGAGAGTTTACCGCGCGACTAGCATATATACAACATCCCGACATCAACCGGAGGGCAGTTGCCCACCAGACACAATACCCGTCTGGTCGGAGGATCCTCCCTTTACTATAGAGTATGAGTGAACTTTACACCATGTTCCTCATACCTCTAAATATGTATACAGTGTATATTATGTACATAGTTTTCACTTCTAACGGCAGTCCTCAGATTGCCTTTTTTAAATTATTGACTAGCTTTTGCCCGTGGCTCCGCCCGCGTGGATTTCGGTTATCGCGTAAAAAAGCAAGCCTATATCCTTCTCCATATCCCAGGCTATATCTCTCTATCTCTATATCTCTGCCAAATTTCATGACTATCGGTTCAGCGGTTTAGGGGTGAAAACGTAACTGGCAGACAGAGTTACTTTCACATTTATAATATTAATATAAAATAGTAGGGATTGGGTCTGCTTTTGACCTCGATCTCGCTCGATGGAAAGCGATGAATGAGGTCTCTGATGGAACGAGTGTGCCCAGAAGACGCCTGTTCACTCATACTCTATGGAAAAGGGAGGATCCTCCGACCAGACGGGTGTCGTGTCTGGTGGGCAACTGCCAAACGGTTGATGTCGGGATGTTGTATATATGCTAGTCGCGCGGTAAACTCTGATTGCGCGATGCAGGATTTGTGACGTCATGACTATCGGTTCAACGGTTTAGGCGTGAAAACGTAACATACAGACAGACAGAGTTACTTTCACATTTATAATATTAGTATGGATTTCGTGGTCTGGTGGTGGGCCATTACAGCCACTGGTCTATGGGGTATATGGTAAATTTTCATAAATCTTCTTTAAAATGGCGCTCACCGGTCTACTAGCGGTATCCTCACTCCTTTAAAAAAATATTATCTCGTGACTGAGAAGGAATTATGAAAAACGGCTCAATCAACAACCTTAGTGTATCTAGAATTTTCTAATTTAATATCTTTTTTTTTTTTTTATCTGACACAAATTTATTTTATTTAAGTATGCATACACACGTTTCAGTATAAAACTGATTTACATCCGTCACCTCACACTTCAGGTCCAGTTGAAAACCAGCGTCAGGCACTAGTTGTCTGGCATTTATGGCTGAACTGGGCCTTTTTGGCACAGTCGTGAGGCACACTTGCCTGCAAATTTCTTGCATCGCACTGTACTATTTTTTTTTATTTGCGGTAAATTATATTTTGTCATGTGTGCCTTTTAGTCTGTGCTAAATAAATGTATTTTCTTTCTTTCTTTTTTCTTTTATAAAGTTTCATATTGAGACACGAAGCCACAAAACTCGATTTAAAGAAAAGCGGCCACATTCCTTTAGATCGTACTCCAAGGTCGCTCTTTTAATTCAAGATAACAACAATTTGAACATCTTTACGACATCACGTGGTCAAAATTAATCTCTTGTCCCTCATCAGCATTAATATACCACTTCACTGGTGGCAAGCTCTTAAATAACCGTAATAAAACAAGTTGTATCAAACCGTCAAGTTATTGACCCATCGTTATTTGAACCTTCACGAATACCTTCAAGGGCATACCTTACCTTCATTTCGTAGGTATACCTACTTTAGGTATACCAATTTTTAATCGTCTGTGTACAGACGATTAAAACATTATTTAGATGGACTGACTTTGACTGCCTATTTGAAATAAATTATTTGACATCGATTTTGAATATTTCTTCATTTTTGTAGGCGATAATACTAAGGCAATATACAATAATTATTCTATTCTATTGATTAATTGAATTTTTCCGCACTTCTCCCGGTTTCTAAACGTTTCTCACGTCTAATAAATCGATGAACGCCGGCTGCATGCACGAAAGAGGATGACTCATTGTCCCGTTGCGCTCATTGTCCCGTCACGCTCATTGTCCCGTTACGCTCATTGTACGCTTGCAATGTTGTTATGACGTTGTCACGTTAATCTATCGTCCGTAAACCAACTTTACAGACAACCAATTTTTAATCTCTAGTTCGTAATCAATAATAGTAGCGTAAGGGGCTTGTGGCTAAGTACTAATAGCCGCAGGGGTCGAACGATCAGGTTAAGCTACTCTTGCCGCGGTTGGTCCGTGGATGGGTGACCATCTTTACATACCAAGACCCCTCCATGCCTCGAAAAGCACGTTAAGCAACGGCTTAACGTGCTTTCCGAGGCTTATTTTGTCAAAGATCCACGAATGACAGCTGGGACCAACGGGTCCCAGCTGTCATTCGTGGATCTTTGACAGTCGCTACGGGTCGAAAGTCTGACACCCAGTCTTACCAAGGGGTATCGTATTATCCAGTAACTGGGTTATGGAAGTCAGTTAGGCAGCCGATCCCAACATAGTTGGGAAAACGATAAGCAGAGGATGATGTGTATGCGTGCAAGTATCGCGTAAGGAACTTCGTTCCTGACGGATATCCCCAGACCGCACACTTTTTTTTTATTGTGCTTGTTATTATCCTAAGATTTGTACTACCTACTGTTTCTGTTTTACCCGCAAGAACCTTTAATTACAAAACAAAAAAAACAAATACAAAAAGATTTATTGGCAAAAGAAAAGGTGATGAAGACAATTATCTAGCAAAACACAATTAATTTTGTACTTCACAATATTTTGGTTTGGCCGTTGACCCCGAAACCAAGCAGGGCTTGTATCTTGGGGGTCGGAGTACGATTGAGCAGAAAGAATATATCTGTTTACAGTCTAGTTTAGTGAAGCGTGTAATATGTGTGATAATGTGAGTGTTTGTGTGTCTGTGAAGGTGAGAATATGAGAGGGGATGTTGTTTTGTGGCACTTTGGCTTGTCGACAAACATCAGAGAAATGATTCTGTTTCGGTGTATGTAACTATCAGAAGCCATTTCTTTAGTACACTTTTCAGGCGAGCGGGTAACAAGTCTTTGATGTCCAGAGATTTGCAGCCCTTGTTAAATGTGTGTAGGTGGGAGTAAGCTGGGCTTCGTCTGGCCAAAAGGGACTTCGCAGATGGAGTAGGAATTCTGAACACCCGCTTTGACATATGTTCTCTGTAGTCAGCTCATTTGGGGAGGGTATTTTGACAGTTGCATATAAAATGAAAAGTTGCCTTACGCGGTGGACTTGGATTTCTCTATAGAGCTGGTCAGTTGAGAATCGGAATGGTTTCCTAAACGTGACTTTCAGAAGCGCCCTCTGAGCTCTCTCGACTTAAATCATGTGGCTTTTGCCGGCACTTCCCCAGACCGAAATGCAGTGCTGTATTATGGGCTGACAGATAGCAAGGTAGACCTTTCTTAAGAGATCTGGAGGCAGGCAGTCACGAAGATTCTTCATTATGAAGATTAGTTTCCTTGTTCTGGCAGCTAAAGCGGCGATATGTGGCCAGAAGGAAAGCATCGAGTCAAAAGTCACGCCCAGATATCTGACTGACGAGGTGCGTTCAACCGGGCAGCATGTGCAGTTTGCAGGTTATGGACCTGACAAAGAAGGGCAAGAGTGTATTATCAATTTTAGGTCGTTTGGAGGACTGGAGGTTGAGGTTTTCGAGAAGACGATGTATTTCGTTTTTTCAGTGTTAAGTGACAGTAAGCTATTATCGAGTGCTTCTGTAATCATTCCCTCCTCTGCACGACTGTATACAAGGTCCCACGACTTGTCATGAAATAGAATCACTGTGTCAATCGCGGAGGTTATTATTTCGGCGTTATTTAATTCTAGATTAGAGATGTCGTTTATGTTTAACGTAAAAAGCGTGGGACCCAGTATACTGCCCTGTGGGACACCATATTTTGTAGGGAGCTGTTGGCTACAGTGATAATCAATTTTCATAAATTGCGCGCAATTAGTGAAGTAGCTTTTGAACCAGTCGTAAGTTACTCCTCGTATTCCTAGCGTCTCCAGTTTTCTCAGAAGTCAGTAAGTAATTTGGCTCTGTGTTACATAATTATACCGGATGACATTTTTATTCTTGAAAAAAAAAAAATGGGTGTACTAGGTGAACGGAGTAGAAGCCTATGGCATAGTTTTTTTTTTTCATTTACCTAGAATCTATCGATAAATATGAATATATAAATGAAATGAATGAAATGAATTGAATGATGAATATGATATGAGTATTTATCTATCGATAAATCCGTCGATAAATTTATAACAATATTTATCTATCGATAAATATGGTTATAAATTTATCGACGGATCAATTTCTTACTAGAAATGAAAAAAAAAAAAAAACAAATCCATAGGCTTCTTTCTACTCCGTTCACGTAGACTCCATTTATTATAACATTAGACAAATAACTGTTCTCACCCTTTCGTTATTTCAATGTAAACGTTTAATAAACTCCGTTATTTCACGCACGCTTTAAATACAAAGCACTGTAATCTATTTACCATTTACATTAAAAAAAAAAATCTAAAGTACTCGTAATTTCAACAATATTACACAATAGCTGTCGTTATTTAGCCGTTATTTTTCTAATGCTATAGTAGGTAAATGGAGTATAGTGTAAATATTTTTTTTTAAGATGGTAAAATATGTCATCAGGTATACAACCGTTACCCTTCTGTTACAGCTTTTGGTTCTCCTGTACTTATATAAATAAATACTCTTTAATTAGGTAATTTCATCATTCATAAATAGCCTATAATGTTCCCACTGCTGGGAATCACGCCTCCTCTCTTCAAGAGGGAGTGGGCTATAATCTACCACGCGGGCCCAATGCGGGATGGTAAATGTCACACGCCTTCGAATTTTTGGTTCTAGGGGCCATTCAAGTATTACGTAAGCAGAATTTTAGTAATTTTTAACCCCCACCTCCCCCTTGTCAGCAAAAGTAAACAAAGCTCATACCCCCCCCCCCTTGGCTTACGTAAACATTGGTATTTTTTTAATCTGTTCCGGTTTCTTTACTGTTATTCATGAGTCTAGAAATAAGGAATTTATAGACTAAAAGTAATTGAATGCCCATCTAAGTAAATTCCCTACTTCGGTTTTTTCTAACCATAAAAAATCTCGTGAGATCGAGAAAGCAATATCAATTATTTTGGGGGGAATCTCTGAACATTGGGTTGCCATCTTTGTTCAAATCAAATTCAATTAAATTTTGCAATTGAATCTGAAAAGTAAATTAATAAATATTGCTGACGTAATCCTACCATCCAGACCCCCATCCCCCATGTCATCAAAAATAATCAAAGCTAAGACCCCCCCACCCCCCTTTGGTGCTTACGTAATAATTGAATGACCCCCTAGGACATGCCGGTTCCCTCACAATGTTTTCCTTCACCGTTTTGAGAGCAGTGGCAATGAAATTATTTACACAAAGTAGAGCTCCAACTCACCATTGGGCTACCAGTGCTCCCGGAGAAATTCTTTTTGAGAATATCTAATAATGAAAACCACGAAGATAATTCTAATTTAATAACTAGCTAATTATCAAAGAACATTATTCTTAATCTCCTAGCCAAAAGTTATTTATTATTATTCAATCGTTTTATACAACTAATGAGTATAAATTTGCATAGCAATGAGATACTAATTACAGCCTTAGAATAATTAAAACTGTAATAACAATAAAATAAGTTTAATTTTTTTGTGACATAAAAACTAATTGAACAAACAGAAACGTTCTATAATAAAATAAAACCTTATTTGCACTATAGTAAAAACTAAAATTTATTTTTGGATCTTCGTAATGTATGGCAGGTATTAGCATAGTGTTTTAATAGTAATAAAACTTGCTTTTAATTGTGCTGCCCCCATAGGTGACTAGCATTATAAAAAATGGTTGGTCAATTTGATTATTTAAATGGTTGTTATCACACTGTCCTCTCATATTGGGCATATTTCAAACTGCCCGGGCATTTTTTATAATGTCCTAATAATCACTTGGTCCATTTCATATATAAGACATGCTGAGTCTACCCTAAATAAATTGGGAGAGAGACTGCGTCGTTGGTCTGGTAGTAGCTACTGCTGAGCATAAGGTCCTGGGTTCGGTCGAGAAAAGTGTTATTGGATTTATCAATCAGGAATTTCTCAGTAGCAGCCCGGAGTCTGTGCCTGTATGTGGGCGTAGGTACTATAGGCACATCTCTGCCTAACCCTTCAGAGAAAACAGGCGTCATGTTATATTAAGAAAAATGGTCTAAAGTAGGTACATGTTTTGCCATCTGTTGGATTTTACTAGAACAAATAAGTTAAAATTAGGCTAACACTGTCACTGAATTAAAACAGCCTTGTGACTACTTAGTTTTGATTGTTGAAGATAGATGGCGTTAAATTGAACAATTACTACAAACAAAACTTTTGCCATGCAGCTCTCAACTAACGTAATTAATTTTATCCTGCGATAATAGATGGCGTTGATTTGTAAATTAATGTGGGAATAATTTTGTTATTTATTTATTAAAACTTCATGTATTTTAGTGGTACAGTCAGTATACACAATTAGTTGACCCCCCCTTGCATAAATGGTTGAGATTTTTTTGAATACGGATCGATAGGATTTTATAATTCTTAATTTAATTTAAATACCTATACGAAATCTACCCAAAACTAGAAAAAAAAAAACAATTAAAATCGTACAATTTGTTAGGTAAAAAATCTCAACCATTTATGTAAGGGGGGGTCAGCTAATTGTGTATACTGACTGTACATAGGCGGACTTAATGCCACAAGGCATTCTCTACCAGTCAACCTTTGGGTTAAATATAAAAACATAGTGTAGTATTATATTTTATTGTTTAAATAGAGGCCAGAGGTCTAGGGTAGGCCTAATACAAGGGCAAAGGGCAATGCTCGCCTAAGCTATTAATCTTATGAACGTGATCTGACTAGAAGATTTTTAATGAAACACGATGTAATTTATGGTATTTAAGGATAACAGTTTGAAATATGATAACAAGATGTCTTTAAAAAAAAATTGTTTAACTTGAAACTTATTTTTAACTTAATTGCAAATTAATGCCTAGCCTGATAAGTTGTTGTACTAACTTTTGTAAAGTTGAATTCATATAATTTAATAAAATAAGGATCACAAATTCACAATACTTGGGTATAACTAAAGAATTTTTAAAACAGTTCTCCACTCTAACAGGGATATCCACTATGAAAATTGTGATAGGAATCGCTGCAAAGTCCAATAAATGTTTACGCAAAAAAAGAAAGAAACTAAGACCACCACCAACCACCAAACACTAGATCCTTATCCGCCACGAAGCCGCGAAGGGCAAAAAACTAGGTGTTGTGCCACAATCGGGAGAGGAGAGGCCTATGTTCAGTAATGGATTGCCATACGCTGATTGACAAAATCAAATTAATTGTGTAATTTATAATTTTTATGATATTAATTTTATTTTCTGTGTTAAATATGTAGTACCTACCTACTTTAATTCACACACTGATTTATTATTTGTTAAAATTTTGGGGAAAACATCTACATTTATAATGTTTGTAAATATGTCAAAGTCAAAGTCAAATCATTTAATGAAAATGAAAATGAAATTTAGGTATTTATATAAATCGTTCAATGATTCATGCACCTTCAGTTCCGTATGTCATTCAAGATTCAATCCTTGAGTATATTTAATTTTACAATGAATCATGATTTTAATGTAAAATCAATATTGAATCCACTTGACTAGGACACGGGTCTTCCCCGCTACAAACAACTGACTTTACTGGATAAATAGGTGCTCGTCCATAACTTAAGGCGACGATAACCGACTTTTAATGATTTTATACTGAAGATCACGTCTAAACGAGTAGTGTTAATGATTTGGAAAAAAAAAAAATTGTTATATGAGAGCATTTTCTTAGTAACTAAGGGGTTTATTCATTAACGCTGCTTAAAGTTAAGTAATGATTAGCGACTGTTTAACCATACATTTTTGACGTTTGAACGTCACTTAACCTTAAGCAACGTTTATGAATAAACCCCTAAATGCCTAGATGTAGTAGTTTAATATAATAATATATGTGAATAATTTTGATTATGTTTATATTATTACATAGTGAAATTAATTTGTAAACTATGTCTAACGTGGATAAAAACTGAGAATCACGCAAAATCTAACAAGCCTATTTTCCTGGAATCTTCACCTTTTTAAAGACAATTTAATTATTGATCTTTTAGTATACGTGGTTTATTAAAATACCTTTTGTTTTATGTATAATAAATTAATAATGCGTCTGATTTGGGTCAGTGCTCCTGAATAGGTGAGTCCGTTTATTGGTTGGACGTCGCGCGTACGATGCGTTGCGTGAGCTCAGCTTAGCCAAGTTGATAATCTACAATCGATAACGCTAATAGAAAACGAATCAAAATCAATCAAAATCAAAATCAAAATATTTTATTTCACATAAACCTACATGGGCAATTATGAAACGTCAGAAGCTAGGTGCACGGTTCCAATTAGTCGTTTCCTATGGAGAAGAGCCGGCAAGAAACTCCACGGTTACTCTTTTAAAAATAATTGGCTTTACAATATTATTAAATAACAGTGATAATAGGTATGGGAGGACAGTGTAGGCCTTTCAACAATTACCAGGTACTTAACAAAATAGAAAAGTGCCAACAAATCTACACTCTACTAGGCCTACAACGTTCTCACATTCACAAAATATAAAATAATCTAAGTATATAAAATATTAATGACATTGCAATTACAACTACAGTAATAAATATCATGTGTATAGGAATGACATCATCTCAACGTTAAGTCACGTGGTCAGAACAATCGAATAGAAAATTAGTCGCTTACTACGAGCGGTCAACGATTGTAGAGAGAGATTCGATAAGAAACGTTTGTAATTTGGCTAGGCCTGCAATACAGAACACGCAAGCAAATCACTCAAGGTCACTGGCATATATCTGCGCCTTAATCACAATAATTTATTTGTCAGAATATGATAAAGAAAGAAAGAAAGAAAAATAATTCATACAATTTTTTCTATTATTTATTTATTTTTTACTCGCACAGGAAGAAGATCACACTAAACTAAACACACAATGATAAAAGTATTAAAAAATAATATAACAAGGCTCACACTCATACATAGATACATTGTGTATGGTCTTTTAAGATTAGTCAATGGTATCATCACATTCTCTGTCCACGTGTTTAATGTGTCAATAACAATAATAATATGAAAATACTATCTTTAGCGGGTCCGAGCCCACTCGACCCGCTTAGACTCGACCCAAATAATAATGTCAAATGTTTTACTACCAATGATTGCCATTTGTACAGTCAGGCAAAGTGATATTTTAATTCTAAATAACTTATTATACTTACATAGAATATTTAATATTTTGATATGATATAATATATAATCGAATCAAGACTTATTCAGTAAATACCACTAGCGTTATGATCGTAATGATCATTAAGTAGTTACTTGTTTAATTATTGATTTATTTATCCAAACATTATTTAAATTTTACACTCTCTGTGGTGCAAGCGTTAAATCGACACTTTTCTGTCTGACTATACATCGACGTTTTTAAGCCTATCCTATAAAAAAAATAAAAAATGGTGCGAGTCTCATCCAGGTATTCCCCGGGATCTTCTGAACACATGCTTGCTCTTTCAAGTTATCTTGCAATATTAAGATTAGTGTTCTATTCAGACTTATACATTTCTATTTCATTTTTATACCTTGTGAAGGCCGTAGGTATCCGTTGGATGCGAGAAGCACAGGACCGTTTAATGTGGCTTCGCTTGGGGGAGGCCTATTTCCAACAGAGAACGTCTTTCGGCTGAAATGAAAAATAATTAATTAAATTGAAGTTTGTGTATTACGTTAATAACCCATATCCATACTAATACTAATATTATAAATGTGAATGTAATTCTGTGTGTCTGTCTGTATGTTACGTTTTCACGCCTAAACCACTGAACCGATCGTCATGAAATTTGGCAGAGATATAGCTTGGGATATGGAGAAGGACATAGGCTACTTTTTTACGCGATGACCGACATCCACGCGGGCGGAGTCGCGGGCAAAAGCTAGTACATAATGATCATCATAATCATTTCATAATCATTTTATCATAATCATAAATTATTATGGTTATGATTATTATTATGATTATGATTATTAATAATACACAAACTTTTATTTAATTAATTATTTTTCTCACTAATTGTGAAGTCTGAAACTCCGAGCTACTACTTTACTTACCTTCAAATGGAAAAAAAAAAACCTGTGGGGCAGGGTCGAGGTCAAATAATATCTTCTAAGAATAGATTGATGCGTGTTATACGAGTAGGTCGAATAATATATTGTAAGACTTCTGTGACTGATTTTGTGACTGATCTTAGCGTTTATTGGCGGTCTGTCTTATAGGATCAGTTGACTGTCTGTCTGTTTGTCCGTCTGTCACAGCCAATTTGCTCCAAATCTACTGGACTGATTAAGTTGATATTTGGTACTCATTTATGGATTTTGTGTGACCTAAACACGGACAATCAATCTGCCTAGCCTTTTCCCAACTATGTTGGGGTCGGCTTCCAGTCTAACCGGATGCAGCTGAATACCAGTATTTTACATGGAGCGACTACCTATCTGACCTTCACAACCCAGTAACTGGGTAACACGATACCCCTTGGAAAGACTGGTTGTCAAACTTTTTGGGCTTCTGACGACCCGTAACGACTGTCAAAGATTCACGAATGACAGCCGGGACCAACGGCTTAACGTGCTTTCCGAGGCACGGAGAAGTCTCGGTATGTAAAGATGGTCACCCATCCACGGAACAACCCCGGCAAGCGTAGCTTAACCTGACGGATCGACCCGTGCGGCTGTTATTACTTAGCCACGAGTTCCTCGCCTGACCTAAACACGGACGAGTGACGTAAATAAATGAATTTTGAATATAGGGGTCACTTTTGGGGGGCAAATGAGAAAATTAAAAAAAAGTTTTGCCAAACTGTAGGTACTGTGTGACATAGGCATTATAGGCTGATTAACTTAGCTTAGCTGATCACCTTCAATCAGGGGTTCAAAGCATTTGAACCGAACAGCTTCAATAAGAACATCAGCATAAAAACTCGATTATGTATGCGGAAATATGATTGTTTGTTTAAATGCAACCTTGCGACAGCATGAAGTGAGCACGTATTAGGTATAGTTATGTGATATTTAGATAAATCACGTTAGATTAGATGTGTTTTCTAATTAAGTATGTAAACTAAATAATTTTATAGTTCCTATATAACTTTTTCGTACCGTGTGGTGCCGGACGTAAAGAATAGTACCACCCCATTTTCTCCCGTGGGTGTCGTTAAAGGCTACTAAGGGACTTACTAGAGAATGGGCAGCAGCGTTCTCTATGCATTTTTAACACCATACTGCGATCGCCAATCCGCCTGCCAAGCGTGGCGATTATGGCAAATTCCCCCCTTTTGGGGGAGGCCTATGTCCAGCAGTGGATGTTTTTCGGCTGAAATGATGATGATGAATGTGACTTCTTCAATTCATATGTAGTTCTGAGTTTCTCTTGGACATTCACTAATAATAAGCATTGATATATTAATTCATTGATAATTACAAACCCGGCACGGTTGGCGCAGTGGTTAAGCGATTGACTGCTGAGCTGCCATGTTTGTCGCGGGTTCGATTCCCGCGCGGAACAAATATTTGTATGACCTACAAGTAAGAAAAAAGAAAGAAAGAAAAATAGGTTTATTTGTCACAGAAACACGTGCATACAAAAAGATAATTAACTTGAGTAGGTGGTATACAGAAAAATAAAACAAAGTAGATCTACATTCCAATCACGAGCACAAAACAAAATAGTTGTAAGCAAGTTGTTGTTGTTGTTGCAAGTAGTCGTTCCGGGTCTGGCTGTTTGTGTATGTGAGTTTAAATGTTTGTAAACGCACCCACAATACAGGAGAAATTCCTAGTGTGAGGCAACGTTTAAAAAAAAAGGACAGCTATCAAGGGCATGGCTATCTTCGAATGGATGGGAAACCAGCTCAACTTGGCCCATGCTAATCTCAAAGTACTATTATTATTATATAAGTCATCAGTTTTTGACATTACCACAGTGGAACTTTATTGCCTTTTTATATTCAATGAATTTTGGAAAGTTTTCGGCAGCCTGGGATTACATTTCCTTCTATTCAGGAAGGGTATCTTCCACTACCAATTTACTAAAGACATTTTTGCTGACGAACGTCTTATCCAATAATTCAATATCTAAAGACTCACTACAATCAATACTGCCTATATATTTATAAGTCACACAATACCTTGACACGCTTGCCGCAGGATAGACCTTGGGGGATGTCCAAAAGTTATCTAGCTGCATGTCGTAAAGGCTAACCAGTCGGAAAGGATGCCCTAGAATGGGCAACTGTGCTGGATTAGGTAGACAGGGCATCTTATGAAGGAGTGGAGAAATATATATGGCTATAAAAGGATTGGGTGGTTTAGTTTTGCCAATTTGGTTTAGTGAGGTAAGATTCCAAGGTAATCGACATGTTTTGAAGTTAGGGTTACGCAATGGCTATCTATCTATTTGTATCCTTATTGCATAACACACTTTGAATCAGACGGCACGGTTGGCGCAGTGGTTAAGCGATTGACTGCTGCGCTGCGTGTCGCGGGTTCGATTCCCGCACGGAACAAATATTTGTATGACCTACAAGTTTGTTCCGGGTCTGGCTGTTTGTGTATGTGAGTTTAAATGTTTGTAAACGCACCCACAATATAGGAGAAATTCCTAGTGTGGGGCAAAGATTAAGAAAAAAAAAAAAAAAAAAAAATATCGCAATTCGAAAGATTTTGAAGGAAATTGCGAATCCATTCATACTAATCATACTAATATTATAAATGTGAAAGTAACTCTGTCTGTCTGTTTGTCTGTATGTTACGTTTTCACGCCTAAACCACTGAACCGATCGTCATGAATTTTGGCAGAGATATAGCCTGGGATATGGAGAAGGACATAGGCTACTTTTTACGCGATAACCGACATCCACGCGGGCGGAGCCGCGGTCAAAAGCTAGTTGCTTCATATATTTGAAAAAATCATCTGCTAAATAACGTAAATAAAGCAATGTTATTGAACTGCCAAAATAAAAGGCACTGTTCTTGAAAGTGTGTTACGCAATTATCCCATTGTAATGTCCCACTGTTGGGAAAAGCCTCTCTCTCTTATCCACACACGTCAGTCCTCTGCCATTGTGGGCCTTTCGGTCAAGTTTGTCCCTCCATATTCATCTTGGTCTGCCGCGATGTTGCTTAGCATTTAGTGCGACCCAATCAGTGGTTCTTTTAGCCGACAGCTCATCTGAGATCCTCCGATGTCCGGTCTAATTCTACTTAAGATGTTATGGTCCGCTCGAGCCGACTGAATTAGGCTCGCGAAATAGTGGTTGCCTCGCGCATTTAGCATTATTTAAACATAGTTACTGTTACTGTTAAATGATAAATGATTTTATTTCTGTAAGTAGGTTTTTACAAACACTTTTACACGTCAATCATATTTTAAAACTAGATGAGGTCGGCGTTTCGTATCTGACTACTCTGAGAAGAAAGGCCGAAACAAACTCAGAGGTCACTTTAAAGTCCAGACATAATCTTGGTCAAATCATGTGAAGACCATGTAGATTGGTGTCTGAAATGGTCTTTTGAAAAAAGAACCACACATATTGAGTGGACCTGTCCATTCAGTGCACGCATTTGTCAGTAATCATGCAGCTCTACTCAGAACATAAGGAGCTCAACGATTCGACGAACAATACCTAGCCTACATCATTTCACTGCTGGGCAAAGGTCTCTCCCCATGACTTCCAGCTCTTCCGATCCAGGGCTAATGCGGACCACTGGTCGTTTGTTTTCTCCAGCTCGTCCCACCATCTTCTTCGGGGTCTGCCGCAACGCCTTCTGGCTGTGTCAGGGCTCCACATAGTGGTAATTTTGGCCCACAGCTCATTGGGCATACGGCAGACGTGGCCAGCCCAGTCCCACTTCAGCTTAGCGACTTTTTGAGCAACTTCAGTTATCTGAGTTTTGGAGCGCAGTGTGGTGTTGAGAATATGATCTGTCAATTTGACGCCTAGAATACTGCACTCCATCGCACGTTGGCAAACCCTAAGTTTGGACTTTTGAACATAGTAATTATTTTAATAATTTATCAAGTCAATCTTAATATATTTCATTTATATTAAAAAAAAAAAAAAAAAAATGATTTTGTAGCTATGAGATTGATTACACATTACGAAAAGGGGTAACTTTGGGATTTTTTTCTATCCAGCTAAGATGATCTAATCGTGTTATTAAAAGCGATTGCATATCGCGTTTATCCGTCGCGGGCTTGCAACGTCGCATTTCTAGAGGTTTTTGGTAATTATTTGATTAAATTTAAATCAAAGTACTATTTTATTCAGCCAAGCACTAGGCTCTATCTATGTATATATCTTTGGTATTTATAAGCATGTATGCTATTTTTTTTACAGTAATTTTGGTATTTACTCATAAAAATCATCAAATTGACAATTATTTTCTATTCGTATTACGACTAAATATTTGTATTTACTATAGAGTAAATGTGAAAAATAATTATTTATTTATTTATTAAAACTTTATGCACAAGTAAAAACTGTACAAAGGCGGACTTAATGTCTTGGGCATTTTCTACCAGTCTACCTTAGGGTGATGCAGAGATAATACACAGTAGGTGCAATAACAGAAAAACAATTTAGAAGATATTTATAGCTAAGATATAAGAATAAATACATATATACATACATACAACTAAAAATAAAAAGTTATGAGAGTTAAACAAGAAAACCTACAAAAACTTAATTCTGAGACGAATCTGCCAACTTCTTGTGTATGTGTTCTCGAGCTTTCACTTTAAATGTGAACTGATTGGTTACTGTCCTGATATTCCTGAATTATATAATACAGCGATCGTGAATGACTGAAAAAAAAAAAAATTGTACTTTAATTTAAATTTAATAAAATAATCACGAAAAGCTTCTAGAAATGCGACGTTGCCAGCCCGCGCGGGATGAATACTCTTAAATAAGTTTTTTTTTTCTAGAATTTTATAACACTGTTTTCTATGATATTGAACTTTATGGCCTAAAGCAACATATGAATAATACTAGCTTTCATAAATATGTTACAAAATATTCAAAAACATTTAAAAATGTATGCAAAATAGCTAAAGCTCTTTATATTAGCAATAAAATAAAATCAGCTGATGATAAAATAAAAACTACTTGGCAAATAATAAATAATGAAACAGGTAGGAAAAAACAGCAAAATACTGAATTTAATTTAGAGACTGCACATGGCCCCATCAACTCCGATGTAGAAATAGCTCAGGAATTTGAAAACTTTTTTGGTAATATTCCCTTTAAAACTACAGAAACTTTAAATTCCTCACCCGCGCTTTCTGCTGCTTTACTTAGAAAGAATGTAAAGGCATGCCCTTTGGAGTTCAGGTTTCAACACACAAACCCCCAGGCTGTTATAAAAGCTTTTAAAGATCTTAAAATTAAATCAACAGAAGATCTTTGGGGAATGTCTGTAAAAGTCTGTAGGTCTATTATCGAAACCATTGCGCCCTATTTAGCTTTCATATTTAACACCAGTGTAGACCAAGGAGTCTTTCCAGATCTCATGAAACACAGTAAAGTAGTTCCATTGTTCAAATCCGGTGATAGTAAGGAACCTAACAACTATAGGCCTGTGTCAATTCTTCCAGTTCTCAGTAAGGTGTTTGAAAAGTTGATACTCAATCAAATGTTACGTCACTTTAATAAAAACTCCATCTTTCATGAACAACAGTATGGTTTCACCAAGGGGCGTTGTACAACTGACGCCGGTGTCACCCTAATAAAGAACATTTTTAATGCTTGGGAAGAAGCACAAGATGCCATTGGAATCTTTTGCGACCTCTCTAAGGCGTTCGATTGCGTAAACCATGAGACACTTCTGCTGAAACTGGAGCACTACGGAATTAAGAATACCGCTCTTGATTTACTTAGATCATACCTGACGGATAGGAAGGTTAAAGTTCAGGTAAACGGCGTAAACTCATTAGGGTCTGAAATGAAAATGGGCGTTCCTCAAGGTTCGATATTGGGTCCATTCCTCTTTTTAGTTTACATTAACGACTTACCCCAATTACTTCAAAATCAACCGCAGATGGTGTTATTTGCAGATGACACATCATTGATTTTTAAAATAGATCGACGGTCACAAAAACTTGACGACGTGAATAACTCTATTCTTCAGGTCCAAAATTGGTTTACTGTAAATAATTTGGTACTAAATAATAAAAAAACCAAATGCATTCGATTTAAGTTACCTAATGTTAGAAGTAGCGAATGTGACATCATATTGAACGGAGAAAAACTGGAATTTATTAATCAAACGGTTTTCCTAGGAATCACGCTAGATGAGAAATTACAATGGGGACCTCATATAACATCTCTTGCGGGGCGGCTAAGCTCGGCCGCGTATGCTGTTCGAAAGATAAGACAGTTAACAGATATAGAAACCGCGCGTTTAGTTTATTTTAGCTACTTCCATAGCATTATGTCGTATGGCATTTTACTGTGGGGTCGGGCTGCCGACATTGAATCCATTTTTATTTTACAAAAGAGGGCTGTCAGAGCCATTTATAATCTACATCGCCGCGAATCTCTTAGAGAACTATTTAAAACGATTAATATAATGACGGTACCTTGCCAATTCATTTATGAAAATATTATGTATGTAAGAAAAAATCTACATATTTTTAATAAAATCAGTGATAGGCATAATTTTAATACTAGAAATAAAGATAAAATAGATCAACCATTTTTCAGATTATCTAAGGTACATACATCTTTTATGGGGTACTGTGTTAAATGTTACAATAAAATACCTTCTGATATATTACAATTAAATGAAAGAAAATTTAAAACTCATATTAAAAGTACACTTTGTAAACAAGCATATTACAAATTAGAGGATTATATCCAAGATAAGAATGCTTGGAAACATGCTGGTCCAGCTCCATAGGACAATTTAGAGTCTAGACAAAATCAAACTGGTTGCTAATTTAACTGTATAATTTATAATTTTTATGATATTAATTTTATTTTCTGTGATTAATATTTATTCTTTTGGGAAATCATATACAATGTTTGTAAATATGTGAGCACCATGTACCTATCGCATTTATTAATTTTTCTGTTATTACTTCACTTTTCATTCTTTTTACCAATTGTGGTAAGTAATTTTGATGAATTTTTTTATATTTTTTATTTTTTTATTCTAGGTACATAGTCTTCACCTATAAATATTAATTAATGTATACAAACTATTGTTAACATTTTAAAAGAGTAAGTATGGAGTTTCTTGCCCATTCTTCTCCATACATAACTACATTTTGGAAGGCGCAACTAGAATCAATTAACTATTCATGTAATTTTTGACGTTCAAAAGTGCATCTTCGTGCCTATTTGAAATAAATTATTTGACTTTGACTTTGACTTTGACTTTATGTTTCCCATGGATTAAAAAAAACCAGTAAGCGCGGTCTCTGTCGGACCATACCGCCTTAAGATAGGCAGCTTTCCACATCTGTTGTTTTGGTTTTGGCGCGCAGTCATCATCATCATCATTTCAGCCGAAAGACGTCCACAGCTGGACATAGGCCTTCCTCCCCAAAGTGGGGGGGGGGGGTGAGGTTGACGCGCAGTACTGGTCTAATGGCTATTATTGTTTATGAGGTTTTACTAAGCATTAATAAGTTTCGTCTTTAGGTTCCATGGCTATTTGGTATCAACTGGATTTGTGTGTGAATATTTCCCGTGGATTGTCTCGATGGTCTAGTAGTCGCAAGCGCAATTGCTGAGCGAAAGGTCCTGGGTTCGATACCTAGGTCGGGCAGTGTTATTGGGATTTTCTTTTATGAATTTGACAGAAGCAGCTCCGGATTCTGAATTTCTGCCGGTTGATGGCAACAGGCTCCCTATACCATGGGCCTAAACATAATTGGCGAAATGAGCACGTTCTATGGGCGTGTACTTTATATTTTTAGAGCATTTTTATTTGTTTTTTTTTGTATGGTCATGTTGAGAGGATGAATAAAATAAGGCAGACGTGAGTGGAAACACCGGGAGAATAAATGCTGTGGAAATCCGTTCCTAGCGAAGCATGTGTGGCATGACTGTGAATGATAGGTTGAAAAATGATAGTGGCATAGCACGATAGGCTAAGTAATAACAGCCGCACCAGCCGTCAGGTTAAGCTACGCTTGCCGGGGTTGGTCAGTGGATGGGTGACCATATTTACATACCGAGACTCCTCCGTGCCTCGGAAAGCACGTTAAGCCGTTGGTCCCGGCTGTCATTCGTGGATCTTTGACAGTCGTTAAGGGTCGTCAGAAGCCCAAAAAGTCTGACAACCAGTCTTACCAAGGGGTATCGTGTTACCCAGTTACTGGGTTGTGGAGGTCAGATAGGCAGTCGCTCCATGTAAAATACTGGTATTCAGCTGCATCCGGTTAGACTGGAAGCCGACCCCAACATAGTTGGGAAAAGGCTAGGCAGATATTGTTCTTGAAAAAGTTTAGATGGGTAGTACTCGCAACCGGCGTGCGTGTATGACCAGATTTATGAATTTAAACGAAGGAAAAGGAGTATGTATGGAGCGTACCAGGTGGCGTTCTATAGTTTCTGCTTACCCCCATGGGAAAAAGGCGTGAGTTTATGTATCTGTATGTGTGTGTGTCTTTATTTTCTTTATAGATAACATAAGCCTTCAATGAACTGTCATAGGGTAAATTATCATAAATTATTCTACCTAGATTATCCTTTAAGAATAATTATGCAAAATTAATAATGTCGACGGTCAAAGTCCAGCTGGACTAAAAAACTATGGCAGAGTCTTAACAAAGAGCATCCAGTATATTGACCGAGCATGTTGGCTTAAGTGGAAAATCCGCAAAATATATAAATTCCAAGACAAGCATCTTATGATTACTATCTGTTACATAAGCAATTATATACTCTATTTTCTAGGTCTAAAGGTGCCCATTTGAAAGGAACTTCTCGAAGGTAATCAAGGCGCCAACCTGCGCGGGAGTTGCACGATTCTTATTTCAAGTTCAGTGTTATACCAACGTTCGAAGCGCTCGGACGTGGAGGCTTTTTGCTTAAGAACGCGGATTTTATTAGTTTATTTACGAATTAAGAATTTCGCGGTGTTTGTGTTGTTTTGTGCAGTTATTTGTATTTTGTAAAGTTAATGTTTCGGTGTCTTCGAAGCTTGGAATTTTAAACGTGAGTTATTATTTTTATTACGTTTATAGATATAATAAGTGTGGGAATTTATTTAGGCATAAGAAAAATTAAGAGGTGGACATCATTGTTGTCTACCTCCCATTATTCGAGTGACCATCAGTTGTTTTTTTTTTTTAATCATTACCAGTTGTTACTAATCGACAAATCTCGTCATCTACACAAATTGCCGGACATTAAAAACAGATACTTTAATGATAATTGGGGTCGTTTCCACAATTATTGTGATGTAATACGAAAAATACAGGATTTTTTTATAATTGATAATAGACAGCATAATTCCTGTTTCCTTAAAAAAGAAAATACACTGTCCAAATACAGTTTTTGGACAATTTAATGTCTTAAACTGGTGAAAATGACAGATTTTCTGGACGGTTTATTATGACGGAATCTCTTTCCTACAGTCCGGTCATCGAGAGAATGCGGTTCTGACAGCTGTCAGGTGTACAATTTCTAGTAACTTAACGCGGTCTCTTGACGGTTAAAATTGCTGGACAAGCACGTGGATTTTTCATTAAAAAAAGTGTTTATTTTCAAGCAAAAAAAAATGCAAGCACATCAAGCTTTGTTCTAGACTCTAGAACGAAGCTTGATAATTATGCTTGAAAAGCAAATTACGTGCTTGTTATTGCTTGATGATTTGCAATGCTTGATTAATAATGAATGCGGATGCTTGACGCTGCGACAAGCCTCGAAAGCGTACTTGTGTCAAGTACGTAAATGCTTGACAAGCAATTTTGACTGTCTAGGGATCGCATTAAGGATTACATTCGCGAAACACATATTCGTTAGTATGAAACTGACAGGTGTCAGGAACTTATTCTCTGGATTGTATGAAAGCCTAGCTTTTAGACCAGCCATAAGAAATCGTTAGAACATCATACTGAGTTTTATCAACAGACAATTTGCAATAACGCATTGCATATTAGGATAAAATTCGAACGCGTGACCTCTAGGACGCAATCCAGCCACTTCAATACTGAGCGACTTGGATTACGACATGAATTAAAAATAAATTAACTCGCAACTAAGTTTGATTATGAGCTAATCGGTTGGCTAATTAAGAAAAAGAAGAAAAAGCGGTCAAGTGCGAGTCGGATTTGCATACGAAGGGTTCCGTACCGTATAAAGGCTCCTACAAATAGGCGTCACACATCGCCGCAAGGTTGCCTGCTTGTCGGTCTTCTACAGATTGTACTTCGGCGAGTGTGCCCATGAACTCCACGATCTCATTCCACCGGCCCCCTTCTACCATCGGACATCTAGACGCACTGCAAGTTACCACCCCTACCTAGTCGATTTTCCACCTACTCGCACTAAGCGTTTTCAAACGTCATTTATAATGCGCACAGCAAAGGAGTGGAACTCTCTGCCTGCGTCTGAGTTTCCGAACGCATACAAGCCTAATGAATTCAAAGTGAGAGTGAACAGGCTTCTTCTGGGTAAGCTCACTCCATCGTCGGACTTTGTTTCTGTCACCTCTGACCTAGACTAGAGTCAAGAGCAAACCCATCGTAGAATAAAAAATAAAAATAAAACATAGCTAACATCGGTGTACGAAAACATCGTGAGGAAACCGGGAATTATATTTAATATAAGTCGGAAGAATGTCATTCTGAATTTCGACAGTTAATTATTTCGACACGGTCTTAATTTCAAAAAACAATAGTTCGACTACTCACTGGAACATATATTCGACAAGCATTAGTCCGACAGAACATACTTCGACAACACACACCTTCGAAGAACACTATTTCGACAGAAGCCTTCTTAAATAGCCAACCCGTTTTGAATAAAGTGCTCGACGCTCCTGCCTTCTCTGTACGAGAAGAGACTTTTGCCTTACAGTGAGAAAATAATAAGCTAGTATTATGTGCCGATTGTGGGTGCGGCAAAAAGGTTGTTATTGTTTTTGATTCTGACTCACGGTGTGGTGTCGAAACAAACATACAATGCAATTGGAAGAGACCTATCACGAATTCACGACGTGAAGACGTGCATTCGGAGTAGGGCAAATCGTGTAATTTGGAATACTTAGCAACATTTACTTTAAAAAAGAGAAGAGAAAGAGAAAGGAGGGAGTTTTGGAAGAGGCGTAAAGAAAAAAGAAAGAACAACTTTTTATTTGGACACTCACAGGACATACAAAATGTAAACAAGGAGCATTTAAAACTAACAAAATTGACATTATTTGTCAATTATTATTTGTCGTAGGTACTGTAGGGCTATTAGGGCTTTCAAAGATTTTTCCAATACCGGTATTGGGAAAGTCAATACCGTGATCACGGTATCAATACCGGTACTGAACACAAGTTCAATTAGGACATTAATAAAACTAAATTGTTTTTACTGTCAAATCAGTATTTACTGTTCTTATTTTTTTTTAATGATAAAATAAATATCTTTTATACATAGCTCTATATTATAACAATTTGGTTTTGGTTGATTATTTAGGTAGGACTAGGAATTAGGAACATAATCAAAACTTAAACTTAATCTAAGTCTTTTTGCAGGAAGGCATTTCACATATACTATGTAAAATACAATATAAAAAGTAAAATAAACTTCTTATCATTATCCAAATGTCATCATGTCTCATGTAAAATCAGCATAGTTCATCATTATTATTTCGGTAGGCATCATTATTTGTATAAATGTAAGTATAGCTTAATTATCTAGCAATCATTTGGTGTTCATTTTAGTAACATTCTTATAATTATGCAATAAAAACGTCATAAGTACAGCTTGATTTCGGGTATTGTCTCAGGCAGGATGCGGGAGGTTGAGCTAAAGATAACAGCGGGACGCTTGCGCTGGTGAAAACAAGTGTGAGAATAAGATTACATCGAATATTTGTAATACCGTAATCACGATATTGGGGCGTCAATACCGGTATTGAAAAAGGCCAAAATAAAATCCGTGATCACGGTATTACGGAATCCAGGAATACCGGTATTGAAAGCCCTAATAGTAATGCTATACTTTGTCCTTTTTACGCAGGACTTATAACATATCTGACAAAATGTGGGCATACTAATGCGATGCCGCATTTACACGGTGCGATTTAAATTGCCTGTTGCATACCATCTCGTGGCACGGCCTCGTTGCAATTTAAAAATGGCTAATCGAAAGGAATTCCTATAGGCGTTAGCGCCCAAATAATTTTTTAAGTTTATTTAGTTTTAAGGGGTTTTGGATAAGGTATCAAAATCAAAACATTTTATTTAACATAAAACTCAAACTCAAACTCAAAGCATTTATTTAAATTAAACCATTTACAGGCACTTTTGAATTGTCAAGGAGAAGGTCAGTTAGTTATAAAGTTGAAGCTAGTTGCCCATTCCAATACGTAGATCTCTATGGAGAAGAACGGGCAAGAAACTCCAAACATAAACTTACATGGGCACTTATGAAACGTCAGAAGCTAGGTGCACGGTTCCAATTGGTCGTTTCCTATGGAAAAGAGCACTCCACGGTTACTCTTTTAAAAGTAATTGGCTTTTACAATATTTTCAAATAACAGTGTTAATAGGTATGGAAGGACAGTGTAGGCCTTTCAACAAGTACCAAGTACTTAACAAAATAGAAAATGGTCTACACTCTATATCTAAAACTATGGTCGTGCCTAAGAAGCACAAGTAAGGACCTAGCCAAAAAATTCATTGGTAAATTGACAATAATTAATGTGAACAGTTTTCTGGTGCACATACAATCTAAATGAGTCAAAGTCTTTAAATAGCTCTAAAAATTCAACTAAACATGTTTAATAAAGTGTGTCATTTAAAAGTTATATGTGTTTTTAAATTAAATATTCTTGCATATTTCTGTATCATACGAAAATTACTGTTTAAAAAAAAGGGTAATTTGCATCTTTATTAAAAGCTTAGGTGTGGGTATTTGTAGGTATTTATAATATTTCCTTCTCTGAATGACAATGGTTTTTTTGGGGATTAGGTGAGTCTTAAATATACGGTGTTAGGTTAAATGAGGAAAATATTTTAATGTAGTACTTATATGAAGAAAAGAGTAAGAGAACAAAAAAAAAATAACACCGGTCAAGAGCGAGTCGGACTCGCGCACCGAGGTTCCGTACCATCATACATAGCTTCATGCGTATAGGTACCTAAATAGTTCTGTGCCCAGAAAAATCTACAACTGTGCTTCACCTAAAGCAACCTGCGAGTAGGTAAATAAAAAGGTAAAAAAAAAAATGTTCCCCACGCATTCCAACTGCAAATGTAAGTTTGTCCGCAAAATATCGAGAGATTTACCATGTTATTTTAAGACCATAGACTTCTTATAGATTATTCTGTAATCTTTAGGTATAGAACTAATTTCTGTATTTTTTTCAAAATGTTAGGCTCAGTAGTTTCGGAGATAAGGTCAATTTTCGTCTATTTTCACTTATAACTTTAAAACAATTTATTTTAAAATTATAAAAAAAATATATATATATATATTTGAGACCCGCACAGTAAGCCGTTTCATTTGATATGTGACACGGTACGATTTGCAAAACTTTTTTATTTAAATTTTCTTATTTGCCCCCCAAAACCAACCCCAATATTCAAAATTAATTAATTTACAGTTTACGTCCGTATTTGGGTCACTCAAATTGATAATGTACCTATGCCAAATTTCAATTTAATCGGTCCACTACATTTGGCTGTGACAGACGGACTGACAGACAGACACACGAGTGATCCTATAAGGGTTCCGTAAAATGCCGTAACCACGACATAATATAAAAACAAATTATAAAATTAGTGCGATGTGCGCTTACAATTTAATAAGTACAATGCAATAATAATGATAAAAAAATTATAATCAGGCATGCAAAAAAAAAAAAAAAAACTAGAAAAAATATATAATAAGCTGTTTTACTTTATGGAACTGACATTATGTCCTTTGCATACGCTTTTATGCAAAGGACATTACTAACATAACCACTTTGATTATGAAAGTTTGCTTAGTAGCAAGCACAACAAACAATTTTAATTAATTTAATTAACTCCGACAAATGAACGCCATTTTGGACATTTATGAATCTGACAAAACACGACACGAAAATTCGTTAATTCGACGGAGAATTATCTGCGAATTTGTGTGCAATTTTTGACGGGGTATTATCTTTTCTTTTTCTGCTACCAAAGTCATTGTAAAATTATACAACATTCGTAGTATTGAGTATTAGGATGGCAGGTATATGGTTACATTCCTGCCAGGGTTGCGGGTTAGTCCGAAAGGGATACCGTGGCCCTGGCACACAGGCAACTGAAGGAACACGGGTGGGTTTTAGTCAGTAAAAGTCTGACACGCTCCTTCCAGCTCCGCCCAGAGCGGGAGAAGTTATTTGATAATATCACACACGAAAAAAAAAGGTATAAAGGTAAAGTTACACAGATATGAAATGGGTATAATCCGATCCAGTCAGTCCTTTGCTGTCCTCCCCTAACGACGCCCTAAGCCGAGGTCCGTACCCCCCCTTGGGGGTGCCCTTAGCGTAGTCTCTTAGTTTTTAAGTTTTATGCCCTGACTGGAGGCCTTAATTTATTGAGACCCCCACAGGAAAGTCCGGTTAAGCAGTAGACAACCTCTCAGGTTGAACTGTGAGATGACATTAAAAAAAAAAACAAAAAAAAAAAAAAAACATGAAATGGGTATGAAAGCAATATGCCTGAAATCAAAAGTCATTTATACAAATTAGGCTGAGGCTGAGAAGGCACTTTTCGAACGTCCAAATTACATAAGACAGTCCCCCAAAACACCCGCCCTTCATCACTTCCCAGTGCTTTAGCTGGGAAGAAGAAGTTGCCCACCAAACTCCCCAGCAGCACAGCTGTCTGTTCAGTTAGTATACAAGTGTCTTACCTGTGGCATACAATTAAATTGAAGCAACAAATGAATTGCATTGCCCAAACACTGTTTAGACGGCGTGACCACTGCTTTTACTGTTGCTTCAACTTACGGTATGCTACTGGAAATTAAATCGCACCGTGCAAATCAGGCTTAAGAGATTATTCACAAACAATTTTTGTTTTTCGACAAAACAAATTTAATGATTGATGGAGGATGTGTTACATCCTGGTTGTTATTAATTTTAATTAAAGACGAATTTTAGGTATCATAAGTCATTTTCATCATTCAAGCGTGAAGTTTTTGGTTATTTTAATAAGTTATTATACTACTCCAAACAATATTTGTCACTTCTTCCCAGCTAAAGGACTAGGAAGTGGTGTAGGGCAGGCGTTTTGGTTGACTGTCTTTAATTTTGATGTTCATAAAAATGGTGATTCTCTGTCTAGTTAATTTAGAATCTAGTTAGTCTAGAATAAATCACTTTTGATTTTAACGTGTAAATAAATGGGGCTTTACCTTCTCTTTCGGGATAACAGATGTGTTATGTTATATACGGTGTATCTATTCATACACGAAACATTTTAAGAGATTCACCTATAAAAGAAATCGTTTACATGGCTTCCTTACCGGTGCTAAGGAAGCCATAAAAATAAATAAATTCATTGTTAGGGCTTTTTTAACAACTATAGATACCCCCTAAAATATGTCGTGCATGAATAGATACACCTTATATACGAATGATGTCTTTAGTAGGTTAAGTACGCATGAGATTTCCACTAATTCCGCAAAAAGTCATCTTGCAATTATTCGTCTGATGATGTGACGACCGCGCAATCATTGCGTCTTGTGATTATTATGATGTAAAGTATAACATCATAATATCACGCCTGTTATCTCCGAAGGCTTAGGCAGTGTTGTACCTAGACTAAACCCACATTTCGCCAGTTAAAGTAAATCCCATGTAATGGGGTTATCCATTATTATTATTATCCATGGGCGAGCCTATTGCCATCAGCCGGGCACGATTCCATACTCCGGGCTGCTGCAGAGTAATTCCTCATGGAAAAACCAATAACAATTTTCCCGACCCGGGAATACTTTTCTGCAGACTGTTTCGTTGGCCTATACTCCATTTACTATAGCATTAGACAAATAACGGCTAAATAACGACAGTTATTGTGTAATATTGTTGAAACTAGTGCACTTTAGAGTTATTTTTTTAATGTAAATGGTAAATAGATTACAGTGCTTTGTATTTATCGTGAAATAACGGAGTTTATTAAACGTTTACATCGAAATAACGAAACTGTGACAACAGTTATTTGTCTAATGTTATAATAAATGGAGTATAGTGGCCAACAGTGGTAATGATAGTATCAGTGTCTCCAACTCTATTTATCAAAATTACGGTGTTGCCAGTCTAAAAATACGGTATATGGCGGAAAATTACGGGAGATCAAAAATAAAAATACGGTAAATTTACGGTAACTTTATTTCACAATTAAACATTAAGTTTCAAGCTTTTTGTACGTGGAAAAATTAATACTTTTAATCCTTTGATCGGTAGGATGGAAATCTACGCAGTTTTTGCCTGTTCTCTTAATGAGTTGCTGCGTAAATACATTCCCAACAATCGATTTTGTTGACTATTAGTTCCTTCTTTTTTTTTTTTTCAAGTCGGTAATGTGTCTATTCCAGTACTATATTCAATAACTTCGTAATTTGGTCGCTTAAGTTTCGTCGACTTGTCTATGCACACAAGTTGATTATACGGGGAATACCCGAGGTAGTTACACAGTGTTGTCATTTTAAAACATTGTTTCAAATAAAAATAAACTTTATGTAAGGTTGGGTACATCATTTTTAAGGCGCCACTCTTATAGATGAAATTACGGTAGAATTGAACATGTCTACGGTAGGTGGTAGATATGTTTAAATTACGGCAGGTTTACCGTAATTACGGCGTTGTTGGAGACACTGGATAGTCTAGGTAGGATCGTTTAAGAGCC
Organism: Dryobota labecula; assembly: GCA_947523025.1. Classification (NCBI taxonomy): domain Eukaryota; kingdom Metazoa; phylum Arthropoda; class Insecta; order Lepidoptera; family Noctuidae; genus Dryobota; species Dryobota labecula. Next base: position 5,753,013 of record OX383305.1, on the reverse strand, counting down.
ATATCTCACCGGGACGCCATGGCGGCGCAGCTCAGCCCCGTCGCCAACAAAATGTATGGTTGGCTGCGTAACCAAGCGGACGCCAGGTGAGCCACCCATTATATAGCTGTATACATTTAGTTGGCACCGCGACCTGATGACGTCACCATGGCGTCCCAGTGAGGTATGGCTCTAAATCTCAAGGACACTCTAGTCGGTCATTCTTCGATACAAACGTAGTATAGTGATTACTGGTCTGTTTGACGGTATACATTCAAAACTAAAAATAAATTATATATTTTTTTGGTCATTGTCTAGTCCTGTATGGAAGCAGTATTGGAAAAAAAATATTGGGTAGGAAGCTGTGAGCGTCAAAAACCTATTTCAACTCATCTTTGACTGCTGAATAGTATATTATTTTTATCTATTTAGACAAATGCCATTTCCTTAAGAGGGCCTAGGTACAACGGTCCAGTAGCACCACTACTTTAAAAATATTATCTCGTGACTGAGAAGGAATTATGAAAAAGGGCTTAATAAGGAACTTCAGTAAGTGAGTCTAGAATTTTCTAATACCTTTTATAACGTTTCTTATTGAGACACGAAGCAACAAAATTCGTTCTGAAGAAAATGTAATGAAATGAAATCGTTTATTCTGTAAATAGGATATCGGAATCACTTTTACACGTCATATAAAAAATATAAAAACAAGCTTGGGGAAGTCGACATTTCCTATCTGACTACCCCTGAGAAGAAATGGCGAAACAAACTCACGGGTCAAAGTCTCTTTTAAAGTCCAGACATAATCATGGTCAGATCATGTGAGGACCATGTAGATCCGTGTCTGAAATGGTTTTTTGAGGAAAGAACCACACAATTTTGAGTGGACCTGTCCAGTCAGTGCAAGTATTTGTCGGTAAACGTGTAGCTCAACTCAGGATTTAAGGAGCTCAACGACTCGACGAACAATACCAAAGAAGGGTAGGCCGCATAAAGTACTCAAAATACCAGACCATCATTAAAACTACGTGAGAAAGAGGAAAAAGAGATAATCTTAAAGAAACAAATGACCCACATAGTGCTCACATTCACAATAATTATAGTAATATATGTAATACTTTTCAAAGTAAATATTCATGTCATTTTGTATATAATATTTAATAATGTCAATAATTATGTATATAAAACGTTGTATAATTATTTAAATGTCAAGTTTTACGGTTTAATCACAAGGCTTTAAGCAGAGCGAGCAGCTCAATCAAAAAAAGCGGCCACATTCCTATAAATCGTATTTTGTTGCTTCGTGTTTCAATAATAAACAATGTTTTTTTATAAAAAAACAAAAGTAAAAATGAAAACAGGAAGTCCTGTACGGAAGTCCTGTGTGAAAGAATAACTATTTCTTCTCCTAACAGCTTGTATTCCAAACTGGCAATAACGCAGTCACCGAAATGGCCACCCAACGTCCTCCATTGTTACATACAAATTTTAACGACTCAATTCATCAACCTAAATGTACACGGACGTGTTATTAATAAGATATTTAGATGCGTACGTGATAAAATGCATGATGTACTTAATTAATAGATTGTTAATTACACTGGTTTTAAGAATTACCCCACTTAGATAATCACCTTGTATTGTTCACTGGTTTACTCAAGCTTGCTCGCTATGAGGAGTGGGCCGTTCACCACGCGGGTAATTAAAGGCACTTTTGAATAGGGATGATGAATTAAAAAAAAAAATTGTCCGGCATGTAGATTATGAAAAAATATTGGACACGTATTTTTTCTTTTTTTACGTAATCAAAACATAACGGCGATACATTGAGTTCAAATGTGGCATGACGTCACTTCTCAGTAGATTTTATACTGAGCTGTGACGTAACGAGTTAAATGTGTTTAATGTGTTTTATCTAAGTAATTTTTTATTAATATGATAAAGCAAAAAAAATACGTGTCTAATATTTTTTATTATCTGATTGACGGACTAAACAGTTTTTCTTTTTTTTTTTACCCAGGAATCATCCCTATTGTCAAGGAGTCGATCCGTCAAAAAGATGAAGCTATTTGCCCATTCCAAAGCGTAGTAGGTTCCTATGGAGAACAACGGGCAAGAAACTCCATGGATACTCCTTACCCGATACCCCTCCAAAAAACAAAAAAAAAAACAAGTTAGGGGAAAATATGCGTCACATCCACGCAAAACGGCCATCGCTCAGCATAATGCTGCGACCCTATGCGAGACAGCCCCAACACTGTTTTTCAGCGACAGCCAGCGTTGACGTGATGACGTCAATCGGCAACAAAATACAAGCTGCTAAAAAGGAATTAAACCTTCCGAAGTATAATCTTTATATAGTAACATAACTTTAGTTCAAGATCACGCCAATCAAAATGTCACGTCAAATCTTGTCACACATTATCTAGAAATGACTGTTTGTCAAAACTTTAACCCTCACCCTAAATTGTCTCGTTGACCTTCGAATATTCAGTGGCTTCCTAAAACCAGCCTGTAGAGGTAAATTATTATATGGCAGCCACCTTGACTCCACACTAAAATAGTTACATAAAATATTTTGCACTTATGTCACACAAAAAATATCTCTGCTGTCACTCAAATATCTAATCAAATATTTCTAAAACCCCGCTAGATATCACTGTGCTATAAAGTGGTTAATATTCTTCATAATTTATACTTTAAGGAAAATTAGGTTTTATTCAGTATCAACTGCATTTACTCTGGGCCCGAAGCCCCATACAAGATGTTTTAGGTGCTATTCAACCCTAACCTAAGGCCATGTCACTTAAGACGAAATACATATACAGTAGCTTTCAAGAGCTGAAGAAGTCACGGTTTATGTGTCAGCTACCTTGACTACACTGCAAAAGTCTTCTTCGTACCTAATATTAGCAAGCAAGAACAAATAATTAGATAATAATATGATATGACACAAAAAAGTATTTTTGCTGCCAATCCAATATTTTAAAATCCTCGCTACTTATTTATTAAAGCAATATAAGAAATAAATATTTGTCGTTACTTAAAACTTGAAATAAACCTAGGTTTTACTCGGTATCAACTGTACTTACTCTGTGCCCGAAGCCCTATACAAGCTGTTCCATGTTCTTTACAACTCTGACCTAGGGCCATGTCTAAAGACCTTGGAATATTCAGTAAAATCCTAAAACCAGCCTGTAGAGGTTAAGGATTATATGTCAGCTAACTTGACTCCACCACAAAGTTATATTTATAGCTTTTAATACGTAATATTTATTGTCTTTGGTCAAGGCCTGACATCAAGCAATGGACAACTGTCAAACTTTTTTTTTGTTACATTTGAGGTTTTGGATACGAGGCTTTTGTTAATTTGTATTAGTATGTGTATTTTGTCAATTTTTTTCGTAATGTGCGTCTTGTTTGTGCAGAATAAACAAATTTTCATTCTTTATTTCTTTATTATTAGCACGGTAGAACAAATTATTACAAAATACTCGTATGTCACCCAAAGTTATCTTCGCTGTCACTAAAATATTTTTTGAACTAGATATCAACGTCAAATAGGGTGGTTAATGTACATCTTAATATATACTTGAAACAATCCTAGATTTTACTCAGTATCAGCTGTACTTTGTGCCCGAAGCATGGGCGTACCCAGCATTTTTTTGGGGTGGGGCAGAAGTAAACTTGATAAGTAATAGAAATTTAAAAATGCTGTTTATTTACTAACCTTATTTCAATATTAACCTGCGAGGGTTCTGGCTAAATATAGCAAAATTTTCGATTTACATTTTTGTGCTATATAATTATTGATGGCGGAGGATATAGATTTCGCATCCTAGCAGTCAATTCCACAAAACCTAGAAACTCTTCAGTAACCATCATTTTTCTTCATAAAAAAAAATCTAATACCAATGGGAAGTTGCTCTTTTCCTGATGTGTCACAGCTGTCATCTGCCAGGATACACTTGGCACAAATCACGTGCATTCTTTACGTCAGCTGTGATATTGTCTCTAATGATATCCCCAAATAGATCGATTATATGAATGATTAATTCAAAATGAAATTAATGTTGTTACTTAATAAAGCAATTTTTTTGCAAAAAGGACCAGTAGCGCTATTCTGTAAAAATCTCACCGTGAAAACTTAGGTGAAGTGAGTTCAAAGTGAGCTTTCAATCTCGTAGATTCCCTAGCGGCAGGTAGGATGACAGTTCACTTCACGTTCACTTCACCTATATTTTCACGGTGAGATTTTTACAGAATTGCTCTACTGGTGGGGCAGATGCTCCACCTTGCCCCACCGTGGGTACGCCCATCCGAAGCCCCATGCAACTTGCTCCATGTGCTTTACAACTCTGACCTCAGGCCTTGTCACTGACCAGTAGTCACATGTAGAGGTCAATGTTTATAAATAGCTGTTACTTATTACCTTGGCTTACACTACAAAGTCTTCTCTGTAATATGAGCACTGTAGAACAAAATAGTTTCAAAACTTTTCGCACAAACGTATCACGCCGTCAGTCAAATGTCAATGTTTTGCATGAAACTGTATGCATGAACTTATCGGTAGTTTTTTTTTGGCATACGGGCTGAAAACTGATATGTAGTCGGCTTTGTAAGGGTTGGGGTCGAGGCAGTGATGATAAAATTCAAGGTAAACTTGTTTGTTTGTTTAAAACTATATGTCAGGGTACAAAGGAATACCTGCATCGTTTTTAACTCTCCCGTTATTGTGACTTTGGGGTAGAGTTTTTTTTGTTATTTTTTTGGGTGGGGAATTATCAAATAACTTCTCCCGCTCTCGTGATAATAGTATCTATCACATGAGTGTTTTTATACCTAATTATGTACAGTTGCATACAAGACTTTATCTACACCCATGTTATCTACTCTTTGATATTTTCCAATTCATGAAATCTTGGTACGCCTTTTCATATTGTTTTCTCGACTTTTCTGGTAATAATTGGTTAGAAATGTCCTTTGCTGCATTAGAAATATCTGGTGGTGTGTTATCAAAGCTTGTATCACTCATTTTTGTAAACAACAAACTTGCAATACTAATATCGAACAAAAATGGCGGGATGCGACGTGCACTCGAATAATCTATAAGTATTTTTTTTTAAATTCTGGCGTTGTGGTAGTAAAACGCGCGTCAATGTTCTTTTTTTGAAATTCATAAATGTGGCTGTTTGATGAGTAAGGAAGGGATCGAAAACGCAAAGGAGTTGCATAATGAAATTTAGTACAACATTATAACACTCGTTTGGATGATATTATGGTTACTATGACACCGGTTGTTTTAATGTTGGAAATAAGCTAACTGTTTCAGAAACTGCATGGGTGCAGTAGATAAAGTATTATTTGTAATAATATTCCACCATAACTTTTAATGCCTGAACAGATTTGGATGTTTGTGTATCGTTAGAATCCTTACATCATCGAGGACTAGGACATAGGCTTCTTCCACGCTATGCCAGACACAGCTCTCCGCATCCAGTTTGTCCCAGCCACCTTCTTAAGGGGGAATTGGCAGTGCAATGAAGGGTTCCGTAGTTGGTATGAGTTTATGCCAATAACAAACTTAATATTGTAGTTGAAAAACATTTCTCCCATACAGAATATATAGGAGAACATGTTGTGCAACTGCAAATTTATGTTGGTCGACTTTTACTCGGTAACTAGTAAAGCCTACTTAGCTGTGATAGTTTTCCATTTAATTTTGTTTTTTTATTTAAAGAAATTATAATACAGAGGTGTTACTTAATTCTAAACTCGCCAAACTTTTACGTTTGATGGCGAGACGCGCTCTTTTTCATAACAATGAACCACCTTACGTGCATCGCCACTACTTATATAAAAAATGGGTGGTGTTATGGTTTAATCTTAAACAATGTATTTAGTCCTGTTTGCTATCCTGTAAAAAGTTTTTAAGTTTTGTTTTAAGTGATCCTATACTTTTCTTTTTCTCTTAATAAATCTATTTTGTTAAACACTTTAGGTACCAAATACTTCGATGCTTGATGTATATACTACTGCTGTGATTTTTTTCACTTTTCCAAGTACAATATTTAGCTGGCAGGGGGACACTTGACTGTAAGAAAAATTAGCACTTCAAACTTTAATATTACGTAAACGGATCTCTGAATCGAAAAATTGTTTTCACAAACCCGCAATATTTTAAAACGGCCTATCCAACGATACCCCATACCATGGGATAGTCGAGAAAAACAAAATCCCTATTTTATGTGTAGGGGAGGTAGTTGACTACGGAACCCTAAAAAAAAATTTTGAAGTTCATTTAAAAAGCGTACATCATTAGATGGTCAATAAGCATTTAGAGAATCATCAGTTAAATATTCTCAGAAATGAAACTTCCATTAAAATGATGATCGGTTTAAAATACCTAAGTTCTCTAAACTTGCTTGATCATCGTGACACTGCATTAAATACTGTTTTTCTTAGTTCTTGGAACTAATGCGTCATTATGGAACATAATACTTATATTTCATAAGTCAATACATTAGAACATGACCAGACAGGAGGTGAACTTTGTACCTTTGTATAGTTAGTGTCTTTTGTGCGGCTATAAGAATTCTCATCTCTTGCTTTAAATATACGGGTGATTAAGGTGATAAAGTCAGTTACAGGTGATTAAGTCACCTGCATCCTTTAAGAGCCAACTAGTCGCGGGCTCGAACTCACTGGTGGGCGTGGCCAAAAAGCACGCTGTCTCACCTAGCATCGTGTCCGTCATCGTGTGTTGAGTGAAATGCACAATAGTTCATAGTCAACCGCGCGCGTAAAAAATTACAAAAAGTCCTTTGGAAGGTTGAGTTTTATGAAAAAACTACTGGATAAAAAATCTGCCTAGCTTTTTCCCAACTATGTTGGAGTCGGCTTCCAGTCTAATCGGATGCAGCTGAATACCACTATTTTACATGGAGCAACTGCCTATCTGATCTCCACAAGGTAAGACTGTCAGACTTTTGGGCTTCTGACGACCCGTAACGACTGTCAAAGATCTACGAATGTCAGCAGGATCAACGGCTTATCGTGCTTTCCAAAACACAGAGGGCACTCGAGGTGTATTGGATGGTCACCCATCCACGAACCGACCGCAGCAACCATAGCTTAACTTTCGATCGACCCGTATGGCTGCATTTAGTAAAACGATGATCGGTTAATTTTTTTTTATAATACCTAATTATGTAATTATTATTAACTAGCTTTTGCCCGCGGCTCCGACCGCGTGGATGTCGGATATCGCGTAAAAAAGTAGCCTATGTCCTTTTCCATATCCCAGGCTATATCTCTGCCAAATTTCATGACGATTGGTTCAGCAGTTTAGGCGTGAAAACGTAACAGATAGATAGACAGGCAGAGTTAATTTAATTAAAAATACGGATTAATCACAATATAAAACTTACTGGGCCAGTTTCTTTACACCAATATATAACCGTGAAATAACTAGCTCATGGAGCTAAAATTATGTAAGGTTGGCAGCGTGCCAATTCCCTGGGTGCCCATAGCTATACCTGTATTATTTTTTATGAGCCGATACAAAGTCCGCAAATTTTTTCCACCAAAAATCTACAATGGTATACATTGCTGCTTTACTTGCCACCGCCTGGTTCTCAACTCAACCAAAACCCTCAACGCACATCGTCATAGCTACAATTCTCACCGGCCTTCATGTAAATTACTATTTACCTGTCCATTACGAGTTGTTGGCTTATTACTGATGTGACGTCACTATTTCCTCACGTCCGCTTGATCATGGTCATCTGTTAAGAAAAACCTCTTGTTATGTTCATGCTCTCTTTCGTAGAAGTCTTGGTAATGTCGGTTTAAGCAATGGCATTGGTTGGAATCTAGCCTTTAGGTAATAATGGAGTCAGATTCCAGTCTAACTAGTGCGATAACATGCATTTAGTAAAAAGCAGTTATTTTGACATTACAAACAGACACTACAATTTGATTTATTTGCATAGACTTTTTGCATTCTCAAGGCTTGAAATTGATAAAACTGTCCAAGTTCGTATCGGACCACGCACAATGAAGTTCCGTAGTTCCGTAGTTTGGACGGATTTATCCCAAAAACTAACTTAATATTGTAGTTGAAATATAGGTAAACCCAATTATATTGTATAATAATTATTGTAATTACAAAGTTTATTCCAACTGAAAATGTAAGTTTGTACGCACAATATCGAGAGATTTACCATGTTATTTTAAGACCATAGACTTCTTATAGATTTTCCTGTAATCTATAAGTATAGAACTACTTTCTGTATTTTTTATTTTTATTTTAGGCTCAGCAATTTCGGAGATAAGGGAGGGGGGGGAATGGTCAATTTTCGTCTATTTTCACTTATAACTTTAAAACAATTTATTTTAAAATTATCAAAATTTGATATGTCGCACGGTATAGTCTGCAAAACTTTTTTTTTAAATTTTCTTATTTGCCTCCTAAAATTACTGACCCCAATAGTCTAAATTCATTTATTGACGGTTCACGTCGTGTTTGGGTCACTCAAATTGATATATATACCAAATTTCAACTTAATCGGTCCATTACATTCGGAGCAAATTGGCTGTGTCAGACAGACAGACAGACAGACACACGAGTGATCCTATAAGGGTTCCGTTTATCCTTTTGAGGTACCGAACCCTAAAAATTATTTCCACGATCAAGAATACACCCAGCATTAACAACATTCACTGTATGTAAACCTGTTTAGGTTCAGCACCTCGTAAGGTCTAGTAGCAAGTGCGTCATTGATAACCAGTTTTGTAAATTACTGGGATCCTGTGTATTTTTAGCTCTGTTTTTTGTATGAATGGAGTTTTAAAGAGTAATTATTTTTATGAATCAATCAACTAAGCCTATCGCAGTCCACTGCTGAACATAGGCCTCTCCCATGCTGCACCACAACACCCTGTCCTCCGCCTTCAGCGTCCAGTCCTGTCCCAGCCACCTTTTTGAGGTCGTCGATCCATCTAGCTGGGGGTGTCCCACACTACGCTTACCGATACGCGGTCACCACTCCAGGACTCGTCTGCTCCACTGGCCATCAGTCCTTCGACAAACATGGCCAGCCCACTGCCACTTCAGCTTGCTTACTCTGCAAGCTATGACGGTAACTCCGGTTCTCTTCCGGATAATTTCATTCCTGATTTTATCCTTCAAAGAAACTCCGAGCATAGCCCGCTTCATAGCGCGCTGAGCGACTTTAAATTTGTAGACCAGCCCGACTGTCAGTGTCCACGTTTCGGCACCGTATGTCATAACGGGCAGGACGCACTGATTGAAGACTTTCTTCTTCAAACATTGCATTACATTGTTTATGAATATATGAATGATATTATTATGGCATTTTTACTGAGACATTTTTTTTATCATAAACGCGGAATATCTTGGCCTTCATCGCAGCTGATGGTAAAGTGATGATCAGGCCGTAGGTGGAAGCGAGCTTCACCCGGAAACCTCAACCACAGAGGAACTGGCTATCTTACCTCTAACTGCCGAAACACAACAATGCTGTTAACATTGTTGTTATGGCGACAGACTTAGATAAGATGGTGGTAGCTAGCCAGGCGGACTTCGAACAAGCCCTACCACCAACCAAACCGAGAAAAAAAGTTTGCCCCGCTCGGAATCGGTCTTACGACTAAACCACAGAGGTGGTATTTTTTTGGTGATCTTTTTATGTTCATTTGTATCGCTACCAGCACATAGAAATGCTGCTTGGGGGCAAATATTAAAGGAATTGTGGTAGTAGGAATTTTCCCGGAAGAGCTCCCTCACAGAGAGGTTCTAACACACAAGAAAAGAGAATTCAAGTTAATTGAACTGCTAATTCCGAAATATAGTTTCTTGTGGACAAGAATGCTCACGATGGACCTTATTAGAAAGCTAAAAGTTACCTAGACGGAAATGGAGCGGGCTATGCTTGGAGTTTCCCTACGTGATCGAATCAGAAATGAAGAGATCCGCAGCAGAACCAAGGTAACCGACAAAGCCCGAAGATTTGCCAAACTTAAATGGCAATGGGCAGGGCAAATTGCCTGGCGGATGGGGCTGAAAGGTTCTGGAGTGAGGCATCCATAAGGTGGACCAATGACCTTTTGAAGCCGAGGAATCCGCTGGATGCGGGAAGCGCAGAACCAGTCGATGTGGCGGTGCCTCGGGGAGGCCTATTTCCAGCAGTGGACGTCTTTTGGCTGAAATGATGATGATGATGTGGAGAAGAATGGCCAGAAAAAACTTCATGGGTAGGTATGATGGGATCCCATGGTCACCATGTCTTCGAACCGAAGGGAAGAGAGAGGATGGCCTGTTATTAATTGATGACATGGCAATACGCACGTACCTATTACGCATACTTCAAGGCGAGCAACTTACTTAATTAGGTGTCATAATCAGAACCAGAATTTTAATTAGTCATAATTTATATGGTCTGGTGGACTAACGATTTAGGGGCCGCCTTTTGTTTGGTATTCTGTAAGAACTATACCCAATGTCTCAAATTCAGATAATTTATGTAAACAAAGGGGATAACATAACAAAAAAATATCTTCGTAATGTAATTCACATAAAATTGCGAAAAAAAAAAGGTTCTATTTTCTTTTAAGTACTGATTTTAATAAAAATAATTAAAAAATAATCATACCGTAATTATTTTTATTAATTTTCGGTTTTAAACAAAGTTATTAATAAAAGGAGATTTTCTGGGTATAAAATATTTTATGATACTGGTAACAATGCAGGAGATCCAAACATTTTTAAATATTTTACATCTTCAACAACACTAACATTACAACTCTTATAAATAGATTCATATTGTAAGGAGCATATCTAGCCACATTTTGGATGAAAACGGCTGTAAACTGTTTTGATTGGAAATCGATTTTGGGACGCCTACGTCTAGCACTGGGCTTAAAAGGGCTGATTATGACTATCATATACCGTGTCTCCGACACACTACAAAAAACATTGTTTGACAACGGTATTTTGTTTGTATAGTTCTTATAAGTAATTCACTTTAATTTTATCGATGATTATTTAAAAAAACATTTAATTTAATGATAAAATGTTTTGCACTGCACTGTCCTGTCATTTTGACAGAGACATTTCTTGACATTACTTTGTTTACATAAATTATCTGAATTAGAGACTTTGGGTACACGTACCTACTACCTACCTGTGTACGTATACAGTCGCCAGTACATCAAGTTACCACAAACTGTCAAATTTCCTCATTCGATTTTGAACTTAACCATCAACATTTTAAGGTTTATAATCGTTTGGAGAAATTTGACAGTTTTGTATAACCTGATGTGCTGGCGAGTGTTCATTAGTTCATTTTGTTACTGAGTTTTTAAGTTTGAAAGAAAAAAAAATTAAACACAATGATTTTTTGCATTATCTATATATATAATACTAGCAGCCCGTCCCGGCTTCGCACGGGGTAGACAATTATTTATTTTTAGAAATTTGGATATAAAACACTTTTTTTCACAAATATTTTTATTTATTAAAAAAATATTATTAGACATTATGATGTTCTTCAATATTGTTGTACATTATTTTGTTCTATCGCTAATAGTTTCGGCAGCGCATTCGACGAAAGACTTTTTAAGACTCATTTTTCTACACCTTCGGTTACATTGTTCAAATTTTACCAAGGATCCCTAATTTTTTTCAAAATGAAATGTAGCCTATGTCAAATTGGAAGAATGTAGCATTCTATTGGTGAAAGAATTTTTTAAATCGGCCCAGTACTTTTTGAGCCAATTCATTACAAACATACAAACATACAAAAATAGGTACAAATCTTTCCTCTTTATAATATTAGTGTAAATATAGATAATTAGCCATTATTAAGTTCGTGCAGTAAACCGACGATATTTTTTTTTTGTAATTTGCGTCTTTTTTGTGTAGAATAAACAATTTTTCTTTCTTTTATTTTTCTTTTTTTTATACATTATACAAATAAATATTTTAAAATTGAATCGTCTGTTTGTAATGTCAAAATAACTTTTTACTTAATGCATAAATAATAACAAAACCACTTAAATAAGATTTCTCGGCCTGTGTGTCTGTTTGTCTGTCTGCTTGTTCCGGTTAATCTCCAAAATGGTTGGACCGATTTTGACAGGACTTTCACTTGCAGATAGCTGATGTTATAAGGAGTAACTACGGCTTTACTACTACATAGTACTACTTTACTTTTATTTTAGAAAAAGCCACGCGGGCGACGTCGCGGGCATCAGCTAACACATACATAAACTCACGCCTACTTCCCATGGGGGTAGCAGAAACTATAGAACACCACCAGCTACGATTCTTACGTACTTCTTTCATTTCGTTTACATTCATACATCTGGGGCCCAAATCTGCTATTTTTATAAATTCGTCACTCCAACACGATCCCATTGTCATTTTGCTAAAAGTTCGTAATCTGCTAAATTCATAATGGTCGATCATTGGTTGGTCAATGGTCTCGTAATTCAAAGTCAAAAGTCAAATCATTTATTTCAAATAGGCACATAAGATGCACTTTTGAACGTCAAAAATTACATAAATAGTTAATTGATTCTAGTTGCTCCTTCCAAAAGGTAGTTATGTATGGAGAAGAATGGGCAAGAAACTCCATACGTACTCTTTTAAAATGTTAACAATAGTTTGTATACATTAATTAATAATTATAGGTGAAGACGATGTACCTGGAATAACAATAGAAATTTCTTACCACAATTGGTAAAAAGAATGAAAAGTGAAGTAATGACAGAAAAATTAATAAATGAGATAGGTACATGTGTAAAATTTGTATTACAATGGCATTTTGAACATTTATTCATGCCAGATTTCATTTATATATATTTTTAAATATTATTTATTAGTGTTATAAGCAATCTGAAGTAGTAGGAAGTTGGAAGTTTAGTAGGAAGTTTAATTTGTCATTATGTACGAGATTACCAATTCTATCAATGGAGTGTCAGTGGCTGACCATTGGAAAGTCATAATGACGCCATTATATTTTGACAAGTTTGGTAATCTACTAATTACCAAACTTGTCAAAATCAACAATTATGAAATCAATAATAGACCATTATATTTATTTATTTTTCTTTATAATATATATTCATTCTGACACAATTGTAATAGCAAACTTGAGGCCCTGGTTATACACGCACACCGGTTGCGAGTAGGTACTACCTTTCCTAACCTTTCTCAAGAACATCACCAATAAGGTCATTATATTATGTCCTTCTAGGGTGTCCCTTCCAAGCGTTTCCACCCATATATATCTGCCTTGTAAATACTTTTTTATCTAACGTTAATTATCTGGTGATGTTGTCGATGGCGTAAATTCAAAAACTAAACTCTTCTGCAGTGTGTCAGTAATCTTAGAAGATATTTACAAATCTACTAATCTACAAATCTTCCAAGTATTCATGTTGCAGACTAAACCAGATAGATTATAAATGTTACAAACACAAGATGATTTGAATGTAGTATGTTGTAATAACTTGCTACTGTGAGTATGAGGAGATCTCGCGAGATAGCGAGATCTCCTGTTGAAACATTGCTCAATTTTTGACGCCTTTCAATATGCCCAAATGTTGCACACAATTGCTATATTTTGTTCTTTTGTGATGATTTGCTCGCCCCCTATTTCATGAAATTTAAACAAAACTGGCGAGATGTGGGTATAAGAAAGAAATAAAGAAAAATGCGTTTATTGGAATTACAGCAAAAAATTCACCTTAAAACAATAAAAAACAGAAAACAATGATTATAATGACAAAAGAGCTTCAGCTCAGCATAATATCAGATGACAACACAAGGTGTACCATCTGACGCTGATTTTCAGCTCAAACCACAAGTGCCATACCCTAGAATAATAAAAACATAGGAAAGTGTGTCCGTTTTAATACATATATTAAGATAAATTAGACGTGATATGAAAAGCTCATACGAAATCAATAAAATGTTACGACATACATATTTGTTTGTGTGTTGTGCTTAATGGAAAATTACTAAAATAAATACCCAATGGTGCCGATTCCCTTGTTCACACACTAAACTAAATTTAAGTTCAGTGCATCTTTTTCTTTCTATTTCTTTAAGAAAAGGACAGAAGATACATTTTAGTTTAGTCCTGTCAAAGTAATCAGCGTCTGTCACTTACTCCATACAAGTTTAGACGTGATTAAAAACTTGCCGACTAAAATTACGTCAATTTACGTCAAGCGCTGATTAATTTGACAGGACTAAACTAAAATTTATCTTCTGTCCTTTTCTTAATGAAATAGAAAGAAAAGGATGCACTGAACTTAAATTTAGTTTAGTTTGTGAACATGGGAATCGGCACCAATATCTGTGTACCTATTACCTACATTAACACATTGATTGCACCGCGGTCACCGGTGACCGCTAACAATAGTTTTTCTGTTGTATCTGTGGTCTGGCAGTCAAAGCCTTAAAGTAATAAATCTATAAAACAGAAAAAGTTTACTACGAAAGAAAGTTAGTTAGAAAGAAAAATATTTTATTTGGGACACCACACGAAATAAAAACAGTAAACAAAACTGTAAACAAATTTAAAACTAACTAAATTTACTTAAGAGGAGCGGCTAGGGTAGCCCACGACCTGGGCCTCAAGTCTGCTATTACAATAGTGTCAGAATGGTCTCGCCATTGTGAGTATTTGACAGTGTTTGTATGGCAAATCTGTCAAAAACTCACAATGAAGAGACCATTCTGACACTATTGTAACAGCAGACTTGAGGCCCTGCTAGGGTTGCGGGTTTGGCCGAAAGGGATACCGTGGCCCTGGCACACAAGCAACTGAAGGAACACGGGTGGGTTTTAGTCAGTATAAGTCTGACACGACCGCCCGCTCCGCCCAGAGCGGGAAAAGTAATTTGATAACTTCCCCCCCAAAAAAAAAAAATACCAGTTCAGTATAAGGGCCTCAAGTCTGCTATTACAATAGTGTCAGAATGGTCTCTTCATTGTGAGTTTTTGACAGATTTGCCATACAAACACTGTCAAATACTCACAATGGCGAGACCATTCTGACACTATTGTAATAGCAGACTTGAGGCCCTGGTTGTATGTAGATCTGAATATTGATTTTCGGTAAATAAATACGGTATTCTTTTCGAATAGTAAATGTCTTTTCTAAATCATCTCATTTATTAATAGTAGTTTAGAGGTATGAGGAACAGGGTGTAAAGTTCACTCATCCATACTAATATTATAAATGTGAAAGTAACTCTGTCTGTCTGTCTGTATGTTACGTTTTCACGCCTAAACCGCTGAACCGATCGTGATGAAATTTGGCAGAGATATACCTAGTCTGGGATATGGAGAAGGACATAAGGCTACTTTTTTACGCGATAACCGACATCCACACGGGCGGAGCCGCGGGCAAAAGCTAGTACTCTATAGTAAAGGGAGGATCCTCCGACCAGACGGGTATTGTGTCTGGTGGGCAACTGCCCAACGGTTGATGTCGGGATGTTGTATATATGCTAGTCGCGCGGTAAACTCTGATAGCGCGATGCAGGATTTGCGACGTCAGGTCTTTGATGCGTAGTTCGCATGTGCGTTGTTGATACCGCCACAGTAGTTTCCCTGTCCATATATATTTTTTTGGAAATATATCTTTAATGGAATGTTGCCATTTTTTTAATGTTAAAATATTATTATTTTTAAAAACTATTAGTAATAATTATGTATTGTGTATTTATGTTATTTTTTTATCTCATTGTATGCTGCACCGGGCACTGGTCGACGACATCACTTCAACGCCGGCTGTCGCTGAAAACCAGCGCTGGGGCTCTGTCTCGCATAGGGTCGCAGCATTATGCTGAGCGATGGCCGTTTTGCGTGGATATGACGCATATTTACCCCAAACTTATTCTTTTTTTGTGTTGTGTTCTTTTTTTGCGTCATGTTTACCGCAATTGAAACGTTTTTTCTTTCTTTTTCTTTCTTTCTTCTTTTTTCTTTAAACAGGCATTATATTTGAGGCATTGCCCAATTTTTTGACGCCTTCCAAAGTACCCAAATGTTGCACACAAAAGCTTTACCGTGTATATTCTGTTATGATGATTTGCATTGCACAAACAACAAACTTTTTGCGCAGCATTATGCTGCGCGATGGCCGTTTTACGTAGATGTGACGTATATTTTCCTCCAACTTGTTCTTTCCGTGTTTGTGTTCCTTCTTTGCGTCATGTTTACTGCAAATATACGTATTTTCTTTCTTTCTTTTTCTTGTTTTCATACTAAAGTAACACAATTAAATTGATTATACTCCATTTACTATATAGCATTAGACAAATAACAGAATCAGAATCAGAATCATTTATTTGTTAAACATAGGTATCAAAATTAAGGATCTTATAAGTAATAAAGGTTCTTGCTATGTTTTGTCATTACCGACATACAAATTAAAATATAAAATTTAAATCACAAATATAAAATGTCAATTAAATTAAAAGATTGCAAATATAACGACAGTTATTGTGTAATATTGTTGAAATTACTGCACTTCAGAGTTATTTTTTTGATGTAAATGGTAAATAGATTACAGTGCTTTGTATTTATCGTGAAATAACGGAGTTTATTAAACGTTTACATCGAAATAACGAAAGGGTGAGAACAGTTATTTGTCTAATGTTATAATAAATGGAGTACTCGTATAGTTAGTTATCGTTAGTTGTAGAAAATAAGACCAAGACGTTTAGTTGACATTCTTCATTCATATTTTGACACTATTTGCTGCATAAAAGTACCCTCAGTTACTCCAAATAACATGAGCTATCTGTCAGTATTAGTCCCGTCGAAGTCGGTCCAGCAGTCTCGGAGATTAGCCGGAACAAACAGACAGACAGACAAAAATATGTCAAATTGTTTTTATTTTTATGAGTACCGTATATACTTTCATAAGCATATAGTAAAACGCTTTTATTCTAACATTACAAACAGACACTTAAATTTTATATATTTGTACAGTTGTATTGTATTGTTTTGTATTGATGTGTGTTGCCGGACGTAAAGAATAGCACCACTCCATTTCCTCCCGTGGGTGTCGTAAAAGGCGACTAAGGGACTTACTAGAGAATGGGCAGCAGCGTTCTCTAGTCATTTTTAACACCATACTGCGATCGCCAACCCGCCTGCCAAGCGTGGCGATTATGGCAAACACCCCCAATTGGGGGAGGCCTATGTCCAGCAGTGGACGTCTTTCGGCTGAAATGATGATGATGATGATGATAGATGTATTAACAGACTGATTACAAAGACCCTGTCAGGTGCAATCAAACCTTCAGACTTACCAGCTGTACGAGTAAGAGGAAAAAACAACGAAATATAATTCAAAGCAACATTATAATTCGTACTTCAACAATTATGCCGAGCAATTAACACAATGTCAATTGTTTAACTCTTGCTTAATGGGAGTTAAAAATCTTTAATAAGGAAAGTCGTTATAGTGAGAACTGTGGTGCCGATCGTTACAGTTTTGTTAGGGTGCATTCGGATGGGACGATTAGTCGCATTTGTGATGTGACTGTTATTAGAAATAATAAAATACTGTGTGACTATTATTAGGAATATTAGAAAGCTCATTTTATACGTGCTTGTTTTAATTTGTCTTTACAAATAACTATAAAAAAAAAAGAAACAAAAAAAAAAATATGCCTAGTGCGTGTCGGACCACGCACAATGAAGGGTTTCCTAGTTGGGATGAATTTATCCCAAGAACAAACTTAACATTGTAGTTGAGAAACGTTGACGTGCTCAGAAGACTGGCATTGCCACATTGAATTGCAATGCTAATTCTTTGGCCAAAGAATGAGCCAGCCCTCTGGGCCTCAAGTCTGCTATTACAATAGTGTCAGAATGGTCTATCATTGATTTCATAATTGTTGATTTTGACAAGTTTGGTAATCTACTAATATAATGGCGTCATTATGACTTTCCAATGGTCAGCCACTGACACTCCATTAAAAGAATTGGTAATCTCGTACATAATGACAAATGAAACTTCCTACTAAACTTCCAACTTCCTACTACTTCAGATTGCTTATAACACTAATAAATAATATGTAAAAATGAAATCTGGCATGAATAAATGTTCAAAATGCCATTGTAATACAATTCTATTACGAGACCATTGACCGACCAATGATCGACCATTATGAATTTAGCAGATTACGTACTTTTAGCAAAATGACAATGGGATTGTGTTGTAATGACGAATTTATAAAAATAGCAGACTTGGGCCCCTGGTCACGTGAAGTGTCGACCAGTCGGCGAGAAAATTCCTTAAAAAGGAGACGTGCTCTCGGGCCCCATGACTCAAGGGTTTCGACCCCAAACGGCTCAAAACTGTAATAATAAGGTTACTACAGTATTTTCACCGCTTGAGGGTTTATTATTATGTGAATCTGTGTCACTATATTCCAAATTCAAAACAGAATTTTAATAAAATAACACGAACGAATACATATTCGAAGAGCTATAAATCAAATATATTCACTTCAAATCTTTAGCTGATTTATTCCGATATCATAAATTCTCTTACGTCAAAAAATTATAGCCAAGCGTACTTTTATCAAGGTTGATTGAAAATTACAAGTTTTTTGTCTCAATATCATTAAGGGGTAGCGCTAAGGTAGCCCGCGAAATTCAAATATTCTTAATTTTTTTACAATTTGCAGGTTGTATGTTGATCAAAATATGATTCGCGACCTTATCAAGTATGTATTTACATAATGGGGGCTATCGTTTTTGTGCTTAGTAGTTGGCGCCACTGTTGAGTAAGGTTTTATCAGTATTTTTATTTTATATATTTTGGATATGTTAAGTACTCATTACTTCATAAAACTTTTTGGTACCTATATTTCTCAATGAGGATACAACTTAGAACTTTAAAAAAAAAATACATTAATCAAATGATTACACTCTTAATATTACATTAATCAATTCCACATATTAGTTAGGTCATACATTATAATAAAATATACAATTACACGTCAAACACCTAGTCAAATAACCCGCCCCTAACTGTTCCCGGCGCAAAAGTGCCCATAACGCTTGCTGCATTGCCACGTTGGATGGCAATGGCTAACCTTTGCACCAAGAACAAGCTGGAGCGGGAGTCACCCGTTTTGTCACATAGCTTGTGCCCTATCTCACTAATGAGCTTCTTGGCCTCAGTGCACCAACAACCCATGGTCTCAACGGCAATGGGCACAAAAAGGTAACGGTACGCTAACGGAGCGTACTTCACCCTCTTCCTCACCGCGGCGTCTTCCGCTGCGAGAGTATCGTGCGACCAAGGTGGCTGGCGGCAACAGTGCTGACGCAAGTTGCGTCCCATATAAGGCACTTGCCGTTCCTCCAAGGCACCAGAGTCAGACCATCCGGCCTTTTACCGTCAGTCCTGCACAGACCCGGAGGCTCCAGCACGCAGGGGACATTCCCGACACGAAACCCTCCTCACAGTATCATTTAGCGCATGTGACGCGGAAACCTCCCGGAAACTTCATAAAATAATTCTTTTATTACATTTTAAAATATAAAATGTAGATATATTTACATTATAATGTTCTTAAAATTGGCAATCATTAAGCAGACAAATATTATTCTTCCTCCAAGTGCTATCAAATTAGATCCTACGTTGTTACTTAAAATCTTAAGCCATAATTAATCAGGAATGGCACAATCTTTACAATTATGAATAATAAGTAAAAATTAGCGATAGAAAATCCCGCAAACAGTGAACGTTCAGTTTCGCGTTTGAAATTTCTAGAGACCTCACTCTACAATAGCGCCTCTAGTGGCGAATTCAAGAAAGAAAGAATTTCGCGGGCTACCCTGACGCTTTCGCCTTAAATTGAGCGCCAAGATTAATAATAGTCAAGTATGTAGGTATGTTGGTTTGTATGTCCACTATGCCACACGTCAGAGGTTAAAAAACCAGTATAAGCTGGCCTTTTATTCTATTATTGTAACTCCGTGCTACGCTAGGCCAGCTCAAGGGCAAAGTGTTAACACTGATGTGCGGCTGATTGTACCTTTTTTTTCTTTATCGAAAACAAGACAACAACTAGTTAAGATTTTTTGTGGTTTATTGCGTCAAGTGTTTTTGTAGATATCTTTTATGGTTGTAAATATTAGAATATTAAAGCTTTTTTTACTTATTCCTGCGCGATAATTGTCAAATAAAAAAAAAAATGGATAGTTATACCTAATAGAGATTCTTTAATAACCAGTTCTGGCAGGTCACAATTGAAGTTTAGAGGAAATATTAATATTAATATTAAGTATTTGACTGTCGGCTTCTTTTTTCAGAATATTTTTTTTTTTTTTGGTTGAAATTATAACAAAATCGTTGCGTTAGCTTCCAAACATAAGCCAATTAAATTTAGTGATTTTTCTTCGAAAATTAAGGACTTTTCATCTTCATCCCCCTTTTTAACCCGTCGGTGGTGGAATTATCAAAAACGCTGAGAAACGTATAAATTTATTTTCAATCGTCAGCCTAAACACAAAATTTGAAGATCCTAACTTCAAAACTGACGGACTTTCATATAAACTTCCATCCCCTATTTTACCCCTTTAGGGGTGGAATTCCCAAAAATCCTTTCTTAGTGGATACTTACTTCTCACAAAGAACACACCCTCCAAGTTTCATGTCTCTAGGACTAGCGGTTTGGGCTGTGCGTTGATATATCAGTCAGTCAGTCAGTCAGTTTACCATTTTATATGTATATATATATATAGATTTGAAATAAATGATTTGACTTTGACTTTGACCTAGACTTTTTCAAACAATGTTGGGATTAGCTTCCAGTCGAACCGGATACAGATGAATATACCTGTATTTTATACGGAGCCTATCTGACCTCCACAACCCAGTTACTGGGTATTACGATACCCCATAGTAAGTAATGCTTGCGGCTTAGTCAGTCCCAGAGTATTTGGCTCCCGGGCGTGATCTGTAGTGGATCTCTCCTATAAGGAGAGCTCTCAATCGATTGCGTACACAAGTAGGCCGCTGCAGACACAATTTGTCAAATTGGGGTATTATTGACCCATCCAACACCTAGTGCGAGTGCGGTGCTCCAGATAGACCATGCCCTACTTGCTGGGGTGTCCTAAGTGCCCGTTCACCTGCACCTAGGATGACCTAAAGAATGCCACTGATGCCGCAATCAACGTGGCAACTGGGCTCATACAATACACCGTGGCATTTTAATCGTCTTACAACGCCTACTTCATGTATCCAATGACTACAAATAATTCATATAAAAAATAAAAATAATAATATGAACATGTGAATAATATTTTTTTTAAATCAATTATGACGCATGACGTAGTTTGAAACACCCTGTTACGAGCGCAGTCCGAGACTTGTGTTCCAAGGGTGGCGCGGAATAGAGCGGCGATATCTTTAAAAAATGCATTTCTTACTATTGCAACTTAACCTAATGCTCAATCTTTCTCTTTTTAAGCGCGCCTAGAGGCATTTTATGTCGGATACATTGAGTGGACCACCTTAGTAAGACGGCTAAAATGTCACGGTGTATAAAAATAGAAAAAAAGAACTACTAACAAGAAATCGACAGAAAAGAAGAAGTCGGTCGCAAATCGCAACACCGTCATCAGTTTAGTCGCAAATTCGATCAGTTCCTAACGTTTCGTAGCGTTCAAAGTAAAATCATAATTGCTGACGACAATTTCCTTTCCTTGGTCGCGAACGATCTAATTATACTGACATTGGACCCTTTGTGGTTGTGATCAAAGGGTAAAGGATAATCGAAGGTCGATTCGTCATTATTAAAGGCATTGAGGAAAATCCAAATAAATACTCTAATAAATCTGGAAACGTATAGCTTGATTTGTGGCCGTGTCACGTATCACGGACACGGACATCTAACCACTTTGAAAACAAAATTCCATGCACACGATGACCACATCTCTTTACCGCCCCTTTTTGCGATGACCAATGTAAAAAAAAAAAAAAAAAATCTCAGGCTCTGTTACAATCTGCCAGGGTTGCGGGTTTGTCCGAAACGTATACCGTGGCCCTGGCACACAGGCAACTGAAGGAACACGGGTGGGTTTCAATCAGTAGAAGTCTGACACGTCCTCCAGTTATTTGATAATCTCTAACCAAAAAAAAAAAGGCTCTGTTACAATGATTACAAATGTCTGACCACTTTGGCTGGTGTTTTTACGGTCTTTTTTTTTCATTTACAAAAACAAGGGGCTCATTAAAAATCTGATGCTGTGATGCTATTGGTTGATGAGCTTAGGTAATTGTTACCATAGCGGCTGAGCGCTACAAGCACGAATATTCCTTACCGTACTATACGTTTTAATTATCTAGCAGAGGCCGTTTACATATACATCATCATTCATACATAGGCCTCCCCCAAGCACCGCCACCTCGACCGGTTTTGTGCTTCCCGCATCCAGCGGATTCCTGCGGCTTTCATAAGGTCATCGATTCACCTTGTGGGAGGCCTTCCAACGCTACGTCTTCCGGTACGCGGTTGCCACTCCAGAACCTTTCGGCCCCAACGGCCATCTGTTCTGCGCGCAATGTGCCCTGCCCATTCCCACTTAAGTTTGGCAATTCTTCGAGCTATGTCAGTTCTCCTGCGGATCTCTTCATTTCTGATTCGATCACGTAGGGAAACTCCAAGCATAGCCCTCTCCACTGCCCTTTGGGTGACTTTTAGCCTTCTAATAAGGCCGATTGTGAGCGACCACGTTTCAGTACCATATGTCATCACTGGCAACACGTACTGGTCAAACATATACATACGATGTTAGTATTTGGCTAGACAATAGAGCCCCGCTGAGTTTTTCTCACAAAACATTCTATTAGCAGATTGGTGTAAAAACGTTGACCATTGCGTAATGTTACGTTAGTACTTGTAATTTTAAGATAATACAATGGTGAAGCGCAGTGGTGGCCCAGTGGTATCAGCTTCAATAGGTCGTGGGTTCGAACACAGGCAGGCGCTTTACTTTGTGTAATTTATATCATTACTAATGTTCTCAAAACGATGAAGGAAAACATTGTGAGGAAGTCGGGCATGTCCTAGAATCGAAAGTTCGAAGACATGTGACATCCACTACCCCGCACTGGATCCGCGTGGTGGATTTACGGCCTCCTCTCTCTCTAATCTCTAATCATTAATGCTGATTATGCTTATCATCATCATTTCAGCCGAAATACGTCCACTGCTGGACATAAGCCTCCCCCAATTGGGGGGGTTTGCCATAATCGCCACGCTTGGCAGGCAGGTTAGCGATCCCAGTATGGTGTTAAAACGCTGCTGCCCATTCTCTCTCTAGTAAGTCCCTTAGTCGTCTTTTACGACGCCCACGGGAGGAAATGGGATTATGCTTATGCAGTGGAGAAAAATAATGCTTCAACATTTTATTTTGATGTTAAAAGCTTTTGAATGTTTAGAATTAGGAAGGAACCTAATCTGGGTTTGCTAAATGTCAAGTTTGTCTGAACTTTGAATAAGTTTAATTCGCCTTTGTGAGAGTGACAGGAGTGGGACAAGTTTAAGGCCCCTCGTCCGCGAGTCATGACGTTACTCGAAAGTAACTCGCACATCTGACGGAATATGTGTCGGGCATAACTTCGTTAACTTCCAATTAGTATGCTCGACGCACGAACGCATCATCGGTTGAGTGCGTATGGTTGAATGTTTTGTTATTTACTTGTCTGTTCTGGGCTCCAAGTCTGCTATTACAATAGTGTCAGAATGGTCTCGCCATTGTGAGTATTTGACAGTGTTTGTATGGCAAATCTGTCAAAAACTCACAATGAAGAGACCATTCTGACACTATTGTAATAGCAGACTTGAGGCCCTGGCGTAACGCGATCGACGATACGCGACGCATCTTCCGTCAAATGTGCGACCACCGGACTAAGTGTTCGAACTGAGTGCACGCTCGACTCGAGCGTACGGCGGGTCGGCGCGTGCGGCGTTCATGTGAAACACATACAATCCCTCGCAAGTGTCCAGGGGCCTAAGCCTACTAATTTACAAACGTTGCAATGGTCTCGCCATTGTGAGTATTTGACAGTGTTTGTATGGAAAATCTGTCAAAAACTCACAATGAAGAGATCATTGCAACGTTTGTACATTAGTAGACTTGGCCCCCTGAGTGGTGGCGAGCGGCGCGCCGATCAATCTTTCGCCGCTTGCACGCGATGCAAAATGCCTTTTCACTCAGGCCGTACACTGAGAGGGTCAAAATTGCTTGACAGGCATTTATATGCTTGACAAGCACGCTTGACGAGGATTCACGCAACGTCAAGCATGCTTGTCAAGCATCCACATTCGTTTTAATTTTAGTCGCCATGACGTTCCGTAGCACACTGAATGTGTTGCTTTACATGTATGCATTTAAACGGTCAAGCATGCTTGTTAAGCATTGCATTTTTTTGAATCAAGCATTATTAAGCACGTAGTCTGCTTGTCAAGCACATCAAGATTCGATCTAAACGGTCAAAATTTTTTGACAAGCACGAAAAATTCACGTGCTTGTCATAGACATAATCTAAAATATTCACATATTAAGTTATTAAGAAAATGCTCTAATTTAACATATATTTTTTTCAAATCATTAACACTACTCATAATAAAATCATTTAAAGTCCGTTATCGTCGCCTTAAGTAGCGTCGTGGACGATAGGCCTAACACCCGCTGTAACCGTAGACCCTGCGGCTTCTCATTTTACTTGTTATGTGTCATTTATGATTGTGAAGTACTATCGCGGTCTCTCAGATTGAACCACCGTAAGGACTATTCTTGCTTCCAGCGCTCGGCCGCTATAGTAACGCTTACCTACGCTCATTAAACAATAGCATCGCAGCATCAGATTTTCGCAGAGTTGTTTATGTAGACGTAAGCCCGTGAAAATCCAGCCGCGGTGATCAGCATGTGTGATCAATGTGATCATACTGATCATTTTAAATTACCCTTATAAATTGTACCTACTCGTTTATTTATTTTAACTGCATTTGAAATTTTATTTTGATTTTAATCCTGTGACCTTTTTGTACCTACTTGTTCGTTAATTTAATTGCATTTGACGTTTTATTATAATTCTATGACCTTTATAATATAATTGTTATCCACTCAATCGTTTTTTTTTTTTAATTGTTTTGTCATTTTATTCTATTCTGTTGCAGCATTGTGACATTTTATTTTATGTGATATGGGCTGTATGGCCTGAATTAAACTTTTTTTTATCGTTACGCAGAGCCTGGGAAAGCCTGAGTTGTTTTTGTTCATATTAAAAAGGGGCGGTAAACAGATGAAGTCATCGTGTGCACGGGATTTTGTTTTGAAAGTGTGCCTATTCGAATGCCCGTGATCATACCTACACGCGGTCAGGGGCTTATTTATGAAACCGACGCACGACGGGTGACCGGTGGTTATTCGACAATTTTACGTTGGTTTCTTCTAAAGTTTTCTGCTTTATTAATTTATTGTACCACTTTTGTAATTTTTTGGGTTCCGTACATCAAAAGGAAAAAACGGAACCCTTATATTCCCATGTTTAATTAAGTGTCACTCTGTATGTGTACTTTTACGTCAAATACAATATTAAATATTATATGATCACTCGTGTGTCTGTGTGTCCATGTGTCACAGCCGATTTGCTCCAAATTTAATGGACCGATTAATGTTCTGTGATCCAAACACGAATGTGTAGCGTAAAAGAATTTGAAACATAATATAAATAAATAAAATAAGTTCAACTTTAGGGGGGAAATGAGAAAACTTGAAAAAAAAAAATATTGTTTTTGAAACTGTACCGTGTGACATATAAAATGAAAGGACTTATGCGGATTTCAGATATTATATGTTCTATAATTTTAAAATAATTAGTTTTTAAAGTATTACGGAAAATAGATGAAATTGACCCCGTATTTCCGAAATTGCTGTGCCTAAAATCTTGAAATAATACAGAGAATAGAATAAAGAAAGAAGAAAGAAAATAAAGTTTTCAGAAAAGTCAATTTTAAGTTTGTTTTTTATATAAATTCATCTTAACTATGAAAGCCTTCATTATGCGTCGCACTTTGTGCGCCGGTTTTTGGACCAATATATCGCACTGTCAGTTATATTAAATAGGGCCTTGGTCATCACTTTGACCGCCATTTTGGTGTAGTAGTTCCGTCACCGAGTATGGTAAAGGCACCTATGGCATCGATAAAAGTAATATTAAGTTTATCTCATCATCATCATTTCAGCCGAAAGACGTCCACTGCTGGACATAGGCCTCCCCCAAGCACCGCCACCTCGACCGGTATTGTGCTTCCCGTATCCAGCGGATTCCTGCGGATTTGATAAGGTCATCGGTCCACCTTGTGGAAGGCCTTCCAACCAACGCTACGTCTTCCGGTACGCGGTCGCCACTCCAGAACCTTTCGGTCCAAACGGCCATCTGTTCTGCGCGCAATGTGCCCTGCCCATTGCCACTTAAGTTTGGCAATTCTTCGAGTTATGTCGGTTACCTTGGTTCTCCTGCGGATCTCTTCATTTCTGATTCGATCACGTAGGGAAACTCCAAGCATAGCCCTCTCCATTGCCCTTTGGGTGACTTTTGGCCTTCTTATAAGGCCCATTGTGAGCGATCACGTTTCAGTGCCATATGTCATCACTGTTTAGTAATAGTTTATCTAATCAATGTTATTCAGGTAGTAATGTGCTAAAAAGAATTAATTGTGCTAAAAATTATCACATAGCTGTGAAAATTTTCTTAAAATGGTAGTAATATTGTTCATACTTCAATCCTGTTTATTAGTAAAATACCGAAAGGTGTAAACTGGTTTCGGTATTTCTATTGACGTGTTACTAAGATATTTTCTGAGTATTTTTAAAGACTATTAAGTATGCAATAGGTACACTATTATATCCGGTTATTCTATTAATATTAAAAAGTTTATGATCCACTGCCAATTAACACGAGATTCCAAATGATTGCTTAATTAACAGTAATGGAAAATAACTATGTAATTAATCATTTTAGGTATTGGTGATAGACAATGCTGTAATCAGTTGCCTTTTATTTGGGAGGACTGTAAACAAGCCAAAAAACACGATTATTTCCATGATTATCAGCTTTAACCTTTACTGCAGTATGCGGTACTATAACAGGAAACATAGATATTATCTACCACACACAGACACAATGCACAAACAAGACAGACACAAACAAGACAGAAACAAGTGAGTAGAGTACCTAGTAGCACAAGTCTCTAAAGTATGGTCACGGACATCTGATCACTTTGATAACAAAATCTTGTGCACACGATGACCACATCTGTCTACCGACCCTTTTTGCGTCGACCAATAAATTGTTTAAATAAATTTCTCAGGCTCAATGATCACAGGTGTCTGACACAGTTACTCGTAGTTTTTGCGGTCTTTTTTTAATTTACCAACACAAGGGGCTCAGCAAAAATCTGATACTGCGATGCTATTGGTTGATGGACGTAGGTAAGCGTTACTATAGCGGCTGAGCGCTGCAAGCAGGAATAGGCCTTACGGTGATCAGATATCCGTGACCTCGGTAGTACATAGATCAATCTTACATAGATTGTCATTAACAACCCGAGACTTCTATGCTTCAACTTTGATCACATTATTTGTATTTACCAATTATAAACCCAAACAGTATTCAAACATAGCAGTCAGACTCGAAAAACAAGTTTGTATAATAGCATTTTAGGCGAGATTTGAGACCTGTTCCAATATTTTGTAAACTAATTTTGCACGTTGTCGGCGCGAGGCGTGATTAATGTGATTAATATGTATACCCATGCCAAATAAATTCGTGAATTTTTCTAATAGATATTCTGCTTTTCGGGGCGGAGACAAATCCAAGATCATAAAAATCGGTCCAGCCGTTCTTGAAAACCGCCGTTCTTGAGCCGTTCTTGAGTTATAAATGGTGTAAATAACCCGACTTTGTTTTGTACAGGGTGAAATTGAATTCATGGGTATCTTCTTAAGGGGTCATTATACTCATCATTATGAACAATTTTCACTATTCGGACCAACCCTGAAATCTCTAAAATAAAATTAGATGTTCCCTGAGATTAAATTACCACTGGGCCACCAGTGCTCTATTCAAATATATACTTATATACTAATATTATAATTGTGAAAATAACTCTGTCCGTCTGTCTGTCTGTCTGTCTGTCTGTATGTAACGTTTTCACGCCTAAACCGCTGAACCGATCGTCATTAAATTTGGCAGAGATATAGCCTGGGATATGGAGAAGGACATAGGCAAGTTTTTTACGCGATAACCGACATCCACGCGGGCGGAGCCGCGGGCAAAAGCTAGTATATCTATGTATTCAAACAAGTATCCCTGAATTTAGTTTACGTAACGTTATTGTAAGTACCTAGTTTCTCGCTAAACAGTCTTTGTAAGGCTCGACAGTATCCGCCGAAAAATGTTTGTACAACTAATTCCCATACTTTTGTCAAGTTTACTTAACCTTGTCAGTACTAATATAGTTACAAAATAAACTTGAAACTAGGTACGTCAAGATCCTGAGATACATTTGGGTTTATCATCGTTTTATGTGTATTTCTTCGAATTAAGGCACCAGTCCACTGCGAGGAAGCGACTAGCTATTAATTAAATGACTATACTTAATTTGAAATAAGATGAGACATTTGAATAAACCTTTTTTACACCACGCTCAACCGATTTTGACTTATATTCCGTATAGGTATAAGGATGGCATTAAAAGTAAAAAAAAGTGGTTACAATACCAACTGTTGGCTGCAGCTGCCATGTGTCATGCCACCATCGTAATAAAAGTCAAAATCAGCTGAACGGACTGTGAATAGGGTTTATTGAAATATCTAATCCCTAGTAGCATTTTTTGTTGGCATTTAGTCGGGCTACTTACCTCTGTAAGTGGCCCAACTAAATGCCAACAAAAATGCTACTAGGGATCTTATTTCAAACGGTGTATAGTGATGTGTTTGTGAATGAATAGAGGAAAATTATGCGTATATGTCTGGTGTTCTGTGATAGAAAGTATGCAACTCCATCCCGTCTCCGTCCACTGTTCCATGTTAGTTTTAAATTAAATTACACAACATAATTATTATATATAGGAGTAAAAGATGAGTCGTATAAAATCAAAAGCGGCAATTTCGACATGTAGAATTTTTGACAGGATGTAAAAAACAGTTTATTTCAGTTGTGAGCAATAGACTAACAAGACTTATGTTTAAGTGTTATCTGTGGAACATAAGAATAGACAATAATTACGACATTTTCGACGAGAAAGGACGGAAAAGGAACCAACCCGCACTGGGCCGTGTGGTGGATTAGGGCCAGTAGTGGGAATATTATATGCTGATTATGCTCTCCATGATTACTGGGCCGATTTACGTGATTTACGACGCAAAAGTTGCGTTTCCGTGTCAGAAAACTTTTTATTTGCAAGATTGCCGACTTTGATTGTAATTATCCAGAATGCCGTACTTGAACCCACGCTGGATAAATTTCTACGAAACTGCACAATTCAAATATGAGGTCACATATGGTTGTAAAGTACAGGACGATAGCCGATTTTGATCCCAATGTAGTTAAAGCATTTATAGCCGTTTTTGCTTGTAAAGCTTTTAATCATTCGGTTGAATTAGAATTTTCTGTGTTGCCATACTAAGACATTTTTGCCAATTTCACTTCTTTGCCGCTTTTATACGGCCCATATATTAATAGTGGATCGCTGACTGTTCACATCGCCGGCGAGTACTCGTGTGTCGCAGCGACAAGAGCTATCAAAGAGAGT